>OX403586.1:4035082-5285082 GCA_948107665.1 Lomographa bimaculata | reverse complement strand
TAGTTTTCAGTTCTAAAATTAAAATATTCGTGAGACAAGACGGAGAATAATTTGCAAATTTATGTGTATGGTTTTTATAATCTAGTATTTTATAAAATTAAACCAATCTTTAACCGAAATATGTTTTATAGCTTTGATATTTTTTATAAATAATATACTTTTTTGTTACAGGTAATTTTACTTCGCCGTATACTAGAGTAGAAGGGGAGTTACTTTGCTCACGAAGTAAGTTTTCGTAGTTATTTATTTTTATAATCCCAGTAAACATTAGGTACTCCAATTTTTTTAGTCGCCCGTCGGTGCTTGATAAAAGGTAGTATATCACAGGACTACTTAGTTTATTTTTAAGGAAAACTGTTAATTATCAGCCCTTTTAAATAACAATCTTCCAAAATACAGAACAGCTCATTGATGTTCCAGAAAAAAACAGATTATTGGTAATGTGTGAATGGCCTATGATAAATTACTGTTTAGTGTCGACGTTATTTCAACGTAAACTATATAACGTAACGACGTAAGCCATATAGATGCAAAATAAATCATGCACGTCTACGTTTGTGTAAGCTGTATTAAAAGAGCTCATCATTCAATATCTCCCACTAAACCATCATTAAAATTGCCGCGCTGTCGTTCAATGTTGCCAAAATATCGCCTCACAAAACATAACCTTTCGTAACCTCGTGTAATCGAGCATGTCATTCAGATGACTCTTTTATTTTAACTTGACTATACATCTACATAATGGGAAGTAACGGAGCTCGGAATAATGTGACAAGTACATTAATTAAAACCTTTTTTGTGATGAAACTCGGTCACGGAGTTAAGGTATCCGTTGATGATAGAAGTGTGACTTTACCGTTACACGAACTCAATGAGTAATGGGATCTCTAACTGTTAAGTGTAATCCTGAATGAAGGGAAATGAAATTTGTCGATATAATTGTTTGTTGGCTTAGTTACCTAACCATGTGTCCTAAACAACGGGTATCGTGCTCGATTCTTAATGGAAACACAAAATGTTCTCCCCAAAGGATATTTGTGTTTCTGGTTCTGGAAGTGAATGTGTGTGTGACGAGTTGATGACGAAGGAGTGAATGTTTCCGGCACCCACTATAAAAGTCGTTGAACTTACTGTGCGGATTTGAGTTTTCGCTCACACTAATGAATTTGTTTTTTTTTTATGGTAAATAGGCATTTGACCACTATCTCACCTGATGGAAAGTGAAGATGCGGCCGAAGATGTGACATGCTTGCCTTGTTTGTTGTGTTAACTTTTGCCTGATGATCGAGATGAATAAACATAGAGCTTTATTATAATATGCAATCGTGTAAATGATAAACCAACATATCTGAAGAAGGCAGCTATTATAATTCACATACATTATATCACATACTGGATGGTGTATTACTACATTGTTACGCAAAAAGCCGACTAGCAGGCCTCCGATTAGAACCTTCTGCTGTAATTACTAGGCATATGATAACTTAAATCAGAGAGAGAAGCGCATTGCTGACCAACAAAGAACTATGTTATTTTAAGTTTTGGGTGGCACTGTAAATGTATGTAGAAGGACGTGTTTCATACCATCCATTGAGCGTCTGTTTTTTTATGTTTGTTACCTCATAACTTCTTTCGTTGTGAGCCTATTTTGATGACTATTTTTTTATTTGAACGCTGGTGCTTTCCATGTGATCTCATTTAAATTTGATTAATATCTGACTAGTAGTTTTTGAGTTATCCTCAATTATACGTATTCTGTAGCTACATTGATGATTTTCTCGTTTTTAACCGTCTTTAAAGTTACCTCATAACTTCTTTCGTTGTAAGCCAATTTTGATGTCTTTTTTTAAATTGAAAGCTGCTGCTTTCCATTTGGTCACAATAAATATAAATTTGATCAAGATCTGACTAGTAGTTTTTGAGTTATCGGCAATATTGCGTGTTTAATACATTAAATCTGATCAAGGTTTCGAAGTGAAGTCGGTTTTTTTAAGCTTTACTTGCATTTAATTATTTTCTTACTAATATTTAAAAATATCCCCAAATACATAAACTATCTTGAACATTATCATAATATAAATTATCTACTATCTTGAAATGTAAGTTCTTACTTCTTAACTAGTGGTTCTGCTTAGAATACAATATAAATCAAAGGGTACTACAATAAACAACTAGAATTGGAATAAAATATTAGTGTTTCAACTTATAAAGCCGCCAGCTGTTCATAAGTACCGACATTCACCGGTCTGTTATCACCAAGGTCTGCCAGGGTGCGTTTATCCACGTACCTTATGTTTGATCTACTTTAGTAGTATAACATAATTGGTCAAGTGGTCAGTTAACCTTTACTAAATGCTAGAAAATGTGGAACTAATGGCCGGTCTACGTTTAAGCTTGTCAATATTTTATACACATAACATATTTATTTAATTTAGGTGCAAATATATATTTAATAGCAATAATGTTATATATAAATAATAATCTTTACAGTTTTGACTTGTGGTTTAGAGTATTAATTAATATTAACGTACTAGTAAATACAAATACAATACAAATACTCTTTATTGCACACCAAGAAAAATAATTATTAATAATAGAAAAAATAATCATATAGCTGTACAATCGGTGACCTTATCGCTACGCAGCGATCTCTTCCAGGCGACCTTAGGATGGAGAGGATAAAAAAGTTTAATAAAAAGTGATCGGTGGTGCGGCAATGATCATTATACAATCTTTAAAACATAAATATAATTATTATTGTAATATAGTTACATACATAAATACTTAAAAGATAAAAACAAAATATATAAATAATATACAATACCTACATATATAAATATTATAATACACATATTCAATATTAGTGATGAAACATGTTCTACCTCTTGAGAATTTTGTAAAAGCGTCATATTATAAACATGTATACACATGTACCTATACAAGTATCATGCAGAATATAAATAGGTGTTAATGTTACTGATACTGTATAGATCACTAACCTAGCTTATTCTACTGCACTTTGTATGTACATCATATAGATCTATCACATCTTACTGACTCTACATTACTTCACGTAGCTAGTTTATCAAATTGTCATACCGATGAACCAGTATCACCACTACACTTTTCCTAAAATTGTCTAAATTTTACAATCAAAGGTAAAATCTCTGTTTTTTAAGTGTCCGCGCAGCAAATTTAGAAGAACAACTGAGTATCGGGGATTTGTCACAGTATTTTCACTTAATGTTGGGTAACTTAATAGGCTTCTAACCAGCTGTAATCAAGAATGCATTATAGCATATAGCCATGAACATAGAAGCTATGAACTAAACGTTCAAAAGCTTTAGCGAAAAATTATTCTAACTTATTAACGAAAATTTGTCATATATCACAATACAGCAGTCATGTTCCTAACAAGTACTATTCTACAACTTACTAGATCCATGACAACATATCATCGCAGGGAAGATGGTACTACTTATTCTGTGGTTACATCATTAATACAACCTGCTCTCATTATGTCAATTTGTTGTTATGACAAATGACACTTGCAAAATAATAAGCGCTAAGATCAATCCAGTTTGCGAAGTCTTTGGAATTGTTTAATTGAATCTTATCATTCATCAAATATAAGTTGTTTATAACGATGATAATTAATTGAGTATGGTTCTTGATGACTATTATCATCAACCATATCATCACTTACAGGTGGCATATGCAAACGCCTACTCAAACTCTAGCTCTCTCTCTATATATATATATATATATATCGGGTATATATATATATAATCGGGTCAGTTACAACTTTATAACATAAGAACAGCTGGATCGCCGAATAGTAGAATAACTATTAAAACATCGGAAAATATACAACATAAAAATGTATCATACATAATTAGCGGTTTTTCCTTGATATCTCGAGAAAGGGTACTAGGCAACCATAAACGTGATAGAGATAAGAAATTTTTTTGCTATGCAATTTTGAGACCGTTTCTGTATTTTGGTGATTTCAGCGCATACAATGGATAGTTAAATACTGGATCACTTATTTTTGCATCAAATCCAATAGCTCGCTATGTGTTACCCTCGTCATTAAGGGTCCTGACCGTATTTATTAAGTTTTTGTTTATTGATTTCACAGCTGTTACGTATTAGTGATCAGGTATCTGTCCTCTGTGCCGTGGGTCCTTTAGATTCCCAGCAGGAACCCAATTTTCTTCCCAAGGGACATTTGTGTTTCTGGTTCTGGGTGTGATAGTGTGTGTGATGTTAATGTTTCCGGCACCTGTCTTTGAACTTAGTGTGGGGCTGTGACTGATTATGTGTTTGTTTGTTATTAAAACGTTTCATAACCTTTTCCCGGTGTAATAACTCCTTGATCAGCTGTTTCCTGTACTAGAGCGGCTTTTATTATTACGAAATGTCCAGCTAGTTTTAATCTGCATACCACCTAGTACCCAGTGATGTAATAAAATACCGTAACAGAATTATCGATTTATATTGAAATGGCATCGACAAAGAGTTGCGAAATGCTTCCCGCTGGACACCGGCCTTTCCTGCTAGTGTTGCCATAGTTGCCATACCTTTCGCTTTGCGATTTATGATTATTTCGGGCGAAGGCGTGAGGTTGTTGACTGTTGATAAAATGGTACTGAGATAATGGACTTATATTGTTCTGAAAAGTAGTCTATGAATCTCACTTGCTAAAAGTTAAATCAACGCTACAATGTTTGTACTTACATTATGAACAATTGATTACTGATTTCGTCAATTTATTTCCTTGTTCATTTGTTATTACAAAATCCCTTTTTTTAGCTACCTGACATGCATTTGAATAGCAAGTTGATAAACTTTTGACAAATAATTGTAATAATTTGTTAGTAGACAACAGTCGTTAAATCATGTCGGATGCCTTCAGGCGGCCTGAAAAATCCTGTCTCTAGGACTGATATCTAGTTTATACGACAAGCAAGCAAGCAACAAGCAAAATCTGCCAAGTTACCTCAGCAACACCTACAAGTGTCCAGTACATGTCCATTTCTGTACGAGGCCTACATCTTACTCGTGTTATCCACTTAGATCACATTTAGCCTAAGGACCATTAAGCAACAATATCAGATGCGGTGACGCAACAATGAAACTGGAGCACCTGAACGGTCACCTGTCGCTAGCTTGCACCAATGCAATACTGGCTGGTATCGATACAGGTTTGGAGGACTTTATAGTTAACTCTAGTTGGAGACAGATTTCACTTATTTTCATTGAAAGTCACTCAGCGTAAGTTTGTACAAAAAGGTATGCTTTTGAATAACACGAAGCAATTTATAATGTTCCAAGTAACACAATTGTCATCCAACCTCATAATGCTTTGATATTGGTCAAACGAGTAGACATTGCCTCGAACAATCCGTTTATTAACGCTTTCACACTCATAGAGTCTATATATTATATATACTAAGTACGATGACTTGTGTCGTGGTGGCGGAAACATTCACATCACACACATAATCACGACCATTATATTATTATACCAGGAACACAAATTTTCCTTGGGGAGAAAACTTGTGTTCCTACCGGGAATCGAACCCGATACCGGTTGCTTAGAAGGCGAAAGCTCACCCAACTAAGCCAACGGGTAGTTCAAAGTTTTTCTTTGACGAACTGTAATTTTTTTTTTATTTCCACTCGAGGCTACGGGCCAGTTATCTATATTTCCAAAACTAAATTAAATTATATTTATATATACAGCAAAAAGAGCTCACCACACCCTGTACCGAGGCTATAATGCTTAAATGTAACTTAAGAGCTCAAGCCCTATGGCTAGCGTGTCTATACTGGCTGTATTGACATTCTTATCTAAATATTGACCATTTTCCAAAAAAACCTTGATCGATATCTTTCTCTTCAAGATTTGACTAAAGCTTCAAGTTATCAATTAACTTTTCCTATAGTTATATCTTAATAAAAATCCTAAAGAAAAACAGAAAAGCGATACATTTTCGCGGCAACGAGCGGAACCGCAGATCACGGTCCGAGTGACCACGGAAGAGTGGTATCGAGATACAACAGTGAAACTGCATTCCTGCGGACACGCGGAAAGCGGAGAAATGTATACAACCGATAGTGTGACTCGATAAAAATGTCTTATGTACTACACTTAAGCAATTTTTAGGAGTGTTTGAGGGCAGCCGCTGGTCAGGACGTCGTCGCCGATATTTAGCTGGGCTTGAACTTCTGTTAAAGATATCTAATATCAAGATTCAATTCTTGGTAGAAGCCAAGTTACAAAGCAGGTAATGGCTGACAACATGCAGAAGAAAGAGTTGTCGTCTGGGAATTGTCTTTTTTATCTCTGATAGACTAACCTAATTAGGTTTTGCGACCTAAACTGCTAAATAGAGTGTTATACTAAGATTGTCTCTATTGAAGGAAATACATTTTGTTTTGTTTATTCTTAATAGCACAAAATAGTAAATATTGATGTGTAAGTAATAAGAAAGTAAAAAATATAGGTACAATAAATGATCACATTTTGTTTCGTTTTCTATTTGGTTGCCTGTCGCCTGTCAGGACTGTTTACAGTTATTATCACCCACTAAAGTAACCACATATTTATCATTAACACTTGCTCACACATACATAAGTAGATTCAACTCCAATGAAGCATGAGGCCCTCATTTTTTGCGGCAAGAAATCACTTCGCTTACAGAATATGGAGTAGCCTGTAATGACTGGCGACACACGGGAAACATTTCGACACTGGCCGTGCGCAACATATGGGAACCAGTAGCTAAGGTCTCTGGTTTCTATATGCTTGACTCTGACTTTCAAATGTTGACTGCCCCCTGGATTAGTGGAATGAGGTGCGAATTCTAGTGGAAACACAAGTTTTCTCTCTCTCTCTCTTCACAAGTTTCTCTTCCCTTCTCTTACAAGGTTTTATAAACAATACAAACAAAGTGAATAGATAGATTGTATTTATTTTACTTAAACTATATTTAGTGTGGAAATTATTTGCTTATAGCAAAGTGTAACTGTGTGTTAATTGGAATAATTTTCAGCACCTGCGATACAAGTTTTTGAACTTAGAGCTGGGCGGCGACTGCGTGACTTTTCGTCAATTGAATTTCGCTTTTTGAATGCAAAATAGGCAAGAATTTGACCACTATCTCATCTGATGGAAAGGGATGATATGGCCAAAGATGTAGCATGCTTGCCTAGAAGATACCTATTCACTCTTGACTTGAAGACTCCCAGATTATACCCCTCGGGGAACAATGACGCAGGCATCGAGTCCTTCGCTGTACGGACGATGAACGTACCGTGATCGCTTACCAAGTTTTTTTTATTTATGAGCATTAGATATTTTCTAAGATTCCGTACATAAGTACTTTATTTTTTAAACATTAAGATGTAAGTAAATAGTTATACGAAATCGGTAGGAGCGCATCAAATTTTTAGTAAAATTGTAACGGCTCAAGAAGATAGATAGATAGATAGATAAACTCCTTATTGAACACCTTAATTATAGACAAAAAACAAAACAAAATTAATTAATCATTGATTACTAAACACAGCAGTATTCGCAAATACTCCATATCACAAAATCTTAGCTACTTTTTTCCACTGTAACATTACCGGTCGTGTCTGAGATTAAATTAGCATGCGCAGGAGTCGGGTTACGAAAATTACCAGACACGATACTGGAGGTAAGGAATAGGTACTTTGGTTTTGTAATTTGAAATGGATAACTTTACTTAGAATATCAGTACTAGTGTAAATAAATAAACACTTATCAGCCCCACACTAAGTTTGTTGACTTGTGTCGTGGGTGCCGGAAACATTTACATTTTCCTTGGTAAGAAAACTTGTGCTCCCGCCGGGAATCGAACGCGATACCCCTGATGAGAAGGCGAACGCGTACCCAACTAAACCAATGGGCAGTATAGCTACAGATTTAAAAAAAATACTTTGAAAAAAAAAACGGTTTTTCTGATTCGGTGGAATGGCGTCAAGCCCGTAGATAACACGAAAATCTGTTCCTTTCCATAATTTTCATAGATAACAATTAAAGAATACGCATACAAGAATTTCTTTAAGTTTTATTTATCACCACCTGGTGCAAAGCGATGATTCGGCAGAAGATGTAGCACGCTTACCTAGAAGATACCTCTTCCCCCTAGACTTGAAGAATCTCAAATTATTCTTTTCGGAAAAAAAAGATGCGAGCAGTGAGATAATCATCACAGAAATACCTACTCAATAAATGCTTTAGGAATATCGTCATCTAGCATAATTTACAAGTATATATATTTATAATACTGAGTCATTGTCTAAATAGTAATAATAACCTACCTTTTTTTTAGTAAAATATCTTTGTTTCATAGACAACACTTTGTTATTTACTAAGTGAAAATCGTGAATATATAAGCATTATGCAAAACACATAATCATTTTAACGAAGTTCAGAATATCTGAAGATAAAAGTAAAGAAAAAGACATTTAACAAGAAGCCCGAAAATAATATATCGGAGAAATGACTGTCGATAATCCCAAGTAACAAGAAAAGAAATTTTAGTACGAGGTTGCATATTATTATATTTACTGAAACTTTATTTTGCATGTTTTCTTTGTAACGTTTTTTAAAAGTCAATGATAAAATAGGTACTCTACCTACCTACAGCTTTGCAGAAAAGGTAGCTATATCATTTTTAAATCGATCAAACATTCTTATTGTTTGAAGTATACAATTGATAGGTATTATGAATAATAACTGTTTTCATAAATATGTATGTTTTGTGAAGTTAATATGATTTGTGGGCGTACGGTATGCATATCACCTTCATTAACCGTTGAGAGCGATATTGCTTGGATACGGATTTTTCCACGTTTTATATCTTAGAAAGAATAATTAATATTCATAATATGTTTATCATACCATTACTTTTTAGTTTGCACTAATGGGCCACTTCTGTGTCACGATTTTTCAATTCACCTGAAGGAATCCGACATGGCTTAACGACTGCTGTCTTACGAGCAATCGTTACATCATCGGTTACACTCAATCAGGTGGACTGCTCTACGAGTGCTTGTACGAAATTGGCCTAAATTAATAACACCTACAATACAAAGCTTTTGTGATAATCTTTACTATATAAATATATATATATATATATATATTTATGTATAAATAAATCTCTATTTCCCTTGGTCATCGCATCACGCGTGAATGGATGGAATAATTTCGCTTTTACTTTTTTTGTTGTGTTAATTATTGTCAGGAGAAGGTTCCTATGAAAGAAAATTTACGGACCCGGGACTTACGTGGGTAAAACCGCGGAGCGCAGCTAGTCTATTATATTATTCATTGCCAGTATTTTTTTAATAACATTTGATATGTGTCACTTTCATATTGGCAATGTGCTTCTCTAATTCTTCTTTAGCTCCTTTTTAAGATATATTACCAAGATAATTCCACATTGTAACACAAACCATGTCGCTTCCTGAAGTAGCCCTTGCATTTATTACAGTAGGTACAGTCGGCTAGATCAAATATTTCTCTTCTACACCCAAAGCACATCAGAAATCAGCAAGCATTACCCCATTCTAATCTGATCAGCACACCTCAGAATAATTATATCAGGCCTCGGGCACCGGTTACAAAACTCCCAAGGTGGTTGATACTATGGGCCTTTACATATGACAACTTTATGATGCAGATACATTAAGCTAGAAAATAAATTTTAGAATAAAATCATTATTCTTAATTGATTTTAATATGGAATATTTATAACTTATTAAATGTTTTTAATCGATTGATTACGTTATACATTACATTTTATACTAAAATAAATATATTTTAAAATGCAATTAGTCAGATTTAAACGGGGCCATTTTGACTTTCTGTGGTGTTCACAAACAAACATAGCTGCCGCTTTCATTCAAAGATTGAATTGAAGGAAAGTTGACAAATCATTGAACTCAAAAATCTGTGAACTGACGACATGATTCGTTTAACCAATAGCGTGCGCTTTGCTATTTTAAACGTGTACGTTTTATTCCTTAAAAATTAAAAGCATTTTAGGTGTCATTGTATCTAATAATAACATTTAATAAAGCAATGCTTGTCCTATTTATACGTATATTTGAATGTTATGTATATTCCACATTGTCTTTAGATTTAGGTCTCATATGAGGCTAAGTATTACTTTACAATTAGGATTGTACACGCTTATAAAGTCGTATCAAATCGTACGCAACCAAACTCACAACAACAACACGTCCTTTCCAATCAATCAGAAATGTTCATTTTGAACTAATACCCAGTCAGTAGCCGGCGCTGAAACGTTAATCTTTTTTTTTTATTCAAGATAGGCTAACGTTTGACCGCCATCTCGCCTGATGGTAAGTTACGATGTTGTCGACGATGGAGCACGTTTGCCCAGAAGAGTCATTGTATCACTTGGAGGAGAGTAATGTACTTTATTTAAATAAAATGAAGTCAGATGCATATGATAAAATCGTGTAAATGTTTTTTTACAAATACGCCAAAAAAGCTCCAACACCTAAAAATAGTTTAGAAAATAGAAAGATAATGAAACGTTTTATTACTAAGAGGAATAACGGCAATATGCAAATAATTTTGCGCACGGAAACGCGCGTTAATGACGCTATAAAAGTCGCCGTGTGTGACGGCTCGAGAAGTAATCAGCTTGTGCCACCACAGAGTATGGTATATATTTATATTGAAACACTTGATTACCATGCCTTATTTAATGAAGCTATGAGTGGGTTGGAAAATTTGTAACATAATCGATTATGATCTTAGTCACCTTTTCTTTTTTCTACGTCGGCATATCTTGCTGATGTAATTAATTATTTCTTAGATTATCTATTTTGTAGCCTGTTTGAAATCTTATAAGTCATTACAACAATTACAATATGTTGTAAGTTTCAGGGGTCTTCTAGGTATAAACAAGCATTCAATTGTTTTTAATTATTTTGACACATTACACATAATTTTAAAGCTGAAGTCTAGTAATTCTTTTTAATGCTCGATAGGCAAGCATTTGATCAATATCTCACCCGATGCAAAACAATGATGCGGCCGAAGATGTAGCCATGCTTGACTGGAAGATACCTATTCAATCTTGATTTGAAGACTCATATTGTCTCCATGTTTTAAAACAATCAGCAGAAATTTATGGCAGTCTTTAAGTCTCGAATTGATAGACATTATCTTCTAGCCTTACGTGCTACATCGTTGACCGCATCGTCGCTTATCATCAGATGAGATAGTGTTCTAAAGTATGTTTATCGTACAAAATAAATAAATCCGTGTGATGAGTGCAAAATCTTGGTGAAATTCGTTCGACGCATTAAATTTATTATTAAATGTAGGAACCAATTTTATAGGTGCCAATTTTAGACTAAATATTTTAATGAAAATGACATAAAACTTGTATCTACAAGTAATCAAAATACAGAAGCTATATTAAATAAAAAGTAAATAAATACAAGAGACAATATCATTATGATTGAATTAAATTTAGATTAGAAAACCTGTTGTAAAAGACTTTGTAAGAATAATTTAACGCGGAAGCCCACGAATGTTTGATGACGATAAAAAATGCAACCGGACCTATAAAGGTCGAAACCCACACAAACGTTACTACAATGGCAATTAAATGTGAAGAAATGCCGCAAATGGCATGATTAGTGGAATTTTACGGAATTCTGTAGTTGTTACTACCACTTCCTTATCCTTATAGTTTTTGTATGAAGTATTTTGAAACTAATATTTTTAATTATTGCGGCATGTTTACAATACCTATCTTTCTTTTACTTGTTCTATATTCTTTTTTTTATGTAGACTTATATTGTTGTGTTTTTATTTATTTTGCTGTTGTTTTTTAGTGTAATGTAGTGTACATTAAAACACAGTGTTATTTAGTGTAATGTTAGCAAAATAAATAAAAACACAAAAATTTAAGTATCCTTCTAATATTATAAATCCGAAAGTTTGTGTGTAAGTGTGTAAGTATGTTTGTTCCCTCTTCACGCTTTAACGGCTGAACGGATTTGGATGAAATTTGGAATGTACATAGATTATACCTAGGATTAACACATAGGCTACTTTTTAACTTGATAATAGCGGGCGAAGCCGCGGGGCACGGCTAGTATATTATAAAGGAATATATCAAATCATAAATAAATGCATTTTCTTTCTTTCTTTCTTTATATACAGTTTTCCAAAATGTTAAGTCCCATTTGATGATACAGTAAGTTTTTTTTATCATGTACTACAGTATCTACAGTATCAAATCACACTAATATTATAAAGACAAAAGTTTGTGAGTGTGTTTGTATGTTTGTTTCTTCTTCACGCTCAAACGGCTGAATCAATTTTAATGAAATTTGGTAAGGAGATAGCGGACACCCTGGATTAACACATGAGCTACATTTTATCCTGGAATTCCCGCGAGTCCAGGGCTTATGTGGGTAAAACCGTAGGGCGCAGCTAGTAACTTATATTTCCTATAACTTAACCAAAATTATATACATCTATCTATATAGCAAAAACCTAAGTTACATAATAACATAGAGCACTGAGCTTATAGATAACTTAAGTGCTCAAGCCCACTACCACTCGTTAGCGTTCAAATCATGCTGGCGGCATTGTCTCCCTGATTTTTTTGATTATGATTTGAATATGTAAGAAGACATCGTAATCTAAAATAGTAACCAAATGGCACTCCTACTGTATATACGCACACATGAAACTTTTTTTTAAACGTTGTTTTTTTGCTTGAGCAAATGGCCGCTATCACACCTGATGGAAAGTGCTGATGCGACCGAAAATGCTTTCACACTCACAGCCCCACACTAATTTCGATGTCTTGTGTCGTGGGTGCCGGAAACATTCACATCACACACACAAAATCACAACCAGAACTAGAAACACAAATATTTAAGTAGAATCATTAACTCTCATGAGTGCCTCTCTTCGGAGCCCATGTGAATAAACGATTTTGATTCCTTGGGGAGAAAACTATTTGTCACTTTATTACCCGAACTGGAAGATCTCTCACAATTAAAATATTTTTAAAAACATAAACGCAACAAAATAAAAATTAGTGTTTTGTTGAGTTTTTACCACAATCCGCTCAAATGACACGTCTAGCCAATCACAGCTGGAATTTGAATTGACACGCGAGCTCGTAAAAAAACGACTTGCCGTGAAATATTTGCGTAATAAAGAACGAGTAATACTTTACCGCATCGCGATATAATTAAAGTACGCATTAACCGTGATGAAAACTGTAACACGTTTCAATCAGACTTATTATATTTATAACTTTAATAGCTGCGCCCCGCGGTATGGCCCGCGTAAGTCCCGGACCCGCGGGAATTCTGGAATCTACAGTAGCCTATGTGTTAATCGAGGGTGTCAGCTATCTCCATAACAAATTTCATCAAAATTGGTACATAAAATAAAAAACATAAACGCTTTCACACTCACAGCCCCACACTAAGTTCGATGATTTGTGTCGTGGGTGTTGGAAACATTTACAACACACACACAATCACAACCAAAACCGGATACTCAATTTTTCCTTAGGGAGAATACTTGTGTTCCCGCCGGGAATCGAACACGATACCGCTAGTTATGCCGCTTAGTTGGGTAGGCGATTTATTATTATATTAATTAACAAGTAATAAAATGTAGCGTAAATATTTTTTTTTAATTTTATATCTATAAAAAGCCATACGTACTAGTCGGATTTTAGTTTTCGAGCTTACGTCTTGTTTAGAATCGTTATAATAATCTGATTCCGCATAATCACATCCAGAAAGGTATAATTTAAATTATCTCTGAATCTTTTCTTTTAACAGCCATAAAAGGCTTAAATTATAGTGATCAAATCTTTAATCTTCCTATCCATATTGCTCAGGTAACAATGCGAGGTCACTTCGCGGCTCTATGGGCAATTGAAATGTATCAGATCGGACATTGCATATCCGCCGGAAACTGGACTGGTCTACGACCTTGCTAAAGAATCTGGCTATTTTCGACATCAAATCTTAAGATTATATGCTAATCCCTTAATACGAGTATATTAATATGGTATCCAAAAATAGTATTAATTAATTTATATTTGATGACAGCTCCGTTGTATCAAATGCGATGAATGTGTTTAATCTATCGTAGTCAATGATAATATAACCATTTTATCGTAGTATTGAACGCACCTCCCAGTTTCAATCGTACGACGGACTTCACTTGTATAAGGTAATAATATCGTAGTCAAATCGATGGTAGTAGGCATTTTGTCGTTCTCGCAGATTTTTTTACTCGATGATGGTACATTACTATTGTAATTTACCATCATCGAGTAAAAAAATCTATCGTCAAGCTTCAAAATAGTTTTACCAACAAGTGAGATGGTAAAACGTATCTACACAGTTAAAATGCCGATTAGTTCTAGAATCAATACTTAAACGGATTCACACTCACAACCCCACACTAAGTTCAAACATTCGTATCGAGGTTGCCGATAACATATCTATACTATCTATACTAATATTATAAAGAGGTAAAGTTTGTTTGTTTGTTTGTTTGTATGTAAAAGGTAATCTCTGAAACTACTGATCCGATTCTAAAAATTCTTTCACCAATAGATAGCTACACTATCACTGAGTGTCATAGGCTATGTTTTGTCGGGATAGAAGTTAGTTATCAGTTCGAAATAATAATATTCGTAAGACAAGTCGGAGAAAAATTTGCTAACTTTCCGCTTAATCGGCGTACGCTGACTAAACGGTAAGACATAGTTGAATACAATGTATGGCAAAAATGTTGGCCTTCATGAGTTTTACAAAAAAGTCCGCGACAGCATATATCTAACATGTATGTATAGCTCAGAAAAAATACTTTTCTTTGTTAAAAATCTGAAAAAAAAGTGGCCTATGTTTAGTTGGCTTTTTGAGACATTCAGTATTAATCCTTATCAAAATAAACTATTTCATCGTCTTACGTAGTTCATGTAGATACATTTTGCTTTTTACTGCATATGATTTGGATAAATAGTCTATGAGAAATCGTGAAATTAGTTTCACGGGAGCCCGCCCGTGAACGGGACGGGTCAGAAATGTACCGCCACGTACTACGAATTCCTGCACA
Organism: Lomographa bimaculata; assembly: GCA_948107665.1. Lineage (NCBI taxonomy): Eukaryota > Metazoa > Arthropoda > Insecta > Lepidoptera > Geometridae > Lomographa > Lomographa bimaculata. The sequence continues at coordinate 5,269,898 of OX403586.1, read as the reverse complement.
TTAAAAAATAGCGGCTTCTATTTCGTTGGCTTTTTTTAAGTATTTAATATTAATCCTTATCAAAAAAACCTATTTCATCGGCTTACGTAGTTCAGGTAGATGTAATTTGCTCTTTACTGCACATAATTTGGACCTATAGTCTAGGAGAAATCGTTAAGTTTATTTGAGGGTGAAAACGGTGGATCACAGAATGGAACAGTTACTGCGTAATCCGGCATACGTCTATGTTTTGAACCGACTAACATAAGAAGGAGGATATAAATTCGACTGTTTTTTTTTGTTTAGTCTTATCATTAAACTTTGAACTGCCCGCTAGCGTAGTTAGGTGGGCGTTTGCCTTTAAAGCACCGGGTTTGATGCCCGGTGGGAACACAGGTGTTTTCCCACGGGAATTTGTGTTTCTGGTTTTGAGTATGTTGTGAATGTTGTGTGAATCTTGGATGTTTACTGCCCCTTGATACAAGTCATTGAACTTAGTGTGGGGTTGTGAATGTGAAAGCGTTTATGGGTATGTTTTTTAATATTTACTACCCGGCCGACACCGGGCGGGTCGTTCCTGAACTTTGAATTGCTCGCTGGCGTAGATGGGTGCGCGTTCGCCTTCAAAGCAGCGGGTTCGATTACCGGTGGTAATTTACCTAGAAAATTTATCTCCACGAGAAATTTGTGTTCCTGGTTTTGAGTATGTTGTGAATACTTTGTTAATCTTGGATGTTTACGGCCCCCGATACAAGTCATTGAACTTAGGGTGGGGCTGTGAATGTGGTAGTGTGTTTCTTTGCATATTTTTTAACCGGGCGACGCCGGGCGGGTCATCTTTTGAACTATCTACTCGCGTAAATGGGTACGCGTTTGCCTTCAAAGCAGCGGGATCGATTCGCGGTGGTAACAGAAGTTTTCTCCCTACGGGAAATTTGTGTTCCTGGTTTTTAATATGTTGTGAATCTTGGATGTTTACGGCCCCACGTTACAAGTCACTGAACTTAGTGTGGGGCTGTGAATGTGGAAGTGTTTATGTGTAGATTTTTTAACCGGGCGACGCAGAGTGGGGAATCTTTGAACTTTGAACTACCCACTGGCGTAGATGAGTGCGCGTTCGTCTTTAAAGCAGCGGGTTCGAATCTCGGTGGGAACACAATAACAAAAGTTTATTCCCCACGGGCAGTTTATATTTCTGGTTCTGGGTATGACATGAATGTTGTGTGTGTGGTGTTAATTGTTTACGGCCCCACGACACAACTTATAGTACTTTTACAGTGAGGCTGTGAGTGAGAAAGCGTTTATATGTAAGCTTTTGTTTACCCGGGCAACGCCGGGCGGGTCAGCTAGTACATACATATACATCATCACACCTAGAAATAGGAGTACATATGTAATTTGGGAATTAATTTTATGCTACGGCTGGGAATAGAGCCCAAGAACCATGCCGCACTGCGCCAACAGGGTCGTCAATAAATGGGAAATAAATTTTGCCACTTTGTGACTACCAACAGATTTTCTATTTCGATTATTAATGCTATATTAATCAAGTTTAATGTAGGTATATTATTATAAAATAATTGCTTCAGGGCACACAAATAAGAATTTACTAATATTCGTCGTATCTTGTTAAATATTATTTATCACCGTCAAAAATTATTTTACAAGTGTTGCGTTAAGTACCTTATCAAGTTTGTTATTTACTTACGAAGATGTTACAAAGATGACTCAAGTCAAACATTATGTACACTGAAATTTACGGATTCCTAATATTAGTATGGAGATTATTTTATGGCTCGCAAACGAACAAAGAAGTGTATGTTTCTCTGTGACATCGAAGGTCCAAACGGCTGGAACAATTTTGATTTAGTTTTTTGAGTTTGGAGTATTTAAAAAAAATGTTTTTCTTCTTGTTTACAATATAAGTATAATAATGTACATTATTATGATAGATAGATTTCTGTACCTTTTTTAACGCGGATGACAACTATCGCCTACTGCCAGAGGCGAGGTCGGTGCGACCGGTTTTTATGTAGTCATTACAAGTAGAACTTAACCAAGCGGTTCACTTAAATGCAAATATAACATTTAAATTCAATTTTTCCACCATATCTCAATGTTACAAATTGCGAGTTGCTAGTGTAACGATCTGCACATATTACTGAGCTAGTATCATTATTGGCGTAGCATGTTTACCATCCTAGACCACATTATCTCTTGCCTGCAGATGTGAGATGATCGCTAAGCCTACGAGAGGAAAAAATAATCGAGACTGCGCTGCGTTACCCCACGCTATAATGCAATACTTATTCGTTGTGCAAAATACAGATCAGCATACATATAGTCATGATAGTTTTCTTCATTGTTTTAAGAAATACCAATAACGCCTTTCATGAAGATCATGAAAAAATATCGAGTAAGTAAGGTAAATTTAAAGTAAGAGTTATTTTTGAAATTACAAGGTATTAAAATTAATTTAAATCATGTAAAATGCGACGTGGGCTATGTACTAGGCCTAGCGTGTATATCATCCTCGACCACATCATCAAAATCAAAATCGTTTATTCACATGGGCCCCAAAGAGGCACTCATGAAAGTTAATGATTCTACTGCCAGATTCGCAAAATTACAGCCATCTCGAGAAGAACATGGCAAAAAACTCGGCGTCGCATTTTTTTTCATAAATTTTTGTAAAAAACATTCTTAATCTCTAATACATAATTTTATTAACCTAGGTGTTATTATGGTAGTCGCTAGAAAGCGCTTTTGCAGTTTGCTTCCGTCTGATATAGTCGATCGTTTTATAATACATAAGTTAGTCTATCAGAGACGTAAAATCAAAACTTTTCAAAATTTGTGAAACAATACCGTCTCCGGCTTTTAGTTGGATTAGTAACAGTCTACTTGTATAATGTCAACACCTTTGTAAAAAGTGATTACGTTAATAAAATTTTAATTGAACTGGTTTTATTTAAGTAATTAGACATTGAATTGAGTAAAGTTGATTGGTATAGGCAAGATAAAAGTTGCTCAATCCTCGACTTAAAAGTTGATGTTAAAAGGTGTCGAAAATGAGGTGTAGCGCGACAAAGTTTATTGTATGTGCTAATAATATATTCAATTAATTAATTTATGTTGGCAATTGTACTACTATTTTATTGCGAAAGATTGTGAGTGTTTGACACTAATTGTGTGCAAAAAAAAAACGCGAAATGCCTGCTGCGCTGGCGTATTTTGGCCGCGTTTGCCTTCTGTGCAGCGGGTATTGGCTTCGTTTCTCGGTATTGTGTAATATTAAAAGTATAAGTGTAAAACAAATTACGATGGGATTCAAGGTCTGTAACTTAAACATTATACATGTGTATTTATATTGTAATTAACAATTACTTGACAATGAAAATATTTTATAATTTGTTAATTGCCTAATATAAAACTTACGTTTATTACATTAGACGTATGAGTAAATATATTCAAGTGTAAGAAATTAAAATAATAATTAATTTTGAACATTAAAACACTAAGACAGAAATTATTTTCTCATTTTTTTTCCACCTAAGGATGTGATCCTTCTGTAATTTTTGTACAGTCAGACAAAAAAGCTACCACGCGGAAATGGTGCGGTCAGCGGTCGCCGTCCGGCCTTCACCGCCAAGGTCGTGCTAGTTAGCAACCCTTTCACCGACCACAGTACAACACACTGTTATTTAATCTGTGCCACAATTGCCAGAGTTGCCACTTCGTGATAATAACTGTAGCGGTTAGTGTTCTCGGTAGAAGTCCAAGGCGAAATGGCGGGTTGTTCGAATGCTCTAGATTTTTTATAGGGTTTACGTTTGAACTAAGTTTGATTACAATCAAATAATCATGTTTATGTTTTGTACATGAACATAAAAATCAAATTGTAGCCTATTCAAGTGTTTTTATATAAACCCTTATACACTTACAGCCCCGTACCAAGTTTGAACACTAAAGTCGTGAGTGCCACAATAATTAATATCACACACAATCACACCCAGGATTAGAAACACAAATTTCCTTTGGGGATAGAACTGGTGTTCCCACCGATAATATACCCGATAGCTGTTACAATGATACAATTATTTATTGCAAAAATATGTTGCTTAGAAGGCAGACGCGCACCTAACTACGGGTGGTTAATACACACAGTTTTTCATGTATGAGTGTGACGAAGTTGAAAGATCTGCTTATTAGTTTAAATAACCACACATCTAAAAAAAACATTTAAGTCTCGATTGTTGACTTTAGAGGAGCTTTATATTTTAGTCTGAATCTGAATTTCTTCTACAAACTCCTAAAATTAAAGTTTTACCTGTTCATGATAACACGGCTTACATAATCACAGCACTGGACATGCTGTGATCCTAATCTTACAGGTTATAATATCCCTATATACAAAGTTTCCGCGTGGTTACAAGCCCTTACAAGGCGTGGCCACACCGAGGCCGTCCGCCCGCTCACTCGGTTTGCAATGTGAACTAGATGTTGTTCGGAAAAATCCTGAATAATCGCAACATGGTTGGTATTTATTAGAAACTTGTTATTATCCACAGGCATGTGGAGTTCTTTGTCTGCATGATACAGGACAGCTCATAGTACTCTTAAATTACGGACTGCTCGCGTAATAAGTATGGTAACATTTGTACCTTCTTCGATACGGGATCGATTCCCGGTGGAAACACAAGTTTATTTACCAATGGAAATTTGTGTTTCCGGTTTTGGGTGTGAGTGCGTTTGTGATGTGAATGCATGTGGCACTCATGACACCAGTCTTTAAATTTGGTGCGGGGCTGTGAGTGTAAAATCTTTTTTTTTTGTTTATGTTAAAACTCTATAATAGACAGACTTGCCAGATATTGTCTAGAACATACATAAAACAATAAACGCTTTCACACTCACAGCCCCACACTAAGTTCTATGACTTGTGTCGTGGGTGTCGAAAACATACACATCACACACAAAATCACAACCAGAACTAGAAACACAAATTTTCCTTAGGGAGAAAACTTGTGTTCCCGCCGGGAATCGAACCCGATAATCTAAGCAGGGGTAGAAGGCGAACGCTCACCCAACTTAACCAACGGGCAGTTCAAATAAAACATAAAACAATGACGCGATTAATGAACTAAAATTGCAATGGCAAGTTTCGAGTTCAATATAATAATAATAATTAAATATGGCATTATTAAAAAGACTTTTATACTTTCTGGTATGCAAAATAAAGGTCAATTTACTGTAGCAATTATTTTTGAATTTCATCTCAAGAATGCTTTACACCCGGATACCAGAACTCTCAAGTAAGTGGTCTCAGTGATAAATGCATTCCTTTTGTATGGATAAGGTAATTTAAACCAGTTGAAGCATATGATTATTGACGAATTATTATTTATAACTAGTTGCGCCCTGCGGTTTTACTCGCGTAAGTCCCGGACCCGAGATAATTCCGTGATAAAATTTTCTTTGATAAAAACCTTCTCCTGACAATAATTAACACGACAAAAGAAGAATTTGCGAAATTGTTCCATCTGTTCACGCGTGATGCGATGACCAAGGGAAACAGAGATTCATTACAAGCTTTTATTTAGCTTGCACTGTATGTATGTATGTTTGTTCGGGTGGAATATTGCGACTCAATTTTGAAGCAGATATCTTCAACCGATGGAACTGAAATTTTGTATTCACGTTTAGTTTGAATGACAATGCATGGTTAGCTGTGTAACGTCATTCTAAGTTCAACATGGCGGAACGCACAAAATGGCGGACAAGTAATTTTTCAACTAGCACAGTCTCCAAAATGTAAGCTGTATATTACCGATAAGCTTGCCACCTTACGTCGGTGACCGACACATTGCAATTTGGACTCGACTAGCTTACTATCGCCAATGAGTCTTTTCGCTTACCGGTCAGTAGATTCAAGAGCCTCTAGCCTCTATCAATAAAAAGTACGGCATTATTAATTTATTATACCAGTATTTATGTTTTATTGGAAACTTAACTTAATTGATGTTTATTCGCCTTATAACTAAGATTGTTACAATGGGCAAGTCATATTGTTACAATTAATATCCAATAAATTTATATGTACATCTTAAATAACAGTAGGATAAACTAATTTATATTTATAATAATTTAAAGATAAATTATAAAATTATCTAGAACACATGAAAGTTAAAGACAAAATCGGAACGTTTAGCAAGCGATTAGGAATAAAATGATTACCATTATATAATTGTCTTTTTATATTATTTTTTATAATAAAGAGACAAAAACATTATCCGTGAAAACCTTTCATAATTAGATAGAGTTATTGGATGACACGGTCGACAAACGGGAAGAATTCGTACAATGAATGACATTGTTCAATATCAATTGCGTTGCTCGCTAACAAGTTTCTACGTCTTCATGATTAGAAACAGACTACACAGCGGATGTTATATACTTAAGATCCGGTTATCTTGGAAACTATTTGGTTTTCCCCTCCTGAACTTTATGTGAATGTCAAACATAGATTGTTTCTTCACCCACAAGCTGGCGGAAGCAGGGGCTACTAAACTAAATATATATTTTTAGAGGCAACACAAAGAATTTTTTGAACTGCTCGTTGGCTTAGTTGGATGAGTGTTCGCCTTCTAAGCAGGGGTATCGGGTTCGATTCCCGGCAGGAACACAAGTTTTCTCCCAAAGGATTTTTTTTGTTTCTGGTTCTGGTTGTAATTGTGTGTGATGTGAATGTTTCCCAGGCACCCACGACACTAGTCATAGAACTTAGTGTGGGGCTGTGAGTGTAAAAGCGTTTATGTTTATGTTTATATTTAATTACATGAAAATTTCACGTGATACGGGTATACACGGCTTTTGAATTTGAACAATTTCATTGCTTTGAAATAAATAGTCGACTATTTATCAGTCTATTTTATCAAGTACACAGTTTAGCTACAAGTACCAAAACCACGCCGCTTACAATTTACCACAACATGATTTCACTTGCATTAACTATATTTTCCAATTAATCGTTGTAAACGGTTGTAACTAAAAGAAAGTTCAAATAAATATATGTTATATTGAAGAAGAAAAAACAATCTTTCTTCTTCAATAAAAACATTTATAAACTTGAAAGTTGAACCTTGACTCTTGCAGTAATATTTGATTGATTAAACATTTTTATTTATAGCAGCGTGGAAAGATTAATGACGCCAATAATATATTTACATCAAATATATTTAAGCCTTAAGTATTGACACTAGCGGCGTCCCGTAGCTTTGTTCGTATTTTCAACCGACTTCAAAAGTTGAAGTTATACTTCAGAGGTGGTCCCATATAAATTAAATAAAACCAAAATATGAGCGGTGAAGTCGGGTTTGTTAAGCTTTGCTTGCGTTTCATCAAAAAATATACTATGTTATTCTTGGTATATCAAAGCGTAGTTTATTATTATAATTAGTAATAAAGCTTTTAACATTTTACTAAACGCTTTTATACTCACAGCCCCACACAAAGTTCGAAAACTTGTGTCGTTCGACACAAATTTTCGAACTTTGTTTTTTCTTCATTCATTGTTTTTTCAAATTCGCATCACGCACACAAACACCCAGAAACATAAATTTCCTGTGATGAGAAATTAATTTGTGATTACATCAGAAATCGAACCCGATACCCGCTGCATAAAAAGCACATGCAACAAAATGAATACAAAAACTTATGTTACTTCTAACTAAAATACAGTCTAATGATTATAATTCATGTTAATTGAAACTCCAATAAACGTCAATCAGCTGTCAGTGCTCATTAATGCTAATTGTTCCGGAATCAACGCCAGTACAACACTTAATAATACAGTAAAGTTACAATAAACAAATAAATTAGAGACGCAAGTTAAAAACGTCAATCGCTTATTTCCGGTATTGCAACCCAAAAAGTTATGAAATTAATCTTAAGTAAAAGGCGTACTAAGGTAAAGGTGCACATAACTTATATTACGGCGATTAAGCAAGGTACGTGCGACAATTTTTAAATTTTGATGGTTTCAAAGCATTTTTTTTTCAAAGATGTTTGAACCATTCTGGTATAATTTTTTGCGCTGAAATCTCCTTTCAAGAATTTTATCGATATTATTTTCGAATTTTCTAAGATACATTTTTACTTTTGCCAAGCAGACGTAGTACGTTTTGTAGCATTTTTCAAAACACGGGACCGTAAAACTAGCTAGACGTCATTATCTAGTTCTAAATAACCTGACCTTGTCAAAACAGCATTTAGTAGTTACTGGTTAAACAAACTTTCGTAACAATCGCAATTACCCTTAATGATCTAATTGTTGAAGTACGGGTGGCAGAAAGATAATTAAAGTAGATAGTGTTCAATGCTATTGTTTACAACTCTATTGATTTTAAGTAGGTATAGTGGATGGATCTGATCTGTCTCCAATAATGGAACTTTTCTTGTTATCACATCATTCGACCTTATTTACAAGTCTTACCACAATAACACTATGTTACTGCCCCATCCTGCCGGCAACTCTACGTGTACGACAAATGATACATTTTTTTAGAAGCTCGATGAATTAAAACTAAAACACTTTAAATGTACATAGTTCCTAACTACATCTTAAAATTTAGCCGAATTTACTATTGTTTAGTAGGGCACGTAGAATTGAATGTATTGTTCACTTGTATGCATATTTTTTATAAGTTTTAAAATATTCAACGGCTCTGTTCATTCTGAAAATACAATATTTTAGGGAAAATAAGTAATGTTTAATCTAGATCCATGATTATTTACAATCAGGTTCTGATATACGATAATTACGATCACATACGCATATTACGTCAGACCAGAAACGTTATTTAATTTTCAAGTCATGAATAAACAACTTTTGAAAAAAAATTGTAAAAACGTATAATGTTTTTTAATTTCTACTTTTCTATTGTACCTCTTACTTTAGAATTGAATCTTTGGCAATTCTCATTTGAACGAATCAAAGAGCCCAATTTCTTTTAGTTCACGTTCAAGTTTATTACGATCATCTGCTGACATTCGATAGCATCGGATCTTAATGCCGTTTCCTTTCATTTTAATAACGTTGCCTATTTAAAAAAATGATTTTATTACATGCTTTTAAATTTTAATCATTTATGTCACTCCAGAATTATATATAAACATAATTCTCTCTCTTTCTCTCACTATGCATATTTTATTTATATATATATATGCATAGTGAGAGAAAGAGAGAGTTAAAAGACGCTGGCTTTAAGCTTGCATTTTCAAATCTATCTTAAAGTCTTAGACTCAGATCTTCTAGTTCACGCGCAAGTACAGACTCATTGCAATCATCCTAGTACAATAGCATCGAATCGGAATGCCGTGTTTATAAATTTTTATGACATTGCCTATTAAAAAATTGTATTACTTACAGGATTTTAATTTCTTACTTTAGAATTATGTATGCATACTGATGAGACATTGGCTCTAATCTTGTGTAAAATCCATCTTAAATAAGACCCATAAAGTTCTAGATCTTCTAGTTCACGACCAAGTTCAGACCTATTACGATCATCTGCTGACGTTAGATAACATCTGAAGGCCGCGCACTTTCACCTCGCGACACTTGCCCAGCGGCATTGAACTTGCCTCGTTATGTCATTTTACTGATATGCAGTATATCCAAAGATATTATAACCAGTCATTGGCTAATCTTCTGCATATTTAATTATTTCATAGGCTTTCTTTTGGATTTAGTATAGAACTTGTCTGGCTGAAAATTACTTGTCTGAACTACCCGTTGGTTTAGTTGGGTGAGCGTTCGATTCCTGGTGGGAACACAAGTTTTCTCTCCAAGGAAAAATTGTGTTTCTGGATCTAGTTGTGATTGTGTGTGTAATGTGAATGTTTCCGGCACTCACGACACAAATCATAGAACTTAGTGTGGGGCTGTGAGTGTGAAAGCATAAAAAAATAGAGATGAGAAACTAATATGTGCTTTGTGGTTTTTCTAGCGAATTTTTAATAGCTTTGAACTTCTCAAATTTTAAGTGATTGGGTAAAATGGGAACAGAAAATATTCTACAGTGAAAATAAAATATGACGAAAATTTGCTAACATACCGTGATGAGCCCAATTTGTAACATAATAATATTAATAATGTCCGTATTTTTTATTGTGGACTTGTTTTTTATTTTGAACTCTTTTAATATTAAACGCTATTTGATTTATTCTTATATTTTTGAGGCGATGACAGCGTAGTGGCAATAAAGCCGCTTTCTTCGGGTGTAGGCGGCTTCAAGCCCGGGCTACCTCGGGCATCAAGTTTCGGTGTAACATGATAAAAATGTAGTGTGTAGTCGCATGCTCGACGGGCCAGCTACACCTTGAAACGAAATGAATTCATATTTTATCACCCTTAAGTAGAAAATTTTGCACCAACTCCAGGTCCCTGCAGCCATCCTTATGAGCCACTCAAATTTTAAGTCTACTGTTTATGACTTTGACCACATTAATACTTTCCAACAGACGAAATAGTAGTCTCTGTTAGGCTAGCCTAAATGGCTAGCCTAACAGAGATAAAAAGCGCGCTCTTAATTATATCTCTGGATAAATTGGGTTTAAAGAAAAAGTTTACCTACTACATCGTTTACTTCAATTATTGACGTAAATACGCCGGTTTTTTAAGTTCTCACGGTCCACACAAATCTCACGCTACTCGGTTGCGAAATCACCAGTAATTACGATTTTCGTGACAACATTATACCAAGAAATCAAGAAACAAAAGTATTTCTTTAAACTCAAAAAATTTAATGAAACTACATTCAACAACATTTACAATATACCCTTTTTAATGTTCTTCTTGTTAGTCACGGCTATTGTTAGGTTTAGTATATTAGTTACGATCTATTCAAATATGATTTCCACGCTTTAGTTTTTACATTGAAATTATATTCTTGATCTAGTTTTTAGAACCCGTGACATAGGTCACGAATGATCATTTAGGATAGATATTGATATCACCTTGAGAAAAATTGTGTATTGTATTTGCCAATTGTATTTCTGAGAAGTAGACCGCACTAAATGTTTGGCAACTTTGCAACGCATAACTAATTGACGGATTGATTATGACTCAATTTAAATGACTCAATTGACTCAATAAACAAATTGATGTAAAAGAAACAAAAGACGTTGTTATCCAACAGCGTGTTAAATCACAAGATAAATTGCATTTTTTAACGTTTGGCAACCACCGAGACTTCTGAGGATTATACAACAGAATAACGAGCTATTGTCTCAATAAAAAGAACGGAAATTCACAGTTCCTCTTCCAAGTTTACAGACTATTTTTCTTGTTGCAACACTAATTAATTTTGACGATGCTTTACATACAATTGCGGCATCGACACCACGAAACAGTAAGAGAATTGAGTTTATTCAAATACCTATTCGTTTATCTTATTCTTCACAGTTCACGTAGTTCAATGATTTGACAAGTTAGCTGACACATTGCTGTTTACAATCATAAAGTATCAATAACCAATGTCAGACCCTTGTCCACCCACTTCTGACAACGGCCTTCCTCATTCCTCCTACGCAAGTTTAACTCGTGTGTTATGTCCAGTAACGATCTATACTACTTACTAGACACTTACGTCATCTATCGTTCTCCTACCAAATAAATTACAATTTTGCAAGGTAGCACATTCACCCCTAATATGGACAAGTATTGTGTTTGACAAGCACGAAAAGAAATCTGGACGTTATGCTGAAGGTTGCTCAAACGGTTTCTCCAAATTCGGTTTTTCCCTTCTTCCATACTCACCGTACTGACACATTGCATCGATCAAGTTACTAGCGGCTATTCACATGCCCAAGGTTGTGATGGCCTCAGCTTCCTAGGGTATTCTTTAGACAGTACAATGCGTGAGTACCCTATTGTTGGCCGCAGCAGCATTGTGAGCGCTATCTCAATGACATCTTCGAATCCGTGCGCCATGTCGCGGGCTCTGGTAATGACGAGGTGGAACTTGACGCTGATCGTATCGAATAAATCCTTTGAATTGTCTAACAGATGGATTGAAAGGGAATGATGGCAGTGGCACTTTGAGACATGCTCTTTAGTTGTCGGTAATAGATAGAGGGCAATCGTGATCGTGGCATCTTTCCTACTATATTTTGTGTGATAAAATTGTTACTGAATTACTAAAACAAGCGTCTTTCATATTGATTATGGAAAATAATGACCTGATGATAATGAAAATAGGTACTCACATGTGAGTACGATTGAAAATCTACACGAGTCAACGGGCGGGGTATGCGCTAAAAATAATGGTAGCCCTTCCTAAATATTTCTTCTCTGTGGTATATTATTTCACGAATCACAATTAAGACGGTGACAAGAGCCAAATAAAATAAACACATTTTAAAGCAGCAAAAAATACGTTGTTTAAAATTAATTCGCAGGGCATCCAAAACTCTCGAATAACGATTCCGAATAATTTTCTAGATACAAAAAAATGGTATGTAACGCCCTAAACATGCTCTACACGAGGTAACCTTTTTATTCAAGTGACCTACATATAGTCGAATATCTTGTTGAATAATTCATTGTTGACCACATTGTATATAGGTACTACCGTTAAAATCACCCGCAAAATTTTGCCGCATTATTTGGTTGGGCATTATTTGTAGAAACCGTTAGGGCTATTTCTCGAAGTCGAGTCACGAATTCGAGAAAAAATGTTGTAAGGAATTACATTCGTGGTATACATGCTATCTGCAATGTGGTTTCGTCAGAAGCTACCTTGTCTTAACTTAAAGTATTTAATAAGTATGGTATCACCGTTAACATTTCTTAAATGTTTTACCAATAAATATGTGAAGGATACCTTTCATCGTTTTTATGATGCTATTATCTTGATTTGGGGTATATGCTGTATATTTTTTTACGATTCTGGGAAAGTTGATATTTGTTGATGAGGAAACGACGTTTCTTGCTAGTCAGTACTTGTTTTATTGAATAACATTTAAATCTTTATCCTTAAATGGAAAGTTGTTTAAAATTACTTTATATTAATTATTTATTTCTTTTGTTTGCAGGTAATAATTACAAATTCACCGCAGCTATACTACAATTATGTACTACTCATTCAAGTCTTCAAATAAGTGAGTATTGTAGTGAGTATTGTAGATAGAACGATCATAATAGATGAACGTATTAAAAAGAAAGTTATTTAAATAAAAATATCATTACCATTTCACTAACATACAATAACAAACTTTGTAACGAACATTTAAAAACAAGCGCCGATCGAAATAAAAAACATAAATCACCCAATTCTTACCAGCCAGTACATCTCTTATTGAATAATTATTATCGAATAATAATTGATACAATCGATAAAAAGCGCAAGCAGCCGATCATTACATCAGTCTACCTAATAACTCGATTGCAGTATAATCGGTACTTTCACTCGAGTCGGTGCATCGCAATCAAAGTTTGGACGAACTAAACGAGTTTACTGTTGCATCAAAACTTGACGGATGTATAACGCCCTTTAAATTAAATTAAAAGCTACTTTATGATTGAAATCTTTAGCTTGATAATAGTACTACGCTCCACGAAATTGTGTACATCATTCCACGGGCATTTTAAATTATTACTAGTAGTGCCCCTTGGCTTTGCCCGCATGAATTAAGTAAGTTTAGTTAGGAGGAGGTTCTCTATTCGACAATAGTTTTTTTTATATGTGTTACTCGCCTCAGAACTTTTATCTAGGGATTTTGATGATTTATTTTTATTTGAATTTTTTATTGTAACTTTCCATGTGTTCCATCGAAGGGCACATTATTTGTATGATGTGTTCCCGCTTATATTTTTTCAAGATCTGACCAGTAGTTTTGAGTTATTGTCAATAATGCGTATTTAATCCGTTAAATTTAAACCAGGGTTCTACAGATAAAGCGACGAAGTCAGATTTTTTAAACTTTGCTTGCGTTTAAATTTTATGCAAACCTGTGTCCTGACAATGCGGATCAACATAATTAAACGCAAGCTAAGCTTAAAAAAACCGTTTTCACCCCTTTATTTTCTGAACCTTGATCAGATTTAATTTAGCTGGCCATAGTAGTTTCTAATAACTGTTTCGGTAGATGACGTCACACGTCAGGAACGTGTGAAGTCATCTACCGTAAGACGTTATAAGGAAAGGATAATTTCGTCGCTTGAGGCAGGGTTTGAGTAGCTCAGTGGTTAGAGCAAAAGGACATGATGAATTGATCACTCTATGGCCGCGGATTCAAACCTTTCGATAATTTTTCCTTTCTAAATTTATCAATATAGTTCTACTTAGCATGGCTAATACTATATAAACAAAATCAATTGATTAGTACTATAGTTAAGTAAAGAACATTATTTTGTTTGGGCGTCGATTTTGAAGAAGGTAATTCTGTTGTTAAATTGAATTTATGATTCAACAGATAATGAACATTCTAATCACGTTCAATTAATGAGATTGAGATTGAATGATGTACTTGGTCTATTTAATTTTATTGCTCTGCTTACTCAATTTTAAATTGCAAAGCATGTTTCAAAATAATGAATTTAAAGTGTAAATAGTTAAGAATTACACCACCGAATGTTAAAACTTTATGGCTTCAAAATGATATAACGAAGAAGTAAAGCTTCAAAGAAAAACATCGCTTCTTAAAATTTGTACTGCGTAGCATGGCAAATGCTATAGAATAAAATAATATATTATAATATTCAATTAAATGCTATATACACATAAACATATCATAAATGCTTTAACACTCACCGCCTACAATGTATGAGAAACTGATTCGAAAAGTCCGTTCTATTTATCAGGTCATTGCAGCCCTAGATAGTGCATACAGATGAGCAGGCGGCCTCAGACTGACAGCTGCCTCGACCTTGCGTCTCGTCGATGTCGCAATCATGTCGCTAGATCTTACTTAATCGAAGCGTGCGCACGATACGACCCTATGTCGATCAAGGGAGCGAACAGTAATTCACAGTAATTCAGACTGTGAGTGATTTGCCATCGGGTGATAGTGGTCAAATGTTCAGATAATAAAAAAAGAATATATAAATGCTTTGAAATATACATTTTAAAGTAAGATAGTTAATCTAGACAGATAGATCTAGTTTACCTATCTTACTTGAAAAATTAATTTTAAAAGCGCTTATATTTTCTTTTTTATCATATTTAAACTTTTCATCAAAATATGAGAAATGAGTATAAAATAGTATAGAATATTATTAATAAAATTGTACATCAAATTAAATTAAGTTACTGGAGTAACCTTAAAAAATACTAATGTACAATGGGCGGACTTTTCCGGTCAACCTTTGGATGGAGGATAATAAAAAAAAACACTACTAGATCAGTGGTCTAAAAACAGAATCATACACATAAATACAACTTATATATATACCTATCTATATACATTAGAAATTAGTATTCTTTTTACAAAAAAGCTTATTCAAAAATAACATACTAAAAATAGTTGGCAAGTAAATAGACAAGCAAGTCGCTCTCCTCATATATTATTTGACCAATATTTACGACAGTGAAATCTCAATTCTTTTAAACTCGCACATTGTAATAATATAAATACAATATTATAACTTTCACTTTTGTGTGACCTGCTCGTTAGCTAAGTTGGGTACGCATTTGCCTGCTAAGCAGCGGGTATCGGGTTCGATTCCAGGTGCAAACACAAGTTTTCTCCCCAAGGGCAATTTGTGTTTATGTTTCTGGATGTAATTGTGTATGTGATGAGACTGTTGCCAGCACCCACTACACAAGTCATCGAACTAAGTGTGGGGCTGTGAGTGTGAAGCGTTTATATATCCTTTTGGCTACTATTTTTAAAATGCAAGCGGTATATTACTCAACTTAATTTGTAACGTTTCAATTTTGTATGAGTATTGTAAGTTAAGATTCGTCTCAACGCATAATCAAATTTGACAAGATTGCAATAAAATGAAATGGCGACCTTGTCAGTTAAATTCACTACAAATCGATAACAATAGATACTGAACTTGAATCGAATTCACTGACTGCTTACGATTTACAACATGTCCAATTGTATCAATGTATCCACTGACATCTAATAATCGATCAATTAGACATTTTGCGAAATATTTAAGATGAACAATTATTATTGTTAAATCAAAATTATGTTTTAATTTTATTTTATATATTAGCTATCATCTGTCTCGGCATCAATTGGCAAATAACTAACGCTGCTAGGGGCTTGCTTTTGTTGCTATTTAATAAAACAGCATCACACTAAGATCATGTTTCCAAAAATATGTCTTAGATATTTTAGTACTAGCTCTGCAAGTTATATAATTATATAGTAAATAGAAACTAAGGTAGAGACAGAGTTACAGGTAGAGACAGAGTTACAGGTAGAGACATAAATACTTATTTTAAACATGTTAGCTAAACGTTACTAGAGGCTTCATCAAGACAAATCTCCGGTTAAGTCTTAAATAACCAACTTCAAAAATAGGTTCTTATTTCGGTTGTATTTTTTTTATGTTTGTTATCTCAGAACTCCATCATTTGTTTAACGATTTCATTTTTTTTATTTTTATTTGAACAGATTTACTTTCTGTTTGGTTTTTTTAGTCATTAAATTTGTTGTTAAATCTAAGAAACTGGTAAAATATCATCTAAGTACACAACATTTTAAAATTTTCCATGTTTCCAATTTGTAGATTCTTTTTTTAACTTATTTATTTTCATTTTGATAGCTATTAAAAATTTAATCACTATCTCCTTGCCACCATCGGTTAAACCACCGTTATGCCTTTAAGCAGAGCTTGGTGAACTCACACCTTAGTAAATCAAAGTTACGCTGATTAAGACGCATCGGTGATGCAACACCGCGAACATTTATTAAGTCCAATAAACCTCATCTATTATGATAATCAATTACTAGCCTTTAACTAATTGATTCATGATGATTCGACTATAACAAGAAAATATTTCTTGACAACGCATTTTACATATAGTAACGTATTTGTATATACATACGGTTACTTACCCAGATACATTCAGAGTTTGTAAGAATGAGTGTCTTTAATACCTTGAATCTAATGAACAAAATACTCAACATAGCACTAAAAACGTATTATTAGGACGTCCTGATTATTCTTTGATTTATGTTAAATTTTAAATTATATTGTATACATATGCTAATACAATATAAGATTGGGAGAACGAAGTTTCAGATAACATACGAATAAGGTACACAAATAGTTATAGTATTGATGATTTGTCTTAAATTCTATTATACTATAAGAGTTCTATCATCACCTGTAGCTTTAGCACAAAATAAATACAGTCGATTTGAGTACCTCCTCCTTTTTTGTGAAGTACATAGAAAAGTAATGTAGGTACCTATTCGTAAATTTTAAAAAATACGCTAGCACGTAGTATTAAAATATATAGCTACTACATCGTTACTTTTTACACACACAATCACCAACTCCCTTGGGGAGAAAACTTAATTTGATACCCCTGCTTAGAAGTCGAACGCGCATCTAAGTCAACAGTCAGTTAATTTTTATCTTTGCTATTGATATCATAATTTTTAAGAAATTTAATCTTATTTTACTTTTGGTGTTTACTTGTATTGGTTAAATACACTGTTCCCTTCAATTATTTTTACTCATAGGCACTTAAACAAAACATTATTCACCTTAAAGTTGACACGAAACGTGAGTGTCGGCTTATGCCCGCAATATTATATTCATGGCCGATTACTGGACTAGGTAATCCATTTGCTAACCAGCCTGCAATGTAACCAGGACATAAGGACATACAACATTGCTAACGATACTTTGATAGAAGTCTCGTTATGGTGTATGTTTTTGCCAAGCGCAACATGTCATCAGTGTCAACTTAATTTGTTGTGGCCAATCAGTGCTTGATGCCCTTCATTATGCTGTTTCTTTGACTAATCCATGATTTGGAAATTATAGATAATAAAGCTTTTTGCGGCATCAAGTCGTCTTTGATGACAATAGGTCTTGATTGTTAACCTTTGATATTTACAGAATCAACGTAATGAGTAACGTCACAAAACTAGGAATAATGTGATTAGGTAATGTTTTTAACTACTACAGTTCGTAACACATTTGATGGTTCACTTAAGTTACGGATTTGATATACAAAGCCGCCGAGTCGCGCGGCATTTAATGCCCACATAAGGAAAACTGTAATTTTTGACAAAATTGAGTTATATAGATCAGAAACAAAAGATACGTCTTTTCCCTTATGACGGCAATATACAAAACGGCAGCGCGGGGGGGAGGAGGCGCCTGCCGCGCGCCTCGGGCGTTTTGTATATCAACGTCCCTAACGCGCAATACATTTTACCTTCACAGCATCCGGGGCGTGCGCCTCCGGGCCGTTTGACTGTTGGTAATAGATAATGAAGCGAGGCTATGATAAGATCATAAGTGGGGTATGTACGCTAGGCCTACACTGGTATCTGTTTCTCAAAGACAGCTGGCAGAACACCATCTGGTGTATATTCTACTTGAGTATATACAGCTCCTCTACTACTGGTAGAGTGATAGCTGTCCAGGGGAGCACTGAAAAAATCCCTTTGTACTAAAACTTCTCCAACAATCAATATAATATATAATATATTAATACAGTACAAGATAGCTCACGAGCTTATGCCTATCACCAGTTGGAAACGTGTCTTTTATAATGGCAGCATTTCCTTCTGAATCGCAATTCTAATAACTTAAGCGAGCTGAGAGTCAAATAAGAACCACAATTCTGGTCACGTGCATAACCCGGCGAGATAGACAATTTAGCTTATTTTTTACTTTTTAGACTTATTTATATTCATATATTTAGGTACTTGAAAATAAAAAAAAGCCTTTTAGAGCTATTTTGCTATGATTTATATAACATGAAACGTTTTTTTACGAAGCGGAATCTCTAAGGTAATTGTGTTCTGTCGGCTCTTTTAAACCGGTTGACCATATTTGCATAAATTTTACATTGTTTAACTTAACCTGACCATATGGCAAACACGTGCCAGCAAAAACGAGTTTACAACCGAGTTATTTCAATTCTACAGTCATATGAAAAATTTTACCAATTTCGTACTTCTTCGTTTACTCGTTCTAAGACCCGGCTTAAAAAGGGTGTTTCAAATAAATCGTCAATATTTGTTTGTCGCTTTGTAAATCCCAAACGGATGAACCGGATTTTTTGTGGGTTTTTGTTAGATGGTATTTTTTAAATCGGTGAAAATATTAACTTTTTTTTTCGATGCTCTCACTCTCGCGTTATATTCGAAGACTTAAACAGAATCAGAAAAACAAAAATAATATTTTTATAACTAATATAGCAAAAAAATAATATACATTTCAGAAAAAAAGTCCGATAGTAAATATACGGCTGTTTTTTTATTATAAGACTTTTTATCCTAGATAGTCAAGCATTTGACCACTATCTCTCTTGATTGAATGTGACGATACGGCCTATTCACTCTAGATTTGAAGACACCCAGATTGTTCTGTTCAGGGAACAAAAACGCAAAAAATATTTTCGTTTAGCGAATTCTTGGGGCGAAGACACATTTCTTCTCTTACTATTTAGTAAGCTATTTTCCTCTCGAAATTTTTTGTTGAACTTGACTTAAAAACTGGAAATACAGCACAATAAAACCCAACGAGCGAACCACGAATTCATAATTTATATGACGTCGTTTCGACATCGGCTGATATATGCAGGCAGCATTGCAACATCGGATGAGATGCATCAGCTCTGTCGATCATCTGAGCAGTTCGTTGCCCTGAATAAAATGCATTGCGGTCAGTTGCATCAAACGCGGGCAATAAGAGTTCTGACCCTCACTGGAGGGCAAGGTATAAGATGTAGCGGTAACGGTAAAAAATAATCATGAGTTTTATTGACCATACACCTGCCTGACATCAGTCCTCCCTGGAAATTCTTATTGTGAGTCTCCATAGTCTTGATCATTGATCGGCAGGGGCACCGCGTGCGGAAGAGGTCCGAGATGTTATATACGACTCATCCATTTATAGTACAAATATGTAATAATTATAGGTAGTAGTACATAACTATGTTGGTTTCAGCGGTAGTGGAGCGGGAGAGTCCTCAAATTCCTGTGACGTCATCAAGCTTCTCCCACATCACTGAACTACCGCAGGAACATGCTAAGTAATTCGCTATAAACGCTTGTCTCTTACTTCACAGAGTCTCAGATGAGGCAACCCTTCTGTACCGTCCTCAGAAATAATGGCTCAAGTATCATAATACTTATTTCCGTGGGAAGGCATTGTGAGAAATATAATAATCACACAGTAAAGTAACACATTACAGAGATGCGTAATGGACAAAATGTACTTTGAAACGTATTTTGTAGGATTATAGAGTGTTTTTCACTGAATGTTTCGCTCGTTAACGTAAAACGATGAAAGTGGTAACTGGCGAAATTTTATATTGCGTATTCTTTCTTAAATAGACATATATCTATTTGTTTTTAAATAGGCAACCATGCTACATCATCAACCGCAACATTGCTTAGGACCAGGTGAGACCGCGGTCAAATTATTATCATTCTATCTTATTATCGATTGTCGTATGTATAAAAAATCATTACTTGAGAACGGCCAAAACATTTTAGCTGTATTTTTTGTATTCTAAAACGAAATAAAAATAAAATCTCTATAAAAATATAGTTCTTTGATTTATCCTTTTTCTTTCAGTGGCCTCTATTTTTACTTCGAAGACTGTCTCATGACCTCATGGGATTTATTTTATGCAACAACTGTATAATAAACCTTTAAATGTCATAATTAAATAAATCCAAAAAACTGACAACGACGGACATTGGGTACTTTTTACGCAGGCGACACTGCGGGTCATTGCATCATATATGAAATCATTTATGTGTTCTCTTTATCTTTTTATTTTTTTTTGTATTAAATATTTTTTTCTCAGTTCACTCGCGACTTGAAGACTCCCATATTGTACTTATCAGGAAACACCGACTCAGGCAAGGAGTTCCATTGATATTCATTTGCGGTTCACACAAAGAGTTTGAACAAATTAATAAATCATTGCTTAATACTCCACAGAACCAATGTTCGATCGTGCACTATTTTGAGAACAACTATTAATTACATGCAATCAGGCGTACGCAACAAATGTTGTTCAATCTTAATTAGAGGGCGATATAATTTGTCCGTAACTTCCGTCACCTGCCCTAAGGCTACTGTAGATTTACTAATATGTACGCTATATAATGATGTAGTAAGAGTAAGGACAGTTTTATTTTATTTTTAGCCGTGCTTCGCGGCTTGGCCCGCGTCTATCAAGTTTAAAAGTGTGTTAATCATACGTATAAGCTATCATTTCCATATTATTTCCAAATCCGTTTAGCCGTTACTACGTGAAGAGAAAAAAAACACATTTATACGCTTACTTTCAGATTTATAATATTAGTGTGACACTTGTTATTTAGAAAAAAAAATACTATTATATCTGAACGAGGCCTATCATGTATATCAATAATATAGTCAGAGATAAAAACAAATCCATAAGCTGCTGGCAACTTTGTACTCAAAATTTTGAACAATTTTCTACACACATACTCACATAACTCTACATTGCATCCGATTCTTTGGTGATATGAGTTACTGCTATAAGTTTATGTTGTTTTTGGCTACATTATAAGGGTACAATTTCGCATTCATGCTTGCGACATTGAATTTTGTGCAATCATGTGTGTCGGGTTGGCAATATTCAAGTAACCGGAGTTAGTAATATGCATTTTTTAATCGAATTTCCTTATATTATTAACTGTTTATTAAATATTTTTGTGTTAAAGGGCTTAACAAGTAGAGTACGAAACCGATTTAAAAAAATATATGTTGAAAAATAACGATTTGGTAGGCCACCGAAGTCACTGTTTTTAGACCTATTTTGTCCCGGGGTCTCAAAAACGGCTTCGGATTGAACGCTGACATTTTCGTATAATATCCGTTATATCCTATACTTGAACAACAAGTACAGAAATCATACAAATATTATGTAGAGAAAAAGTTATAAGCATTTTTATTATTTAATACTTTATTGTACAATAATAGTGTAAAGAAAAGAGGATTTCACGCTAAAAACCTTCTCTGCCAGTCATCCAGTGATAAAAATGAAATGACATGAGGTGTGCATCAATCAGGGGCAAAGAAAATCTATGTAATAAAATAACTAATAATAATAATATAAAATGATCGTACAAAATTGTGAACTAGAATTAAAATAAATATTTGTTTATTTGCCGGTACGTTTTAAAATCACTAGGAAAATTATAACACGCCAAATGTGTCTGTGCGTAAGTGTTTAAAAATATAATAAACTTATTTATACAACGACGAACATATCATATTATTTGTCATGAGGATAAAAAAGTAATTACAAAGATATATACTCGTAAATCTTAGGCTCTATAATCATACATTCTGTCGTTGCGAGTTAACATCGATAAACATATAACTTCACCATTCACTGAATATATAAGTACTCGTAACTTTCGATGTATAAGTAGGTATAACATTACTTTGTAGCTGTCTATTTTCAATATTACCGTGCATTTCCCACTAAGTGGTTGGACTGTTGTCTGTGAAAGTGACAGTTGCCTTGCATGTTGCTTGCATGCGCACTCGATAAAGTTGAAATTAGGTGCCATATGCACCTCTTTTCATATTTTAGTCTAGTGATACAAAAGTGAACTGCTTGTAGTTGGTTGTCAGTCTTTTACGCTGCAGGTTCCGGGTTCAAATCTTTGGAAATTTGTGATTGTGCGTGTGATATGAATGTTTCCGGCACCCACGACACAAATCATCGAACTTAGTGTGGTTCTGTAAGTGTGGACAACAAACAAACGCATTCACACTCACAGCCCCATACTAAGTCCAAAGACTTGTATAGTGGGTGCCGGAAACATTCACATCACACACACATTACACCCAGAACCAGAAGCACAAATATACCTAAGTTAGGAATTTTAGCTCCTGCCGGGAATCGAACCCATGACCCACGGCGCAGAGGGCGGAGACCTGTCCACTGCGCCAACTGGGTCGTCAAAACGTGTTTATGTTTACGTTTATGTTTTTGAAGTTGAGACGTCTGCCAAGAAACACTCCTAGGTACTTCGTAGAAGTACCATGGGGAACGTGCTTGCCGAAGAGAGGGACTGAGCTTCGGGGGTTGCGAATAGTCGGATGGAATCGGGAATTGAACACGGTATCCGTTGTTTAGAAGGCGATTGCGCGCTCAACTTAGGTACCGGTCTTTGAGATAGTTATTCTCAGAAGATATTCTACTTTTCGCAATTATATTCCATCGTTACTATGAGTGAAATCGGCGTTTAATTAGGTTAACCTGTCATTAAAATTTCTCGTCGGCGCCGTTAGAACAGGCTCAGAAAAGCCACGGCATAGGTCCTCTACGCGTTTTCCTCTGCTACTTATAAGTGTAGAAGGGTATATACAGTCGTAGTGTACGACGTACAAGTAAATAAATATTTTTATCTATAAATATATACAGAATATAACGATATTTCAGCAGCTATCTTTGAAAGCTTTCACAACATAACCAAGAGGTGAGATAGTGGTCAAATGCTGGCCTATGAGATGTATATGATTTAAAACGATGATGGTGAGAACACTCTTGGCCAGTTTGATTACGATATTTCACATAGATTAGATCATTGAAGACCCAGTTGCCGCAAAAAGTCGGTCTTTTGGTTCTGGGTGTGATAGTGTGTGTGATATGTAAATTTTTTCGGCACCCATGATACAAAAAAAAAATATTAAGTGTGGGCTGTAAGTGTAAATGTGTTTGTTTCGGGATTACTTTTTTAGGTCAAGGCCAACAATAGTCCACTTTAAAGTAACAATTGGAATAAAAAAACTGTTATCCATTAAGTGCCGCTGCAAGGTCGGACTCAGCCACCGTTAAATCAAAAGTGTGCGTAAATGCAACGAAATTAGTTACAAAACGGCGTATTTGTTACAAAATAGATTGCGGGGAAAATCGTGGGTGTGAACTTGTTGAAATTAATTCTCATAAATTGTTGGGTAGTCCGAAATTACAGTTTTGATCGACGATTCTGTGCAAGTATGGACTCATCTCATAGATGCATGCGTTGATAAGGTCGTTCTCACAGTATGATTTCATCGAGATTGAAGCAAGGAACGTATCAAAAGTATTGCACGAAGCACTGTAGTTTTTCTTATTAAAAATAAATCCTTTCACAATCACATCCCCACACTAAGTTGACTTGTGTCGTGAGTGCCGGAAACATTCACATTACACACACACTATGACACCCAGAACCAGAAACACTATTTTTCCTTAGGGAAAAAACTTGTATTTCCGATCGAACCTGTTCAGAAGACAAATGCTCGCTCAATTTAGCTAACGGGCAGTTCAATTATTATTTATTTATACCTTTATTGTGGTATACAACTTGTGTCGATACTTTAGCTCCGTCACATCTTCCTGAAACACAGAATGGGGTTGGCGTCGCGGCAACTTCGGCAGAGCAGCGCAAACGGCGAAAATATGGAAACCTCGGCAGTGGTACATATTTGAGCCGTTTGGTGTTGAGACACTGGGTCCGTGGGGACCGCTCATTTTATTTTCAAAATTCTATCAGAGCGCCTGGTTGAGGCGACGCGTAACCAAAATGCTGGCACTTATTTGGCTCAACGTATTAGCATTGCAATTCAGAGAGGCAATGCAGCCAGCATGATGGGAACGCTACCTATAGGTTCGATGTCTTGTAGGTAACTTGTTTCTTTGCTGTTTATAGTTTAAGTTTAGTTTTAGGAAATATAGGTAATTGGCCCGTAGATAGATCTATATTAATTTTATCTACTGATATTATTACTAAAAAAATATATTTAATATATGTTTATATCAGAAGAAAGGAAAAAATATCTATAAACTTAGTTTTATCGTAGAGCCAAATGCTTGACAAATTCAAAGTCTAACAATTTTTTTTTATCTCTGATTAAACGTTCGACCACTGTCTCATCTAAAGGCAAGTGATAATGTTTATCTTCTGTTTGAATATAAAGATGCAATATTTTCTTCATATAAGTAGCCGTAAATATGTGAAAGAGTTAAATGTCAATGAACAGGAGATAAAGCACATCTTTACTAATAAAATAAGCGTATAAGGAGCAAAGTTGGCTTTTAAGCTACTTCTAACTTCCTATTTCGTGCTATATTATTATGATAGGCGTATAACACAGTAATTTTGAAGACCCTTTAGTCTTCAAAATTACCATGTATATATAAATACACCTGTATAGCAATGCCTTGATAGACGTTTACAAATAAATTTAAAATATAAACGGAATTCTTAATAGATTCTACCACATACATTAACAGCAACTTGGTAAACCGCGCCGTAAATCAAATATCAAAATAATGCTTTGATTGATAATAATCTATTGTTGCTTAACACAGGCATATAATGCTACAACTCAATGTCAAATTCTTACCAGATTGTAGTTATTTTTCAATTAGGTTAAATAAAAAAATAACAACGTCCTAGGTCAATTGCAACTAGGCCATTCGTAATATTTGTTGCAAAACAATCGACCGTTAGTATTTTGGCCGTGTGAGTTACGTAACACACTACTGCAGGTAACATACACTTGTTCAGTTTTGGCGTGACGGTGTATACTTCCGACGTCATGTCACGATCGGTGGCTCTTGTAAAATGAAATAGTTCCGACGTGAAATAATAAAAATATGCGTAATAAAAAACTCATTCACACTCACCGCCCACACTTAGCTAGAAATGTTAAAAGTAGAATTGTATCATATGAATATATCTCATATATAATAAAAAAAAGAAATTAACTCTCAGTATGCAGGTATGTTTGACGAACGAACGAGAAATTTACCTATATATTCAAGTATACATAAATTTTTGAAAATATATCTTGTACTGTATATGATGTGTCCTTTTTCTGAAGCTACAACAAAATAAATGCATCACAACTGTTATAGTGTTTATTTTTATAGTGTTGTAAGTTAACATAGTTTTAAAAAGTTCGATTAAATAAAAAATACTTTAAACAGATATCAATTAAGCGCTTTATGTTTAAACTAATTTCATAACCCTTTTATTATGTCGCAAG
Organism: Lomographa bimaculata; assembly: GCA_948107665.1. Classification (NCBI taxonomy): domain Eukaryota; kingdom Metazoa; phylum Arthropoda; class Insecta; order Lepidoptera; family Geometridae; genus Lomographa; species Lomographa bimaculata. Next base: position 5,243,677 of record OX403586.1, on the reverse strand, counting down.
ATTTGAGTCATGTCACTTCCGACGTAAATGTCATCATCACAACGCGTAGTGTTGTGAAACGATAGATCGGACGCGGAATAACCAAGTAGCATTAATAGCACATTGCCAATGAGCATACAAATACTAGGCATTTGCCTCCCTACGAGTATTTGATGCTATCCTTGAAGTTTGTTACTAACGTGGCTTTGAGAATTGTGAAATTGTATACGTAATTTGTGTTCAAAAGTACCAGAATTAGGCGAAGAACTGGTTAAATAGTATTTTATCCTTTTACAATTAATAATATTACTTTGTCTAATAATGAGCATCTATCTTTTTCATCTTGATACAGGCTATATTATTATATATTGTATTTACTTCTGGGCGTTATAATGCATTATTGTAAGCTTAATTAAAAGTGATTTTAATATACAAGTGAAATAAGATACCTAACTGACCGTAGTAAATATATGTACCTAGTTTTCGGGGGCGGTTTGTTGTTTTTGAGGTTAATATATCAATAAACAACCTTATAGCGAAATAGCTTAGCCTAATTAATTTCACAATTTGCCATAAACACACATTATACATTAATTCTAACATGATCAAATTGATTTAAATAAAAAAAGAGACGGGTTACTTTTCCATAGCCACATAATCAACATAACTATCTCATATTTGTTATTCGAGAAATATATTAACTTAATAAGTAAAGTTTCTTCCAAACCATTGCATTATACTTTGCTCAGTAAGTTACAAAGGATAGGTACATTACTGCGAGATCAATAAGATTTAAATTTAAATTTAAGTAGGTACTAGCAAACCACCATACACGAATATGGCTTTCATACAAAAATCAACAAACGACTTTGATGTCTGTGTAGTCAAAATATTATGCAGTTTCAGAACAAATGTGTACGCAAGATATGCAAAATGTTTAATTTAATGTTTAGTAAAAACTTAAAAAGCAGGAACACGTTTTTATTCAGGCATTTCCACTTTACAGACGTCATTTCACGTCATGTTTGGCCATTGATTTTATATGGAAACCAAGTTCCACCCTAAGTAAGACTAGTTGACATGTTTGTTATATACTGATACATACATATAATTATACTGATAGTTATCTTTTTGACAGACAGATCTAGTTCATACGGCTATTAAAGTCCCTTTAAAGCTAATCTTCATCCAAAAGTCCATTCAACCAATATTATGCATTCACTATCAGCAAAATCGACCTCACGCCACCGACTCGTGCGCACGTTTACAAGCGGTTTGCACAAACTGGGTCATTTGCTACTGATCTCGATAACTTTAGGTATATTTTAAGCAGTTTTTGCTCGGATAGTAGATGTGGTGTGTAGAATAAAGACATAAAACAGTTTTTATCTGGCAAATCGTGTGATCACGTAAATATTACAATGTTAACTTGGTGAGGCAAGGTTATGTGCTAAGTGTCACAAAGGGCGTGAGAGTTTATTTTCTTGTGTGCTATGAAGCCATACATATGTATAGTTAATACGGTGACATGGTTATAAAATTATATCATTAAACTTAATCCTAATACAGAAAATGAATGACGCAAAAGAGGTATGAGCGCGTTGAAGTCTTTTGTACTGAGATGTAAGTATTGCATGTTTAGAATGACAATTAACCTTTTAATACTTATAAGACCGTGGAAAACTTTAAATTGAACCTGCCGATCTTACCTCTGCTCTACGTGCGTTAAAAATGCAGGCATTAGGGCATAGATTGAACATAATCTTCTTTGCTTGGCGTCTAGTACGAGTTTTCATCGTTTGCGAAAACTGAATTTTATTTCGTTACATACAAGTTCTATTCACAACAATGTATGAAAATAAAACACAACCTTCCTTTTATGTAAGATGCAATACATTAGTACTAGACAGGGTCTAAATTCAAGAACTTTCTTTTTTGCATCCATGAGGCATGCATCCTTATGGATTCAAATAATGTGAAAAAGTTCCGCAGCGTTACGAAAAACAAACAAGCGAGTGAATCCGTATTAATTCTTAAACACATTTCAAAAGTCTTTAATATATTATAGAATTGGTAGTTATAGATTAGTTTATTAAATATTTAAGGTTTATAGACCCAATTAACATTTTATGATCTAAAGGTGCCAAATGAGCTTGTAAAATTTATTCAACTTGTTTTCCCATTAGGATTGCACAGTTTAATATAATGTTTAACATACAAATTACTTTTTTCTATAGCTCTGAGAAATAAAGCTGAGATCACATAATAATATATGAAGCGCATGAATAATTGTAGTAGGTAATTCTCCCAGCCTCGGTAGTGCTAAACTGTCAATTTTTCGCATAAGTTTTAAATATATCGTAAATACCTAAGATTATGAATTTGAAATTTTGCTGATGTTTTAGAAAATAAAAGTTTTTGATGATGATACATATTGTGTTATTTAATTGTTTGTATTTAATATTATCTGATTCAGTTCAGTAATTTTTTCGTTATTAAGTGAAACAGATTCAAATATACACGTATACACACATATTAATATTTTTTAAATAAAAAGATAGGCCTTTTCAAACGACTTTAAAAAAAAGAGGTTCTCAATTTGACAATATGTTTTTTTTGTATGTATGTTACGCGATATCTCCGCCAATTATGAAACGATTTTGCTTTTTTTTATTTTATATTAAATTTGATTAACCGAAATATAAGCAATGAAGTCGGTTTTTTAAGCTTTGCTTGTCTTTCTACTATTTCATATTTTTAAGTTGTATCCATTACTAAAATGAACCTAAACAAACATATCTAATATTGTGCATGTGAACACAGCTTTAGTGCAAGATCTCTGGCATTGACCGCAAGCGAAAGCTTGATATTACTTGTTTTCGATGACTACAGCAATTTACCAGTTAGTCAACTTGAGCGTATGTTTTGGTCCAGATTTTGCAACTTAGTGCAAGTGACAAGTTGCTTATCAGGTTAGCTTAACATGCAAGAATAATTTTAAATTAAGTATTACATATTTTATGAATATTAATAGAAATTGATTGAAGTCATTAAACATAAACGTAAACGCTTTATCACTCACAGCCCCACACTAAGTTCGACGACTTGTATCGTAGGTGCCGGAAACATTCACATCACACACACACAATTATAACTAGAACCAGAAACATAAAATTTACCTGGTAGAGATCGATATTAGTGATAAGGCCGCCTGTTGTGATACTTTACGTATAAACTTGTTTGTTACCTTTGTTTTATCTTATCTTATAAAGTGGATCAATAGTGTTATCTATCTACATATTTATTTCCTTTGGGAGAAAACTTGTGTTCCCGCCGGGAGTTAGTGCTAATCCGGGGCTTAAGCTTTGTTCCGAATTGGTTCTTCGGTTTCTAAATTAGTTCATCCATTGCCGCGTGAAAAAGAAACAAACACATACACAACTTTCGAGTAAATAATGCTAGTGTGATATAAGGTGACCAAGTTAGGTTACCTTTTTATTACGTTAAGCCGATAATCTAATACATCATAAACAACATGTTTTATTGTATACATTTATAAACTGTCGATAACAGCTCGTTGACATTACTAGATCAAAAGGGACATTTATCACGAATCTAAATATAGACTAGGCTTTACGTTACATAACATAATACTTTGATAGGATAATTAAATGTTTTTTTTTTATTGATAGCTACTCATTTTCTCAGTTACATAAGAATCGACTTATTCTTGTGTCAGTTAAATTATTTATTAGTAGAGTTATAAATGTAAATTCGATCTTAATGTTAATTCTAAAAACATATATACCGGCAATTTATGTAGGTACTGAGAAAGAAAGAGATCTCAATTCCACAACTGAGGACATGATTCAGGGCTCACCAGAAATAACGTTATGTGTAGTTAATTGTGTTTTTAATATTGATGTGTCAAAGATATTAATTATTTATTCATTAAAATATTAACAACATTTTACTTAATAGTTATTTCTTATAGCTATATATTTACGGGATAGATGCAAATAAAAGATTTTCCTAAATATATTTTTTTAAGAATACCTATCTTACAGCTCTCTAGTAATTATTATTTGTAATGCATTTAAAATCTCAGTATTTTTACTAAGATTGACTCTATTGACTCTATTTAGGTAGAATATAATAATTCCAAATAATGCAAGAAGTGTTGTGATTTAATAATCCAAAAACGAAACAGAGGGTCTATTCCGGGCATCAATTATGTTTACATTGACGTCTAAATCGACCGATTTTCTTTTCTTTTGAACCATCGAATGGACTGAACTTTCAACCGATCGAATGTCGTATCGACGTCGCATCAATTAATTTATAGTTATATATACAGATTTCGCTATCTACGGGCCAATTGCCTATATTTCCTAAAACCAAACTAAAACTATGTACAGCAAAGTACTAAGTTACCTACAAGACATCGAGCTTATAGGTAACTCAAGTGCTCAAGCCCACTACTAGCGGGTAGCGTTCCCATCATGCTGGCGGCATTGCCTCTCTGAATTGCAATGCTAATACGTTGAGCCAAATAAGTGCCAGCATTTTGATCACGCGTCGCTTCAACCAGGCGCTCTGATAGAATAATTAATTTATTATACACGATACTAATACTAAAGTTCGCACCCCAATAACACTGACTTTCGCGGCGTGCGGGCGGGCGGGTCGTTCATCCTGCTAAAAGCTTAACAACCTTATCGGGATTAACACTAAATATAATACATTAACTTTGTTGTATTTTTATTGTGTTGAAATGCATATACTAACAATAAATTCTTTGTTCCAGGCGAAAGATTGTGAGTGTTTGACACTAATTGTGTGCAAAAAAAAAACGCGAAATGCCTGCTGCGCTGGCGTATTTTGGCCGCGTTTGCCTTCTGTGCAGCGGGTATTGGCTTCGTTTCTCGGTATTGTGTAATATTAAAAGTATAAGTGTAAAACAAATTACGATGGGATTCAAGGTCTGTAACTTAAACATTATACATGTGTATTTATATTGTAATTAACAATTACTTGACAATGAAAATATTTTATAATTTGTTAATTGCCTAATATAAAACTTACGTTTATTACATTAGACGTATGAGTAAATATATTCAAGTGTAAGAAATTAAAATAATAATTAATTTTGAACATTAAAACACTAAGACAGAAATTATTTTCTCATTTTTTTTCCACCTAAGGATGTGATCCTTCTGTAATTTTTGTACAGTCAGACAAAAAAGCTACCACGCGGAAATGGTGCGGTCAGCGGTCGCCGTCCGGCCTTCACCGCCAAGGTCGTGCTAGTTAGCAACCCTTTCACCGACCACAGTACAACACACTGTTATTTAATCTGTGCCACAATTGCCAGAGTTGCCACTTCGTGATAATAACTGTAGCGGTTAGTGTTCTCGGTAGAAGTCCAAGGCGAAATGGCGGGTTGTTCGAATGCTCTAGATTTTTTATAGGGTTTACGTTTGAACTAAGTTTGATTACAATCAAATAATCATGTTTATGTTTTGTACATGAACATAAAAATCAAATTGTAGCCTATTCAAGTGTTTTTATATAAACCCTTATACACTTACAGCCCCGTACCAAGTTTGAACACTAAAGTCGTGAGTGCCACAATAATTAATATCACACACAATCACACCCAGGATTAGAAACACAAATTTCCTTTGGGGATAGAACTGGTGTTCCCACCGATAATATACCCGATAGCTGTTACAATGATACAATTATTTATTGCAAAAATATGTTGCTTAGAAGGCAGACGCGCACCTAACTACGGGTGGTTAATACACACAGTTTTTCATGTATGAGTGTGACGAAGTTGAAAGATCTGCTTATTAGTTTAAATAACCACACATCTAAAAAAAACATTTAAGTCTCGATTGTTGACTTTAGAGGAGCTTTATATTTTAGTCTGAATCTGAATTTCTTCTACAAACTCCTAAAATTAAAGTTTTACCTGTTCATGATAACACGGCTTACATAATCACAGCACTGGACATGCTGTGATCCTAATCTTACAGGTTATAATATCCCTATATACAAAGTTTCCGCGTGGTTACAAGCCCTTACAAGGCGTGGCCACACCGAGGCCGTCCGCCCGCTCACTCGGTTTGCAATGTGAACTAGATGTTGTTCGGAAAAATCCTGAATAATCGCAACATGGTTGGTATTTATTAGAAACTTGTTATTATCCACAGGCATGTGGAGTTCTTTGTCTGCATGATACAGGACAGCTCATAGTACTCTTAAATTACGGACTGCTCGCGTAATAAGTATGGTAACATTTGTACCTTCTTCGATACGGGATCGATTCCCGGTGGAAACACAAGTTTATTTACCAATGGAAATTTGTGTTTCCGGTTTTGGGTGTGAGTGCGTTTGTGATGTGAATGCATGTGGCACTCATGACACCAGTCTTTAAATTTGGTGCGGGGCTGTGAGTGTAAAATCTTTTTTTTTTGTTTATGTTAAAACTCTATAATAGACAGACTTGCCAGATATTGTCTAGAACATACATAAAACAATAAACGCTTTCACACTCACAGCCCCACACTAAGTTCTATGACTTGTGTCGTGGGTGTCGAAAACATACACATCACACACAAAATCACAACCAGAACTAGAAACACAAATTTTCCTTAGGGAGAAAACTTGTGTTCCCGCCGGGAATCGAACCCGATAATCTAAGCAGGGGTAGAAGGCGAACGCTCACCCAACTTAACCAACGGGCAGTTCAAATAAAACATAAAACAATGACGCGATTAATGAACTAAAATTGCAATGGCAAGTTTCGAGTTCAATATAATAATAATAATTAAATATGGCATTATTAAAAAGACTTTTATACTTTCTGGTATGCAAAATAAAGGTCAATTTACTGTAGCAATTATTTTTGAATTTCATCTCAAGAATGCTTTACACCCGGATACCAGAACTCTCAAGTAAGTGGTCTCAGTGATAAATGCATTCCTTTTGTATGGATAAGGTAATTTAAACCAGTTGAAGCATATGATTATTGACGAATTATTATTTATAACTAGTTGCGCCCTGCGGTTTTACTCGCGTAAGTCCCGGACCCGAGATAATTCCGTGATAAAATTTTCTTTGATAAAAACCTTCTCCTGACAATAATTAACACGACAAAAGAAGAATTTGCGAAATTGTTCCATCTGTTCACGCGTGATGCGATGACCAAGGGAAACAGAGATTCATTACAAGCTTTTATTTAGCTTGCACTGTATGTATGTATGTTTGTTCGGGTGGAATATTGCGACTCAATTTTGAAGCAGATATCTTCAACCGATGGAACTGAAATTTTGTATTCACGTTTAGTTTGAATGACAATGCATGGTTAGCTGTGTAACGTCATTCTAAGTTCAACATGGCGGAACGCACAAAATGGCGGACAAGTAATTTTTCAACTAGCACAGTCTCCAAAATGTAAGCTGTATATTACCGATAAGCTTGCCACCTTACGTCGGTGACCGACACATTGCAATTTGGACTCGACTAGCTTACTATCGCCAATGAGTCTTTTCGCTTACCGGTCAGTAGATTCAAGAGCCTCTAGCCTCTATCAATAAAAAGTACGGCATTATTAATTTATTATACCAGTATTTATGTTTTATTGGAAACTTAACTTAATTGATGTTTATTCGCCTTATAACTAAGATTGTTACAATGGGCAAGTCATATTGTTACAATTAATATCCAATAAATTTATATGTACATCTTAAATAACAGTAGGATAAACTAATTTATATTTATAATAATTTAAAGATAAATTATAAAATTATCTAGAACACATGAAAGTTAAAGACAAAATCGGAACGTTTAGCAAGCGATTAGGAATAAAATGATTACCATTATATAATTGTCTTTTTATATTATTTTTTATAATAAAGAGACAAAAACATTATCCGTGAAAACCTTTCATAATTAGATAGAGTTATTGGATGACACGGTCGACAAACGGGAAGAATTCGTACAATGAATGACATTGTTCAATATCAATTGCGTTGCTCGCTAACAAGTTTCTACGTCTTCATGATTAGAAACAGACTACACAGCGGATGTTATATACTTAAGATCCGGTTATCTTGGAAACTATTTGGTTTTCCCCTCCTGAACTTTATGTGAATGTCAAACATAGATTGTTTCTTCACCCACAAGCTGGCGGAAGCAGGGGCTACTAAACTAAATATATATTTTTAGAGGCAACACAAAGAATTTTTTGAACTGCTCGTTGGCTTAGTTGGATGAGTGTTCGCCTTCTAAGCAGGGGTATCGGGTTCGATTCCCGGCAGGAACACAAGTTTTCTCCCAAAGGATTTTTTTTGTTTCTGGTTCTGGTTGTAATTGTGTGTGATGTGAATGTTTCCCAGGCACCCACGACACTAGTCATAGAACTTAGTGTGGGGCTGTGAGTGTAAAAGCGTTTATGTTTATGTTTATATTTAATTACATGAAAATTTCACGTGATACGGGTATACACGGCTTTTGAATTTGAACAATTTCATTGCTTTGAAATAAATAGTCGACTATTTATCAGTCTATTTTATCAAGTACACAGTTTAGCTACAAGTACCAAAACCACGCCGCTTACAATTTACCACAACATGATTTCACTTGCATTAACTATATTTTCCAATTAATCGTTGTAAACGGTTGTAACTAAAAGAAAGTTCAAATAAATATATGTTATATTGAAGAAGAAAAAACAATCTTTCTTCTTCAATAAAAACATTTATAAACTTGAAAGTTGAACCTTGACTCTTGCAGTAATATTTGATTGATTAAACATTTTTATTTATAGCAGCGTGGAAAGATTAATGACGCCAATAATATATTTACATCAAATATATTTAAGCCTTAAGTATTGACACTAGCGGCGTCCCGTAGCTTTGTTCGTATTTTCAACCGACTTCAAAAGTTGAAGTTATACTTCAGAGGTGGTCCCATATAAATTAAATAAAACCAAAATATGAGCGGTGAAGTCGGGTTTGTTAAGCTTTGCTTGCGTTTCATCAAAAAATATACTATGTTATTCTTGGTATATCAAAGCGTAGTTTATTATTATAATTAGTAATAAAGCTTTTAACATTTTACTAAACGCTTTTATACTCACAGCCCCACACAAAGTTCGAAAACTTGTGTCGTTCGACACAAATTTTCGAACTTTGTTTTTTCTTCATTCATTGTTTTTTCAAATTCGCATCACGCACACAAACACCCAGAAACATAAATTTCCTGTGATGAGAAATTAATTTGTGATTACATCAGAAATCGAACCCGATACCCGCTGCATAAAAAGCACATGCAACAAAATGAATACAAAAACTTATGTTACTTCTAACTAAAATACAGTCTAATGATTATAATTCATGTTAATTGAAACTCCAATAAACGTCAATCAGCTGTCAGTGCTCATTAATGCTAATTGTTCCGGAATCAACGCCAGTACAACACTTAATAATACAGTAAAGTTACAATAAACAAATAAATTAGAGACGCAAGTTAAAAACGTCAATCGCTTATTTCCGGTATTGCAACCCAAAAAGTTATGAAATTAATCTTAAGTAAAAGGCGTACTAAGGTAAAGGTGCACATAACTTATATTACGGCGATTAAGCAAGGTACGTGCGACAATTTTTAAATTTTGATGGTTTCAAAGCATTTTTTTTTCAAAGATGTTTGAACCATTCTGGTATAATTTTTTGCGCTGAAATCTCCTTTCAAGAATTTTATCGATATTATTTTCGAATTTTCTAAGATACATTTTTACTTTTGCCAAGCAGACGTAGTACGTTTTGTAGCATTTTTCAAAACACGGGACCGTAAAACTAGCTAGACGTCATTATCTAGTTCTAAATAACCTGACCTTGTCAAAACAGCATTTAGTAGTTACTGGTTAAACAAACTTTCGTAACAATCGCAATTACCCTTAATGATCTAATTGTTGAAGTACGGGTGGCAGAAAGATAATTAAAGTAGATAGTGTTCAATGCTATTGTTTACAACTCTATTGATTTTAAGTAGGTATAGTGGATGGATCTGATCTGTCTCCAATAATGGAACTTTTCTTGTTATCACATCATTCGACCTTATTTACAAGTCTTACCACAATAACACTATGTTACTGCCCCATCCTGCCGGCAACTCTACGTGTACGACAAATGATACATTTTTTTAGAAGCTCGATGAATTAAAACTAAAACACTTTAAATGTACATAGTTCCTAACTACATCTTAAAATTTAGCCGAATTTACTATTGTTTAGTAGGGCACGTAGAATTGAATGTATTGTTCACTTGTATGCATATTTTTTATAAGTTTTAAAATATTCAACGGCTCTGTTCATTCTGAAAATACAATATTTTAGGGAAAATAAGTAATGTTTAATCTAGATCCATGATTATTTACAATCAGGTTCTGATATACGATAATTACGATCACATACGCATATTACGTCAGACCAGAAACGTTATTTAATTTTCAAGTCATGAATAAACAACTTTTGAAAAAAAATTGTAAAAACGTATAATGTTTTTTAATTTCTACTTTTCTATTGTACCTCTTACTTTAGAATTGAATCTTTGGCAATTCTCATTTGAACGAATCAAAGAGCCCAATTTCTTTTAGTTCACGTTCAAGTTTATTACGATCATCTGCTGACATTCGATAGCATCGGATCTTAATGCCGTTTCCTTTCATTTTAATAACGTTGCCTATTTAAAAAAATGATTTTATTACATGCTTTTAAATTTTAATCATTTATGTCACTCCAGAATTATATATAAACATAATTCTCTCTCTTTCTCTCACTATGCATATTTTATTTATATATATATATGCATAGTGAGAGAAAGAGAGAGTTAAAAGACGCTGGCTTTAAGCTTGCATTTTCAAATCTATCTTAAAGTCTTAGACTCAGATCTTCTAGTTCACGCGCAAGTACAGACTCATTGCAATCATCCTAGTACAATAGCATCGAATCGGAATGCCGTGTTTATAAATTTTTATGACATTGCCTATTAAAAAATTGTATTACTTACAGGATTTTAATTTCTTACTTTAGAATTATGTATGCATACTGATGAGACATTGGCTCTAATCTTGTGTAAAATCCATCTTAAATAAGACCCATAAAGTTCTAGATCTTCTAGTTCACGACCAAGTTCAGACCTATTACGATCATCTGCTGACGTTAGATAACATCTGAAGGCCGCGCACTTTCACCTCGCGACACTTGCCCAGCGGCATTGAACTTGCCTCGTTATGTCATTTTACTGATATGCAGTATATCCAAAGATATTATAACCAGTCATTGGCTAATCTTCTGCATATTTAATTATTTCATAGGCTTTCTTTTGGATTTAGTATAGAACTTGTCTGGCTGAAAATTACTTGTCTGAACTACCCGTTGGTTTAGTTGGGTGAGCGTTCGATTCCTGGTGGGAACACAAGTTTTCTCTCCAAGGAAAAATTGTGTTTCTGGATCTAGTTGTGATTGTGTGTGTAATGTGAATGTTTCCGGCACTCACGACACAAATCATAGAACTTAGTGTGGGGCTGTGAGTGTGAAAGCATAAAAAAATAGAGATGAGAAACTAATATGTGCTTTGTGGTTTTTCTAGCGAATTTTTAATAGCTTTGAACTTCTCAAATTTTAAGTGATTGGGTAAAATGGGAACAGAAAATATTCTACAGTGAAAATAAAATATGACGAAAATTTGCTAACATACCGTGATGAGCCCAATTTGTAACATAATAATATTAATAATGTCCGTATTTTTTATTGTGGACTTGTTTTTTATTTTGAACTCTTTTAATATTAAACGCTATTTGATTTATTCTTATATTTTTGAGGCGATGACAGCGTAGTGGCAATAAAGCCGCTTTCTTCGGGTGTAGGCGGCTTCAAGCCCGGGCTACCTCGGGCATCAAGTTTCGGTGTAACATGATAAAAATGTAGTGTGTAGTCGCATGCTCGACGGGCCAGCTACACCTTGAAACGAAATGAATTCATATTTTATCACCCTTAAGTAGAAAATTTTGCACCAACTCCAGGTCCCTGCAGCCATCCTTATGAGCCACTCAAATTTTAAGTCTACTGTTTATGACTTTGACCACATTAATACTTTCCAACAGACGAAATAGTAGTCTCTGTTAGGCTAGCCTAAATGGCTAGCCTAACAGAGATAAAAAGCGCGCTCTTAATTATATCTCTGGATAAATTGGGTTTAAAGAAAAAGTTTACCTACTACATCGTTTACTTCAATTATTGACGTAAATACGCCGGTTTTTTAAGTTCTCACGGTCCACACAAATCTCACGCTACTCGGTTGCGAAATCACCAGTAATTACGATTTTCGTGACAACATTATACCAAGAAATCAAGAAACAAAAGTATTTCTTTAAACTCAAAAAATTTAATGAAACTACATTCAACAACATTTACAATATACCCTTTTTAATGTTCTTCTTGTTAGTCACGGCTATTGTTAGGTTTAGTATATTAGTTACGATCTATTCAAATATGATTTCCACGCTTTAGTTTTTACATTGAAATTATATTCTTGATCTAGTTTTTAGAACCCGTGACATAGGTCACGAATGATCATTTAGGATAGATATTGATATCACCTTGAGAAAAATTGTGTATTGTATTTGCCAATTGTATTTCTGAGAAGTAGACCGCACTAAATGTTTGGCAACTTTGCAACGCATAACTAATTGACGGATTGATTATGACTCAATTTAAATGACTCAATTGACTCAATAAACAAATTGATGTAAAAGAAACAAAAGACGTTGTTATCCAACAGCGTGTTAAATCACAAGATAAATTGCATTTTTTAACGTTTGGCAACCACCGAGACTTCTGAGGATTATACAACAGAATAACGAGCTATTGTCTCAATAAAAAGAACGGAAATTCACAGTTCCTCTTCCAAGTTTACAGACTATTTTTCTTGTTGCAACACTAATTAATTTTGACGATGCTTTACATACAATTGCGGCATCGACACCACGAAACAGTAAGAGAATTGAGTTTATTCAAATACCTATTCGTTTATCTTATTCTTCACAGTTCACGTAGTTCAATGATTTGACAAGTTAGCTGACACATTGCTGTTTACAATCATAAAGTATCAATAACCAATGTCAGACCCTTGTCCACCCACTTCTGACAACGGCCTTCCTCATTCCTCCTACGCAAGTTTAACTCGTGTGTTATGTCCAGTAACGATCTATACTACTTACTAGACACTTACGTCATCTATCGTTCTCCTACCAAATAAATTACAATTTTGCAAGGTAGCACATTCACCCCTAATATGGACAAGTATTGTGTTTGACAAGCACGAAAAGAAATCTGGACGTTATGCTGAAGGTTGCTCAAACGGTTTCTCCAAATTCGGTTTTTCCCTTCTTCCATACTCACCGTACTGACACATTGCATCGATCAAGTTACTAGCGGCTATTCACATGCCCAAGGTTGTGATGGCCTCAGCTTCCTAGGGTATTCTTTAGACAGTACAATGCGTGAGTACCCTATTGTTGGCCGCAGCAGCATTGTGAGCGCTATCTCAATGACATCTTCGAATCCGTGCGCCATGTCGCGGGCTCTGGTAATGACGAGGTGGAACTTGACGCTGATCGTATCGAATAAATCCTTTGAATTGTCTAACAGATGGATTGAAAGGGAATGATGGCAGTGGCACTTTGAGACATGCTCTTTAGTTGTCGGTAATAGATAGAGGGCAATCGTGATCGTGGCATCTTTCCTACTATATTTTGTGTGATAAAATTGTTACTGAATTACTAAAACAAGCGTCTTTCATATTGATTATGGAAAATAATGACCTGATGATAATGAAAATAGGTACTCACATGTGAGTACGATTGAAAATCTACACGAGTCAACGGGCGGGGTATGCGCTAAAAATAATGGTAGCCCTTCCTAAATATTTCTTCTCTGTGGTATATTATTTCACGAATCACAATTAAGACGGTGACAAGAGCCAAATAAAATAAACACATTTTAAAGCAGCAAAAAATACGTTGTTTAAAATTAATTCGCAGGGCATCCAAAACTCTCGAATAACGATTCCGAATAATTTTCTAGATACAAAAAAATGGTATGTAACGCCCTAAACATGCTCTACACGAGGTAACCTTTTTATTCAAGTGACCTACATATAGTCGAATATCTTGTTGAATAATTCATTGTTGACCACATTGTATATAGGTACTACCGTTAAAATCACCCGCAAAATTTTGCCGCATTATTTGGTTGGGCATTATTTGTAGAAACCGTTAGGGCTATTTCTCGAAGTCGAGTCACGAATTCGAGAAAAAATGTTGTAAGGAATTACATTCGTGGTATACATGCTATCTGCAATGTGGTTTCGTCAGAAGCTACCTTGTCTTAACTTAAAGTATTTAATAAGTATGGTATCACCGTTAACATTTCTTAAATGTTTTACCAATAAATATGTGAAGGATACCTTTCATCGTTTTTATGATGCTATTATCTTGATTTGGGGTATATGCTGTATATTTTTTTACGATTCTGGGAAAGTTGATATTTGTTGATGAGGAAACGACGTTTCTTGCTAGTCAGTACTTGTTTTATTGAATAACATTTAAATCTTTATCCTTAAATGGAAAGTTGTTTAAAATTACTTTATATTAATTATTTATTTCTTTTGTTTGCAGGTAATAATTACAAATTCACCGCAGCTATACTACAATTATGTACTACTCATTCAAGTCTTCAAATAAGTGAGTATTGTAGTGAGTATTGTAGATAGAACGATCATAATAGATGAACGTATTAAAAAGAAAGTTATTTAAATAAAAATATCATTACCATTTCACTAACATACAATAACAAACTTTGTAACGAACATTTAAAAACAAGCGCCGATCGAAATAAAAAACATAAATCACCCAATTCTTACCAGCCAGTACATCTCTTATTGAATAATTATTATCGAATAATAATTGATACAATCGATAAAAAGCGCAAGCAGCCGATCATTACATCAGTCTACCTAATAACTCGATTGCAGTATAATCGGTACTTTCACTCGAGTCGGTGCATCGCAATCAAAGTTTGGACGAACTAAACGAGTTTACTGTTGCATCAAAACTTGACGGATGTATAACGCCCTTTAAATTAAATTAAAAGCTACTTTATGATTGAAATCTTTAGCTTGATAATAGTACTACGCTCCACGAAATTGTGTACATCATTCCACGGGCATTTTAAATTATTACTAGTAGTGCCCCTTGGCTTTGCCCGCATGAATTAAGTAAGTTTAGTTAGGAGGAGGTTCTCTATTCGACAATAGTTTTTTTTATATGTGTTACTCGCCTCAGAACTTTTATCTAGGGATTTTGATGATTTATTTTTATTTGAATTTTTTATTGTAACTTTCCATGTGTTCCATCGAAGGGCACATTATTTGTATGATGTGTTCCCGCTTATATTTTTTCAAGATCTGACCAGTAGTTTTGAGTTATTGTCAATAATGCGTATTTAATCCGTTAAATTTAAACCAGGGTTCTACAGATAAAGCGACGAAGTCAGATTTTTTAAACTTTGCTTGCGTTTAAATTTTATGCAAACCTGTGTCCTGACAATGCGGATCAACATAATTAAACGCAAGCTAAGCTTAAAAAAACCGTTTTCACCCCTTTATTTTCTGAACCTTGATCAGATTTAATTTAGCTGGCCATAGTAGTTTCTAATAACTGTTTCGGTAGATGACGTCACACGTCAGGAACGTGTGAAGTCATCTACCGTAAGACGTTATAAGGAAAGGATAATTTCGTCGCTTGAGGCAGGGTTTGAGTAGCTCAGTGGTTAGAGCAAAAGGACATGATGAATTGATCACTCTATGGCCGCGGATTCAAACCTTTCGATAATTTTTCCTTTCTAAATTTATCAATATAGTTCTACTTAGCATGGCTAATACTATATAAACAAAATCAATTGATTAGTACTATAGTTAAGTAAAGAACATTATTTTGTTTGGGCGTCGATTTTGAAGAAGGTAATTCTGTTGTTAAATTGAATTTATGATTCAACAGATAATGAACATTCTAATCACGTTCAATTAATGAGATTGAGATTGAATGATGTACTTGGTCTATTTAATTTTATTGCTCTGCTTACTCAATTTTAAATTGCAAAGCATGTTTCAAAATAATGAATTTAAAGTGTAAATAGTTAAGAATTACACCACCGAATGTTAAAACTTTATGGCTTCAAAATGATATAACGAAGAAGTAAAGCTTCAAAGAAAAACATCGCTTCTTAAAATTTGTACTGCGTAGCATGGCAAATGCTATAGAATAAAATAATATATTATAATATTCAATTAAATGCTATATACACATAAACATATCATAAATGCTTTAACACTCACCGCCTACAATGTATGAGAAACTGATTCGAAAAGTCCGTTCTATTTATCAGGTCATTGCAGCCCTAGATAGTGCATACAGATGAGCAGGCGGCCTCAGACTGACAGCTGCCTCGACCTTGCGTCTCGTCGATGTCGCAATCATGTCGCTAGATCTTACTTAATCGAAGCGTGCGCACGATACGACCCTATGTCGATCAAGGGAGCGAACAGTAATTCACAGTAATTCAGACTGTGAGTGATTTGCCATCGGGTGATAGTGGTCAAATGTTCAGATAATAAAAAAAGAATATATAAATGCTTTGAAATATACATTTTAAAGTAAGATAGTTAATCTAGACAGATAGATCTAGTTTACCTATCTTACTTGAAAAATTAATTTTAAAAGCGCTTATATTTTCTTTTTTATCATATTTAAACTTTTCATCAAAATATGAGAAATGAGTATAAAATAGTATAGAATATTATTAATAAAATTGTACATCAAATTAAATTAAGTTACTGGAGTAACCTTAAAAAATACTAATGTACAATGGGCGGACTTTTCCGGTCAACCTTTGGATGGAGGATAATAAAAAAAAACACTACTAGATCAGTGGTCTAAAAACAGAATCATACACATAAATACAACTTATATATATACCTATCTATATACATTAGAAATTAGTATTCTTTTTACAAAAAAGCTTATTCAAAAATAACATACTAAAAATAGTTGGCAAGTAAATAGACAAGCAAGTCGCTCTCCTCATATATTATTTGACCAATATTTACGACAGTGAAATCTCAATTCTTTTAAACTCGCACATTGTAATAATATAAATACAATATTATAACTTTCACTTTTGTGTGACCTGCTCGTTAGCTAAGTTGGGTACGCATTTGCCTGCTAAGCAGCGGGTATCGGGTTCGATTCCAGGTGCAAACACAAGTTTTCTCCCCAAGGGCAATTTGTGTTTATGTTTCTGGATGTAATTGTGTATGTGATGAGACTGTTGCCAGCACCCACTACACAAGTCATCGAACTAAGTGTGGGGCTGTGAGTGTGAAGCGTTTATATATCCTTTTGGCTACTATTTTTAAAATGCAAGCGGTATATTACTCAACTTAATTTGTAACGTTTCAATTTTGTATGAGTATTGTAAGTTAAGATTCGTCTCAACGCATAATCAAATTTGACAAGATTGCAATAAAATGAAATGGCGACCTTGTCAGTTAAATTCACTACAAATCGATAACAATAGATACTGAACTTGAATCGAATTCACTGACTGCTTACGATTTACAACATGTCCAATTGTATCAATGTATCCACTGACATCTAATAATCGATCAATTAGACATTTTGCGAAATATTTAAGATGAACAATTATTATTGTTAAATCAAAATTATGTTTTAATTTTATTTTATATATTAGCTATCATCTGTCTCGGCATCAATTGGCAAATAACTAACGCTGCTAGGGGCTTGCTTTTGTTGCTATTTAATAAAACAGCATCACACTAAGATCATGTTTCCAAAAATATGTCTTAGATATTTTAGTACTAGCTCTGCAAGTTATATAATTATATAGTAAATAGAAACTAAGGTAGAGACAGAGTTACAGGTAGAGACAGAGTTACAGGTAGAGACATAAATACTTATTTTAAACATGTTAGCTAAACGTTACTAGAGGCTTCATCAAGACAAATCTCCGGTTAAGTCTTAAATAACCAACTTCAAAAATAGGTTCTTATTTCGGTTGTATTTTTTTTATGTTTGTTATCTCAGAACTCCATCATTTGTTTAACGATTTCATTTTTTTTATTTTTATTTGAACAGATTTACTTTCTGTTTGGTTTTTTTAGTCATTAAATTTGTTGTTAAATCTAAGAAACTGGTAAAATATCATCTAAGTACACAACATTTTAAAATTTTCCATGTTTCCAATTTGTAGATTCTTTTTTTAACTTATTTATTTTCATTTTGATAGCTATTAAAAATTTAATCACTATCTCCTTGCCACCATCGGTTAAACCACCGTTATGCCTTTAAGCAGAGCTTGGTGAACTCACACCTTAGTAAATCAAAGTTACGCTGATTAAGACGCATCGGTGATGCAACACCGCGAACATTTATTAAGTCCAATAAACCTCATCTATTATGATAATCAATTACTAGCCTTTAACTAATTGATTCATGATGATTCGACTATAACAAGAAAATATTTCTTGACAACGCATTTTACATATAGTAACGTATTTGTATATACATACGGTTACTTACCCAGATACATTCAGAGTTTGTAAGAATGAGTGTCTTTAATACCTTGAATCTAATGAACAAAATACTCAACATAGCACTAAAAACGTATTATTAGGACGTCCTGATTATTCTTTGATTTATGTTAAATTTTAAATTATATTGTATACATATGCTAATACAATATAAGATTGGGAGAACGAAGTTTCAGATAACATACGAATAAGGTACACAAATAGTTATAGTATTGATGATTTGTCTTAAATTCTATTATACTATAAGAGTTCTATCATCACCTGTAGCTTTAGCACAAAATAAATACAGTCGATTTGAGTACCTCCTCCTTTTTTGTGAAGTACATAGAAAAGTAATGTAGGTACCTATTCGTAAATTTTAAAAAATACGCTAGCACGTAGTATTAAAATATATAGCTACTACATCGTTACTTTTTACACACACAATCACCAACTCCCTTGGGGAGAAAACTTAATTTGATACCCCTGCTTAGAAGTCGAACGCGCATCTAAGTCAACAGTCAGTTAATTTTTATCTTTGCTATTGATATCATAATTTTTAAGAAATTTAATCTTATTTTACTTTTGGTGTTTACTTGTATTGGTTAAATACACTGTTCCCTTCAATTATTTTTACTCATAGGCACTTAAACAAAACATTATTCACCTTAAAGTTGACACGAAACGTGAGTGTCGGCTTATGCCCGCAATATTATATTCATGGCCGATTACTGGACTAGGTAATCCATTTGCTAACCAGCCTGCAATGTAACCAGGACATAAGGACATACAACATTGCTAACGATACTTTGATAGAAGTCTCGTTATGGTGTATGTTTTTGCCAAGCGCAACATGTCATCAGTGTCAACTTAATTTGTTGTGGCCAATCAGTGCTTGATGCCCTTCATTATGCTGTTTCTTTGACTAATCCATGATTTGGAAATTATAGATAATAAAGCTTTTTGCGGCATCAAGTCGTCTTTGATGACAATAGGTCTTGATTGTTAACCTTTGATATTTACAGAATCAACGTAATGAGTAACGTCACAAAACTAGGAATAATGTGATTAGGTAATGTTTTTAACTACTACAGTTCGTAACACATTTGATGGTTCACTTAAGTTACGGATTTGATATACAAAGCCGCCGAGTCGCGCGGCATTTAATGCCCACATAAGGAAAACTGTAATTTTTGACAAAATTGAGTTATATAGATCAGAAACAAAAGATACGTCTTTTCCCTTATGACGGCAATATACAAAACGGCAGCGCGGGGGGGAGGAGGCGCCTGCCGCGCGCCTCGGGCGTTTTGTATATCAACGTCCCTAACGCGCAATACATTTTACCTTCACAGCATCCGGGGCGTGCGCCTCCGGGCCGTTTGACTGTTGGTAATAGATAATGAAGCGAGGCTATGATAAGATCATAAGTGGGGTATGTACGCTAGGCCTACACTGGTATCTGTTTCTCAAAGACAGCTGGCAGAACACCATCTGGTGTATATTCTACTTGAGTATATACAGCTCCTCTACTACTGGTAGAGTGATAGCTGTCCAGGGGAGCACTGAAAAAATCCCTTTGTACTAAAACTTCTCCAACAATCAATATAATATATAATATATTAATACAGTACAAGATAGCTCACGAGCTTATGCCTATCACCAGTTGGAAACGTGTCTTTTATAATGGCAGCATTTCCTTCTGAATCGCAATTCTAATAACTTAAGCGAGCTGAGAGTCAAATAAGAACCACAATTCTGGTCACGTGCATAACCCGGCGAGATAGACAATTTAGCTTATTTTTTACTTTTTAGACTTATTTATATTCATATATTTAGGTACTTGAAAATAAA
Source organism: Lomographa bimaculata (assembly GCA_948107665.1). Classification (NCBI taxonomy): domain Eukaryota; kingdom Metazoa; phylum Arthropoda; class Insecta; order Lepidoptera; family Geometridae; genus Lomographa; species Lomographa bimaculata. Next base: position 5,223,128 of record OX403586.1, on the reverse strand, counting down.
AAAAAGCCTTTTAGAGCTATTTTGCTATGATTTATATAACATGAAACGTTTTTTTACGAAGCGGAATCTCTAAGGTAATTGTGTTCTGTCGGCTCTTTTAAACCGGTTGACCATATTTGCATAAATTTTACATTGTTTAACTTAACCTGACCATATGGCAAACACGTGCCAGCAAAAACGAGTTTACAACCGAGTTATTTCAATTCTACAGTCATATGAAAAATTTTACCAATTTCGTACTTCTTCGTTTACTCGTTCTAAGACCCGGCTTAAAAAGGGTGTTTCAAATAAATCGTCAATATTTGTTTGTCGCTTTGTAAATCCCAAACGGATGAACCGGATTTTTTGTGGGTTTTTGTTAGATGGTATTTTTTAAATCGGTGAAAATATTAACTTTTTTTTTCGATGCTCTCACTCTCGCGTTATATTCGAAGACTTAAACAGAATCAGAAAAACAAAAATAATATTTTTATAACTAATATAGCAAAAAAATAATATACATTTCAGAAAAAAAGTCCGATAGTAAATATACGGCTGTTTTTTTATTATAAGACTTTTTATCCTAGATAGTCAAGCATTTGACCACTATCTCTCTTGATTGAATGTGACGATACGGCCTATTCACTCTAGATTTGAAGACACCCAGATTGTTCTGTTCAGGGAACAAAAACGCAAAAAATATTTTCGTTTAGCGAATTCTTGGGGCGAAGACACATTTCTTCTCTTACTATTTAGTAAGCTATTTTCCTCTCGAAATTTTTTGTTGAACTTGACTTAAAAACTGGAAATACAGCACAATAAAACCCAACGAGCGAACCACGAATTCATAATTTATATGACGTCGTTTCGACATCGGCTGATATATGCAGGCAGCATTGCAACATCGGATGAGATGCATCAGCTCTGTCGATCATCTGAGCAGTTCGTTGCCCTGAATAAAATGCATTGCGGTCAGTTGCATCAAACGCGGGCAATAAGAGTTCTGACCCTCACTGGAGGGCAAGGTATAAGATGTAGCGGTAACGGTAAAAAATAATCATGAGTTTTATTGACCATACACCTGCCTGACATCAGTCCTCCCTGGAAATTCTTATTGTGAGTCTCCATAGTCTTGATCATTGATCGGCAGGGGCACCGCGTGCGGAAGAGGTCCGAGATGTTATATACGACTCATCCATTTATAGTACAAATATGTAATAATTATAGGTAGTAGTACATAACTATGTTGGTTTCAGCGGTAGTGGAGCGGGAGAGTCCTCAAATTCCTGTGACGTCATCAAGCTTCTCCCACATCACTGAACTACCGCAGGAACATGCTAAGTAATTCGCTATAAACGCTTGTCTCTTACTTCACAGAGTCTCAGATGAGGCAACCCTTCTGTACCGTCCTCAGAAATAATGGCTCAAGTATCATAATACTTATTTCCGTGGGAAGGCATTGTGAGAAATATAATAATCACACAGTAAAGTAACACATTACAGAGATGCGTAATGGACAAAATGTACTTTGAAACGTATTTTGTAGGATTATAGAGTGTTTTTCACTGAATGTTTCGCTCGTTAACGTAAAACGATGAAAGTGGTAACTGGCGAAATTTTATATTGCGTATTCTTTCTTAAATAGACATATATCTATTTGTTTTTAAATAGGCAACCATGCTACATCATCAACCGCAACATTGCTTAGGACCAGGTGAGACCGCGGTCAAATTATTATCATTCTATCTTATTATCGATTGTCGTATGTATAAAAAATCATTACTTGAGAACGGCCAAAACATTTTAGCTGTATTTTTTGTATTCTAAAACGAAATAAAAATAAAATCTCTATAAAAATATAGTTCTTTGATTTATCCTTTTTCTTTCAGTGGCCTCTATTTTTACTTCGAAGACTGTCTCATGACCTCATGGGATTTATTTTATGCAACAACTGTATAATAAACCTTTAAATGTCATAATTAAATAAATCCAAAAAACTGACAACGACGGACATTGGGTACTTTTTACGCAGGCGACACTGCGGGTCATTGCATCATATATGAAATCATTTATGTGTTCTCTTTATCTTTTTATTTTTTTTTGTATTAAATATTTTTTTCTCAGTTCACTCGCGACTTGAAGACTCCCATATTGTACTTATCAGGAAACACCGACTCAGGCAAGGAGTTCCATTGATATTCATTTGCGGTTCACACAAAGAGTTTGAACAAATTAATAAATCATTGCTTAATACTCCACAGAACCAATGTTCGATCGTGCACTATTTTGAGAACAACTATTAATTACATGCAATCAGGCGTACGCAACAAATGTTGTTCAATCTTAATTAGAGGGCGATATAATTTGTCCGTAACTTCCGTCACCTGCCCTAAGGCTACTGTAGATTTACTAATATGTACGCTATATAATGATGTAGTAAGAGTAAGGACAGTTTTATTTTATTTTTAGCCGTGCTTCGCGGCTTGGCCCGCGTCTATCAAGTTTAAAAGTGTGTTAATCATACGTATAAGCTATCATTTCCATATTATTTCCAAATCCGTTTAGCCGTTACTACGTGAAGAGAAAAAAAACACATTTATACGCTTACTTTCAGATTTATAATATTAGTGTGACACTTGTTATTTAGAAAAAAAAATACTATTATATCTGAACGAGGCCTATCATGTATATCAATAATATAGTCAGAGATAAAAACAAATCCATAAGCTGCTGGCAACTTTGTACTCAAAATTTTGAACAATTTTCTACACACATACTCACATAACTCTACATTGCATCCGATTCTTTGGTGATATGAGTTACTGCTATAAGTTTATGTTGTTTTTGGCTACATTATAAGGGTACAATTTCGCATTCATGCTTGCGACATTGAATTTTGTGCAATCATGTGTGTCGGGTTGGCAATATTCAAGTAACCGGAGTTAGTAATATGCATTTTTTAATCGAATTTCCTTATATTATTAACTGTTTATTAAATATTTTTGTGTTAAAGGGCTTAACAAGTAGAGTACGAAACCGATTTAAAAAAATATATGTTGAAAAATAACGATTTGGTAGGCCACCGAAGTCACTGTTTTTAGACCTATTTTGTCCCGGGGTCTCAAAAACGGCTTCGGATTGAACGCTGACATTTTCGTATAATATCCGTTATATCCTATACTTGAACAACAAGTACAGAAATCATACAAATATTATGTAGAGAAAAAGTTATAAGCATTTTTATTATTTAATACTTTATTGTACAATAATAGTGTAAAGAAAAGAGGATTTCACGCTAAAAACCTTCTCTGCCAGTCATCCAGTGATAAAAATGAAATGACATGAGGTGTGCATCAATCAGGGGCAAAGAAAATCTATGTAATAAAATAACTAATAATAATAATATAAAATGATCGTACAAAATTGTGAACTAGAATTAAAATAAATATTTGTTTATTTGCCGGTACGTTTTAAAATCACTAGGAAAATTATAACACGCCAAATGTGTCTGTGCGTAAGTGTTTAAAAATATAATAAACTTATTTATACAACGACGAACATATCATATTATTTGTCATGAGGATAAAAAAGTAATTACAAAGATATATACTCGTAAATCTTAGGCTCTATAATCATACATTCTGTCGTTGCGAGTTAACATCGATAAACATATAACTTCACCATTCACTGAATATATAAGTACTCGTAACTTTCGATGTATAAGTAGGTATAACATTACTTTGTAGCTGTCTATTTTCAATATTACCGTGCATTTCCCACTAAGTGGTTGGACTGTTGTCTGTGAAAGTGACAGTTGCCTTGCATGTTGCTTGCATGCGCACTCGATAAAGTTGAAATTAGGTGCCATATGCACCTCTTTTCATATTTTAGTCTAGTGATACAAAAGTGAACTGCTTGTAGTTGGTTGTCAGTCTTTTACGCTGCAGGTTCCGGGTTCAAATCTTTGGAAATTTGTGATTGTGCGTGTGATATGAATGTTTCCGGCACCCACGACACAAATCATCGAACTTAGTGTGGTTCTGTAAGTGTGGACAACAAACAAACGCATTCACACTCACAGCCCCATACTAAGTCCAAAGACTTGTATAGTGGGTGCCGGAAACATTCACATCACACACACATTACACCCAGAACCAGAAGCACAAATATACCTAAGTTAGGAATTTTAGCTCCTGCCGGGAATCGAACCCATGACCCACGGCGCAGAGGGCGGAGACCTGTCCACTGCGCCAACTGGGTCGTCAAAACGTGTTTATGTTTACGTTTATGTTTTTGAAGTTGAGACGTCTGCCAAGAAACACTCCTAGGTACTTCGTAGAAGTACCATGGGGAACGTGCTTGCCGAAGAGAGGGACTGAGCTTCGGGGGTTGCGAATAGTCGGATGGAATCGGGAATTGAACACGGTATCCGTTGTTTAGAAGGCGATTGCGCGCTCAACTTAGGTACCGGTCTTTGAGATAGTTATTCTCAGAAGATATTCTACTTTTCGCAATTATATTCCATCGTTACTATGAGTGAAATCGGCGTTTAATTAGGTTAACCTGTCATTAAAATTTCTCGTCGGCGCCGTTAGAACAGGCTCAGAAAAGCCACGGCATAGGTCCTCTACGCGTTTTCCTCTGCTACTTATAAGTGTAGAAGGGTATATACAGTCGTAGTGTACGACGTACAAGTAAATAAATATTTTTATCTATAAATATATACAGAATATAACGATATTTCAGCAGCTATCTTTGAAAGCTTTCACAACATAACCAAGAGGTGAGATAGTGGTCAAATGCTGGCCTATGAGATGTATATGATTTAAAACGATGATGGTGAGAACACTCTTGGCCAGTTTGATTACGATATTTCACATAGATTAGATCATTGAAGACCCAGTTGCCGCAAAAAGTCGGTCTTTTGGTTCTGGGTGTGATAGTGTGTGTGATATGTAAATTTTTTCGGCACCCATGATACAAAAAAAAAATATTAAGTGTGGGCTGTAAGTGTAAATGTGTTTGTTTCGGGATTACTTTTTTAGGTCAAGGCCAACAATAGTCCACTTTAAAGTAACAATTGGAATAAAAAAACTGTTATCCATTAAGTGCCGCTGCAAGGTCGGACTCAGCCACCGTTAAATCAAAAGTGTGCGTAAATGCAACGAAATTAGTTACAAAACGGCGTATTTGTTACAAAATAGATTGCGGGGAAAATCGTGGGTGTGAACTTGTTGAAATTAATTCTCATAAATTGTTGGGTAGTCCGAAATTACAGTTTTGATCGACGATTCTGTGCAAGTATGGACTCATCTCATAGATGCATGCGTTGATAAGGTCGTTCTCACAGTATGATTTCATCGAGATTGAAGCAAGGAACGTATCAAAAGTATTGCACGAAGCACTGTAGTTTTTCTTATTAAAAATAAATCCTTTCACAATCACATCCCCACACTAAGTTGACTTGTGTCGTGAGTGCCGGAAACATTCACATTACACACACACTATGACACCCAGAACCAGAAACACTATTTTTCCTTAGGGAAAAAACTTGTATTTCCGATCGAACCTGTTCAGAAGACAAATGCTCGCTCAATTTAGCTAACGGGCAGTTCAATTATTATTTATTTATACCTTTATTGTGGTATACAACTTGTGTCGATACTTTAGCTCCGTCACATCTTCCTGAAACACAGAATGGGGTTGGCGTCGCGGCAACTTCGGCAGAGCAGCGCAAACGGCGAAAATATGGAAACCTCGGCAGTGGTACATATTTGAGCCGTTTGGTGTTGAGACACTGGGTCCGTGGGGACCGCTCATTTTATTTTCAAAATTCTATCAGAGCGCCTGGTTGAGGCGACGCGTAACCAAAATGCTGGCACTTATTTGGCTCAACGTATTAGCATTGCAATTCAGAGAGGCAATGCAGCCAGCATGATGGGAACGCTACCTATAGGTTCGATGTCTTGTAGGTAACTTGTTTCTTTGCTGTTTATAGTTTAAGTTTAGTTTTAGGAAATATAGGTAATTGGCCCGTAGATAGATCTATATTAATTTTATCTACTGATATTATTACTAAAAAAATATATTTAATATATGTTTATATCAGAAGAAAGGAAAAAATATCTATAAACTTAGTTTTATCGTAGAGCCAAATGCTTGACAAATTCAAAGTCTAACAATTTTTTTTTATCTCTGATTAAACGTTCGACCACTGTCTCATCTAAAGGCAAGTGATAATGTTTATCTTCTGTTTGAATATAAAGATGCAATATTTTCTTCATATAAGTAGCCGTAAATATGTGAAAGAGTTAAATGTCAATGAACAGGAGATAAAGCACATCTTTACTAATAAAATAAGCGTATAAGGAGCAAAGTTGGCTTTTAAGCTACTTCTAACTTCCTATTTCGTGCTATATTATTATGATAGGCGTATAACACAGTAATTTTGAAGACCCTTTAGTCTTCAAAATTACCATGTATATATAAATACACCTGTATAGCAATGCCTTGATAGACGTTTACAAATAAATTTAAAATATAAACGGAATTCTTAATAGATTCTACCACATACATTAACAGCAACTTGGTAAACCGCGCCGTAAATCAAATATCAAAATAATGCTTTGATTGATAATAATCTATTGTTGCTTAACACAGGCATATAATGCTACAACTCAATGTCAAATTCTTACCAGATTGTAGTTATTTTTCAATTAGGTTAAATAAAAAAATAACAACGTCCTAGGTCAATTGCAACTAGGCCATTCGTAATATTTGTTGCAAAACAATCGACCGTTAGTATTTTGGCCGTGTGAGTTACGTAACACACTACTGCAGGTAACATACACTTGTTCAGTTTTGGCGTGACGGTGTATACTTCCGACGTCATGTCACGATCGGTGGCTCTTGTAAAATGAAATAGTTCCGACGTGAAATAATAAAAATATGCGTAATAAAAAACTCATTCACACTCACCGCCCACACTTAGCTAGAAATGTTAAAAGTAGAATTGTATCATATGAATATATCTCATATATAATAAAAAAAAGAAATTAACTCTCAGTATGCAGGTATGTTTGACGAACGAACGAGAAATTTACCTATATATTCAAGTATACATAAATTTTTGAAAATATATCTTGTACTGTATATGATGTGTCCTTTTTCTGAAGCTACAACAAAATAAATGCATCACAACTGTTATAGTGTTTATTTTTATAGTGTTGTAAGTTAACATAGTTTTAAAAAGTTCGATTAAATAAAAAATACTTTAAACAGATATCAATTAAGCGCTTTATGTTTAAACTAATTTCATAACCCTTTTATTATGTCGCAAGATTTGAGTCATGTCACTTCCGACGTAAATGTCATCATCACAACGCGTAGTGTTGTGAAACGATAGATCGGACGCGGAATAACCAAGTAGCATTAATAGCACATTGCCAATGAGCATACAAATACTAGGCATTTGCCTCCCTACGAGTATTTGATGCTATCCTTGAAGTTTGTTACTAACGTGGCTTTGAGAATTGTGAAATTGTATACGTAATTTGTGTTCAAAAGTACCAGAATTAGGCGAAGAACTGGTTAAATAGTATTTTATCCTTTTACAATTAATAATATTACTTTGTCTAATAATGAGCATCTATCTTTTTCATCTTGATACAGGCTATATTATTATATATTGTATTTACTTCTGGGCGTTATAATGCATTATTGTAAGCTTAATTAAAAGTGATTTTAATATACAAGTGAAATAAGATACCTAACTGACCGTAGTAAATATATGTACCTAGTTTTCGGGGGCGGTTTGTTGTTTTTGAGGTTAATATATCAATAAACAACCTTATAGCGAAATAGCTTAGCCTAATTAATTTCACAATTTGCCATAAACACACATTATACATTAATTCTAACATGATCAAATTGATTTAAATAAAAAAAGAGACGGGTTACTTTTCCATAGCCACATAATCAACATAACTATCTCATATTTGTTATTCGAGAAATATATTAACTTAATAAGTAAAGTTTCTTCCAAACCATTGCATTATACTTTGCTCAGTAAGTTACAAAGGATAGGTACATTACTGCGAGATCAATAAGATTTAAATTTAAATTTAAGTAGGTACTAGCAAACCACCATACACGAATATGGCTTTCATACAAAAATCAACAAACGACTTTGATGTCTGTGTAGTCAAAATATTATGCAGTTTCAGAACAAATGTGTACGCAAGATATGCAAAATGTTTAATTTAATGTTTAGTAAAAACTTAAAAAGCAGGAACACGTTTTTATTCAGGCATTTCCACTTTACAGACGTCATTTCACGTCATGTTTGGCCATTGATTTTATATGGAAACCAAGTTCCACCCTAAGTAAGACTAGTTGACATGTTTGTTATATACTGATACATACATATAATTATACTGATAGTTATCTTTTTGACAGACAGATCTAGTTCATACGGCTATTAAAGTCCCTTTAAAGCTAATCTTCATCCAAAAGTCCATTCAACCAATATTATGCATTCACTATCAGCAAAATCGACCTCACGCCACCGACTCGTGCGCACGTTTACAAGCGGTTTGCACAAACTGGGTCATTTGCTACTGATCTCGATAACTTTAGGTATATTTTAAGCAGTTTTTGCTCGGATAGTAGATGTGGTGTGTAGAATAAAGACATAAAACAGTTTTTATCTGGCAAATCGTGTGATCACGTAAATATTACAATGTTAACTTGGTGAGGCAAGGTTATGTGCTAAGTGTCACAAAGGGCGTGAGAGTTTATTTTCTTGTGTGCTATGAAGCCATACATATGTATAGTTAATACGGTGACATGGTTATAAAATTATATCATTAAACTTAATCCTAATACAGAAAATGAATGACGCAAAAGAGGTATGAGCGCGTTGAAGTCTTTTGTACTGAGATGTAAGTATTGCATGTTTAGAATGACAATTAACCTTTTAATACTTATAAGACCGTGGAAAACTTTAAATTGAACCTGCCGATCTTACCTCTGCTCTACGTGCGTTAAAAATGCAGGCATTAGGGCATAGATTGAACATAATCTTCTTTGCTTGGCGTCTAGTACGAGTTTTCATCGTTTGCGAAAACTGAATTTTATTTCGTTACATACAAGTTCTATTCACAACAATGTATGAAAATAAAACACAACCTTCCTTTTATGTAAGATGCAATACATTAGTACTAGACAGGGTCTAAATTCAAGAACTTTCTTTTTTGCATCCATGAGGCATGCATCCTTATGGATTCAAATAATGTGAAAAAGTTCCGCAGCGTTACGAAAAACAAACAAGCGAGTGAATCCGTATTAATTCTTAAACACATTTCAAAAGTCTTTAATATATTATAGAATTGGTAGTTATAGATTAGTTTATTAAATATTTAAGGTTTATAGACCCAATTAACATTTTATGATCTAAAGGTGCCAAATGAGCTTGTAAAATTTATTCAACTTGTTTTCCCATTAGGATTGCACAGTTTAATATAATGTTTAACATACAAATTACTTTTTTCTATAGCTCTGAGAAATAAAGCTGAGATCACATAATAATATATGAAGCGCATGAATAATTGTAGTAGGTAATTCTCCCAGCCTCGGTAGTGCTAAACTGTCAATTTTTCGCATAAGTTTTAAATATATCGTAAATACCTAAGATTATGAATTTGAAATTTTGCTGATGTTTTAGAAAATAAAAGTTTTTGATGATGATACATATTGTGTTATTTAATTGTTTGTATTTAATATTATCTGATTCAGTTCAGTAATTTTTTCGTTATTAAGTGAAACAGATTCAAATATACACGTATACACACATATTAATATTTTTTAAATAAAAAGATAGGCCTTTTCAAACGACTTTAAAAAAAAGAGGTTCTCAATTTGACAATATGTTTTTTTTGTATGTATGTTACGCGATATCTCCGCCAATTATGAAACGATTTTGCTTTTTTTTATTTTATATTAAATTTGATTAACCGAAATATAAGCAATGAAGTCGGTTTTTTAAGCTTTGCTTGTCTTTCTACTATTTCATATTTTTAAGTTGTATCCATTACTAAAATGAACCTAAACAAACATATCTAATATTGTGCATGTGAACACAGCTTTAGTGCAAGATCTCTGGCATTGACCGCAAGCGAAAGCTTGATATTACTTGTTTTCGATGACTACAGCAATTTACCAGTTAGTCAACTTGAGCGTATGTTTTGGTCCAGATTTTGCAACTTAGTGCAAGTGACAAGTTGCTTATCAGGTTAGCTTAACATGCAAGAATAATTTTAAATTAAGTATTACATATTTTATGAATATTAATAGAAATTGATTGAAGTCATTAAACATAAACGTAAACGCTTTATCACTCACAGCCCCACACTAAGTTCGACGACTTGTATCGTAGGTGCCGGAAACATTCACATCACACACACACAATTATAACTAGAACCAGAAACATAAAATTTACCTGGTAGAGATCGATATTAGTGATAAGGCCGCCTGTTGTGATACTTTACGTATAAACTTGTTTGTTACCTTTGTTTTATCTTATCTTATAAAGTGGATCAATAGTGTTATCTATCTACATATTTATTTCCTTTGGGAGAAAACTTGTGTTCCCGCCGGGAGTTAGTGCTAATCCGGGGCTTAAGCTTTGTTCCGAATTGGTTCTTCGGTTTCTAAATTAGTTCATCCATTGCCGCGTGAAAAAGAAACAAACACATACACAACTTTCGAGTAAATAATGCTAGTGTGATATAAGGTGACCAAGTTAGGTTACCTTTTTATTACGTTAAGCCGATAATCTAATACATCATAAACAACATGTTTTATTGTATACATTTATAAACTGTCGATAACAGCTCGTTGACATTACTAGATCAAAAGGGACATTTATCACGAATCTAAATATAGACTAGGCTTTACGTTACATAACATAATACTTTGATAGGATAATTAAATGTTTTTTTTTTATTGATAGCTACTCATTTTCTCAGTTACATAAGAATCGACTTATTCTTGTGTCAGTTAAATTATTTATTAGTAGAGTTATAAATGTAAATTCGATCTTAATGTTAATTCTAAAAACATATATACCGGCAATTTATGTAGGTACTGAGAAAGAAAGAGATCTCAATTCCACAACTGAGGACATGATTCAGGGCTCACCAGAAATAACGTTATGTGTAGTTAATTGTGTTTTTAATATTGATGTGTCAAAGATATTAATTATTTATTCATTAAAATATTAACAACATTTTACTTAATAGTTATTTCTTATAGCTATATATTTACGGGATAGATGCAAATAAAAGATTTTCCTAAATATATTTTTTTAAGAATACCTATCTTACAGCTCTCTAGTAATTATTATTTGTAATGCATTTAAAATCTCAGTATTTTTACTAAGATTGACTCTATTGACTCTATTTAGGTAGAATATAATAATTCCAAATAATGCAAGAAGTGTTGTGATTTAATAATCCAAAAACGAAACAGAGGGTCTATTCCGGGCATCAATTATGTTTACATTGACGTCTAAATCGACCGATTTTCTTTTCTTTTGAACCATCGAATGGACTGAACTTTCAACCGATCGAATGTCGTATCGACGTCGCATCAATTAATTTATAGTTATATATACAGATTTCGCTATCTACGGGCCAATTGCCTATATTTCCTAAAACCAAACTAAAACTATGTACAGCAAAGTACTAAGTTACCTACAAGACATCGAGCTTATAGGTAACTCAAGTGCTCAAGCCCACTACTAGCGGGTAGCGTTCCCATCATGCTGGCGGCATTGCCTCTCTGAATTGCAATGCTAATACGTTGAGCCAAATAAGTGCCAGCATTTTGATCACGCGTCGCTTCAACCAGGCGCTCTGATAGAATAATTAATTTATTATACACGATACTAATACTAAAGTTCGCACCCCAATAACACTGACTTTCGCGGCGTGCGGGCGGGCGGGTCGTTCATCCTGCTAAAAGCTTAACAACCTTATCGGGATTAACACTAAATATAATACATTAACTTTGTTGTATTTTTATTGTGTTGAAATGCATATACTAACAATAAATTCTTTGTTCCAGGTAATTAAGGCGTCATCTGCATCTGTAAGGACTAAGATCACATTATAATCGTGATCATAAACTGATAACTAATAGACGTATGTATAAATAATGTCTTCTATAAATAAAAGTCGCCGAAAAAAGTGAATAAACACTATAAAACACCATAGTATTGGTTGTTTAACAGTAAGATCAGTCAATAATATTGATAAAGTTATGAATCTCACACGGGTGGGATCGTTATTGGACCTAGTCTAAAGAAATTTAAAGAAAAAAGGCTTAATTAAAGTTGAAAGAGAAATAATTGCAACCTATGTCTGAATAGGATTTGATTAGAAGTATGCATTTCATATAACTCTCATACCGTCAATTCATATCAGCTGCTAATTTGGTCAAACAGTGATTTAAACAAATAATATACCCAATTGATACGTAAACTGAATCAATCAGCTGTTTCTTATTTTGTTTAGGATCTAATTTCTTGTATAAAAAATGATTGAAGAAGTTTATTGAAAAGAAATTTTAATTGAAGAAGATTCACAAAATAAAATACCGTGTAGCAGAACAGACCCGCTAAGCCAGGAAACAGGGGGTCTATTCCAGGCTTCGATTATCTCCACATGGACGTCAAAATAAAAAGATTTTCTTTTCTTATGTAGTTTGACAACCAGAATATACCTACTGGTCCGTTCCGCTATTCGCGAATCTCGCCATACTCGGAAAATACTTACCCAGATTATTTGGCGATGATACAGTTAGAAAGAAAAGTGTTTTACTGCATTCTATTAGTCCGTGGTAGTAGTGATTAAAATTACTAATACACTACAAAAGATAAGCTAATGACCTTCCACCGTAACATAAAAGAAAACAAGAGTTGCGCTGGCTAGATTAACCTTAGCTAGAAGAATGCACAATATACAAATCTTACTAATTCCGCCAAAAATTAGAATTACAATCATAGTACGTAAGGCCTTACCACAGGAATAAGAATTAGAATATTATCGTGATCGCGATCGACTTTCACTATGCGATTAATGCGCGATGGTGATCGATACTCGTGGACCGAATCCAATGGCAACTGGAGCGTGCTGGTACGAAAACCGGGGTGTGAGGAGCTGGTGGTAAAATATACTAATGTTTGTATTAAACTTGGATAGCAAGATATTTTTTTTTTATCTCTGATACACAAGAGTTTGACCATTGTCTCACGTGATGGTAGGTGAAATAAGACGGTTTTAAACTTAAACTGCATGTAGAGTTTATTTGTTAGCCTTTAACCACATCCTAAAAATGCGCATTATGCTTTTATAAAGAAAGATGAAAAATATTTTCTATGATCGTATGTTTTAAACTCGTAAATAGGTTGACCGTTGTAAGATAACCATTATACATTTCATTGTTTAGAAATGACCTAAAGAAAAATATCCTCAACCACATCCACACTAACCATCAGATAGTGGCTAAACGCAAGCCTCTCAGTATTAAAAATCGAATAGAAAAAAAAACTAAAATACATCCTAATTACTGTAGCCAGTAGCTCCCCGCCTAGTTTACTAGATTTATTCGAAACAAAGCAATCATTGAAACCAACAATGCTGTATTATGAAAATGTCGTGAGTTTCAACTATTTCCAATTCCGGTAGACTTGTAACATTTCGCAATGTTCAATCGAGATATCTTATTCAAAAGGTGCGGTTGGTCATTATCTTTTTAGTATTATCTTAAGCTTAGTGAGTTGATCTCTAAAATACTTTCAATTTCCGGGAAATACAATTGATTCTATTGTTTGGCTTTATTGATTGTGTTAAATGATAGTGTTAATATCTATCGAGAATGGACACTATTACATTATTTAAGGTGGTACGATACAAACATCGATGGACAAGCATGATGTGTATAGTAGTAAATTAAGAAATGAAAAATGTTCGTTTGAGGCTGGGATCGAACCTACGGCCATAGGTTGCCCCATTGGTCTATCTCTGAGCTACTCAAGCCCGACGAAATTTTCCATTCCTTATTATTACCGTTTCAAATTCAAATTCAAATCTTTATTGCATTCTCTAAATGTAGATAGGTGGTAGAAATAAATGACAGAACATTAGAGACCCTGTTGGGCACAACAATTTAGAGCAGAGGAGGACGACATGCATGGGCACGTGTGACGTCATTTACAGTTTTTTGAAACTACTACGGCCAACGAGTCTAACAATGCAGTAGTTACACGTTGTGTTGATGATGTCCACCCAAATGAATTCTTTTAATTTACTACTACAGTTCTTCTGTCTAACATGGCTATAGGTACAAAAATAAACATGATGTCTGTGAAGTGTGAAAATGATTAATTATATGTATGTTTTACAATTTTAGTTGTGTTGGAATAGATATAATGTGCACAATTTATACAAAATGTGGGATTTTCAATTTAGATAAAATATATAAAAGCGGAAATATTTTTGTAAACACTATTAATTATTGCTATTTCATATTTTTATGAATTATGTATTGTTGATGTGGCAGTCATAGCTTTTGGATGTTTTGCGTTCACTTTTAAATAGAGTACATACAATATATTTGATTACAATACAGTTTTTCTCTCTCGTCTTGGGCTACTCTCTGAATTATGCATAGAGGACTAGAAACTGTGTTGTCAAGGACATTACTTACTTTCTGACATAATTTTTACAATGTTTCTTTTTTTTTGGATATACGTCACAGATTTTTTTACAGATTTTTAATTTTTATAGTTTAATTAATTTAACGTACCGACATCAGAAATAAGTTTATGATACCTTTGAATGCAAATGCATTACGCTCTTTCTATTTTGCTTCCTAACACAAGTGATATTAGACATAATTATGCGCATACATAATAGAGTTGCAATATTGTAGATAGACCAGAAAATATGATTAAGATAGTTTGCTGCGTTTCAGTTCATAAAAACATATCTGATAAAAGCTAAATTGATCAAATATTTTGCGTTTGACCGCTATCTAAGCGAAGAATTCTTGGTAATGGTTGAGGGTCGTAAGCATACTAAGAATCATTAACTGACTTTTAAGTATAATATAAGTATAGTGCCGAAATACCGTTTGTTGCTTTTCCATAGATTTTGTACTCGGTGGTGTTCAACTACGACTATCTTAATATCTCTAGAATATAATAAAATTATGTTAAATTGTTTTAAAAATTGTAAAAAGGCGAATCATGAACTGCCCGTTGGCTAAGTTGGGTGAGCGTTCGCCTTCTAAGCAGGGGTTGCGGGTTCGATTCCCGGCGGGAACACAAGTTTTCTCCCCAAGGAAAATTTGTGTTTCTGGTTCTGGTTGTGATTGTGTGTGTGATGTGTATGTTTCTGGCACCCACGACACAAGTCATTGAACTTAGTGTGGGGCTGTGAGTGTGAAAGCGTTTATGTTTATGTTTATTTAAGAGAGAGCTCCGATTTATGTAGGAGGAAAAAAAGGCGTGACAAACAAAAAGATATGCACATAACATACGGTTAATGTTTATTATATCAATACAAAAACCTATGTAGTTATCCTATATAATCGAATCATTGCTCATATAATGCTGTATCTTTCTTACTCATCCATAAACTATTACCATAATTAATTATTGATGTTCGAATAACACATCGATCTAAAGACGCGTTATTACATAACATCATCCATTAATAACAACAATAGAACTGCCCCTTATTATATAATAGCGAACACACTATCTCTACGTCTATCGAACAGGATCACTAATGCAGACCACTTTAGCTATCGTATAAATCTAATTATTCCTATTACTTCGATAGCAAGGTCTTAAATAGAATAGCAAAGTGACCTCGTGTATTGCACAAGAGTACAGGATTCGAACGCTAACAATCTCATATCACGTTTACACCAGATCAGTCTGTCTGTCCTTCCGTTTGTCGCAACTACTTTCTCTATACGTGAGTGCAATACAATGTTCCTAAATAAAGCTGTTGCGTAAATTGTCGTAGTGTTACACTGTCCTAAGAGTATACTCGACGGGTAAGTGTGTCAATGTTTTGACGTAATTGCATTAATTAGGCTAATTAAAGTAGTTAAGCCTGTTAAACCAGTGTGGTGTATAAGAAAATAATTTTTTAATTGTAATTATATTTCGTAATTCTAGTAAAGAAATATAGTTACATTTTTTAGTATACATTTAAAACGACAGGAATTATGTGGACTTTAGTTAGATAGTAGATTTAAAAAAATATATTTTTATGAGTAGATGTCGTTTAAGGCTTAGTGAAGGTTTAGTTAAGTTACGGTTTGGTTATAGAGATGAGAAGTTTGTCAAGTCAAGAGTGATTAGGTATTTTCTAGGCGAGAATGTTCTTCAGCCGCATCGTCGCTTTCCATCGGGTAAGATAGAAGTTAAAAGCTTGCAAATTTTAATTCAAAAACATGTTCCACCTTCGTCCATCCATAGTATAATTATCACGTTGATTGTTAATCAAAAGAAAAATGCATAGATACATATACATAGATTGCGTTTCTCTGAAGTAAACTAATCCATAGACGTCTAACTAGATAGCTGCCAGTTCTACCTATTACTGATTTATTACTCCACCTTATCCAGCCGATAAGTGCTATAAAGTCATATACTGCCACCATTTGTTACAACATAATTGCACTACAAACAAAGTCGTGCGAGCATATTTACATGCGGCGGCTTGGCAGCAATCGGCTGGAAGGCAATTTTGTCTTCAGGAAACAATTTGGCCGTTACACTTTGTTGCACAACGCTATTTTGTTATAAGCTATTTTGTGGCAGTACAATACATTGTAAATGGAGAATTTAGAAACTTAATTTTTTACATAATAAATAAAACACCATGAAGTTAAATCATTCACATCTATATATAAAATACCTAGGCAAAGACCTCACAGGCTACCGAAGTGCTCTAGCCCACTACTAGTGGGTAGCGTTCCCATCATGCTGGCAGGCAGCATTGCCTCTCTGAATTTCAATGCTAACACATGCAATGAAATTATTTCATTAAGTCTTATATTAAGATAGTAGTTTTCATATCATATCCGTATCTGCTTATCCAGTGGTAAAAAATGGAACCCTAATAAATAAAATAAATGAATTAGTATAATTCACATTTTTATGTTAGATTGGGAAAAAAGGTAACAATATTTCTGTATTCGCCACAAGAACAGATCATGCATTATTGTTAATATAATACTCGAAATCAATACTAACAAATTAAAATATCCACGTTACTTGGTTTACCGATTCATTCAGTCTTCAACATATGACATTAACGTTTATTTCCCAATAAATGAAATGACGAAGAACTGCTTTCCTTTAAAGGAACTCTACAAGGCTACGCACGCGCATTTTAGGTGAAAAATTACATACAAGTTTAAAGATTCTGTGGATGACTTGGATCGTCTAAGATTGTTTAAGATTAAGGCCTGAGCAGAATGCTTCATATTGGGCTGATTTTAGTATAATTGTGAAGGCAATTGCACTCTGTAATCAAGCTGACTGCTTGTTGACTCATTACCTCTATTGGTCTTTGCCAATACGTGTGGCACTGAAAAAGTATAGTGAAAAATAAATTAATATCTAATATCTCGGGGAGAAGAGCGCAATGCCTTGCCACACAGGATTTAAAACTCTTTTTTTTTTTAATTTGTGACAGGCTATTGTTTGACCACTATCTCACCTGATGGTAAGTGACGATGTGATCGAAGCTGGTAAACACACTAGATCTGGAATACGCAGGCTCTCAAGGATAACTGCCGGAACACCGTATTTGGCTTGGCGGCAGACTTTCAACTTGATGGTGGTAAGCTACTTTGGTAGCAAGCCAGGCGAGCAACTCACAAAATGCTCTACCACCTCTCAAATGTCACCTGATTAGCACCACCCGGGGACCACGTGTAGGGAGTCAGACTTAAGGGGTATCCTCCTACGGACGTGGGTGACTCAGCCCCCACTCAGCCACTCTGGGTGGCAATGAACTGTAATGATAAGCGTGACGCTTACCATCAGGCGAGCGACTTGCTCGTCTCATCTCTCAATAACATAAATAAAAATTAAACTTAAATAATTTCTTGATAAAGATTAGCGACAGTTGCTCGACTTAAAATGATTATCTGCACTTCGTACATACTCGCATTTTTTAGTTTAAGTTATGCGCTTGGTTTTTTGGATAATGATTTAATATTTTTTTTATTATTAGATAACATGTGATTCAATAAAAATATTAATCAAAGGAATTGTTTTCGTATCCATTTCTCGTAAAATAACAGACAGATCTTTAGATCGGCGGACTATGTAACAATCAATCATTTTCGAATAAGACAGCTCATTCCTGCCAACAGTTGACGTATAATCAAAACAATGCCTTCTATTGCCTCACGAATTCAGTAACAATCTACTCAACACAAGCCAACATTAGCTATTTTACCATCAGATAAGACCCAAGTTAGCTTTTACACGTCCTCATCATTCATGCGATGTCGCCGCCCACTTGCTACCCATGTCCTTACACACAATTTAAATAAAGCAGATTAATCATGATGCATGCGCTGTCACTAACATTCACTAATGTCACTATAGCCTTATAAACGCTTTATGCAATATTTGTAACTCTAGCATAGAAGTACCTAAGGCATATACAATGTGTAACAGAAAGGTGTAGCAATACGCATCTAGCTACATGTATGGAGTCTAATAGCTACTTCTAAATTCACGGCAGCAGCATGATTATTGAATTATGATGAATTCAATTTTCTAAAAAAATTATGTCATTTGCAACCCTATTTCAACAGCTACCGTTCTACACCACATAGTTTTTGGACCTAATCGTCTGTCAGTAGTGGTCACGCGCAACAGTTGTAACCGTAGGGTTGTTAACAATATCTGAAAAACATAATTTATAATTTTTGTAGTGAAACAATTATCTCCGATTTCGACATTCGTTCTCTGATAGACGATTTCTAAGTAATAAGTACAAAATCAATTCGAGCTTACGTTATACATGCAATGATATCTATCTATCTGTGATACATAAATGAACTAAATTCATATTTTCACGCCGAATTAAAGAGGTGTGTCACATTATGGTTAAGAAATGAACCTAGTACCTACCCACCTGTTAGAAGTATAATGCTCACTGATTTGATTGACGTGACGTTGTTAGCAATAATTATGTAAATTAAGTTTCGTATAGTGTGGCGCCACAAACAGATGATGTGTTGAGCAAAGATAAGTTGTTGAATGTATTTTTTTTTTATAATAAATCTTTTGTGATATGATATACAGGTGTAGTACTTATTAAATCGTAGAACGTAGTCTAAATAGTAGGAAATAAGGTATTGGTTGTCCGTAAGAAATTCGCTTTGAACGATGAGACTACCCTGGTATGTTAAATATATCATCGCAAGTGCTTTCTTTTGGTGTCCAAATAAAGAATTCATCTTTCTATCTATTGTTGGATTCTAGTTTTTTCAGTTGAACTATAGGCAAATTTCACTTATTCTGTTACAGATGTTTGTAGGTAACGCTTGCCATGCATGATGATTTCTCTACCCAAATCATCAAAATTACTTCGAGCAATTTTATGTCTTACAATAATATTCAATTGTTTTTCAAGAAGACCACAATGTTGACTTCAACGGACATAAGGACAATAATTATTTTAAGCCATCACAATTGAAGTATTTGTAAACGTTACCTTACACCAGACACCTTCCTTATCTTACGTTTGAATTGCGCAACCTTATACTGGCCATAGACAAACTAAACGGTATAATTCCATTATCCGATAGCCAGTTGTAAATCCTTTACATAAGGTCCACGTAACAGATCTAGTTAATAGGGCTGTCTCGAACGTGGAATAGGCACGAAAACGAATGGGTCTAAGTTTAATGAGACAGAGGGATATGAAACTATAATATAACTCTATATGTCACACAGTTTTGCTTGCGATAATGAGGACATAATGTACGAATATATCCCGCGTTTATAATTTAAACGTAAGCAAAGCTTAAAAAAACCAACTTCACCGCTTATATTTTGGTTTTGGCTCGATCAATTTTGATATAATTTATATGGGACCACTTCTAAATTATACCAAACAAAAAAAAAAGAATTTTGAGAATCGGTCCACAAATGGGGGAGAAATCGGTGAACATACATAAAAAAACATACAGCCGAACATAGTACCTCCTCCTTTTTTGAAGTCGGTAAGAATAGTCTGTGGTAATCCTAGGTATAAGCTATGTACATTCCAAAATTCATCCAAATCAGTTCAACCGTTACAGTGCAGCGTAAAGAAAACAAACATACTTTCAGAGTCATTTATACACTCACACACATACTTTCTGATTTATAATATGAGTGTGATTAGAGCAAGTAAGGCCAAGTGGTCACGACACACCTTGGTTTTAACCCCGACCGACATTGCACCGATGACTTTTTTAAGTTATGTGTGAAATTTACAATTGCTCTAATAAGCGGTTAAGGAAAAACATCGTGAGAAATGGGATTTTCTAAGAATCACAAAATTCAGTGTGATGTATTTAATTATGGTCCAGATTTCCAGATAGGGTCCTTTAATAGTGGGAGCGAAGTAGATTGATGATTCGATCGTATACCTGCAAATAATTTAATTATACCGCTTTATCTTCAGAACCCTTGATCAGATTAAATGAACTATTTAGTTAATTTAATAATGCGTATTTAATATTGCGTATTTACGCATTATTGAAGATAACTCAAAAACTACTGGTTATATTATCTTGATAAAATTTATATAGGGCCATATGGGAAGCACCAGTTGTCAAGTAAAAAATAATCATATAAAGACGTAATGATACACACATAAAAAATACAGTCGAGTTGTGAACCTCTTCCTTTTTTAAGTCGATTAAAAATTAATCCAATTACGTATATTCATTTGATAGATAAAGATTACCAAATATTGAATATCAAATAAGAGACAAATTAGGTTGAACGAAAATACTTTGATTATGTTTATCCGCTCGCTTCATTCACTTAAACCACACTGGAATCCAAGGCGCGTGGCTAGAAACACGTTACAATAGTTTATCTGCTGTCCGCATAACTGGACCGACGATTTAATGACCACGATAGCTACTGTACACTTTATTGAGGAAATCGGACTTGAAACGATGCTAAGAATCCTATTGGAAATCTACCAATTCGATTCGTAGCGTTTATGGGTTTTGAGAACTTTATGTGAAGCAATTATTTTGTAACAGTTACAAAAACATAAAATGTGTATTTTTTTGTTCTTGAGCCAATGATTTGAATCAGTTCCAGTTTTAGCAGTATTATATATGGTGTTTGCCAATGCTTCTTTTTATGTAAATAGATAGAATTCAATTGGATCGTAATTTGAAAATGACTGAATAGGTCGCGTTTTTTAGGTTTATGCATTTTTTTTTAATTTGAGATTGGCTAGTATTTGACCACTATCTCACCTGATGGTAAGTGACGATGTGATCGAAGCTGGTAAACACACTAGACCTGGAATACGCAGGCTCTCATAATTCAAGTCTTATAGTTGAATGTTGAACATGAACTGTTGCATATTTCTGAACTGTTCTTAATTTAAACGTTTTGTTGTTGAATGTTTGTTATCTATAATATTGAAAATTTTAATGACAATATTTTTAACGGTGTTAATTATACTTTTTTCTTGAAAATTTAATCTAAAGGTAGATTTTACACTGAATATCTCTAACCATCCTCGACCACAATCATCATTTACCAATAATATTTATTTTTTAGTAGGATAGCTGTTGAACGGTAGCCTAAATGAAATGAAATGCATTTGAAATTAAATGCATTTATTTGCTTCAAGTGTAGGTATAAACAGATGTAAGGTTAAGTGTATCAATATAGTTCACACACTTGGTCATAATAGTGACATGCAAATATTGATTTGAGGGCTAGGTAGTTAGATATCTTTATAGCGTCATAATAATATTTTTAAATATTGTTAATATATTCTATATGTGACCCAATTACAATAAGTGAAAATGGAAAAATCATCATTAAAGTTATAATGTCAAGAGTTGTCAAAATTTCAGAATATTAATGTCAAAGGTAATAATGTTACTAAAATAAAATTATGTCATAAGTTATTACAGTCCCACGATTGTATATAAGTATAATTTTAATGATGTTTACAATTGTCAAGAAAGTCATTTACAGTTTAGTAGGTTTTTTCTATTTAGTATCGTTTTATGTTACTAGTATGTTTTTTTATTGTTTGTCTTCTAACAAACATTGGAGACTTTTATCGGCTAAACATTCGTTTATGAACAAAGCTTTATTTTTATTTACTTTTCCCAAAGGAAATTTGTGCTTCTAGATTTGGGTGTGTATTACACGTTGTCTTTGACTTTGTGTGGGGCTGTGAGTATGATTGCGTTTGTTTTTTTTTATGACACATGTTGTTTGCCTTATAACATAACATATATAACATTGTATATTCTTTAAAGAATTTAATTCAAGTTACGATATTTTGGCAATAAACAATGTCCTATGCGTCATTTATTGCTAATATATCGTAACTTGAATTAAATTATATATAGAATACTAGCCGTGCCCAGCGGCTTTGCCCGCTATTATCAAGTTAAAAAGTAGCCTATGTGTTAATCCAAGGTATAATCTATGTACATTCCAAATTTCATCCAAATCCGTTCAGCCGTTAAAGCGTGAAGAGGGAACAAAAATACTTACATACTTACACACAAACTTTCGGATTTATAATATTAGTAGGATACAAATGTTATTCGTTTAAAGTTAGTCTTAAAATTTTGCAAGATAAAGGTACACCAAATTATATCTACGAAAGAGCACGGAAAAGTATTTTATTATAGTACATAAGATATAAATTATGTATAAAAACAGGAGATTTTATAATGCAAATTCTGTTTCATAATTTATCAGCATACCAATCATAACTTCATCACCTTATTTAGACTGTAACATACATAACAAACTTGCAAGAACGAAATTTACTCATCCAATATAAACCAGCTTGCTAAATCTAAGCACTAGAACGCAAATTCTCTTACATAACTGATTTAATTATCTTAATTACTGACAAATAAGTTTAAACTAGTCTTGTAATCGGATTGTGTATGACTATACGGCAATTAAACATATATACATAGTTATCTATAGAACAATCTCAGCTGCGTTTGCAAACTGCTCTGCTGATTAGCGAGTTCTTTATTTCAAATCTATTCAAATCAGATTAAGACATATACAAATTGCTTGAATTAAGATGTAGCTTATGTAAATTAAGAATATGCCATAACATAATTTCATACAAGCACATACAATAATTTGTAATAATAATGGGAACGCTACCCACTGGTAGTGGGCTTGAGCACTTGAGTTACCTATAAGCTCGATGTCTTGTAGGTAACTTAGTGCTTTGCTGTATATAGTTTTAGTTCAGTTTTAGGAAATATAGGCAATTGGCCCGTAGATAGTCCTGAAAAGATACTAAAAAAAATATTGTTCAAAGGAATCCGTAAAAATACTAGCCCTATCTTTCAGCTTGCTTGGTTTAGTCAGGTCATTAGTCATTTTGTATTATTTAATTTAAATTACCATTGTACATTATTAAGATGTAGGGCCATAAAAATCAAAAGAGCTGCTACAGACACACCTCCTGTAAAAAAAACACACAATACTCACAAACTTTCGCTTATATAGGTTTTTAAAACATGTAATTTATTTTTTGTTCAAAATGTATATTTAAGCTTGTCTTTAATACTTATAAATTATTACTTTGTAGCATGTTTAATGGTTATTTCATTACTTTACTACGGATATAAAGATAATTGTTGGAATATTCCTTAACACATTCATAAGCGCTGATTATAAACAACGTGTTATAATTGGGTCAATTAAGAGTAAATCTAGAGTAATAACTTTAAAGAAAAAGTAAAAGGTCTATTATTAAAAATAACTCGTATTCATTAAGAAACCCATCCGACTAAATAAAAGTTTTTTAATATAATTGGTGGTTAATCTCACGGTTTTTTGTAATTAAAACTAAAGTACTTTTACGTAATAACGCGTAAACTTTGTCTATATGAGGCAAGGTTTGAGGCTCGCTACTATTATATACCAGTATAGAAATTCGCGATAAAACCAATTGTTATAGCTGAAACATACAGTTCAAATGAGTAAATATAATAGGAAAATATATTAGATTGCAACTGAAAAATCGTTATGAAATATTTGATAAGTTTAAAATAATAATTTTTTTCTTTGACTGCCTTCCTTAATCTTTCTTGATTGGATCTTCTTTATTGGATTCTTGAAACTAATTGAAAAAGTGGGTTCAGCTTTTGGACCTTTATAGATTTTCCTCAACGAAGTTGGAAATTAAATAGGTATATTAAAGTTTCCAAAATATGTTTTTTATGCTAGGTAGACAAGCATTTCACCACCATCTCACTTGATGGAAAGTGAAGATGTGGCCGAAGATGAAGGTAGCGTAATTGCCTAGAAAATAACTATTCACTCTAGACTCCCAGATACCTATACAATAAAGTACCTTAATTTGATTAATCAAATTTAAGTACTAAGCTAAGTAAAAACACAATATATCTAGCTACTACAAATTTGAACTAAAACGACATTAAGTTCACTTAAATCATGATGCACAGAAACGCAAGACAGTTAATTTTCACCTTACTAAAATGAGACTAAAGAACCCATACTGCTACTTTGCATTTATAGTGCAGTGTATAGAGTCAATTACATCAATTGCGTATTCGACGTAACATCAACGTAATGTGATGAAACGGTCCGACGGAGTCCGGAAAGAGGCCTATGATTTGATGCACGGACACTATGTTTATTAGTTTAGTGAAAAAAAAATTACATAACGAGCATGACTGTCGTTACTGTAAATAACATTGTTACGCATTTACATACCATTTATTGATTTAGCTACCCTCTTTGTTGTTCTGTCTAAATCTATTGCATTTTGTAGAAAAAAAAAGAAGTTTGACAGCGCTGTATGCATTTACGTATATTCGTTTTTTCCTTCACAGCGTCCTAACTAATAAACCAATTGTAACATATAAGGTATAGTTTAATTTGTCTTTGTACTGGCAGATTTTTAATACAAAAATCAATATGTGATATTTTAATAACCGAGCAAAAAATACTTTAAACGTCTGTATACCGCCACTATAAGCCAACAAGCTTAAAGTTAGCTCAGTAAGAGTGCAGTGGTTGACCACTTAACTACCCGCTAGCAACTTGAAGCCGTCTATTTCGAACTTACAAACATCATTTGAACAAAGTAACATAACACACTTTAAATAATTCATATTATAGATATACGTACTCGATAAGGTCTAAAATAATTGAATTACACTGCGTTTTGTAATCTGTAATGTAACACTTAGCTAAACATCATTTTATCCGCCAACTAAAATAATGATTTAATGTAATTTAACTAAACACCATTTAAGTTTCATGTAAACTGCGATTTAAATCAGCATTACGGACAGACATTGCGAATACATTTTGTATAATAATATCGTTGTAACCATCGGCACGGCTTGTGTAACTTGGATTTAACTGGCTCGTGATATGGTTGAATTAAATGATACCGGCAGTGTAACAAACGCGGACATATAATCTAGCCTGAAACAGTTTGCAAAATTCCTTTTAAATAGGTTGATACTAAGTAGGTACTAGTGGCAAGTTACGCGCTATAGTTGTTTGAGTCTTGAACTACAATCATCATAAGACTTTTCTTTGATAATATGACTTTCAATTGTTAATTAAACGCAAGCAACGCTTAAAAAAAAATACAGCCGACTTGAGTACCTCCTCTTTTTTTGGGAAGTCGGTAAAAAAACGACTTCATCACTTCATCTTCGCAATCTTGGTCAAATTGAAATGTATTAAACTCGCATTATTTTCGATAACTCAAAAACAACTGATCAGATCTTGATCAAATTTAAATAGGACCAATTAGAAAGCAACATCATTCAAAGTAAATAAAAAAATTTGAAATCGGCTCACGTGGATAGAAGTTATGAGGTAACACACATAATATATATATATATATATGTATAGTCGACTTGAGTACCTCCTTCTTTTATTAAACTCGCATTATTGACGATAACTCAAAAACCAATGATCAAAACATGACCAAATTTATTAAAAATTGGTTCACGTGGAAACAAGGAATGAGGTAACATACAAAAAAAATACAGTCGAATTGAGCACCTCCTTGCAGTGGCATAACCCCTCACAATATCACGGAGAGATCATTTAAAGCTATTTTGTAAGTAGATATTTTTTTAAATATTTTTCTGTGTTATATTCGGCACGTGCTCATTATAAACTTTCATTCAACACCTGCTTTGTCTTTACCACCTGGTTCACATCATCTTATTACCTCTCTCCGAATTACAATGATTAATGATTTGCTACAGTTCTCGCTTTTGGTTGGGCCGTAGATCGTGCTCCGGCTATTTATAGAACATAGCGTTTATGCACTAAGTAGGCACATACATTATATTTAATGTGAAGCTGGTCACGGTGCTCTAGATTATTACATGATATTGTTATGTATGTGGTATTAAAAAATGCGATATAGAATTTCTCTTTGCGTTTCTATACCTAACGCAATTTTTTTTCAAACAAGATAAATCCTAAGCGATCACAAAAATGAAAAAGCAGTGTTGACGATTTATAATTAAAAGACGCATTTCTTCAAGTTTTTTTTTATGAGAATGGTAAATTATTAACCGTTAATTAATGTTCGTCTAAATATCGTATGTGTGTAGGCAAATCATACAGATTTGTAAACGTTGTTTACATTTTCATCCCAATTAGTGAATAAGACGTTACAGAGATGCCTCGTTTTGAACATAATTATACTATATACTTTCACACACTCACATACACACATTTTTTTGGATTTATATAATTTTTGATATCATATATTAGTATATTAGCAGAGATATACATGAAGTTTTGTAAATTGTCACTGGCTAAATGCAATTTGATTGCGTAGACAAAATATTCAAAGTTTCTTAAATTTGATTAAGAAAAATAAAACGGATATTGTTCTAATTTAATAATAGTATTTTCGTCCTAATCTAAGGTTAGATGGCATTGAGTTTAGTGAATTTTATTGTGTAGGTAGCCAAACATTTGCGATTATAATTGAACAATGATATCGATTAACGTCCAAGGTTATAAATTTCCTTATTGGAGTCAAACTTCCTGTGTAAATAATAAGTTGTTAGTTGTCATAATAATTTATTTAAAAAACAGGTATACAGCTAAGTTGTTACTGAATAATAAGTGTACTTGAAGCAAAAAAATATATATAGATAAAAAGTAGCGTTTTTAGCAATCATTTATACACAGATATACACATGAAAAAATGTTGGACACAATTTTAAAGATTTATTCTGCAACAACAAGCAATAACAAGATATGAGTTATCGGCAGGCTAAGTGACTTTGAAACAAAAGGCTATATTTCAAAGTTCAATTATAGACCAGATAAAATCATAAATGGCTTAAGTGTCGTAAACGTGACAATAAATACACATACCTTTAAAATAATGTTTCCGAACAAAAAAATATATAATGTTCTATATCCTTCACGAGTTTAATATGATGTGAGAAATGCGTATAATACGCGCATATTTCTATACGTGTTGCCGGATATGCCAGGTGCTTAGAACTATATAAACTATGTCACCATTCATTATATATAGTGGATATAATATAATATGATACATAATATGCGTATATAATATAATACTACACACATACATACCTACTACTACGCTTAAATATAATTTTAGTTATTTTGACTTAGTAATTTATATGTACTATACCAACTCATATAAATAACACACATATTACGACCTCGTTTTGCACTTTTTTTCCGGTATATATCTTAGGCAAAGAATATAGGGGTAAAATAAAAACCAGCATTGTATGCACATCAAAATGTTCACACTGTACAATAATTGTTATTATTCGATGATTTTACTTCGATAGCTCTATAAAATATATTATTGAGTTAAATGCGGTTTCTCAGCTTAATTAAATGTATTTTTTTTTCACACTTGAGCACTTGAGCTTCCTTGTTTCTTACTTGTAGGTAACTTAGTTCTTTGCTGTACATAGTTTTAGTTTAGTTTTAGGAAATATAGGCAATTGGCCCGTAGATATTTTTATACTAGCATTAAATATAGTTCCTTCTTTCACATAATTATGTCTATGACATTGTACATTTTAATTTTGTAATAAAAATCAAAGCTGAATAACAATTAATATATATATATATATATATATATATATAGAAATACAATTTGTTAAGTGTGGTGTGATTGAGAAGGCAACAACAAAACCTTTTCGCATTTATTATAAAAATAAACACTCGCAGACCTACACTAAGTTCAATTACTTGTGCCGTGGGTGTTGGAAACATTCACATCACACCCCAAACTAGAAACACAAATTTCCCTTTGGGACATAACTTACATTCCCACCGGGAATCGAACCCTATACCTACTGCTAACTATGCTTACCAATACAAACAATACTGCCCATTGTGAGATAAAAGTGTGATTTTATAATAAAATAAAAATAAATGCATAAAGCTGATGTACAATGCAACGATCGAAAACATAAATATAAAAAAATTATTACACTGGGCAAGTCATATTGTTACAATTAATATCAACTAAAATGTATATGAACTTACAAACTAAATAACAATATGACAAACTAAATTATTCTAATAAACGAAAGAATCTATATTTATCTCTTTAAAGAAAATCACTTGACATTAATAAAGAAAATACAGATTTAACTAACCTACTAACCTAATACAAAAAGTTAAAAAAAAAAAAAAAAAAAATTATAGGTGGAGAGTTTAAAACATCACACATACTTAAATAAACATTATTCTGAAAAAAAACTACACGTTATTATTTTTTTTACAACA
This sequence comes from Lomographa bimaculata, assembly GCA_948107665.1. NCBI lineage: Eukaryota > Metazoa > Arthropoda > Insecta > Lepidoptera > Geometridae > Lomographa > Lomographa bimaculata. The sequence continues at coordinate 5,194,012 of OX403586.1, read as the reverse complement.
TTTAAACGAAAAAAATATCTATATGGGCGAGCTAGTGTCCTTCTATATGTATCTTAAACAATATTATAAGCTTTTTAAAACATTTAAACTGTAACATTAAAATCGCATTACAATTAGTATCCCACTTGGATACGGCGATAAAAACACGCGACTCTCTCCACAGCAACATTATAAACGCTTTCACGCATACTTAAGACCGAAATGTTTGTCAAAGGTGTCGAAAAAAAAATCGATTCATAATTGGCGGATATATTGCGTAACATACATACAAAAAACACATACAGTCGAATTGAGAACCTCCTTTTAAGTCGGTAGATTTATTTATACATCATGTAATATAGAATTGTCTATCAAGTCCTTAACGTCAGCGTTTTAGTTAGGCCACTCTAAAAAAAAAACATTTATGTAATTATTATTATGCATCGAGGTTATTACTTCCCTCATAATTGCTACAGATGGGATAGTGGCCAAATGAGCAGAGCAGCAGCTAAGGAAGGATTTAATTTTGAAATATAGAATACATTTAGTTCTGTGCCGACCTTTTTACCTATTACTCTTGTTTATGATGATTGAGTAGATGATTTAGACTTATACCAATAATTTTGAGTATTCGCTCACTGCTAATTAGGGACACTTCTCTAAAGTAATACGTAAATAGCTTCTAAAGGAGTACGTAAATAGCTTGTATTTTTTTAAGCTATAACTTCCTACAACGAAATATCTATTTCACAACCTCTGACCTCCCGCCCTGGCCAACTGACATTATCTCCCTTGCACTCATAATTATAATATTTCTTTCAAAAGACTTTAATTCTAACAATAGAGCTATTACAGTTGTGTTCCGCAAAACAAAAATCTCTAATAAACATTGCAGCTGTCACATTTTATGACTGTTATATAACTTGACAATGGTTTTGTTGTTAGCTGTACCTAATACTGATTTGAATGTTACTTCCATAGAACAAGTCACATCTGCACCCTTTCGAAATATCGTCAGGATTAGAACTATTACAAAATGCTTAGTGATTTAATAATTTCTTATTGTGACAAGGTAGGAGTTCAAGTATTTGTATTTTAGCTTCGGTTACTGGCTGATTGACGCCGGCATTTGAGTATTAGTAACAGGTCGTAGGTTGTTTCCGGTGTTAAGTATAGGTAATAGAAGTATTGGATTTAGGATGTTCGTAAAAATAGTATTAGAACCAAATTTATTTAGACTTTAATTTATACCTTCAGTAACTGTATTAAAAAATCATCATCATGTTTGTACACTTCTGCAAAAGTACCTTTCCCGGTCATTCAACCGCCAAACATGTCGTGAATTGTTGAACGTCATACATCTCGGTGGCTGAACTGGTTAAGCGTAACAATTACCATAGTTGCAAGAAAAAACTTACAAACACTTGAAGATTAACTATTTCGTTATTCTATTTGCTTAAAATTGCTAACTGTTGCAAATAATTAACGTTAAAATCACCTACTTAATCAACCTTAAGCTCTGTAACGAAGTATCAATGTAGCAACTCTTTAGGTAAATTGTACAATTACCCTGTAGTCACACAATTTGAGAAATATGGGAGGTCCTTTCTATAATCTTTAAATATGAATAAAATAAATTCTCATTTGTATGAAAGATTATTCATCATTTGAAAACGGCTTGACTGATTTGGCTGTTTTTTGTTGTGTTCGTAGTTATGTTGGTATAAAAGAAGTAGCAAATTTTCTTTTAAATTAATTGATCCGCCCGCTAATATAGTTGCGTGCGCATTCCCCTTCAGCAGAGGTTCGATTCCCGGTGTTTTATCCCTGAGGGAAATTTGTGTTTCTAGTTCTCGTTGTGGTTGTGTGTGTGATGTTTTCGGCACCCAAGTCACAAGTCGTCAAACTTAGTGTAATGCTGTGAGAGTGAAATCGTAAAAAAATTTACACTTGTCAAGCCGCGGTCCATAAATATTTAAAGATAAATCTAAAACAAAATAATGAAGTCTTTGATTCTAATCAGGAAGTCCCTAAGTTTTAGTATTAAACCTTTCTTCAAATGGAAACCACTAGTGACCCGTAAGGTAAAGGTGTAAAGTTGCAACGCTAAACGAGTCAGTCAGTTTGACCACCGGGTCAGCAGTCGTAGGTCAATCGTGGCGAAACAGATGATATAATAAAATGACCTTTATCTTCTGTCCGTGAATCTTTTGACAAATGACTTTCGGATGCGTTTTTTTGGATAACTTTTTAGACCGGTTTGATATATTCTTGTTTTTTTTGTGGTGGTGGTTTTATGATACCTACACGTATGTATTTTAATTTGATTGTGTACTATAAAAAAAATATAGTAAATTGTGTTTATTTCGCGGTTGCAAAGGTTTTTTTACACTCTGTTACTCAACTCTCTAAAGCCCATTAATCATAATAATTACAGCTGTCATTATGAATATCATATAACAACTAAGCAGTCTTAATATTATGATAACCATCACTCTTTTGTTACATAAACACTATTAAGCAGCTTGATTCGTTATTATCATATTTTTTAATTCAAATTGTTGTACTTGGTAAGAGATTGTACCTATTTAGTATTAAAATTGTTTATATAAAAATGTAATTCTACAGTATACTTGAAATTATAGTATAATTTATCTTCATTTATTACTTGCTTTAAAATAATCATCAATAGAAATAGAAAAATCATTTATTGTAAAATATTGGAAACAACCATATTTTATGGTACCTACACAAAACAAAATGAATGCAAGTAATATTTGGCAATTGGAATATGTTCAGCGCTAAGACTGCACAAACTAAGGGTTTGTGCAATAACCATCGCTTACCATAGGGCTCGGGACTTGCTTGTCTCGTCTCTCATTAAAAAAAACATGTAAGAAGGATGTTGAAGATCATCATCAAATATTTATTCAAGGCCTAGCGTGATTATCAACCTCGACTTCATCATCACTTAGCATCAGATGAGGTAATAGTCAAACACTAGCATAAAAGAGAAAAAAAATATACCTAAGTCATTCAATTGAGTATCAAAATTATTGAAAAACATGTTGCAGTGACTTAAGTTAATTTAGTTACCTTTTAGTTAGTTACGTTTTTCCAAGAACTTTATTTGCCCTAACGTAAGAACATACAATAGGACCGTCGTATTGTCAAAATAAAGGTCCATAAAATAAAATTGAATAAAAAAAAAAAGTGACTTAAGTTACATATGATAAGGCAGATTATACACAAAACTATTGCACAGAGTGTAGGTACAACCGGCCAAGTGGTGACAAAGTTGCGTTGGGCTGTAGTTCGCGGGTTCGATTCCGCTCAATATGTTCCTAAACTGAACTTGTTGCTATATAAACAAACTAGCAGCACCCCGCGGTTTTACTCGCGTAAATCCCGCACCCACGGTAATTTCGGGATAAAAGAAGCCTGTGTTAATCCAGGGTGACAGTTACCTCCATACTAAATCATCAAAATTGATGCAGCAGTAACAAACATACAAATACACAAACAAACTTTCGCTTTTATAATATTAGAATTAAAAAAAAAACTAGCTTTTATTAACATTAATCCTACTAATAATATAAATCCGAAAGTTAATGTGTAAGTGTGTAAGTGTGTAAGTATTTTTGTTCCCTCTTCACGCTTTAACGGCTGAACGGATTTGGATGAAATTTGGAATGCATATAGATTATACCTAGGATTAACACATAGGCTACTTTTTAACTTGATAATAGCGTTCGAAGCCGCGGGGCACGGCTAGTTGTCAGATAATATCCTTTTTGAACGACAAATTTGTCTCGGCACGCGATACCTCATCATCATGTATTTATCACATGCACCTTTATATAATTCGAAAGTGATACAGTTTTTAACTAGTCACGACTATCACTATCAGTGATACGTCAGTGATAGAATCGTGATGGCTGCCGGCCGCTCCAGTTCCAACGTAACTTAATTGTATGGAGATTTTGAAATAAGGTTTAGGATTCTTACGTGATGGTAATTAGAAATGTAGAGTTATAATAGTTGATGATACGAATTAAAACTACAAATAGCCTATACAAAAATGAAGTATATCACACAAGAAAAAATATTAAATGTTGATATCGTATAGGTATTTCAACTGACAAATAAATTAATGACTTGGGACTCTCTTATTTTATTTTTAGTAATATGTAATTACACAATAGGGGTTAATAACTCATCAGTGATTCTTTACATTAATAATCATGATCCCCATTTATTAAAATAAATTAAACCAAATTATTAGATAGATAGATAAACTCTTTATTAAACACATTAATTGTAACAAAACAGAACAGAAAATTATGATTTACAAAATAAGTGTAACAATGGGCGGTCTAATCGCTAAAAGCGATCTCTTCCCCACAACCTTTGGAAGAATAGGAATCACGTAATAAAGTTGGCCTTCGGTGTTTTAACATAACAACATTTTGAAAAGTGCGGGATTCGAATTAATTAATGATAATATACCTACTTAATGATAAATAATGATAAATAAAATACATTATTATATATATAAGAGTATTAGTAGATATTATATACATAAGAGTATATAAGATTATTAAGTTTTAAATTATATCCATATTTTTGTCGAAGAATTTATTTTTAATTATATGTAATGCTGTTTCTCCCCTTTTTTTATTTTTTACTATTAATTTTAACAATATGTTAATGTCTGTTATTTTGTTTCAGGTAAATAATTGATTGCTTGGGGTATCTAATGAAACGTACCTACATAATCGACTTCAGCATTATTTTAATTTGTTTTGGTCTGTATTATTTCTAAGTTTAAAACGCTTGCGATGAGGACATACCACTTACGTCGAGGTGAACAAAAACTGTTTGGAAATAAATTGTACGGGAATTAGACGCGCTTCATACCTATCATCACGATTAAGTCCCGTAAAGTTATTTCTAAACTATTATTTTTGTCTTTGTCAACATGAATTAGGTGTAAACGTAGGATATATATTTATGTCACAGATTGCCACTTATATTATCAATATGTGTTCAATAAAATCATTTTAGAGTATGTACGTTACAATAGTTACAGGCTCTCATGAAGTAGGTATACGTGAACCAAACAATCATACTATGTTTCTCTTCAAGCTGTACACATATTCCCTATAACTGCAGATCAGTTTAAAGAAACGATTAAATTATAAAACGCAAGCAAAGCTTTAAAAAACCGACTTCACCGCTTTATCTTCGGAATTTTGATCAGATTATATTCACTAAATACGATATTTCAAGGACGAGAATTTCAATTTTATTACCGATATTTCAAGAAGTACTGATCAGATCTTGATCAAATTTAAATGGGACAAATTTTAAAGCAAAACAAAAAAAAAAACAAAAATTTTTACAAAAATAAATCAAAATCGTTTCACGTGGAAAGAAGTAATGAGGTAACACACATAAAAAAAAATATAGTCGACTTGAGTACCTCCTCCTTTTTTGTAGTCGGTAAAAAAATGGACACAAATGCGCCGCCGCGTCTCTTGGCAGGTCCTTTTCGAGGTGACTGTAATTTTGCGAATCTGGCAATAAGAGTCATTAACCTCTATTTGTTCTTTACGGGTCCATTTTATAAAACAATTATGAATTTAGACTTCTAGCAATTAGAGATTAATGAAACCAATCGTAAAGTGCCTTTCAATCGAATCGCCTCTACCTAATAATTTCATATGACATTTGGCAAGCTCATAAAATAAGTCATTGCAGCACATTATTAGCTCCATCATTTATTTCGATAAACAGCCATTTGCAAACTTTGACATTACAATCTGTAATTCGCTTAGTTCCAATGCAAATTGCATTTGCATGGACAATGGCAGGCAATTTTCGGTTAATTTCGAACGATCCATTATTAACAACTCCATAGACGAGTAATGCATCTGTGGCGAAATAGTCAGTCTTGCTACTGTCCAACTGCAACAGCATTAAGCAAGCGAGTTTTCATCCGACTTCAAAAAAAGGAGGTTCACAATTCGACTGTATGATTTTTTTTGGATGTATGTTACGCGATTTCTCCGCCAATTATGAATCGATTTTGATGGTTCTTTTTTTGTTTGGTAGAGGAGGTCTTCAGAGGTGGTTCCATATAATTTTTTTCGAAATCGGTCAAGCCAAAACCGAAATATAATCGATGAAGTCGGTTTTTTTAAGCTTTCCTTGCATTTCAATTATTATATAGCAGTACACACAAAGTGTCTGCTCTTTAAATACAATACCTCTAACCATATCTTAGATCACACATACATCACCATCCCTAATTGTATTATTTTCATCACCTCTGGTTGTCTAGAAAAAATCGCTTTGAGCGATAAGACCGCCCTTTGTGCTCCTATTTAAGATTTCTTTGGAAGTGCTTTCTTTTGGTGTACAAATTAAGAATTTATCTATCTATCTAATCTAGCTTATGCATTGTAACCTACTCGTATGTAATGAAATCAATTTTTTTGAAGATTGGATTGGAAGTTGTAGAGCAAAACTAAATCCGTTTCAAAGATACATGATCAAACATACTCAGACTCACACACACAAACTTAACATTTTTCTTATTAGTGTGACATAAAATTAACATGTTAGGACATCAAGTAAATGATCTCACGATATGTTTGTAGTAACGTACCTATCATTACTTATAAAGAATGGAATTCTGATGGACTATTGGACAATAAACCTATTAAAACAATCATAACATAGAATTTATGTTGTAATAACTGAAAGTATATTTGATAGATTAATAGGCAATCAATTCCAAGAGTAATAAACTGCACTACGGTTATCAAAATTACACTTCAAAGTGTGAGAATAACGTTAACTGGTTGAAGATCGATCAGCTTATGAAGTGTTGCCAGCGTTCCTATTAACCTTTGGCCTGATGTAATGATTTACGTTAAGGTTCATGTCGATAGTTCAAATATTGTATCGTTCAGGTATGATCGCAATTCAAGAAGCCGATAAAATAAGGAGTGCCTCACCTTCTATTTATACTCTGTTATTAGTAGGCCAAAATCTAATTGAAACAATCTATATAACAGGTATATTCTAAGCAAGTATGCTCTATCTTCGACCACATCGTCACTTTTCATCAAGTGATCTCACTTGTGTCAAATGCTTGCTTATCTAGAATAAAAATGAACTGAAGTAATTCCACCTACATACATGCATGCTTATAAAGTGTCTGTAACTGCTGGAAAGATTCGGAAGAAACTGAGATTTTTTATTCAGGCCATGTATGAAGCACTAAACTATGAACAAGTCTGTTATTCCTTCACACCAGTGCGTCGGTTTTTCCTTTCGAATTTAATTGAATAATTCATGTAATAAATAACCAACTTTTACTTAAAACACTCGAGCCATAACGTTATGTTTTTTTAATGCTCGATAGGCGAGCATCAGACCAAAATCTCACTTTAAGGAAAGCGACGATGCGGCCGAAGATGTAGCCTGCTTTCCCAGAAGATACCTATTCATTCTTGACTTTAAGACTCTCAGATTATACCGTTAATGTTATAAAATAAATTATACATTAAAATAAATAGTATAATAGTAGCGCAATAGAATTAGATCTTATATGTAATATGACAAATACATAAAAAACGCACCCTTCTGTGCTAAATCTACACCAAGCACGTAATATGTGATCTACAACACCCTATATATCCAGCAATCATGAAAACTAATGAACTAACAGCACCATTGTACTGTCAACTGCAAAACAAACAGATCATATAATAATAGGAACGAGATTTAAAATCCATGTCCATTTCTGTTTAGACCGCACCACGCCTAGACAATATCGGGCGATTGTTTGGTGGTTGCGACAGTCACGACTTGCCAACTTGCCAGAAGTGTCTCGGGAATTGTACCGGGCGCCATGACAGGTTCCCGCTGCGCTTGTTGGAGAATGTCGGAAATGTTGTGACGAAATATTGGATAAGATTTACTTCTAACGATACTGCGTAATATTTATTTGACGTAAGTATTGTTTGCGTTGGTAGTTGTTTGGGCAGATTATGAAGATTGGCCAACTGGCCTGATTTCATGACAAAAACGAAAATCAGCAGAAAAATAGGCAACATGCCTACCGGTGTGAAGTTGGCAGCCAAAATTTATCTGCCTATAATCCGAACAAATTAAGAAGTTTTTTTCAACAGATTGTTTCATGCTCTAGGAAGTTAATTTTAATATTAAAAAGCGCATACATAGTGTATATGAACAAAAATAATCTAAATTATCATTCATTTTATACCATTTCACTTTATAATTTCCAATAGATATCATTTTATAAATTAGCATTTTAAAATATCAAGTCCCCTAAACTGAGACATAAATGGAGCATAAATAAAAAGAACAACATCCAAGCTATCATTCAAACAAAACGAGAAGGTGGCTAAAGCACCAATAAACCCTTTAATAGTTATCTGAAAATCGCAACTTTTTTTTCCAACTCTAATTTAGGCATATGCTGCTATGGAACAATCAAATCCCATTGCCTGGGCCATGATTGTAGCTAAAATAGATAGAAAATGGTCTAAGCTTTCAAATGAGTATACTGAAAAAGTGGCCAAAAGCCAAATTAGCTCTCTACTAGTCATCTAAGCACCAAAACTTTTTATTTTATGTATATTTACGCTGACGCCATTTTCCACCATCAAATCCCCTAATCTGGGTCATAATTGGCACAAAATAAGAAACACGATTAAAAATACTTTCAAACAAGTATAGTAAGAAGGTCGCAAAAGGTCGGCTTAACTCTCTACTGGTCATCTGAAAAAGTCTTTTTTTATTTATTCCTACGATAATTTAGGCAGATGGTGATTTAAACTATCGTACCCCCTAAGCTGGCCCACGGTTGTAACCAAAATGGATAGAACATGGTCTAAGCTTTCAAATGAGTATAGTCACAAAGTGGCTAAAAGCCAACTTAACCCTCTACTGGTCATCTGAAAATGAAAATTTTATTAAATCCACACCAAAATTTAGGCAGATGGTGATTTGAACTATCGTATCCCCTAAGCTGGCCCATGATTGTAACTAAAATGGATAGAATATGGTCTAAGCTTTCAAATGAGTATACTCACAAAGTGGCTAAAAGCCAACTTAACCCTCTACTGGTCATCTGAAAATCACATTTTTATTTTATTCACACGATAATTTAGGCAGATGGTGATATAAACTATCGTATCCCCTAAGCTGGCCTTTGATTGTAACCAAAATGGATAGAATATGGTCTAAGCTTTCAAATGAGTATACTCACAAAGTGGCTAAAAGCCAACTTAACCCTCTACTGGTCATCTGAAAATCTCATTTTTATTTTATTCACACGATAATTTAGGCAGATGGTGATTTAAACTATCGTATCCCCTAAGCTGGCCAATAATTGTAACCAAAATAGATAGAACATGGTCCAAGCTTTCAAATAAGTATACTCACAAAGTGGCTAAAAGCCAACTTAACCCTCTACTGGTCATCTGAAAATGACAATGTTATTAAATTCACACGATTATTTAGGCAGATGGTGATTTAAACTATCGTATCCCCTAAGCTGGCCCTTGATTGTAACTAAAATGGATAGCACATGGTCTAAGCTTTCAAATGAGTATACTCACAAAGTGGCTAAAAGCCAACTTAACCCTCTACTGGTCATCTGAAAATCACATTTTTATTTTATTCACACAAACATTTATGCAGATGGTGATTTAAACTATCGTATTCCCTAAGCTGGCCCATGATTGTAACCAAAATAAATAGAACATGGTCTAAGCTTTCAAATGAGTATACTCACAAAGTGGCTAAAAGCCAACTTAACCCTCTACTGGTCATCTGAAAATGTCAATTTTATTAAATTCACACGATAATTTAGGCAGATGGTGATTTAAACTATCGTATCCCCTAAGCTGGCCCGTGATTGTAAACGAAATGGATAGAACATGGTCTAAGCTTTCAAATGAGTATAGTCACAAAGTGGCTCAAAGCCAACTTAACCCTCTACTGGTCATCTGAAAATCGCATTTTTATTTTATTCACACGATAATTTAGGCAGATGGTGATTTCAACTATCGTATCCCCTAAGCTGGCCTTTGATTGTAACCAAAATGGATAGAAAATGGTCTAAGCTTTTAAATGAGTATAGTCACAAAATGGCTAAAAGCCAACTTAACCCTCTACTGGTCATCTGAAAATCTTATTTTTATTTTATTCACACGATAATTTAGGCAGATGGTGATTTAAACTATCGTATCCCCTAAGCTGGCCCTTGATTGTAACCAAAATAGACAGAACATGGTCTAAGCTTTCAAATGAGTATAGTCACAAAGTGGCTAAAAGCCAACTTAACCCTCTACTGGTCATCTGAAATGAAAATTTTATTAAATCCACACCAAAATTTAGGCAGATGGTGATTTAAACTATCGTATCCCCTAAGCTGGCCCATGATTGTAACCAAAATAGATAGAACATGGTCTAAGCTTTCAAATGAGTATACTCACAAAGTGGCTAAAAGCCAACTTAACCCTCTACTGGTCATCTGAAAATCACATTTTTATTTTATTCACACGATAATTTAGGCAGATGGTGATTTAAACTATCGAATCCCCTAAGCTGGCCCGTGATTGTAAACGAAATGGATAGAACATGGTCTAAGCTTTCAAATGAGTATAGTCACAAAGTGGCTAAAAGCCAACTTAACCCTCTACTGGTCATCTGAAAATCGCATTTTTATTTTATTCACACGATAATTTAGGCAGATGGTGATTTCAACTATCGTATCCCCTAAGCTGGCCTTTGATTGTAACCAAAATGGATAGAAAATGGTCTAAGCTTTTAAATGAGTATAGTCACAAAGTGGCTAAAAGCCAACTTAACCCTCTACTGGTCATCTGAAAATCTTATTTTTATTTTATTCACACGATAATTTAGGCAGATGGTGATTTAAACTATCGTATCCCCTAAGCTGGCCCATGATTGTAACCAAAATAGATAGAACATGGTCTAAGCTTTCAAATGAGTATACTCACAAAGTGGCTAAAAGCCAACTTAACCCTCTACTGGTCATCTGAAAATCACATTTTTATTTTATTCACACGATAATTTAGGCAGACTGTGATTTAAACTATCGAATCCCCTAAGCTGGCCCATGATTGAAACCAAAATGGATAGAATATGGTCTAAGCTTTCAAATGAGTATTGTCACAAAGTGGCTAAAAGCCAACTTAACCCTCTACTGGTCATCTGAAAATCACATTTTTATTTTATTCACACGATAATTCAGGCAGATGGTGATTTAAACTATCGTATCCCCTAAGCTGGCCTTTGATTGTAACCAAAATGGATAGAACATAGTCTAAGCTTTCAAATGAAAATACTCACAAAGTGGCTAAAAGCCAACTTAACCCTCTACTGGTCATCTGAAAATCTCATTTTTATTTTATTCACACGATAATTTAGGCAGATGGTGATTTAAACTATCGTATCCCCTAAGCTGGCCCTTGATTGTAACCAAAATAGACAGAACATGGTCTAAGCTTTCAAATGAGTATAGTCACAAAGTGGCTAAAAGCCAACTTAACCCTCTACTGGTCATCTGAAATGAAAATTTTATTAAATCCACACCAAAATTTAGGCAGATGGTGATTTAAACTATCGTATCCCCTAAGCTGGCCCATGATTGTAACCAAAATAGATAGAACATGGTCTAAGCTTTCAAATGAGTATACTCACAAAGTGGCTAAAAGCCAACTTAACCCTCTACTGGTCATCTGAAAATCGCATTTTTATTTTATTCACACGATAATTTAGGCAGATGGTGATTTAAACTATCGAATCCCCTAAGCTGGCCCGTGATTGTAAACGAAATGGATAGAACATGATCTAAACTTTCAAATGAGTATAGTCACAAAGTGGCTAAAAGCCAACTTAACCCTCTACTGGTCATCTGAAAATCGCATTTTTATTTTATTCACACGATAATTTAGGCAGATGGTGATTTCAACTATCGTATCCCCTAAGCTGGCCTTTGATTGTAACCAAAATGGATAGAAAATGGTCTAAGCTTTTAAATGAGTATAGTCACAAAGTGGCTAAAAGCCAACTTAACCCTCTACTGGTCATCTGAAAATAACAATTTTATTAAATTCACACGATAATTTAGGCAGATGGTGATTTAAACTATCGTATCCCCTAAGCTGGCCTTTGATTGTAACGAAAATGGATAGAATATGGTCTAAGCTTTCAAATGAGTATAGTCATAAAGTGGCTAAAAGCCAACTTAACCCTCTACTGGTCATCTGAAAATGTCAATTTTATTAAATTCACACGATAATTTAGGCAGATGGTGATTTAAACTATCGTATCCCCTAAGCTGGCCCATGATTGCAAACGAAATGGATAGAACATGGTCTAAGCTTTCAAATGAGTATAGTCACAAAGTGGCTAAAAGCCAACTTAACCCTCTACTTGTCTAGTTTAAATCTCCATCTGCCTAAATTTTCGTGTGAATAAAATAAAAATGTGATTTTCAGATGACCAGTAGAGGGTTAAGTTGGCTTTTAGCCACTTTGTGACTATACTCATTTGAAAGCTTAGACCATATTCTATCCATTTTGGTTACAATCATGGGCCAGCTTAGGGGATACGATAGTTTAAATCACCATCTGCCTAAATTATCGTGTGAATAAAATAAAAATGTGATTTTCAGATGACCAGTAGAGGGTTAAGTTGGCTTTTAGCCACTTTGTGACTAAACTCATTTGAAAGCTTAGACCATGTTCTATCTATTTTGGTTACAATCATGGGCCAGCTTAGGGGATACGATAGTTCAAATCACCATCTGCCTAAATTTTGGTGTGGATTTAATAAAATTTTCATTTTCAGATGACCAGTAGAGGGTTAAGTTGGCTTTTAGCCACTTTGTGACTATACTAATTTGAAAGCTTAGACCATGTTCTATCCATTTTGGTTATAACCGTGGGCCAGCTTAGGGGATACGATAGTTTAAATCACCATCTGCCTAAATTATCGTAGGAATAAATAAAAAAAGACTTTTTCAGATGACCAGTAGAGAGTTGAGCCGACCTTTTGCGACCTTCTTACTATACTTGTTTGAAAGTATTTTTAATCGTGTTTCTTATTTTGTGCCAATTATGACCCAGATTAGGGGATTTGATGGTGGAAAATGGCGTCAGCGTAAATATACATAAAATAAAAAGTTTTGGTGCTTAGATGACTAGTAGAGAGCTAATTTGGCTTTTGGCCACTTTTTCAGTATACTCATTTGAAAGCTTAGACCATTTTCTATCTATTTTAGCTACAATCATGGCCCAGGCAATGGGATTTGATTGTTCCATAGCAGCATATGCCTAAATTAGAGTTGGAAAAAAAAGTTGCGATTTTCAGATAACTATTAAAGGGTTTATTGGTGCTTTAGCCACCTTCTCGTTTTGTTTGAATGATAGCTTGGATGTTGTTCTTTTTATTTATGCTCCATTTATGTCTCAGTTTAGGGGACTTGATATTTTAAAATGCTAATTTATAAAATGATATCTATTGGAAATTATAAAGTGAAATGGTATAAAATGAATGATAATTTAGATTATTTTTGTTCATATACACTATTTATGCGCTTTTTAATATTAAAATTAACTTCCTAGAGCATGAAACAATCTGTTGAAAAAAACTTCTTAATTTGGTCGGATTATAGGCAGATAAATTTTGGCTGCCAACTTCACACCGGTAACATGCCTGGTTGGAGATGATAGGATTTTTTTGATAAATTACGATTTATTAGTTATTTATTTTAATAAAGCTTCTTAAGGCTCTATGAGTCTTCAAAAAATAATTTCCGCCATATTTCAGCCTTAGATTTCTGAGCATTACTTTTTTAGTAGAATATTAAAAATGTATATTTATTTTTATTATAAGAAAAATAACGCTTTCATATGGCGTGCTATAATGTAGCAGTTTAAGTAAAAGTTAAATTACTGATAAGCCATAGTTTGGCTAGATTGTAATTAAAATAGGGCACTTTGTAAGAGGTATATTCTAGTAGTAAAATATATATATATGTGGCATGCTGACTGTTTGTAATATATTAGCCGTGCCCAGTTAAAAAGTAGTCTATGTGTTTATCCTAGGTGTAATCTATGTTTTTTTTTTTAATTTAAGATAGGCAAACTTTTGACCGCCATCTCAGATGTCCATTTAGAATTTCATCTTAATCCGTTTCAGCGTGAAGAGGAAACAAACATACACATTAACATACAGACTTTCGGATTTATGATATTAGTGTGATAATTTTGGCGGCCTACAGCGAGTTCTTATTGTGTAACAGTAGAGATATATGTGTCAGAAAATATAGGCAATTGAATGTGGTGAATTATTCGTCTCTCTACTTTCTAATTGCAATTAAATTTATTTTAAAAGAGTAGATATTTTTTATAACTTTTAGTTGGTAGCTGATAACTTGTTTTTTTTATTGTACTGGTCACCTCTCAACTTGCCTGAAATATTTTAGGAACTTACAAGGAAAATATAGTTTTTTTTTCTGGTAACACGGTCAGCTATGACAGTATTGCCACTGCCAGTGAGAAAGGTTCAAATATATAAAAATGCGCTTTACATGTTGATGCATCCAATACTTCATAAGATTTAGTAGTTGATGAGAAAGGATTGTTTGCTTTAGCTTTTGAGTTTTTCATGTGCAATGTGTATTTGTTGCCGAGCTATTAGCTATTACCGATACCTAGGCAGGTTTTTTTTTAATCACTTTGTAAAATATGTTGGCTTGTGGAAAGAACTCTTTAGCTCAAAGGAATTCAAACTCAACTTTACTTAAGCTGGAAATGACCATAACTAGAAAAATACGCATAGATATATTGTAGTATAAAAACTATCGAGATAATGATTAATAGTAAATTTTAGAATAGAAAAGTATCGCTTCAAATGCCGCCGCATTTGAATCCGCTGCTAAAGAGTTTTGCCGCATAAATCTAACCTCTGAGCTACCCAAGCTCTACCTGACGCGAAGAAATTATCCTTTTCTTGTTACTAACGCCATCTACCGGAATACTTTTGAATCTACTACGGCCAGCAAGTCTTAATTTACATTTACAGTTACGTAGTACACGAGGTGTCGATGACGTCTTCCCAAATCCTGTATGTCCTGTAGGTCCTATCATTCCTGTAGTTCCTAAGAATTTGAACTAATTACCAATTATTAACGATAAAAAAAGATAGTTTTTATTTGATAGACCATTTCAAAATTAACCTTTTTGCATTAAATCTATGGATATGTTTTATAGAGTATAAATAATGTTTGTTAACAAAGCCCCATTGGTTTTGAAGGTTAAAAGTGAAGACGAGCTAACATTTACAGTTTCGACAGACCGTCATTTCCCATGATATCGTGTTGCTTAATAGTCGATGGTTGTTGTTACAACGTATTAATATGGCTGTCAATATTATTTTTTGCAACTCAGGGAGGCTATGCCACCAGCATGATGAGAACGCTATCCAATGGTAGTCGGCTTGAGCACTACACCTTTAAGCTCAGTGGCTTGTAGGTGAATAACGTCTTTGCAGTATCTATGTACATAGTTTTGAGGCCCGGACATTATTTGTTTATTATTGTACAATTGAATTTCACTAATATTATAAACCCGAAAGATTGCAAGTGTGTGTTTGCAGTTTCTTCTTTTTACTGGACCGACTAAATGGACTTGGATTTTAACATTCACATAGTCAATACTCTCGATTAACACATAAGCTATTTTGTAATGATTGGATTTTAAGCGAGCGATGCCGCGGGGGACAGCTGGTTAATATTAGACAGGTCGTAGCGCTTTCAATTTGTAATATATCAAAAATCGTTGCCTCATTGACTGCAATCATTTTGAGGAACATTTTTAAATCGTTTATGAGAGGAAATAATGGCAAAATTTCAGTACCTATGTATATCTAATATTAATACCACAAGTTCTTAATCGTTGTTAATGGCAAGCATTTGACTAGCGATCTTACCTGATAAAAAGCGACGATGCGGTCGGAGATGGGGCAGGCCCCACAAAAAAATACAAGAAGAATGGAACACCCTGCCTGTGTTCCATTTCTTTGCAGTTCGCGTAATAAACGTTGTAGCGAATCGCTTGGTTGAAATCGGTTCCTTTCAAATGTTTACTTTGAAATGATCTTGTTTAGTACGCTTTGTTGTTCGATGTTAGAGAGGAGCTAGAGGAATTAAAATATAATGCAGTTCTGTCGCACACTCTCCGAAATATATCTTGTAAAACACGCAGGAGCTACCTTACGTCGATGTTCGAGGTTCTGAAGTATTCTCTTCCCTAGTTCAATACTAGCCCTTGTTATTATCACTAATATTATAAATCCGAAAGTTTGGTGTAAGTGTGCAAGTGTGTAAGTATGTTCCATCTTCACGCTTTAACGGTTGAACGGATTTGGATGAAATTTGGAAGTAAACTTACTTTGTTTATTCACACGGTTTAATAGGACGGGTATTGTAGAATTTACTATACTTGTCAAGCCTTCTTCAGCGATACTCCACAAGAATAGATTAAAAAATAAAAAAATATTTTGCTCCCCACTTACATGTATGGGCCCCCCTAATATTTTGCTTTATAGGCTTTGGGCCGTAGTTTTAAATATTCTATGAGAATTTGAAGTCATTCACTAATATGGTTTAGAATATAGATGCCTCTGACAGACGGATGGGCGGACAAAGTGCTTAACGACCCAAGTCAACTTGGAGATCTCGCTTCGCTTGATCAAAAATGTTATTGGTTCGCCCCGAACTAAAAACTAACTTTTGCTCTTTGGCGAAAATCTCTTTCAATTAAATAATTTACCATTATCGGTAGTGTGGTCAAGATAGCGGTCCTTTTTGAAGTGAAAACTTCTTTAGCGGTGTGGTCCACTTTTTGGGATGGCTAAAAAATGTTAAACTGTATGACACGTGACCTGATCGAAAATTCGTAAGACGGAAAATTTGTAAGACGAAGGGAGAGTAGACCGCCGGCGCGATGTAGGAGAGCAAGTAATATCCCCCTCTCTTTCTACCACGTTTCTATGGTGACGATGGTATTGTTATTTCAAAGATTAAACGTTAATGTTTAAGTTTTCACTTCTGCCGGCACTCCCGGAGTGACCCGTTGTTTTCATTTTTATGCTGGCAAGCAATTGACCACTATCGAATCTCTAGACTTGAATAAAACACGCTAAGTAGAAATAAATAAATAAAAAAAAAATTATTTAGCTTAGTAGTCAAATAAAAGTAAAAAACTAGGAAATTATTAGCCATTATTGCTATACCTAACAATTTATGTTATATCTGTCATTCGTGTCTCGACAGCTTTATATTATTTTCGTGACAATCACAGACACTTTGTTTTTTTGTATGTTGTATGGAACAGATTCATACAAATGTCAAGGTAACATTTTTCATCCGGGTACATACTGTGAAATAATTACTCGAAATTTGTGGTTACGTTTTTTATGCTAATAACATACATTGTTTTCAACTGAAGGGCATAGAAACGATTTATCCATAATATGTACTATTTTTAAAAATCACTAGCAATTTCAAGTAATTTAATTTGAGAATTAATTACTAAGTTCCTTGATAATGATACTAGTAATTAATGCAGTATCAATTATTTTACAAAACATTTTTTTATTGAAGTTGAAATTATTCTCATTATTTCTTATGATGACGTTTCAATTACGTTTGATACACCATTGGTATTACAATCTAGCCTTAAGACTTATCAATAATTACATTTGACCTATACCTACCGCTAAGTATAGTAGCATACTAAGATTGTGTCTCTTTTATCGGGAAGACACTTTGTATTTGTGTTCCTTGTTAATAGCACTCACTATATTACACTGTCACATCACTATACTTACTCATAAGGTTTAGTTCTCTCGAGTCTTCTCACTGTCTTTGTTGTCGAGGCACTGGATTACCTCAACATTCAAATGGTGATGAAATCTTTGTTCATGAGCTTCAGTAAGTCATTTTATAACACTAGCGACGAGTTCCACTTTTATCTTCATTTCTAATGTAGCATGGTGCATTAACAATGCTCCTCAGTACTTTGTTTAAATCTTTGTATGATCTGGATGTTGCCGTTTGGCACAACCCCACAGCTGAATACCGTACGTCCATATTGGCATGAGGACTTGCTTGTATAAAAGTAATTTATTGTAGACTGTCAACAAAGAAAACTTGACTTGACGACCCAGTTGGCGCAGTGGACAGGTGTTCGCCCTCTGCGCCGTGGGTCCTGTGTTCGATTCCCGGCAGGAGCACAAATTCCTTCCCAAGGGATATTTGTTCTTCTGGTTCTGAGTGTAATGTGTGTGTGTGATGTTAATGTTTCCAGCACCCACAATACGAGTCTTTGAACTTAGAGCGGGGCTGTGAGTGTGTATGCGTTTGTTTTGTTTGTTTGTTTTCAAGTAATTAGCATTGATATTTTTGAAGTAAATCTCTAGGGCATCGCGTTTCTTTTCATGCGACACTTTGTGAGGATATATACATCCTCACAAACTTTCGCATTTATAATATTAATAGTATAAACTACACCTACCTGATACATGTTATTTTTTATTAAATTATATACTTGCCTATTTTAGACCCCTCTCAATCAATCCGAATAGTTCAGACTCAACTGAGGTTTGCTTTGATTTATACCTGGCGATACGAGATATTAAACTTATAGCTTAATAAGTATCCATTGTTTCAAAAGGGCACTGAAATTTTAAGTTATGTACCAAATCAGTCACGTTTATTCAAATGAAATTTATACATTGAAGACATAAGTATTCCTACATATATTATATATCCAAAAGCTTTGGGTGTTTTATTTTATATACAATAGATCAGATGTATCAGTATCTAAAATCAGGACCGATGCCATCACTAATTAATACGAAAGTGTGTATGCATGTGTTAGTTTCCTTTTTACGCTGCAACGATTGAATAGATTTAGATAAAATTTGGAAAGTACATATCTTATACTCATGATACACGCATAGGCTACTTTTTAATATGATTATTGTGAGCGTAGCAGCTTACTGTTAGTACTTATACACAGCTAGTACTTATATTAAAGTCTAGAATAGATCCACGAAAAATACTAAGGGTATTTTTTATGCTGATCAGAGGTTTTCAATCCAAATTTATCATTAAATATATATACACAATATATACATAGGTGATAGATTTCCATTTGGCTACTCACATATAATAATATATCTAAATATTATTTTAAGTTCGATGTAGTTGATTTTGTGATATGTTAAAACACACAAATAAGTACATACTCGTACATAATGAAGTGTCAAGTAATTAATTATCTCTCAACTACCGAATAAATTTAACCTAAAGGCAAAACAACTTATAACTTGAATTATTTAATGAATGCTGTTTCAAGTAAAACATGAAATATAACGTGATTCAACGTGTAGTGCCTAGCACATTATAATAACTACAAAACACATTGAATGCCAAGGATTACAAGTGATCTACTAAAGGTTTCTCATATATTTCATATATTATAATTATAAACATGTCAATATGCTCTTAATACCAATTCTGTCTTAGAAAAGATTAGATCAATTTATCAATTAGTATTTTATCTCAATGTTTTGCTTTCATTTTTACTGACTTAAAAACAAAGAGGAGGTACTGAGATAAACTCTTTATTGAACCTTTAACAAATACGAGCATGACAAGGAATCTACCAAATAAGTGTAACAATAGGCGCTCTTTTCGCTAAGAGCGATCTCTTCCAGACTACCATTGGAGGAGTGGGTTTTTTTTTAATATATGTTACCTCAGAATTCCGTAATTTATTATCCTATTTGGATAGTTATTGTTTTGTTCGAAATACGATTAAGTTAGTTCCATTATAATAAATATATTTGCGTCTTTGTTCCCCGAACGGTATAATCTGGGAGTCTTCAAGTCTCGAGTGAATAGGTATCTTCTAGGCAAG
Source organism: Lomographa bimaculata (assembly GCA_948107665.1). NCBI lineage: Eukaryota > Metazoa > Arthropoda > Insecta > Lepidoptera > Geometridae > Lomographa > Lomographa bimaculata. Next base: position 5,173,970 of record OX403586.1, on the reverse strand, counting down.
CATGTCACACCTTCGGCCGCATCATCACTTTCCATCAGGTGAGATAGTGGTCAAATGCTTGCCTATTCAACATAAAAAAAAAAAAAAAAAAAAAATATATTCCATTAACAAAGAGTCACGAAATACTCCGCGATTGATCCACAAATAAAGTCATTTTGGAAACCAAACTAGGTTGCATGATATTGATCATTATAAAGTCCACCTACATATCTATTATTGTTATAATGGATTTGTTTCTAGTGAAGGGTACAAGGCCAGTTCATTAGATATATTGTTCAGGGGAACAGCTAGTGGGCAGTTTGACGAAATGATATTAGTTACAGATATCGTTAAAGTCAGAGGTGAACATAAGGGCGGGGCTGCACGACTTTGGCTATTGTTTGAGAATAGCAACCATTGGTTTGGATTATAAAGAGAGTTTAATTACTAATATATTTTGAACTGCCTGTTGGTTTTTTATAAGCATCAATTATCAAATATCAGGTATCGGGTTCAATTCACGGCGGGAACACAAGTTTTCTTCCCAAGGAAAATTTGTGTTTCTGATTCAGTTCTAACGTTTCCATACGTCGTCGAACTTAGTAAGAGGCTGTAAGTGTTATGTTTATATAATATTGTGATAGTTAGGCAAATATTTTTTTGATCGATTGATTGTCAAATGTTTGAAATATTTGTAAGGCACATTCAAATGTAGTTCAACATGTACATCATAAATTTATAACAAAAAAAAACCGACTTCACCGCGAAAAACTCAAAAACTCCGGAACAAAATGGAAATACTAATTTCAGACACATTGAAAATCTCTTTTTGGAAAGTCGGTTTAAAATTACCTCGATAACCTTTTGAAACTAACAAGGAAGGAAACTAAAACTCTACATGAGATCTCTATAGCAATAACTAAAACTAAAGACTATGTTTGTTTTACTATGTACATAATATATTTAAATACTCGTTTTACGACAATTGAACCCAGTTGTAAGAATAAAGATTACTATTAAGATGTACTTTATCATCACCATCACTTTCCTGCTTATTATTCAAGATAGGAAAACTTTGGCCACCATCTCTCTGCAAGTGACAATGTAGTCGACGGTGAAGCAAGCTTGCGTAGAAGATACCTTTTAATTCGCGAGTTGATAACTCCCATATTGTACTCATCAAGAATCACCGACTTAGGCAAGGTGTTCCATTCTTTTGCGGTTCGCACAATTAATGTAGAAGCATAATGCTTCGTCCGCATATTTGAAATATCTACCATAATAATATATCGGTATCGCTTAGCAGTTTGTCTGCTTTTCTGATGATATAACGAGGATGGGGAATCTGGATCGTATAGTTGGCACATTCTCTAAAATGTATCCAATATAAAACACAGCGCTAGAGGCCACCATGCGGCGATGTCCTAAGTTGAAGCTTTGAATTAGTCAGCTTGTAATTCATTCAGGATCAGCATACCATGTATTACTAATATTGACACCAATATCTATAGTTAACCAGTTTCATATTGCATTTAGCCTTAGACATAAACATGTTCCATCTGTAGCTAGAAAGCCATAAATCATTATACATGAAGTACAACCGCACTCGCCTCCACAAAGTCCGCGATCAGTTCACCCACCTCACATCCTGGTCCATTTGCCTCCCACATGGGCATGTAGACTTATTCAAATCGCGATAACCATCTCTCCTGCTGGGAACGTCCGATTACTTCCTTTTACGAGTTATATTACAGCAATTTTAAAGGAATGCAAATGTGTTCCCCATTTCTTCTTATAAGGGATAGTTTTACTATTCGAACCTTATCAATATTACAGCCATCGTATCGCTGATTGATTGACGGACAATCAACACCACAGCTCTACATTTCTAGCTATCTAGTGGTGTGAAAATTTTCGGGATAGGCCCTATGGTAAGGAAGCACTGAAGGGAATTTTAGGAACTCGCACACCAAACCTTACAAAGTTGTTGCGTTACTTGATGTTGTTATGTAACAACTTGGTTTGACCGAACAACTAAAACGCATCGAACACTATTTTGGTCAATAACTTTTGTGGCGTTTAAATTTGTACGTTCTGCATGGATGGTGGAACTTGATGAACACTACCTCAGAATACTATTACTCCCTTGCAGGAACTACAATACATTCGTTTTGATTTGACATATACGTATTTTGATTTAGTTTTTTGAATAAAATTATTTTAAAAAAAAACATAGAAAAATAACTATCGTCCACTTTCAATGACATGTTCATAGTTCATGATCACTTTTCTAGTTTGCGTTTTTTTTCATTTATGTGTGTGAAAGCGTTTATGTACAAACCAATTTTTGGTGTTTGCAAGTGCGTAACAGACTAAAGGTGTCCAACGCGAACGGAGTTGCTGGCAACAGCTAGTTTTGAGTATTTACTTGTATCATTGCGTATATTATTGCATTATCATGCGATAACGGGTTTTCTGTTATTCATGTATAAAGGTCGATATTTTAGTTGGTTTTCCTGCGTGATATTTCTGTGGTTCCTTGCTAGAATCCAGTTTTTCTGTAAAGATTTACGTTAAGTTGTATAACTAATAAGTTGTATAAGTAAATTAAAAAAGAAATTGTTTTCTTCTTGTCACGTACCATAGTATATCTATTTATGAAATCTTGATATCTCAAACTTAGAATATTATAATTACTCATCGCTAATTTTATCGACCAACTTCCAAATAGGAGGTTCTCAATTCGACTGTATTTTTTTATATGTATGCAACGCGATGTCTCTGCCAATTATGAATTGATTTTTAATGTTTTTTTTTGTTTGGTAGATTATATACTTCAGAGGTGGTCATAAATTTTATCGAAATCGGTCAACCCAAAACCAAAATAGAAGCGATGAAATTGGTTTTTTAAGCTTTGCTTGCGTTTAATTATGATTATAAATGCATTAGAACATTTTTTTGCGTCCACTCGTAGTGGTCACCTTATTCCTAATGTCAAGTTCAATTAAACCCCTAGTTTTATTTTATCGCTCAAGTTACAGGCTTCTACGTATTAGTAGTCGTAGTGGGTGTACGCATTCGTCCGGTAGAATGCAAATATCCAATACTCTGACCAGTTGCCACCCACACGCGTGGTTTTAAAGCTATTAGAGGTCTTTTTTGGTTTCATGAACATGGAAATGCAATCGATGGTATATAATCCCGAGATAACTGCAGTGCCAACGCTCTATAAATAGATTCAGACCTTTAAGGAGAATTTTATGCCACATTTTTACTATAAATGCCTACCTAACTTCAAAAATCGTATTTGTTTTTTAACTTAACGAGATAACATTAACTCGGAGTCTCTTGTTATGATCAGGAATGTGTACTATTAAATGTATCGTTATCATGTTTTTCTATGTTATGTGCAATTTTAAACTTTATTTAGAGTGCATCAAGGGCCTTGCTTTAAAGCATGCTAGTTTAGTTCAGATTTTACACACAATCCTAGATTTCAACACGTCATATTGCAATATGCAGATAAGTCGTCTGGTTGGTCGAGCATTTCCCACACAATTGGTCATTATTACGAATCTCATGCTTCATCGTTCTGAAGGATTGTATACCCTTGGATTTCAACAGCAGCCACGACCAAGGAACCAGTCAATTGATTAATGAGTTCAAATATTCTGTTGCGAAATCTGGGTCGGTGGTAATGCCACGTTTTATTTGAGTTCTCGGTGGATTTGCTGGTCGAAGGTAGAAGGGGCGGGAACCTAACATCCGATGGTAACATGCAACTTAGATAATTGAGGATTCACTAACTACTTCGATTCAAAGCGGTAAGTTTTATGAAGCAATGCTCAGTAAGATAATTATCTGCCCATTGGCTTAGTTGGGAGGGCGTCCGCGGGAACACAAGTTTTCTCCCCAAGGTTCTGGTTTTGGGTGTGATTGTGAGTGTGATGTGAATGTTTCCGGCACCTACGACACAAGTCATTGAACTTAGTGTGGGTCTGTGATTGTGAAAGCTTTTATGTTTTAGTTGTACGAGGCATGATGCTGTACCTACTATTTTGAGTTAAATTGTATATATGTACATAATATAATATTATTATATATACATATTTACATAAACATACATTCACTTGTTAAACATAGAATTCCAACACATCTGCTTCCACATATATGAGTGTCATTATAATATAAAGATCAAGAAGATAACATCAACTAAACATATTATCCTATAATTGATGTGTCTTGTGTTAACTTGGGATAATCCCTGAATCTGATTAAACACGCTATACATAGTTTCGGATTTCAAAGGTATCATTTCTATGATGCATTGTAGCAGCCAGTACCTATAATATATACCTTACCTGGGTTACGTTTAATTTGTAATTAGTTTATTGTAGTAGTTTTATAGTCTTATGTTTATCTTATCTTTTGAAGATATATTTGGCGTGATCAGAAATGTTCTCACATGTAACATCTAAACCACGTTTTCCCACCCAGACTAACAAATAAATAAACATTACATAACTTTCCTCTAATTCTGAGTCCACGGTAATTAAAACCTAGCAGTTATACTTTAGTCATACTTAATGTGACTTTATAGCTATACAGAGAAGAGATTAATGTATTCTCTCACATTATACGTAATTTTTAGCTACGTGGGATGGAGTTATAGTTAAAAGAATGGTATGTTTACAAAATCAAGTGATGTAATATTTGGGTTAGTTTCTTATTAATATAGTGTGTTTTAAGTACCGTAGATAATATTATGACAAATATTTTTATGCTATCGTCTTTGTAATTGTTTTTTGTATATTCCGTTAATACTTTTTCAACCGACTTCAAAAAAGATGGAGGTTCTATGTTCGACTGTATGTATTTTTCGTATACGTAATGTAAAGGCCCGTACGCAGTAGTGATGAGTTTACACGTTTACTTTCATTATTATCGTAAATAATAATAAACGCCTTACTCACAGATATTCAACAAGCTCGAAAACTTGTATCGTGGATACGTACCTGAAACATTCATAAGTCACCCCCCAAACCAGAAACACAAATTGTGTTTCCAATGGAATTCGAACCCGACACCCATTGCCATAGAAGGCAGACGTGCAACTAACTACCACGCCAGCGAGCAGTTCAAATATGTAATTTAAAATATAAACATTGTCAACATCCAACACTTACTTGCCTTTTTAATTATTAACAGTTATTGCTATATTGTTTTTTTTTTATTAAACCACATTAATTTATAGCCCCTACTATAAATCGAATGCAGCGTTGTATCGTAAAGTTTCTCTGGCAATCACCCTTCGAAATACAAATGGCCTTCTCCTTGTAACCAAGGTTGTTTTCCATTGTTTCACAGCAGCTAGCGGATCTATGTGTCTCATATATATCTTGGCTATTTAACTAGTGACAAATCACTGTAATCAGCTGCTACTTCACTAACGTGTGATGATACTTTGTTTTCGTGCTGACTTGTCATTAAATTTTGGATGGTTTGACAAAAGAGTTTTTTTTTAACTGACTAAGCAAACCTTTGAATTCAGTCACACCTGATGGAAAATGTCCATATTGTCTAAGGTGGAGCACGCTTGCTTGTAAATGCCTTTCACTTTTCTTCTGAACACACCAAAATTGAACCTTTTTCGGGACATACAGATTTGCCGTCGGAAAGCGTACCATTATTTTGCTGTTCTATAACTAAACGAAGAGACAAAACATTACGTGCGAATGAACTGTATACATAAATAGACGTATAGCAAAATGAAACTATTAAATTTATTTATAACGTAATATTAAACATTATCATTATCAACTTCTTACTCTTAGACGCATTGGTAGCGAGCAGCTGACTAATTCAAAGCTTCAGAGCTTGGGTCATCGCCGCATGGTTGCAAGTCTCTCGGTTTTTTATCTGATACATTTCGGAGAGTGTGCCAAAGAACTGCACAATCTTGTTCCCCCATCCTAGTTCTATCATCAGACAAACAGACAAACTTCTAAGTGACACCGCTATGTGGTGGACATTAAAAATAACATTGCTGGGCAGACATCTTGCAAAATACCCCAAATAGACCGATTCAGTTCTAAAATAGTTTTATCAACCTTAGGAATGCTAAAGAATTTTTAGGACTCATAACACAGTTTATCAGTTATCGATGGTTAAATATAAGACTTTCATAAACATAGAAGACGATACGTTTCCAGTTCGTTCTCTGGAATATCTTAGTTTCGTCACGATGCATGTTCATCAGAGTTAGGCAAAGTACCTTAATTGGTTTGTCATGTACTTAAGGGAGATATCTTTTAATCTGGATCCCACAGTTAGTCGTGACTGTTTATGTCATCAAGAGAGAAGACTTTTTAGTACTATGTCTGTAGTAGCAAATGTGGAAATGTATATCTAGCTGTACCCAATTTATACACAAGTGAAACCGCTTGCCGAAGAAAAAGTGTTCAGAATACGGCCTATACGTTTCCACGTTGAATAGCAATGATAATTTTTTGTGCTAAATAAGAGCCAGCATTTTGGTCACTTGTCGCCTCGACTGAACATTTGGATTAACATATATACGATATTTATATTTTATACCATGTGTATTATTACCACCAATCAAACATTTAAGTTACCAAGAAAGAGAAATACCTATATATAAAAAATACCTATATACAACATAAGATTCCAAATAGGTCATCCAGCATTTCCGGTGTATTTTAATAACCATAACACTGGACGCTGGTTATCTGTCGCAATTTGCTGCCTGTGGGTATGGAAATAGAAAAAAAATCTTATTATATATGTGTAAAAACATAAGCTAGATTAAATAATATGATGACGCCCAATATTGAACTTTGCTCTAACCTGTAATGAGCACATATTAAGATAATAAAATTATATATCATATTATTGTATCCTTTTAACATAAACAAGATTTATTCACGTGTCTGGTAACATTAAATTCAATATAATGAAGGCTAATACAATGGTTTATATTAGCCTTCAGTACTATTATATTCATGCGCGAAAAAACAATCACAATTCCTATTGTTATCGTTATGAAATAAGAGGGTGAGCTTTGATTGCAAAATACTACTAAAGAAACAAGTTGTTAGACTTATGCGATTGGTTGAGACTAAGGGACTTGATATACCTACAAAGCGCTCGAGGCGCGCGTAAAAGGCGCGCGCCTGATGGCTTCTCATCAGGCGAAAAATTTACTTGTTTCGTGACTAAATGAACATATTTTTTTTTTTTAATAATTTTACCCCAAGAAGAAGCATCTGCTGCCAGAAATCACAGCCCGCTCTATCAGAGTAGACACTTATAAATACTATGAAACATTTTGATAAACTCCACGTTGCGTGCGAAACGTCAATCTTGATACCCAGATGAAAAATTTTATAGAATGCAACAATGCATGCGAACCAAGCTAGGCAAGGCCGGGAAGTGTCGCAACACATACTTTGCAACTCAACCACAGAATAAAATAGTAGTACCTTAAACCACGGCTATTAGTATCAACAGTTTCGAGCTATTTTGATTTATATGCACGATTACTTCGCAAACGGAATTAGAACGTGGTACTGGTAATAGGCTTACGTGTCAGGTATATTATGCACTGTTATGCCCATTGTAATAAATACTAGCATTTTTCTGTGAAAATCGGAATTTGCAAGTCAAATCCACTTAAAATTATCTACATCAATATGGTTATCGTTGGCACGACACTACGTGTATTTCGCACCTCAATTCATTAACCTTAAAAATGCCGGACTTCAAGCTTAATGGTAAATGTTTTATAAGCACTGGATAAACACTTTCACAGCTTTCGCCCTACACTAAGTACGAAGAGTTGTGCCATGTGTGCCGGTTCACATCACACAGTTTACCAGCTTCGATCACATCGTCACTTACCATCAGGTGAGATAGTGGTCAAACACTAGCCTGTCAAAAAAAAAAAGAAAACACCAGAAAAACCAGTTTTTTTTTCTGTAGTAGGTATGGATGATAAACGTTACAACGAAATGCTGCTGAATTCTTATATCATTGGGTATATTAACCGAACTATCCTCAACTTTCAATTTACTTGTTCCAGAATGCCTCGGCGCGTCAGACCGATCCCGGCAGCGATCCGGCCCAGTCCGCAGCGTCCCAGTCGCAGCCGATATCAAACGAGATGTCGACTTTGACTGCCCTGAAGAGTTCGGCTACTACCCTCACCCCACCGATTGCACGTTGTACTACGTCTGCGTGTTTGGCGGCGCACTGCTCGAGTCATGCACTGGTGGCCTTATGTACAGGTGAGACTAGGGAATTTATTTTTCTCCTGACTCATTTAGCTATGGTTACGTTATGGCCACACACTAACTGACATGATTTTCGAATTTGGTGGGCTATGATTACTTACTTGTTGATACAGTTCCGATCATGCTCGTACAGATATATCGCGGGTTCGCCGTCTCGATAAGAGAAAAATACTGTATGCGGGAAACCTTGAACAATAGACGACGTCTCCCACTGAAGCAGTCCTCATTACGTTTTTTTTGTAGTATGAACACGTACATTTTTACTGATGTGTTACTTTTTGTTCTATGATTGGCTTGCGTTTGACAACTATATCACCAAAGTAAGTGATGATATGGTCGAGGATGATATATACGCTATAAAATGAAGGAATGTACCATAGTTTAGATTCCTAGCAGAAGCACAATATGCAGTTATGCTAATAAATAAATGTACTTGATATTTATTTTACGTAATATCTGCACTTAACAAGTATTTTATCTTTGAGGACATTCTTCAGCATATACAATCATCATCAATCAAAAATCATCATACATTTCTGAACTCATCTATTTCAGCCACGAACTTCAAACCTGTGATTGGCCGCGCAACGTTGGCTGTGACGGCACCAGCGCAGTCGGCGGCGATGAACTAGAGCGGATCAGCGAGAGGGAGCCAAGACCACAGCCAGCACCACGTCGCACGGCGCCGCCTCCACCACCGCGAGTACAACCCAACCCCATAGTCACTTCTAGAGGACAGCCCAAGTTCAACCGCGACGAATACGAAAAGGTAAATTGCCAAGGTGTTATTTTTCATTCTCAGGCAATTGTTGAATCACCGGTTTACTCCCATGGGGATACATTTTTCTAGAATCAATCTCGCCGGTTTATTGCGCTTCGACAGATAAGTAATAATACCAATTTAAAAATTTCAGCAACAACAACTCTACGCAGAAGTGGATGACTTGCCGCCTGTAGAAGAAATCGAAAGCGATAGACAACAGCGCGTTTACCGAGGACAACCTTCAACGATCGGCCAGGTTCAGAAGGACAGAGATGGTTACAGTTCTCAAGTCATCAGCTCTGGAAGAAATTTCAATACGAATATTATACCAGCTTCAATTCCCCAAAACAATGGTAAAATTGGATCATTCTCATTTGGTAGCCAAGTTGACGACAGAAGAACAGCTACTATTACACAAGCCCCTCAGTCTTACAGGTTAGTAAACGTTATTACTTATAAACGACAATTGACTATTGGAATTGAAATTAATTGACGTTACCGTTATTTCAGTGAAGACAAAAGTTTGACTGACTCTCATCATGACAGATTACTTGACTTTGATACAAATCAAATCAACGATGACGACGTGACGAAACAACCGATTCTAAAGAGAATCAAAAGAGAGGTGAAGCAGATAGAGACAGTTGAAAATGCTACAAACACTGACAGTACTAATGATACTATTTCAAAAAGAAGCAGCAATGCTGAAATTTTTGAAATTTATGAATTAGATTCTGACCCAGAAAATGACGATGAAGAGATTATTTTAGATGACACTGAGAGAGGGAAACGACAAGTTAGGTATTATGTTAAAAATGAATATAAGAACCCAACTAAGAATTGGGCTGTTATAAAACCAGTTAAATACGTTGATAACGTACCACAACCAAGTTACAACCCTAACGTACAAAGCAATAGGTATCAACAAAGTTATAGCAATGGTAATAATAACAATTACTACGAAAACAGTAGGCACCCGTATTCTTTAGACAGCAACTCATATTCCGGTGCAAATCCATTTCTTGCTTACGAAAATGATAACACCCAGAGGCCATTTAAAGCTAGTTTACCAGACCCTTATCAAAAATTATCGCACAATCCGTTGAATATTGCAACTCAAATTATAACCAAAAGCCCGCCAATTTCATCTTTGAACCATCAAAGTCCATTTGCAGCGTTAACTGGAGGTTTTCACAATAATGCTCCACAAACTTTTAATAGTCAATATTCTTCACAAGTTGCATCAGTGGCACGGCCAAATAACCAAGTAAATTATAGAGATTCGTCACTGTTGCCCAGTACAATCGTTACGGGAAGACCACTGTCGATGCCAACTTCTCCTAAAAATCCTAGTCCAAATGAGCAAACACAACAAAACGAAAGTGAAAATGATAACGATTCCGGTGAAGATTACGATTCGTCTGAAGAACAAGACGAAGACGATTTTAGTCACACGTATCCAAAGCCACCTTATGAATTTACACATCCGAATAACAAGTACGCCAATATAGAAAATCCATTCGCGAATCCTAATTTTGATTTTGACGAATATTTATCCAAATTAAGTAACGGGCAATATACTACTCATAACCCGAAAAATTCTCAGCATGCATCGTTAAAAGCAGTGAATAAGCCCGTTGAAAATACTACTCCACGTAGTTCCGGTACAAGATCTTCAACTTTAAACTATAATGGTATGAGCACACCTCGACCATTTAGTGTTTTACCAAGTGGTATGGATAGTACATTAACGCCATTAGGTATTTTACATGCCAACCAAGCAAATGAGCAATTTATTCAACCTAGCCAACAAACCTATCTACAGCAGCAGCAGCATCAACAACAACAACAACAAAGTTCAAATGCTTACAACCAACAACAACAATATTTTAATCATAATACTGGTACATATCAACAAAACGCTGGAATTCCAGTAGAGGCTGTTAAACCAAAGTTGAAACCACCAAACTTTAAAGATGACCGTCAACTACCAATAAGTTACAGTTTTAATAGACCAATTGATATTACTACAAAACCTAATAATAATCAAAAATCTAAAGTAGAAACCCAGCCAATATATCCTACCTCAAAACCTTATATATTTTTGACAGCAACTGGGAGGCCCATTATTTTGTCATCACCAAAAGCACATTATGTAGTGAAAAATGAAAAAATTGTATCACAACACCCAATCCAAGTGTCAACTGGAAAGCCATATTTAGTATCTTCCATTAGTCCTCAAAATAGTTACATTACATTCAAACATTCTACACCCAAACCATTGACAACTTTAGCAAACGAACAACTTTCTGCTCTTCACAATTTCTGGAAATCTACTACAGAGTCAATATCTACACAATCTGTCACTCTAAGGCCTAGTACGGCTCCAGATGTTGAAAAGTTAAAAAATTTGTTTGCTCAAGCGGTTAAGACTTCCATGCAAACGCCAACGAATAATAAGAATGATTACATACATAAATATTCTACAACAACTACCACCAAAGCTCCTAAGCGAAGACTGATTCCGAAACCATCTCCTGAAATGAATGATTACTATTACGATGACGACGAGTACTACGAACCGCCAGTAAAATCTCAGTACATGCCCAGTACGGAAATTAAACCCCAAAGACCCCTAATGGCACAAAATGATAAAGAATATGACGACGATAGTTACGAGGAGTCTGAAGAAGAAGTAATAAATATTTCACCAAGGCCTATACCAAGAAGACCTGCTAAGTTAACTTATATACCCGAAACAGTGACTAAAAATCATAACGATGTCTCTGTCGTAACAAAATCACCTTTGAAAAATTATATTAAAGACGCAAACGGAAAGATTCCAGTGCCTGTTCTTATAGACTTTGTGACTCCAACACCAACTGTATTAATCCGCCCACAGATTGGGAACATCGCTATTGCTAATGGTCCAGTTAGAAATCGAACTCTTCATTTGAGGCGACCACTTCCTGACAACGGTCCTAATACATTAAAACCACCTAAATACCTAAACCAGACCACCTTAAGGCCTTATACAGTTAGGCATAGGTTAGCTAAGCCGACATCTGTACAAGACCATACTACTCAACAAGATACAATAGTTACTAGAGGCAGAGGAAGACATCCTAATATAGTCGCTCAAATGCTGACTACTCCTAGAGATAGTCACAATCAGGAAACTCGTATTACTAAAGCAAAATATGACGGTAGAACAAACAGGTAATATAAAGAGCAATTACCTCTTACTAACGCTGTTACTCATGATGATATTGATATAATTCAATACTGCACTAATGCTACACCTTCTCTTGTACATATTTATTTATGTTTATTCCTTCTTTGCACTATAACATTGCTGACTATGACGACATTGACATTCAAGAGCGACCTGTAATATGTTATAAAATTTCATATAATAATGTCTTATTGTGTACGTATCTGATGACTGCCTCATAAAATGTTTATGAATTTCAGTCTGGAGCCGACTGAAAGTGTGATCCCTGTTTCTTACTCACCCAGTCCTCGGCCTAAAATGTTATACAATGGATCTCAGAACTATAGCCCAGATCAATACGATCCTTTCTATGCTATTTATGACGAAGATGGTGAATTATATAAAGACACAGGTAAGAAAATAGTACTTTATCATAAATATATTTGACAGTGGGTAAAATATATTTACACCTAATTTTGAAAGTGATGCCTATATTATAAATAAAACTATTATATACGTATTATATACCTACTATACAGCAAATAAACTTTTGATAAGCTTACTGGCTGATTTATAGCCGCAAGTACAACAGCTCAAGCCACTTGCACCCTAAAATTATCTCGAGTCTTCTCAATTATTAGATATTTATCTGACTTAATCGAGCTCTAAATTATTGAAAAATTAATAATTCCCATGCCAAGTATTTTAACTTTAATGACTTACCGTATTCGAGTTTTTTTAGATAATTTAAATAATAAAATTATAGTTTAACATTTTTAAATCTAATGTTTTCAGAAAACTTAGTTATTACCATAACCCAATTACCTCATTGAGTCAAAGAGTATTCAATTCATACGTAGGTATTGTAGATTGAGTAAGCACTTGACACCAAATGTCACTTGGACATCAAAATCAAGAGTTAGTCACATACAAGTGAAGCTTATTTAAGGCGTGTAAAAAGGGAATGTTTATATTTTAATGTGTATCCACTAGCATTGCGGCATGACACCTTAAACTGTTTCTGTTCCAATCTTCACTTTTACTTACCCAATTAACTCATATAACTACTGATTTTTGCTGTCTTATTTTAAAACACAAAATTATAATGGTCACATACCTATTTATAAACGAAAATTGGGTTCACGGTTTTTACTTCTCAAATTCATATATTATTAATATATAATTATTATTAGCCCTACCTTACCGATAATTATTAGAATCTTGTTTTTTATTAATTTTGAACTTACCGATAATTATTAGAATCCTGTTTTTTATTAATTTTGGAGAATATTTCCATGATAATGCCATAACAATTATTAACACGCGTTGCTCTATGGGACCCCTCGTTTATCCATTGATTATCAATCCTTTTGTTTAAATACTCTAAACCCTATCGCTGTTTCAATTTAACCTTTATAAAATGTCCTATCTATTTACTCTAAAACAACACCCTTCCAAGCACGTAGCACTAACTATACCCCGGTGGTGGCTTCGACAGACTACGTTCAGCAATATAACGTGGCGTCCGTCCGACCGGCAGTCCAGCAGACGTACCGAGGCACACCACCACCCGCGAGAAGACCAGTGGACAACTACAGCCCGCGTCCGGTGCCTGTGTCGCCCGATGATTACGATGATGCTCTGATTCAAGGACAGGTATAATATCGTCAAAATCAAAATTATCTGAAGATATTTGTCACATTTAAATAATCAATTCATAATTATTTACTTAACATACTTATATTTGCTCTATGTATTTGCTAAGGAATTAACGTATGACTTCAACAAACAGTATAATAATATTATGTAGTTTTGTTTTTTTAAATTAAATTGACTGTAACTGAAATAACGTTGATTATTTAAATCAATCACACATAAATATCGTATATTGTATACTTATATATGGCCACTATTGTAACTTTTAGTAATATTTATTTATTCGATAAAAAAATATCCACAAATGTTTACAATCATTTTTTCAGATAAACAACAATCGCCAGAATCAGTACCAATCGCCAGTTCGCCAATCAACAAGGTAAGTTCATTTATACAATATTCAAAAACAAAATCTACTGAATAACGTATTTAGAACAACACATTAATTGAAAATGCATATCCAGGGGCGAAGGTAATGAATTGGGATATGAGCATATTCCAAGCAGTGTGAAGACGACTATATACGAAGCTATCCCTATAAGCACCACCCCTACAACGACTAGCACGAGCACAACTACACAACGTCCTACTACCGCACCCTTCACAGAGGCAATGACCCCGTCTCGATACACGCCAAGGTACTACAAAAGATTATGAAATAAAAATTTTACTCGTAAAATCATATGCTTCGATTCACAAACAAAATAACATCTTCAAATTCCAAATCATTATTACTCACAGCAACCTTTAAACTGAGAATCTAACATTTACTAATACAACTTTTGAGTTTCAAAGGTTGACCGAATTGTATATAATTATTACATAGGTATTATTAAAATATTTTTTGTTACAATTGGACTTTGCTTGTTACTACCATGTACATAATTGAAGTATATAAGTGTAGGCTTTTGTAGTATCTTTCAAGATTTTACTTGAACATCTTTGAACTTTTAACTTCAATTTTTTCGTTCACTAACTTAAATAAAATCTTGATTATTGTATTAGGGTCATAAAGAAACACATGTAGCTGTAGTATTTATTTATATATATATATATATATATATCAATCAAAAGCTTCAATTAGAAATATTTTTTTGCTTTATATTCAACAGATCATCCACAGATGAAAATCCTATTCCCAAATCTGATTCCTCTTCAAGCCGCAACTCTTCTGAAAAGTCTGTTTCTTCGTTTCCTTCCACGCCATCTCCAGTCATAAACTTTTCCTCTCTTGCTAAACCTTTTGAAAAGACTGACGACGAACAAAGTTTGGAGGAGACTTTACCGACTACTGAGAGATTGACGATACCTCGACGATCTCATATGACTAATATTAACAATGATAAATCTGTGGAAGTGGTGCGATCCGAACCCAATAGAGATAAGAAAAAAATTGTGTCACTAACAACTGGTTTTTCAATTCGGCGTAACTCTAATAATACGAATAATCCTTATACGTTAACGGTTCTAACGCGACCCTTTGATGATTTTGGCAAAGGGCGTAGGGTGGACCAAAGCAATACTAACAATAGGGATAGTCCAAGTAGATATTATTATGAAAACAGTAGTGAAAGTGATGATAAAGACGTAGAAGCCGCTGTTTTAAATAACAGCCAACAAGGTGAAACGGTGGAGAGTTCTGTGCGTAGAAAAGATTCTAATCTTGAAATAACAGACGTTTACATTCGACCGACAAGCAGAACTCGATCTAAATCGTCAAAAATTAAATCTACTACAGTTCCATCAACTTCCACAACTAAATACTATTTGAAGTCAGTAGTTAAACGACCAGCTCCGTTTTCTAAAGATAACAAAAATAATGATGATCCTACCGAAAACATAGTTGATAACGTGCAATCTCTAATCGATACAGGGCTCCAATTCGTCCAATCTAAAGTAGATTCTCAACCCACAACAAATAAAATTATTGAAATAACCCCTAAAAGAGTACAATATGAAAGGTTTCATAGCAGACACAATGAACCAACTGTGTCACCATTCAAAACTTTAGAAAATTTGAGAAACTATACTGAACATGAAAGTTTAGTTCAAGACTCTACGACTAGTACAGTATCTGCTACTCGATCTACTACTAAGTCTACAACTGAAAACGTTTACTTTAGATCAAGAGATAAAGCACCACGCTCTAAGCCATCATATTATAGTTATCGTATCGAAGATGAAGAAGTCCCTGATCATACTACTGAAGTGTTTAGTAGTGGCGTCAAAAACGTAATAAAAGCTTTCTTTAATTCTTTTGCTACCACTCCTGCTCCACAAGGATTTTCTAATACATATAAATCTACAACGACTACATCTAAACCAGTCCAACAAAAAGTTGTTAATATCGGTTACCAAAAGAAACCTCTTAAATACTTAGATGATAAGCCTTTGCGACATAATATCCAACGTCTCCAAATAATTACAGAAGCAACTCCAAATAGATATACAAGTCCTCTCGATGAACCAAACACTTTCGCTGAAATAGACAAAACAGTTATTACCAAAGATTTGTCATCAACAACCTCTACCATGATTCCTATGAATACAATACCTTATGCAATTACTACGCTTGCTACAATGCCTGTGTTTGATACGTCTACAATAGCTGAACAAGATTTTATGAACTCAGATTTTCAAAGTAAATTTAGAAACTTTCTCCCAATTACATTAAAACCTGATTTAACGACTCCTCAAGTTGTTGAGTCTTCACGGAAGTTCCAAAACATTGTTAAAGTTGAACCAACTACAGCGCGCAGTTATGATGAAATAAATTTAGAAGACGATATTACCCCAATAGAGAAAACTAATGTAGAATCCGCTAGGGTTTCTGAAATTGAATGGCAAACACCAACAAATGAAACTATAAATGAAATCGCTTCTACAACAAGTACCACTAAATCGACAACGACGACGACTGTTAAGATTGATCCGACTACAAAATTGACGACCAAAAGCGTATCCTTCCCAACGCGAGCCTCTAGAGTCAATCCCGCCATAAAGTTAGCTGCGTCAAACCCTGGAAGTGGGCGCAGGAGTTACCAATCGTCGTCCAAATGCTCCTCAGACAACAGTCTGCAAGAGAATCCAAAATGCAACGAAATCAAATACCAGAGGTACATTACTCGCCGGCCAGTAGTCTAAGTCTGACGTTTCTCACATCCGGTGGAGGCTTTGTCTATTAAAAGTCCTTACTTTCCGCCTCGCGAAGTAACTAGCATGACAAAAACCTCATCGAATCGTTTAATAGCACCTTTAGCTAAACTCTTTCGCTTAACATCGTTCTCATTGGGGGACTTCCAGTCGGTTGAGTTGAACTTCTGAATTGTTAACTCCTGACGCGACCTTTTCCACATTTCCTGCACACATAAATCTATGAAACTCTTATTATATTTTATGTTGTAGTTTTGTAGAAAGTTCCTCAATGTAGCTGTACTTAGATCGCACCCATTGTCAACCAATACCTAGTCCTAAAGCGCACATATCCTTTACTTATTACATGTATAATAGTATTAAATTGCTCCATAAAGCACGCTAAGTAAAATCGGCTGCATTAACATGGAAACCTCTAAATTTTTTTCAAATGGCTTAAACTTCTAATTTCAACGGAATTAGTTCATTATGTTATTTGAATTATTACGTACTAAAGTCGCAAACATGCTCTGATTTTTTTTTGTTCAGAATGATAATTACATTTAAAAATTTGTAGATGTTTACAAGTTAATTCAGCCGTCTGTAAAATCGCATGTATTAACTCTGATAATAATATATTGTCTATAACATTCAATATAATTTCATAGATTGTAGTTATAATGATTAAAACAATATTGAAGTATTGTTTATCAAAGTGTTAATAATTATTAAGCTATATTACTTCGCAAACAAAAAGCTTTGTCTTTGCAGATCACGCATACTAACTACCAGTTGCACGAAGAACATTTTTATTGGGTATTTTTTCTTGCAGGCCTACCAGTACACGAGGTCGCGGTTCTGCCCATTATTCCACGAGTGGCTCCGAATCACCTCAGCCCGTACCAAACCGAGGAACCCCACCAACGTTAGAATTGAAAGAAAATCTATACCATCAAGCTTTTAATTTATTAAGTTAAAACACAATAGTATTGCTGGTTTCATCTATAACATGCCCCCTATCAAACACAATACATTTTAAAGTGTAGTGCACTAAAATTGTATTCAAAAATTTATTTATAAATCTTAGTAATTAGCATGCCATAACATTATTTGACATCTCATTCATTACATCACATCACCCTATTTTGAAGCTATGTATATTTACCTTACTTTCTTTTTGAGCAGTCGCAGCCGACCCACCCTCAAGCCTTCAACTGCAATTGTGTCCGAAAACATTAAGTTTTCCGATATCTACGCAAACCCTCCGGGCAGGCCCGCACCTGTATACCCACAACCTACCCCGGACAAAACCGCTGCCAAATGCAGAAAAGATGTATGCTTGCTTCCAGACTGCTACTGTGGTGGAAAAGACATACCAGGTACGATTTTTTTCTAGGTGATATTATTTCTTATTCATTGCTTCATCCTGTACATGTACATAAACAGTATTAAAATTTATGATATAGGAAATTTACCCGTCGACGAAGTACCTCAAATAGTACTCATCACTTTTGACGACGCAGTGAATGATCTCAATAAAATGTACTACGAAGAATTATTCCAAAGAGGACGAGTCAATCCAAATGGCTGTCCAATTTCCGCCACATTTTACGTGTCCCACGAATGGACCGACTATAGTCAAGTGCAGAACCTTTATGCAGATGGCCACGAATTAGCATCTCACACGATATCGTAAGTCCACTAAAAGAAACGTCTTCTGTCTCTGCTGGTCTCTTTGTCTTGTTTTCTAGGTTCTAGGGACGACTAACAATATCTTAGCCAACTAGGTATATACTGAAAGAAATATATATATGATGTCTTTTGTCTCTATATTTAAACTAATCATAATATAATTTGTTTTGTTTTTCCTCTTCTTCCTCCCTCATACCATCTTCTATCTTCCTCTTCCTGGCACAATTTTACACAACCACATGCACACAACATCCCGCGCCGAACAGGTGAATTGCCGGTGGAACAAGTACCCCAGATCGTACTTCTGACCTTCGACGACTCTGTAAATGACCTGAACAAGGGACTCTATACCGACCTGTTTGAGAAGGGACGCGTGAACCCCAATGGCTGCCCCATTTCGGCCACATTTTATGTGTCACATGAATGGACAGATTACAGTCAAGTTCAGAATCTCTATTCAGCAGGACATGAAATGGCTTCACATACAATATCGTAAGTTAAAAATAATAGTCCTGCACCATCAAGATTAATCAGCACCGAATCGAAGTACAAAAACAATAACGTCTTAATTCACCAACTTTTATTTTATAATATCACTCTCTACTCTAAGATATTTATAATTTTCACAATATACATAATTTATTCTAAATTTCCTTTTGCTTACTCTCTCAATACTCATATTTCTACAATATGCACAGTTCTTCAACATCTCAACAAATGACTTTTGAGCCTGATCACAATTTCAACTTTCAGACATAGTTTTGGAGAGCAGTTTTCGCAAAAGAAATGGAACAGAGAAGTAGGTGGTCAAAGAGAAATTTTGGCAGCTTATGGTGGAGTAAAGTTAGAGGATGTAAGAGGCATGAGAGCGCCTTTCCTCTCCATTGGTGGCAATAAAATGTTTAAAATGTTGTATGACTCTAACTTCACTTACGATTCGTCTATGCCTGTGTACGAGAACAGACCCCCAAGCTGGCCTTACACCCTGGATTATAAACTGTTCCATGACTGCATGATCCCACCCTGCCCGACGAAATCTTACCCAGGTAATTTTGAACTTATTTTTTATTTTAATAAATAAAAATTGTACCCTATAACTAAAGCAATTGATTTGTTATAGTTTCCAATCTGAAAATTAAATGTAAAAATTATGATGCTTGTTGCACTCAGTCATGTACATTTTTATATAACTTGGGAGGCAACTTATTTGATTATAGACTACTTTTATCCTGCCTAAAGCGGACAAAACCATGGACAGAGATTATACATTAAGCTTTTATGATAACAATAGGCAACACTTAAAGTGGTTTATCAGAAAGTAAGTGGCCTACCAGCCCATCAGTTTGATTTGATAAATTAATTCACTTGAATTATAAGGTGGTATTATAATTAAAACATGAATATAATTATTTTACTAACACGTTAATACTTATTATTTTCATGAACGCTTTCACATTCATAGCCACACACTAAGTTCAAAGACTTTTGCCGGACACATTTACATATCACATTCATAATCATACCTAGACCCAGAATCACAAATGTCGCTTAGGAAAGAAAACGGATCTGGTCGGGAATTGACACTCATTGAGCCCAGGACCCACAGCGTTGAGAGCAGACGCCTGCTCATTGCGCCAACTGGATCGTTTAAAATAAACCCATTTAAAATACGTCATTAAATGTTCTATTTCAGGTGTCTGGGAAGTTCCTATGGTGATGTGGCAAGATTTAAACGGAGGCCGTTGCTCTATGGGAGACGCTTGTGCCAACCCACCAGAACCTGAGAATGTTTACAAAATGTTGCTGAAAAACTTTGACAGACACTACACAACCAACAGGTAATTAATGATTTTTGTGCCTTGATTGCTTGAATTTGACCTTCTACTCATCTGATGGATCAGTGATACGTCTGATGATATATCATACTTGTTATTAGTAGATGTGGATAAATTCTTATTACTTATCACTAATAATTAAAAATAATATTCTTTTTTAAAATCAATTGTATCTCGTAATCTCGTAAAAGATTTAATTATAATTGTAAGTTCAAAATGAACAATACTTCATTATTTAGGGACATGATATACAAAGCGAACGACGCGCTCGCCCCGGGCGCTGTGAACGTATATATCCATTGCACGAGCTGGGGCAAGTCCATGGGACAGTCCTGGTAGAGAATGCTTTTAGCATTAAGTCCTCCTTTTGTAGACTTTTTATTGTGCAATAAAGTATTTAATAAATAAATAAATAACTCCAGTCACAAAGAGAAGCTATGATCGGACGATTGAACTCGGGCTTGAAGACCGTATCCCAATAAGGTGATGCCAATTTGGTTCGGCGTGTCTCTTCTCCGCAAAATTGAGACCTTTTCATCTGTCTCCGACCTTCCATGGATGTGCCAATAGCGTTAGCTAACAAGCTTGAGCTATTTGGCGTTACCTTGTCGTCAGCTGCTTAGAAGTAAAGTTAAAAAAGTAAACATTGTTTATTTCATAAATTATTGTACATTTTACAAATTGCGGCCCTAGTTACCAAACTGGGTGTGAGTAACACCCGTATCTTGGTATTTAGCTCCTTCCTAAGGTGAACATTTTATTTAGTACTTCTTATCTTATTATAAACTTATAAGAAGCTGTGTATCCTTGCTAAGGTCAAGTCAGTACTTCACACCAGGACAGCTTTTAAATTTATATAAAGCTCAAGTCCGATCGTGTATGGAGTACTGCGGCCACCTCTGGGATGGATCCGCTAAGTACCAGCTAGACGCTCTTGAATCTATTGTCCGGCGAGCAAAAAGACTTAGTGGCGATAGTAAGGCGCGCGCCTCGGGCGCTTTGTATATCAAGTCCATAAATGTTATAATTTTAAGATTGGCATTTTAAAAATATAACTAAAAAAAAAAGAAATTACTACCCTAAAGAGTTTCTTGGTACTCTAATCAAGTGGGTGTAACCTGAAGCATCTATTTCATATTATCGCGTATTTTATATTCCCAATTACATCATTGATTTATAATTAAGTTTAAATTCGTGACGCAACATAATCTAATCCTATTTTGCATTTGGAAAAATGATTAGGTATTGTTGGCTGATCCGTATAATTAAATTTAAAAAATTGGTTTCCAGATTGACATCAAGTCATAACTTGCACTTTGGTGACAACGATCGTCATTATAATAATGTTAATATTGTGTAAATATCATTTTCAGAGCTCCATTTGGTCTTTTCTACCACGCCGCCTGGTTCACCCAGCCCCACCACAAGGAAGGTTTCATCATGTTCCTGGACTTTATCAACCAGATGCAGGACGTATGGATCGTCACTAACTGGCAGGCGCTGCAGTGGGTCAGAGACCCTACACCCATCTCTAGGATCAATGGCTTCCAACCGTTCCAGTGTAACTACCAGGTATTTTATTTTTATATTATGCTGAATTTTTAAAGAGAGCTACTTTTAAGTATCGGATGTGTCAAACTCAATTGTTTCTTTTTCAATCTTGTGCCTTCTGTTGGAATACAAGATTTCCCCAAAAGAGACTCACATACTGGTAAAGTGTATGAACTATATATAAGATGCAGTAATCGTTTTTGGCTCTACCAAGCGTTCTTAATTTCTTACTTTTGTTTCTTTTTTTACCAGGATCGTCCTAAGAAATGCAACAATCCAAAGGTCTGCAATCTGTGGCACAAATCTGGCGTTAGATACATGAGAACGTGTCAGCCCTGTCCTGAAGTCTACCCTTGGACCGGCAAAAGTGGAATTAGATCTTCACGCATCGACAACGACAACGGAGAATAAACCCATCACGGATAGCATAGTAAAAGTGACAAGGTAGTAACCATAGCTAGTATTGAAAGATCCTATAAAGAAATTTGATAAGTAGATATCGTAAGCCTGAGGCACGTATCAATATACTTATAGAAATTGTTTTGTCACCAACTGAAGAGTGCCATTTAGTTTTCGATGGTCACAAAGCATGTAAGGTTAAACAATTTCACGAATTGTGTGATTATAATGTTTGGTATATTTTTCGTAATTCGTTTGTCGTTGTATTGGAAACTGTGATATTAAGTGTTTTCAATCGTCTAGTGTGAAGATTGTAAATTTTTAGGATTAGAGTCATGGAATACGTTTCATATATGTGAATTGATGATACTCGTGCAATGTCAGTTGCAATATTATTTTCCTATTATGTGTTCGTTTAGATAAGTCCATGATAGGCAATACTCATTTTGAATTATTTAGCTACCTATATTTACCAACTCACTCGATAAAAGTGACACAAGTAAAGATTTTCTCTGAGTCATATGCCTTTACAGATTACCATTTTCGTAAGCGAAAGCCATATTAAAATTTAGAAAATAACGTTTTTCTAATCTTGCCAGCTGCGTAGTTGACACTGCCCTTTTATTTTAATTTGTAAATATAGTTTAGATTTACTAGATTAAGTTTGCATGTGCGTTCTTTTGAATTTGTGTCACCAACAAAAGGAATATTTGTAAAATGTTGTATTTTGTAAATTACGATTTTGTTAGCATTGTGTAGACGTCTGATTACATCGCTTGTTGTGATGTTGCACATGTCTATTCAACTGCTAGATTTTCGAGAACGTGTTCAGACATTTTTAATATTTTTACACTTTTTTTTCTTTTTGTGGAATATCATTTCGCTTTTGCATATTTATATTCATTTATATTTAGTTTGTTGCAATTTAAGCAATTATATGTATTTTCATCATATCCTATTTTTAAAAAGCTTTAGTATGCCAACTGTCAAAGTTAGCGCTTGCGAAGATTTTATTTAACTTAAGATAAGAATCGACTATTTATAGGTTACCTACCTGCTATTGTAAATATAGGCTTAGTATTTAAAAATTGGAAGTTTCACTTTTTTAACTTGGCTATAACTATACTTAAAAAAATTTCGTCAGGACTTTGCACTGTGGTCGTATTGGAAATGTTTTGGAATCTTATTTATGTACAAGAGAGCTGTTACGTATTTTCTGACCACTGCTGATTAAAATAAAGTGCTATAAAGTATCGTGTGGTTTTTCTTCTTAACATGCCGTACCATGAATACAAAGCATTAAAAACTGACCGTTGGCTTAGTTACGTGCGCATCCGCTTTCTAATCTAATCTATTGGGTTCGATTCTCGGCGGGAACAAGTTTTCTCCCCAAGGGTGTGATTGTATTATGTGAATGTTTCCGGCACCCACGACACAAGTCATTGAGTTAATGTGGGGCTGTGTGTGAGTGTGAATTCGCTTATGTTTTAATACTGTAAAATAGATGAAGCGGTGATCTTTGTACTACGCCATCTATTGAAAATAAGCCGAAGTGGCACAATTTCCATAAAAAAATATCTATATCGACGTTTAAATTATTCGTTTCTTGACGACCCAGTTGGCGCAGAGGGCAGACACCTGTCCACTGCGCCAACTGGGTCGTGGGTCCTGGGTTCGATTCCCAGCACCAGTACAAATTCCATCCCAAGGGTTATTTGTGCTTCTGGTTCTGGGCGTAATGTGTGTGTGTGATGTGAATGTTTCCGGCACCCACGATACAAGTCTTTGAACTTAGTGTGGGGCTGTGAGTGTGAATGCGTTTGTTGTTTGTTGTTGTTGTTTGATCCCTTGATCATCACCATGAATTAAGGTTATCAAAAGGAACAAAAAAAAAAACGAATGGTCAACCATTTTCAAGTTTTTGAGAGACTGACACACTGCAAATGATTTTTTTATGTATAAAGATTAATAAAGCTTCAAGAGCTTATATAATAAACATACCTACTTAGCAGTGAGTAAAAATTTCACTTTTAAAACCAAATCTCTCGTTGGAAAAAAAATTGAAATGTCAAGGAATTAAATCACTATTCATAGTGCCCTAGATCAATATCTTCCTTTTCGATATAAAACAGCAAAAAGTCAAGGCTAAGAGCCATGACCACCATATTCCGAAGTTCATAAAATAATCAAATCCAATCATAGCACCTGAGTACTGGATACTGATAGTTTTGTTGACCAAGGTCCACCTTAATGTGAATATAAAAAGCTAAACATTGCGATTTTCTGTCATTTCTCTATTGGGCTTCTAACTAAAATGGTTTCTTTAGAGTTAATTCACGTTATTCTATTTATAACTACTATTTACGGACAAGAAATCGAGTATTATCCATCGCAAGCGCTGCTAAATGGAACTCGACATGCTATAAAAAAATCGGTGCAGAACCAACAACCCAACCAATCAGTCACGCTGCCAAAACTGAGAAAGTTTGAAAGAAACGGCGATCTTGTACGCAAAAAAATAATCACAAAAAGGGCTACAGATCCCGTATTTTATGGATATCCAAAAACCAGGGAAGAGCTCTGGCACGAACACTTTCTCAACGAAACTGCAGCTTTTGACCAAAATCCTTCCCTGATAAAACTGCTACACAACATAACTCTAACGTACCTAAAGGACTGCACGCCAGTAATACTATACGATAGTCAAGTGAAGTCCAAAGAAAGTTACCTGTTCCAAAACTTTCTGAAAGGCTTCCCAGTTTCTTTTGTCCACGGCTATATAAATGACAAGAATCATCTTCAAGAGCCGGAGCTTATAGTTCCAGTAAAAGAATGCCTTCATTACATTATCTTCTTGACTAATGTCAAAGTAAGTGCGAAGATTTTGGGGAAGCAATCGGAGAGCAAGGTTGTTGTGGTTGCTAGGTCGTCGCAATGGGCAGTGCAAGAGTTTTTGGCTGGGAAATTGTCTAGGATGTTTGTGAACTTGCTCGTTATTGGTCATAGTTTTAAAGATGGCGATGATAATACATTAGTAAGTATTCATTCATACCATTCTATCAACCAAATGCCTGATATTCATTGCACATGCAAAATACATTTTCAAAAAAAAAAGTTCATCATATTAGGCAAAGCGATATTATTATTTAACACTTACATTGTGATTTATGAAGTATGAAGAAAGACTATGAAAACTATATCCAACCAATACTGCGAGTCAAACTTGCGCACTGAGGGATCCGTGCCACCGTACAAATGAGCGAGCCAATCATCACCCCTCATCTAGAATGGCTTGTTTGGTTGAAAATAAAACAAACTACTTTATTTTTATTAACAATTAATATATATTTTCGAAATATACATGTTATGCATTACATTAATGTTTATATAGGAAGCACCATACATTCTGTATACTCATAAACTGTACACCGATGGATTGGGCGCGAGTCAACCAGTCGTAATAAATTCCTGGGCACATGGAAAATATTCGAGAAATGTAAATTTGTTTCCTCCTAAAATGACTGAAGGATATGCTGGCCATAGATTTGTGGTGGCAGCAGCAAATCAACCACCTTTCGTTTTTAGAAAGTAAGTATACAATATATATTTGTGGTCAGTAAGTAGTAGAAAACCAGGTACCAATAGCTTTAAAGTGATACATGTATCATGTATTGAAATGTACAACCAAAGATAATTGTAGCTTTAGTGTAGCTTTTCTACCTACATGGCTTTATTACTTTTACTCAAATGCGATAGATTTGCTTTGACGATGATAGATTAGAAAATCTCTGAGATTATGATTATTATCTCCTTGTCTTTCTCTCAGCCTTACCCAATCATCTCAATAGTATTAATAACATATACTGAAAGACTACCTGAAAAACTAATACCTTTAAGAAGACAGAAATGTCGCCAAGCTCTGCTATCATTGAGATCTATAATTTAAGACATACCTTGTTTAATACCCTTAGCCTAATTTTCTTTTCATTACCAACTAAGTAAGATTGTGGTCAAACAAAAGCCTATCAGAATATAAACATAGGAACTTGAAATGTTGGAATAGTTCACAGACAATAGTCCGATAGCGCAGTTGGCAAGTCTTTTCTTTCTACAAACCGGGGTCTTAGGTTCCGACACTACAATTTTTTACTCCAAGGGATATCCATAATCTTATTGGCTTTGGGTTCTGATTGTATGTATGTGAAGGGATGATTTCGGCTCCTGCGATGCAAATCTTTGATAATAGTCGACGCGTATACATAAGTTATACTTTGTGCAGAGTCATCACAGATTTAGATGGTGGAAATCCACGAGTACTATGGGATGGTATTGAAATAAGACTGTTAAAATTAATGGCAGAAAGAAACAACTTCTCAATTGAAATAAAAGAGCCACATGAACTTAATTTGGGGTACGTACCTACTTCTTTACGAATCAAATATCTTAAATTTGTTACAATAGTCTGACCACTTTTATATTAAATTATTGATATAGGAGGTAAATAAGGGCAGGATCTGACCAGAGATTATATACATACACAAAACTACTAGGTTAAATAACTGAAATTTTGCTATTCATACATAAATTAAATAAGTTTGATTTATTTAGACCTGGAGATGCAGTAGCCAAAGAAATAGTAACTGGTAGAGCCGATATTGGTGTGGCGGGAATGTATCAGACTATTGAAAGGGCTAGAGAAATGGATATGGCATTTTCACATTCTCAGGATTGCGCAGTTTTTATAACATTGATGTCTACTGCTTTACCAAGGTAAGCCTCACTAAGAAA
This sequence comes from Lomographa bimaculata, assembly GCA_948107665.1. Taxonomy (NCBI): domain Eukaryota; kingdom Metazoa; phylum Arthropoda; class Insecta; order Lepidoptera; family Geometridae; genus Lomographa; species Lomographa bimaculata. The sequence continues at coordinate 5,146,649 of OX403586.1, read as the reverse complement.
AACGTCACGTGTCATAATATGACAAGATTATTAACTTAAGAAGTTTAAGACTACGACTAAATTTAAGAATGTAGTAATATTTTTGTTTGGCCGTCTATTGCCAAAACCATTAAGACAAGTCATCATAGTATTTTTGTAGCTGTTTAATGTATCGCAGTGCTCAAATTTGACTTGCACACTTTCACAGTCTTTATAGGTCGAATTAAGTTTTTTATTTACAAGAACAATATATAAAGTGAGATATGCCATTTTAGTGACATCCTAAAAAAATAAGTACCTATTTTCCTCGAGGCTCTGCAATGCCTCAGTCCGCTAAAGCAAAAATAATGATGCTATTATAAGTAACTAGTTACAAGTAATTTACAAAGTCATGAAGTTACGAAGTCTTACCATTTTAATCTTTGAAGGAGTAGTTCGTCTACGACCATCTGGCCTGCAGGTTTTTATTATTGTTCTACTCAGGGGAGATTAATTTCTCTAAAATCAATTCCCTAACCGCCACGGTGTGCTAAAGCCTCTAAAAAATGAGGTTACCTAGAAATAGTATTTTGAAGTAATTAATATTATATTAATTTTAATAGTCGTGGTATCTATGATCAGTTCACCTTGATTAATATAAAGAGTCCATGTGTGGTATACACCCTTGATAAGCTTTGATACCTACATACCTAATCAGTGTTTATTAATTCTAACACTTCAGTATCTTTAAAAAAATTTCAGGTATCGGGCCATACTCGGCCCTTTCCACTGGCATGTCTGGGTTGCTTTAACATTCACTTACATCTTCGGCATGTTTCCCCTTGCGTTCTCTGATAAGCATACCTTGAGGCATCTCCTCCACAATAGTGGTGAGATTGAAAACATGTTCTGGTACGTGTTCGGCACCTTTACCAACTGCTTCACGTTTGTCGGCAAGAATTCCTGGAGCAAAACTGACAAAATCACTACGAGACTTTTGATAGGTAAGTTTTCACGATAATAATGGAGAGTAAAATTGTATGCCATGTGTTTTCTCTAAAGTGTATCTTCTCTTTCTTTAGAATTTTGTTTTCGTCCACAAAACCAAACACAAAATAATTGTATCTAGATTAGTAAAGATAGCATAATATTTCTGTGATAGAAGTCTAATCTTGCTATGTACCTAATGGATATAATTCCTGTACCTACTCAAAAGTAATGCAATGTATTTTTTTGTTTTTATTCAAATTTAAGTATAAATCTACGCAGAAGTAACAGCGTAGAAGAAAATGAGATTATTTACAAAAAATATATAGGATGAGCAAATATTTTGAGCATTACAAGTTTAAGGATCCACGGACAAGTTCTCTGTGTTTGAGTCAAGCATGCTGGACCTACAGATACACGCGTCCCCGTGAATAAAACTAAAATAAATGTAAATAACCGTCGTAACCGGCATAGCCTTCTGATCTTACACCAAAAATAATTAATAAATTAGTTAGGTTGACGTAGTAGCGATGACGAATGCGCTCAGGTTTAAAAAATCTATCCAACGGAATTTCCACTAGTCACATTTCTTATCGTTTTTAACATTTTAAGAACTATAGATATCTTCCAGTCTTAAATTCACGCACGTTCACCAAATTTTTTATACCACTCAATAGTTGGAAAATTTATATTAATTAAAACGTTATTTTAATTTTATAAAATTCTTTTAGAAAAGTTTTTTGGGCAAATATTACTCATTTTATCAATACGAAGTTTGACTTTTGCTTATAAGTAATTATTAAACAATGTTATTGTAATTCTAGGTTGGTATTGGATTTTCACAATAATCATTACCAGCTGCTACACAGGATCTATCATAGCGTTTGTTACTTTGCCAATATTTCCCGAGACCGTTGATACGATTGACCAACTGTTAGATGGGTTTTACAGAATCGGCACCTTAGGTAAGTATTTTTGAGTTGGACAGCAGTTATGGAATAAGTATAGTAATTAGCTCATTTCCTTTTTTTTTTATTCTCGATAGGCAAGCATTTGACCACTATCTCACCTGATGGAAAGTGACGATGTGGTCGAAGATGGAGCATGCTTGCCTAGAAGATACCTGTTCACTCGAGATTTAAAGACTCCTAGATTGTACTTAACGGGAAACACAGACTCGGGCAAAGAATTCCATTCCTTAGCAGTACGTATAATAAATGTGGAAGCAAAACGCTTTGTACGCACCCTTGGAATATCAACCATAACCGTGTGGCTGATTGTCTGGATGTCCGATGGTAAAAGGGGGATGGGGGAATCAAATCATGCAATTCCGTGGCACACTCTCCGAAATGTAGGTATCCTATAAAAGACCGATAGACTTGCGACCTTACGACGATGTTCTAGGCTTTAAAGCTTCGCATCCGTCAGTTCTTTGCAGTTTATTAGTCTCTTAGCTCTGCGTTCAATAGTCTCAAGTGTCTCAAGCTGGTATTTTGCAGAGCCATCCCAAAGATGAGAGCAGTACTCCATACAGGATCGGACCTGTGCTTGGTACAAGTTCAGCAACTGTCCCGGTGTGAAAAACTGTCTCACCTTGGCAAGAATTCCAAGCTTTTTTGCGGCCAATTGAGCTTTCGACTCAATATACGTGCCAAAATTGACTAATCCTTATTAGTTTTTGGCTTCATATGCTAGCATTTGACCACTATCTCATCTAATGGAAACACATTCTTGCCTAGAACATACCTATTTACTCTAGACTTGAAGACTCCCAGATTACACCTCTCGGGCAACGAAGACGCGGGTAATGAGTTCCACTCTCTTGCTATACGGATGCTGCGATAAAAGCTTCCTATTTTATTACTACTTTACTTAAATTAGACTGTAGATATTAATATAAAGTTTTACTTCTAGATCGTGGAGGCTGGGAGAGATGGTTCATTAATTCCTCAGATTATAAAACGAATAAGCTTATGAAGAAATTAGAGCTAGTATCAAGCGTAGAAGCTGGCATCAGAAACACAACGAAAGCTTTCTTCTGGCCACACGCCTTTCTTGGCTCACAAGCTGAGTTAGAATACCTCGTGCAGGCGAATTTTTCTACAACTAAGTAAGGAAAAGTATCTACGATATATCATACAAGATACAAACCAAGCTACCAAATACCAAGCTAACAAATACTCAAATAGTTTTCTCGTTACTACATTTTAGGAGATGGATTTTGAATACTTAATTCCGTAAATTAAAAAAAAAAACACTAAGGGCTACTATTTCAACCCTGTGTCTAATTCAGTGCCAATTTTTCATTTTTTATTTTCGTTGATCAAATTTTTAGCGATCAGACCTGTTTTTTTTGTAACTATCTTCACACTTATCAATAGGGAACAAGAGCATTTATTTACACAAAGCAGATGTTAGAGATAGAGAGCGATGATATTTGACATTTGACTTAGGTTGAGTCAAGGATTTTGTAGCTTAAGTAATTAATGTAGATTTTTTTTCCTGTCTCGATGGGTTGACTCTAACCCCGACATACACATAAACGTTGCTTAAGCTCTTTCGTTATTAGGTAGGTACTTTAAAAGACGATAACGTTTTGATAATGCGGTCACCAAACTATATGTGGGAGCGTGCCTAACAACTTGCAGGTTAAGAAAGATGCTGGTAAATGAATGGTGATGATGTAGTCTGTATAGGAAAGGATCGAAAACGAATGACTAACCTGGTATCCTCGGATCTACGAGTACCGCTGCACCCTAACATCTCCTGGTGGTCTGGAGATTTATATAGTTGTTCTTCTGGGGTCATTATCATGGTTAATATACATATCACTTGCGGCACCAGCGAGGGTGAAGCCGTTAATACACTGTTTCAAAATTATAAATATAATATTCGCGAATCCCACAGCCGGTTGGGACAGGAACGTAAAGGGCGGTAGGTGGTCAAAATGGCCGTTATTTGTAAGCGAACTGACGAACGTGCGGTGATATCCACAGTCGACAAGGAACGACCGCAGACTGCAAGCAGTACCCTCATTTACCACGAATAAATAAATCCCGCGATAGACATCGTTTTCGTAGGAAAATGAGGGGTATTACTTTGCATTTTTAGTATTAGAAATTCAATAAAACATCTGTTTGAAATCCTGTCTCCTGTGTTAAAGGGTAAATAAATTTATTCACACTCACGCTTATTTCAAAGACTTGAATCATGGCAAACTTACATACGACCGACACAATCACATCCAGAACCAGGAACACCAATTTCCCCTGGGGCGGAAAATTGTACCTACTTCTGCAATTTAACCCAGGACCCACGGCGCAGGGGGCCGAGACTTGTCACTGTGCCGACTGGGTTCACTGACTGGGGTCAATCACTTCTATTAGGCATTTTTTTCACAATTCCATTTCGTTTAGTTTGACTTTTGAAATGTATATATATCTAATAATTATATTCTAGATCAAAAAGAGCAACGCTTCACATCTCTAACGAGTGCTTCGTACCTTTTGGTGTGACCATGGGATTCCCTAACAACTCGCTATACACCGCCAAACTCAGCGGCGATATAAGAAGAATGTTCCAAAGCGGCCTAGTGGATAAAATTGTGGACGAAGTCCGATGGGAAATGCAGAGAAGTAGTACGGGAAAATTGCTGGCGGTAAATAAATACTCAATACTCAATAATTTATTGCAATAATGTTTACAAAAATACCAGTATACTATTTTTGCTAGTAGATACTAGCATAAAGAAATATAATTGAACTGCCCACTGCAGACGTGGTTGTTCATGCACCAGTCTTTTAAGCGGTGGGTATCGGGTTCGATTCCCGATGGAAAAGCAAGCTCAATCATCTCCCCAAGGACAATGTGTTTCTGGTTCTGAGAGTGATTTGTGTGTACGATGTGAATGTTTCCAGCAATCATGATACAAGTCTTTGCATTTAGTGTGGGACAGTGAGTGTGATTGAACTTTAATTTGGTACTTTATATAACTTTGGTTAAGAGCATATTAAATTACTTAAGTACAATATATTTCTATACTTAAATCTTGAATCAGGAGTAATTCAGAGTCCTATCAAGATAAAATAGAGATTCACATACAATTTAATAACTACGTCAAATAAGCATATACTCACACTTCATATTTATTACAGGCAGGAGCTGGAACATTGAAAATCCCCTCAGCTGAAGAAAAAGGCCTTACTCTGGCAGACACTCAAGGAATGTTCCTGTTACTTGCAGTAGGTTTCCTTATGGGAGCAACGGCTCTCGTATCAGAATGGATGGGAGGATTCACCAGAAGGTGCCGCTTTATGTGCCGACAGAAAAAAGAAAAACCAAAGAGCGCCAGTTCGAGGGAAGAACTTATATCTCCCACTGGAAGTGATGAGGCAAAGGCAAGAAACAGTGAAACCGATAGTCGCATCAACTTCAACGAAAGAAATTCAAGTGCAGGCTCAAGAGATACCCTAGACGGTCAAATAATTAACGTAACTGAAGAAAGTATAATGGTACACGAGAATTTAGATACTGTTGGATGGGATTCGAGAAGATCAAGCTCTGTAGATTTGGATAAAGAAGTTAAAGAAATATTTGAAAAGGATAAAATAAGAAGAGCCATAATTATAGATGATCTTGTTGATGTAATAGATGAAGGAAGAAATACAACTGCGTCTAAGAATGCTTTCGGTGATCATTTAGGAGTTAAAAAATAAAAAATATAAGCTGCTTCTTGGTTTACACGATGAATTTGGCTGATGGTATTTATGTAATTAAACAATTACATTCAATTTAATAAGAAAAAAAGGGACTCGTGAACACGGAAAAAGACCCGATATTAATATTATGTTTTTTTTTACACTATCTCACCGGATGTTAAGTGAGCATTTGTTCGCAAACGTTTAATTATCATCTAGTGATTTTTAATATAACATAAGAATAAATGATAATGTGTGGATGATTCTTAATAAATCAAAACGGCTAATATAACCACTTTAAATAACGCTGGCGAAACTGCGATCACCATTAGTGTAAAAAAAAAGATCGCTCAAAGAAAGTTTGAAAGGCAAGAGATATAATTATAACCCTAATTAGAAAAAATAATATTAAAATTTAATATAAGAACACAAAAATAAGAAAATAATTGTTAATTTTAATAGTATCAACCACATTTATATTTGTTGAAATAAAAAACATAACTGACATCCAACTCTTTATTATCCTTCGAACAGTCATCAAAATAATTTATAACAATTTTCTAACACTGTCGTTAAACATTTATATTCATTCAGCCACTGAGATGTTCTCACACACCATACAGTTTATCTACAATAGGCAGGTATGCCTAGACATAGAAACACAGGCGCCGTAAGACCTACAAATTATTGTATGCATTAGCAATATTTGGCCCGGCCTTTCTTAAAAAATAATTATATAATATGACTTAAACATCCCGAGAGGCAATATCTCAATGACAAAGCCCCTCAAATTATCAGTAAAAATATCGATAAAATACAACAGATTTTTGTATTCTTTGTAAATTCAAACGAAAATATACCTAATAACCTACCTAAGTATTTATTTTCAACATATATGACTGTATTGCACTGCTGTCACAAAACATAATTTGGAATTGAATTGAGTATTCAATAAGGATATGTTCATATTCCTAAAAATCTATTTGGATTGTTCATTAAACTGTGGTGCAATAGCAAAAGGCAAAAATAATATAAGAATAATATAATATACTAATATACTACTGTGACGAAATCGCACTGATTCCATATACTTTATACTTATGACTACATTTTTATTTAAATGCAATGAACTAGACAATAAAAATAACTGAAAAATAAAAGCTCTTTGCTATTGTCACACAGAACGGTAAATACAGGTAAACACATACACATTTAGGTATATCTATAAAACAACTCAAGCAAACTCTTTTTACAACAACACACAACGTCCGTTGTGCGTTCAAATGAATAAGTATTACAATATTTATATTAATATAATCATACTTGAACTCATTCCCGATAGCAAAACTCACAACCTCGGAAATTATGCTCCCAATACCAGCTGAACTGATGTAATGTACAAGATAAGTCCATTTATTTGCTCTGTGCAACCTTATCTGAAGCTATACCGACAAACTATTTGCAAGAAAACCTTTACGAACTTTATCCAATATAATAATGTCAATAACTGCTTTGTTCATATCAATACTAACCATTCCAATATTTGTGTGTTTCTGTATCAGTGTCTTACATAATAATACATATTATATTAATATATAACGTGATATATTTATAGGTAACAGATACTGTGATGTACATTGTAATTGAAATACTTCTCAATCAAACCCGAATTGAATGTCCAACGAATATACAACAATAAACAGGAGATTTCGCTTTATCGCCAAAACAGACACGATTGAGCAAACTTTAGTACAAAGCACATCGACTCTTCCGGTAGGATTTTTTAGGAACGAACGACCGAATAGATAACAAAACTGTAGAATCTCAAAAGGGCCCGATTAACAGAAACTAGGATCGCCACGTATAGTCAAATTTGGAATAACCTAAAGCACGCGATAGTCCCAACAAGCACCGACTAGACGTAACAGAAAGGGCCACTCCCAACAGTGTACTATATCATATCACATCAACGATATTCTAACATTTAAGGTGTAATTACAAGTTCCCTACAATAGTTCCCTAAAATGGGTCAACACTCATTATGCTCCAGTAGTAAAATACTAATTCGTTACAACTAATCGTGTACCTTATTTTACAATGCGAAAATACATTTTTATTCGTTCAGACTTTTGAACTTCGAAAACTGGTTTACTCCCTGTACAAAATTTAACAAACATACGCTAAAATTTTGTTACTGTGATTTGAAGGATTTATTCTATTCTTGCAAAGTAGTTTTTTTACTTATCAATTATATTTACACTTTACTCCTTTAGAAACAGTTACACTGCTTTAAAACTTGGTATAGCAACATTCAATACAAAGTTACGATAGTTTACTTACGACTGCTAAATGTACGTATGAATATATATTCTATATGATTAACATTCAGTGTAGTGTTTTCTATATTATAACGATTCAACATTTTGTAAGACTTAACATTACCAGGATGTGAATATAAAGCAAAATTACTATAGTATTATACAAATTTGGTACAATATGGTACATTTAGGCACTGTGAGTAAGGCATCTACAGTGATATGAGGGATAGGAGAAATATATCGTAAGCCCAATGTGCTTTTGAAAATACAATCACTATCATTATTTTTATCAATTGCCTGAATAAAACTTGTATATATTATTAGACGTAAAGAACGTGCTAAGTCAGACCAGGCGACGTGGATAAAATATGGAAGAATTTATTTAAAGTATTACAATATTATACTGAGCATTTTGACTCAAAATAACAAACAAAACTGTTTGATATTTCTTCTGTCGACAGTGATTATGGGCAAAGTAAGCTCGCTCAAGAGACATGATCACTTGATCAGTAAGTACCATCTACCAAGGCGCAAGTTTTTTTGATTTTTCTTCATGATTTGACCTTGTGTTTTATTCGCGAACACTAGCTAAGAGTGAAAAATGTTGATTACAAAATATAAATAATTCATGAAATATGTATAAAATGTTATCGTTATGTGGTAATCAATAATTGTGTACTAATATTGTTCTAAATATGTATTTTTGTAGCAACACATTTGGGTTTACGATAGCAGTGCTCAAGTACAGGTAGGGACAGGAAAACAAGCAACATTTTGAAAATGGTTTCGGCATGATCCTAAATGTTACACCCATAATTAACAATCACTATGTTTAACATACAATTGGACAATATATATACTAGTTCTTACAATCCCAACGTCTGTTACATACTCTCTAAAAATAGGGCGGCTCGTGAAACAGTGCTTTACCAAAATATTATATACTCTTGTGTAAAATATATTTGTATGTGCATTTAAAGCTGAGATTATTATGTAGGTAATATTGTTCTTTTCTCTAATTACGTAGACAGCTTCAGATCACATTAACAAAATCCGAAGGGTGTCTTTAACCAACTTGTTCTTATAACCCATTACTATAGCCACTAAATAAATTCTAACATACTTAGCAAGTAAAATTACAATATGATATTCAAATTGACTTGATATTTTGGTCTGTGAACGAGAAACGACCAGAACCTTCTACAGTAGCTATTCATTAGCCATATACAACAATTCGAAGCGTGAGAGCAAATCAGTCAAATTAAAGTAATGGACACTTGACACTTATTAAATTATCAAAAAATCTGTAATAATTTTTATTTTATTATCTACGTTTGAACTTGACTGATATGCCATGATGTATTATAGTAATATGATTATGACATATATTTTTAAACTCAAAAGTGGCTGTGGTAAAATCGACTATTGTGTTTAGATTATGTTCCCGTACAGTAATAACATACACCGTGTTTCACTTACCATCTGCTTATAGTGCAAAGTGTTATCATAAGAAATTTTAAAGCTTCGTGTGGTACGTTTATATACTCATCTCTAGCTAACATTATCTAATTTACTTATACAACATTCGTTCCTAAAGGGACGTGTATACATATTATGTAAATATCATGATTCTCATGTATAAATACGTCAATAGATATAATAGATTTTACAATACATAGTTTATTATCTTCTGTGATGACACTACCTTAAATTTACAAAGATTCAAGTTCGGATGTCACACTAACATATTTTTAAAATGGCACAAAAAACTTTTTAAAACACTAGTTTAACACAAGTCAACAGTCGTTTCAAGTCTTCGACGCACTTTCACACTGCAACAGTATGTTCAAAACGCACTACGTCACTTCTTCCGGCCGTCGTATACGCACTGAATGCACGGTATTCGCTTTCCATTCTCGAAGTCACTAATAAAATTGACTAACTTTAAGCTTTACAGATGGCACGGATTGCACATTAAACATCTATTTACAAAGGGGAATTAGAAATCTATCTATTAAATTTCAAAATTGATCAGAAGTTTCGCAACTATTATGCTCTTGTACTTAATTTTAACATTCATTATCGCTAGTGTACTTACGTGTGCATTACATTAATTACGTATAGTGTAAACTTGAACATTTAACATCAATATGGGACCTTGCATCAAGGTGAGAGTCATTGAAGTCACTAGAGTCTTCGACCGTGCCGTGAAAAAAGCACCGTGGGTAGAGAAATAGATGCACCTTTTAGTTTCAGACTTATGATCGTACGATAGCACGTCACGTCGTATGTAGCACTAGGTTATTTGATAGGGAGGGTAGGGTAGTGCTTGACGCAGGACGGTGGTTGAAAGCTCGGTAGGGCTGGCCGGGTGGGCCGGTCTAGTAGTGCGGGTGGACGGGCCTCGGGTAGGATCCAAAGCCCTCGTAGCCTAGCTATGTGGCCCAGCCCTCGATCCGCGGCCGTTTGGTGTGCGGCTGCTCGTAGTCCAGCGGGCCCGAATGCCGCATGTCCTGCCCGGCCGGCGAGCCCATGTTGCTTGATGACACTGAACCTGAAACGAAAAAGCCTATTTCACTGTTAAGAACAATTAGTAAGTTAGTGGGCACTTATGCTAACAAGCTGTTACTCTATATCTAAGTTTGATACCCTAGACTTTTATTATGGTGGGTTGATTTAACAATCGCATGCATGTGAAAAAAAAATGTTTTTCGATTAAGATAGACTTGTTATTATTGTGCATTGTTAAGTGAATCTTTATATTGATGAGGACTTCATATTCCAATTTAGATGAATTGTCGGACATGTTAGTACTTGTTTCTAAAAATAATTATGGTCCAATTTTTTACAGTAATAAGATCCAGTTCCCTTTCCTGTAGGTAACCGATTATTTGGTCGAAAGGGTGACACTTTAGATCAAATAATCGGTTACCTTAAGGTGAAATATTAGTAGAACGCAAGTCTCATAGTATTAACTTTTTGAAAAAAAATAGCTGACACTACGGGAGTGGAAGTACCTAAAATTATGCAGACACTAAAAGAGTCACATATTATTAAAACTATAATATATAAACTTAAAGATCTATAGGCGGAGGTCCTTCCACCTTCTTAGCATTTTTTGTACAACAGACAAAGCAAACCACAATCTCACCTGATGTAAAATGACGATGTAGACGTCTAAGTCAGAGCTTGCTAAGTAACCTTTTAACTTGTTCAACACATCTAAATTCTCGGAAAAACAGAAGACAGTAAAGAAAGAAAGTTGGAACGCTTTACCGTCTGCTGTCTTTTGCTGTTCTATAAATGGACGTAAAGTTTCGTGAGAATGATCGTTATTTTTGCCATTGTGGCAGAAATAGCATCATTTACACTCTTTCAAACTAGTACAATAACATCGCTCAGACAATTACCATCGATAGCTCCAGATAGATGCGCAGGCTGCGGCGCAGGCGCGGGCGGAGGCGCACGGTGCAGATGGTCAGGCGCTCGTGGTGGTGACACCGGTTCCGCTTTGATCTTAACATTGCTTGGGGACGCGGCCGGAGGCGGCGTACCACCACCCAAGACCGGCAAGCTGCTACTGTAGAGGAAAACAGCTGGTCAGACCGGCGTCTTTCGTCGATTACTGCAAAAGCATTGAGCGTGACGTGCAATGGTATTTTGTGATGGTAAAAGCAAGACCCTATATAACCTAAGTCTATTGCGATCGGTTCCAATATTAAACCTAAATAACTCCTTAGAAATAAGGTTCATTTTTACTTAATTCGGATAGAAACCGCTTGCAATTAAGATAAGTTATAGGGGTCAGAGTTGAATGCTTAAAACAGTGAACGACAATATACAAAGGATATTCTAACTTTTATTGGATGGCTCAAATGGCATACTAAGAAAGTACTTTACGATGTGAGAGTATATCAAGCCGATTCCCAAAAGGGCTACAAACTCATTAAGAGATTTATGTCCAAGCATTAAAACAGAATAATTTGATAAATTAAATTTTTGTTTATTGATGGATGGTTTAATTTAATATGTTTAAGAATATCGGATAAAGCGTGGGTAAAGAATTATAGGGTATAGTATGTTCTATCTATCTACCTATTCTACAAAATGTATAACTCGTGATCGTGCTTGTAATTATAACTGTTATAATATAATTGTAATTATCGTGTGAAAAGCCTCGGTATAGTATATGACGAAATAATGTAAAAGTAGAATAAAGCAGAAATAAACATAAATCGTATCTATGCGTATTTTAAGTTCAGTCCTAATTTCGTAAGATAAGATAACATCTAAGGAAATTAATTTGAATATTATAATTAAGTATGTTTTGTATACATTTAAAACAACAATGATAATTATTTCAAATTCTAAGAAAGGTGAAACAGCCAGTATCTTCCTATTTTATGATATGAGAAAAACAAAAAAAAAACAGTGACAAAGTTTATTTCCCGTGGTAAAGTAGATATGTAGATATATCAGTAGTAGGGTTTTAAATAAGGTATACAAGTAGATATAAAAAAAACTCAAGAACCAACTAAAGAAACAACAAAAATATAACTGTCTATATACAAACTTAACAACCTACTAGTCTAATGCATAAAGTCATTGGTCAACTGACTAAGATACCAATCCATCGCATACTTCATAATCTTGAATTAACTGCTCAATCAAGTCATACCAGTATCTGACTCCTAAGTTTTGACTAATATCTATTACCTAGACCATTTCTTAGTAGTATCTACGTACTTCATACTAACAATGTACCGATCAATTAATCTCAGTGACCTACAAAAGCTACAGCGCTACTTAATTATCGTTAATTCGATCAGTCGTGCGTATCGATCAATAGTGAAAGTATCAGAACCTTGAACAAAACAACTAAACCCCTCTCACGTCCTGTTTTGGTAGAACTGCGGGAGGCAGAGTGGTTTATTTAATATGGTTTGACCAGAGGTAGTGGTAAATGCAAGCAGCTGTTTTGGTGCAAGAGACACAGCTCCGATAGCCGTGATCGTCTAGTGGTTAGGACCCTACGTTGTGGCCGTAGTAACCCAGGTTCGAATCCTGGTCACGGCAGTGTCTCACACTGTCTCGGCGGAGCAATTTTTTTCTGACTCCTAGATTTAACGTTTATTTGTGTAATTATTGTTACTCGAAAGGTGGTTCTAATTTTCTAGCGTGATGACTAAATAAAGCTCTTCATTTGTTTTTCTTATCTTATGAGTTTCATCAAAATGTAGGATATCTCTGATTATAATGGATGCCTTGGATTTTGTTGTCTACGTTAAATGGGTCTTACACACACTTTCGGAAATGTGATGTTTTACCGTGAAATGGTGATATAAAACTCAAATGCTACAATTTGAGTCCCAACTTGTCTTAGTCTTGTTTTTTGAGTAATGACAATGTTTTGTTACTATTTCTATAAAAACCCACCCTTACACTGTTTTTGTTTTCATAATCTGTCATAATATTTTCTTTACAATTGCTCGATGATTTGAATGCTCTTCCACGACTTTTACGATAAACGCCATCTACCAAAATTGTTAAAAACTGCACTATAACGATATCGTTAACAGTCAATCAATCTTTAAAAAGTAAAAGTTATAATCTACGGAAACTACTGTCACAAAGCGGAGCTGTTGTCGTCGTATCTGGTGCTCTTGCGCGGTCACTGGACCGTATCGGTTATATAATAAATACTATAGCAACTTAAGTTTCGGCTGTTCATTCACCAGCTCCGGTAGCCGTGATCGTCTAGTGGTTAGGACCCTACGTTGTGGCCGTAGTAACCCAGGTTCGAATCCTGGTCACGGCAGGGTAACACCTGTCCCGGCGGAGCATACTTTTTATAAACAAGAACAGCGTATTTTAGTACATAGTTGTAATGCTTAGCCATTTGCAGTTCCACTCACGGTGATCGAGAATACATAAACTTTTTTATATGTTTGATATATCTGCGTCGAGAGTTTTAACATACTTAATTTAATAATCTTAATAATAATATGTACAACCGACCGAAAATGCCATTAGTAATATCGCTAATATCTATTACTTGATTAAATTGACTTCTTGGAAATATGCATAGAATTTTTAAAATCAATTTTTTTGAGCTTTTGTGGCGAGTCTGTAGATTTATTTTGTTGGTAGCAGTGTCAATAGTCTGTATAATAATATAGACTGCATTTTGTAATATGCAGGCAAAACAATAGCTTCGCCGAGACAGTGTGTGACACTGCCGTGACCAGGATTCGAACCTGGGTTACTACGGCCACAACGTAGGGTCCTAACCACTAGACGATCACGGCTACCGAAGCTGCGACAATTGTGACAAAAATCTTGATTCAAACAAGACCTCCTCGTCCAACCACTTTCTCTTTAATGTAGAACGGTTCGGATAATAATTATTGCATTGGTGACTGATGTTGGCCTTCATTTTCGATATTTTTTATAGATGGCGGTCTTGTCAAAGGTTGGTAAGTGTTAGTTCTTTAGTATAATTATCATCGAATGTTCTAAAACGAAATACTTTTACGAAAAATTTATTTAAATCTTTAATTAGCGTTTGACCTCTGTCTCGTGATGATAAGACATGCTCTGGTCGAGAATAAACGAAAACGCGCTTTGCCTAAAATTGAAGCTCTTAAAAATCTATAGATAAACAAATCTATTAGATCCTTTTCAAATACGTTATTATAATATGACGATAAAAATATAACATTTATTTCAAATAAGTATACATTTAACAATGGATATGAAATTTAAATGTTTTTATGAAATTGTCCATCAGTGAAATGGTGGTCAAATGCTTGTCTATCTAATATCTAATTATTAATAATTAGCAATAAATAATAATTAGCATTAAAAAGTGAATTCCTCAAAACAAACCTGCTCCTAAAGTAAAGCTTTAGGATTACTTTTTTGTACCAGAATCAATTACAATTACAAAATCATGCGGAACGTTTCCTTACATTCGTTTCTAACGAGACAAGTAAGTCAAGTTAATGAAATTCTTATTATAAAAAACAGTACCTACTTCAAACTACCATCTTGTGTGAAAGTGAAAAATTCTGAATTTATATTATGCTAAAATCCAACGTTAGCCGGCTTATACATTAATTCGATAAAAGTACTTTTTGGTGCACAACTATAAAGCAACCATATTAATGTTATCTTTGCCTCAAACTCGATTTCGAATGCTTGGCTGCCTCGGTTATGTAACACTTTACAACGCGAATGTCGATTTTAGCAGCCCTGTCACCTGCTCCGATAGCCGTGATCGTCTAGTGGTTAGGACCCTACGTTGTGGCCGTAGTAACCCAGGTTCGAATCCTGGTCACGGCAGTGTCTCACACTGTCCCGGCGGGGCTGTACCTTTTTTACTACAAATTACAAGAATGTAAGGGTTTATGTGAACGAACACTGAATTAATGTTAGTAAAAGGATACACATAGCGTTACAGATGAAATGAGATTTGGTAAATGAAAACCAGCAAACGATTGCAAAACAGCAAAACAACATCAAACGAACTTTTCTGGGAACTTGAAAATGTCTTAACAATAAAAAACTTGGTATCAATCTATCATAATTCTACATGTATAAACTTGTGTTATCTACGTAGACGCCCCAATCAAGATAAACTTAGTAAAAATTATAAAATTGGTCAAGTAACATATAATAATAAAAGCTAATAACATTGATAAATAAAAAAAACATTAAAAGAGAACTATTAAGTCATATCAATGGTATAAAACAGATCAAATAAACAAAATATAAAAGCATTCATTCATAAATCCTAAAAACACAATCAAGTAAATGAGAACTTATATGTCACGTCAATGATCAAGTATCCAGAAAGTTCCAAAGTAGTAATACGAAAAGGCATACAGACATGTACCTGTTGTGCTGAAGCGTTTGAAGTTGGTGTGCGCCCCATGTTAGTCCGATGCCCATGTCCGATCCCATGCTAAAGTCCTGTGGTCCGAAATTCCCGAGTCCTGGATAGCTTAGCGGCGTCTGTAAAAAAAATTTATTGTAAAAGCAATCGAACGTAATTCAAATATTGGGAAATAAGTCAACAGCCTTCAAAACATCGATTAAGAATAATAATAATAATAATAAAGTCATTTTATTTCCTTAAAAAGTTTACAAGATAAAATATAATTTTAATATACATAATTGAACTCGCTTTTTAAGGACCTCTCAACGAGTATAGGATTAAGAATACTTTTTCCTTAAAATAAACGCGGAGTGCCACAAGGCATCGTTCCGGGACCAATTATTTTTGTGTTTTTATATAATTTTTTTAACAGCCGTAATGAATATTTAAGCATTGATAAAGTTAATTGAGGCATTATGTTTCAATGTTATATTCGGCTTAAAACACGAAGATTTCGACTTACTTTGTAGTCGACTAGTTTTGGACAAATGTTTTAAGCCGAATATAACATTGAAACATAATGTGTAAACTTACGATAGTTTTAACATTAAAATTAAATGAGGCATATGTTAACATCTTTGCAGCGATGTGTGACCAAAATAAAACATCCATAAGTGTATAATCTAAATTTAGCATTTGAATTAGAAAAAACGCAGGTAAGTTAAAAAAGTAACATGTTTGTGTATGTTATAAAAATGTAATTGTTGGGAATACCTTTACAATATTTTAACTGAGAGCCAATAATAACCTACACAATATGGACGCACGTGTCTTTCCTCAGCATTCAATTTGCTTTAGGTACCTTATTTTATAAAAGAGGAAAAATTGCGTAGATATTTTAAACGTTTCCAATTTGTATAACGCTTGACTAAATTATAACCGATGTTCATTATATTAGTAAACAGCTCTATGTGGAACACTAAAACCGTGATATTACATAGTAAGTTCGATTAAAGTATTTGTTAAAGATGATGATTCAGGCCGAATTCATGAGAATATGAGATGAGAACAGTTTTTAGTATCACTAATTGTACTACAATGTATACATCTATATAGTTACTAGACTCCACGTAAATACGTAGTTCTAAACGTATGAACTGTATCAAATACAAATGTAGATGTGCCTATCGATCTGTCTATTGTTTGTAGATTGTAGATCAATGGCATGACGTAACTTGTTTGTCTTATTTTGATAATAAGTATATAAAAATCCTTACCTCTCCCGAATAAGATATGTCGTCCTGAGGCGGTGGCATCGAGCTGGGTATGACAACGCGTAGATTGTTATGTCGCGGGGAGTGATGTGGTGGCGGGGCATGTCCGTGGGGCTTGTGCGGGTGTCGGTGGGGGGAAGGGGCCGGGCCAGGGGAGGGTGAAGGCGTGCAGCCTGAGCCTAGTGGAGATCCGGATCCGGGGTAGCCGTTTGACATCTCAAGCATTCCGCCGCTTGGGTATACTGGAATAATTGAAATTGAGATCAGATAATAATAAGTGTCATCATCGTGGTAGGGTACACTCTTACACGTGACATTATTTATAGTTAATGTGTCTCAGGCGCTTAAGTCATAGGTCACAGAAATAAAAAGATTTTTAATTCCTGAGCTTAGACTGATTTTTTGATAGCTAAATGGCAAGTCAAAACTCTTACTTCACGACATCAACATTTTTTTCCACGCCATATTACTCCGTATACTTATATAAATCTAAGAATCTCAATTTTATTGTATTTAAATTCAAATTGTGGTTAAACACTGATTAAAATTTATGCACACCATTGACGTAAAGCGACTGGAATCATTTTGACTTAAAAACCCTCATATTAAAATATTCTTCCCCACTTCCATTGTAATACATATAGCATAGTGTCCTTCGTTTGATGAATATTTTTCGCTTACCAAGACAAACTTCGTATTTCGCATTCACACACAGATTCACAAACTCTCATGGTGTTCATGAAGATTACCTGAATCGGTTTCCGAAGACGATGGCCGTGGACTGATAGAAGTATGCATTTGAGGGCTGGCTTGCAACAGTGACTGATCATAGCCTCCGACTGGCACGCTAACTGGCAAGTTGTAGTTGCTTCCACCCACTCCAACTCGGCTGCCGTTCAACTGGTTCCTCTGCATCATCATTTGGAATTCCTCGTCAATTTTAGAGTATTTTGCTTCGGTCCGTGGGGTCAGGTTGTATTCAGGCTCTTGTTCAGGGCTGTCCGGTGACATCACTCCGTTTTTATGCTCTTTCTTCGTTAGTGCCTGTAAGTGTCAGCGAAACCAGCTCAGGTGGCTTGACGAGCCAAATGTCAAATGACTGCACTGTATTAATTGACATGCAATTAGAACACCCTCGTTACACACTCGTTATTATTTTTAATATCTGACACTGTCAAAAGCCGAAGTGTTTTCAAGATAAAAAGGATGTTAGTCTGGTACATTGAGATAGGAGATAAATCTAGGTATGCATAATTTAGCTTCAAAAGATATGTCGTCTATTATTTATGTAAGTTAGAAAAATTCCTTTCTTAAAAAGAGAGATGGTACATTTTTTACTTTTCGTTATAAAGTAAGGAAATCAGAGATGAATCAATATAAATGATTTTGTAAGGACGTTGATTTCAAATAAGCTAGTCATTGGCGAAATCAAACACATTCATAATCGATCCAATAAAGTTAGTAAAGTTTAAGGTAAATAAGATTTTGAAATCACTTCGGCGCTAGATATTCATTGAATCAGTTTTTTGTACAGTCAGCGTGTAGGAGGGCAAAATAAATAGTGCTATCAATAAAACTACGTGATTTATAGTACTGGTAATACTTTTTAGCGTACATTTGTGTGTAGTGTCGAACGCAATGATGCAACTGACTTTACCCTTGTTCCGAGTCAGGTTAATTCAAATAAACACAAATATTTACAAAAACCCATGCTGGAAGGGAAAAAATTACATAAACATTAAGGGGTATCTAGTCATCTGTTAGTAGAAAACGGGGTTCTGGTGTTTCTTTATTTGTTTTAAACTTTTTACTGGGGTAGAAACATGCTTCATCGGTTCTTTACGTGAATCGTGATCTATCTGTGTGATTTTGGGAGGACTCTACGGGTCTTTTGGGTTGATTTTTAGTAATGCATTAGGTTTGTGTAAGTAGGAAGCACGCGTTAATGGTATAGTCAATATTGCATGAACATTGCATTGCGACCACGGGCACACAGATGACGCCGTACTTAATGTACCTCGATTATGTTGCGGTTGGTGAGAGACTCGTGGGGCTCGTTGTATTCCGTGTATTTCAGGAGAACCTGGAAAACGATATTCGAGTCGTTTATTTTGATGTCTATTACAGTTTCTTGCAGTGGCGGATCCAGGATTGTCGTTTGGGAGCGGCTTGACATGTCGTCCCCCTGTCTTTGAAATGCTTTTTAATATGCGTTTTTAATTTTTATTACTTAATATAGGCAAAAGTTTGATCACCACCTCACCTGATGGTAAGTGAAATATGAAGTGATCTTATAAACTTAATTTAAAGTTGGCGCATACATATGTTCATACATCGTTTTGCTTCTACGTTCATCACCCATATAGCGAAGGTGTGGAACTCATTGCCTGCGTCATTCGTCATCTTCAAATAAAGAGTACCTTGTAGGCCAGCATGTCATCACCGCATTATCACTTTATATCAGGTGAGATAGACAAACGGGTCCCTGTTTAGCATTAAAAAAATGTGTCCATAAATCCAGCTAATGAAGTTGGAATGAATTTCATACGAAAATATTGTACGAGATCCAAATTGGGATTTAAATTTTTTAAGATAACAAAACAAAAGGATATTGTATATAAATATGACCTGTTTATGCCACTTAGTTGCACGAGATTTTGTTATTTTACTTTGATATTTGACCATAATACTACCATTATAGTTTTATTACAATTTATATGAAGATTCTTGCGCGAAAGTTTGTAAATAAAAAAAATATTCAACTTTTTATTAAATGCATATAAAGGTATAGCATTACCATATTATATGTTTTAAAATAAGTACTTATACTTATAATAAAGACATTTCAATTATCTTTATTTGTATGGAAAATAGTAGTTTGTAATCTATAATATTGGTAGCGTAGGAAAAGTAAGAACTATTATTATGAGCAAAGTTTCTATTGGTTTAAATTGTTTCCACATGAGTTTCATAATGTTGATTCTTAGTTTAACCGTGTCTGTCTGAAAATCTAAATTTGTATCAGATGATTTCAGAAACATTAGCTTTTATATGTAATGTTATAAATATTTTGTTGTTTCTGTTCGATTTCGCTGTAAATTAAATATTGAAGATAATTTTATCGTAATATTTTTTTGCAGCGACGGAAGAGGAATTCAATATATGTCATTGATAAAAGTGAAAAGTTTTTATACAAAATATGATGCTGATTAATCAGAGGCAGTAGGATGTTATTTGTTATTTAATGCTTTCAAACTATCATTTACTGCAATTCTGATTTTAAAGAAATCATGAAATATCTTTTAATTAATTATTATGTTTAAATTAAATTATATAATTTAATGATAATCATATTAGATCTCTTAAGTTTTATAAACAACCTGCTACTACCAACCTGGACTCACGTTTTAGTTTATTTGTTTTGTATGGCGGAGTTGAATGATACTAGAATGTTAGGTTCACGTTACAACGCATCTAAATAATACTCGAAATGTATGCACCTATAATACACTTAAACATCTATAGTACTGATATACACGAGATGAATCAACCTACACCCAAGAAACTAATTCAAAGTAGTGGGTCTGTGGGGACAGAGATCAAATTATTACATTATAATAATTTGATCTCTGTCCCAGAACAATAATTTCAGCCAAATCTGTATAGCCGTTACAGCGTAAAGAGAAAAAAAAAAAAACTTACACACTTAACACATTTACACACAAACTAAACAAACAAACAAAAACAAACGCATTCACACTCACAGCCCCACACTAAGTTCAAATACTTGTATCGTGGGTGCCGGAAACATTCACATCACACACACATTACACCCAGAACCAGAAGCACAAATATCCCTTGGGAAGGAATTAGTGCTCCTGCCGGGAATCGAACCCAGGACCCACGGCGCAGAGGGCAGACACCTGTCCACTGCGCCAACTGGGTCGTCTTTCTTACTTTCGGATATATAATATTATTGTGATTATTTAGAGTTAACAACGCGTTACAGTAGTTATTTCTAATTTACTGTAATGACCTATTAATTGAATTATCATTTCATTTTACTACTCGTATACAATTTTCATCACTTTAACTTCATAAATAAAAACTTTACATATGAACTTTCATTCTCCACTGCACGACCCTAGCTAAAAATATTGATAAAAACATTTTATTTATATAAATGTATGTAACTACTCAAAAACCAATGTTCATTAGTGTGACTTTATAAATGAAGAACTTTCGACATAAACTTTCATCTCCCATTGCACCACCTTAATGCGCCCCTGGGAAAAAAATGAACTACTCAAATACCAATTTCCATCGTTCGAAAACAAAGAACTCACAAACGTTTTCACGCCATCTAACCCCTCTTAGAATTTCCAAAAATCCTTTCTAGTACAAATCTACGTACTAAGACAAATTTATCCACTAAATTTCAAGTCTCTGCGACCAGCGGCTTGGGCGGTGCGTTGTCTCAAAGCAATGCAGTCAGTGAATTAGTATGACAGGACGAAGATTCTTATAGGATTAAATTAACATTTTTATGGTCACCATTACAGAAAAAAAGAAGAGCAGTGTGTAATAATTAAACATAATTTAAGCTAGCAAAATGGGCGGTCTTATCGCTTTAAGCTCTCTTTCAGACCTTTAGATGGAGAGGAAATAGCAAAAAAATTTGGGACTGTGGTGTAGATGTTCTT
The DNA here is from genome assembly GCA_948107665.1 of Lomographa bimaculata. Taxonomy (NCBI): domain Eukaryota; kingdom Metazoa; phylum Arthropoda; class Insecta; order Lepidoptera; family Geometridae; genus Lomographa; species Lomographa bimaculata. The sequence continues at coordinate 5,124,833 of OX403586.1, read as the reverse complement.
TAGCTTAAGATTTATATAAAATATTGACAAAATATAGACAAGGCGCCTATCCAGGTACGTTTTGCAAGCATAATGGAATGCCGTTCAGACAACCTCTTTTTTTTTGGGTGCGCTATACTCTGGTATTGGGCTTGAGCACTTGAGTTACCTATAAGATCAGTGGCTTGTAGGTAATTTAGGTCTACTGCTGTATAGTACTCGGAAATATCGGCAATTGGCCTGTAGGTTGAGTCATATAAAAACAACATTTTTATTCATTATCATTATTAATTCACTTACATACGTTTTACTTAATTAATTACCTACATGATTTAAGCGGCAATTAACTATTAATTTAATTGCCGCTTATTTTATCGGATACATTTCGGAGAGTGTGCTATGGAATTACACGATCTAGTTCCTCCATCCCCATTCTTTCATAGAACCACCAGACAGACTGCATTGCGACACCGATACATGGTGGATATTCCTCAAATGCGCACGAAGCGTTTTGCTTCCACTTTCATGATGCGCACTGCAAAGGAGTGGAACTCCTTGCCAGAGTGTGTGTTCCCAGATAAGTACAATCTTGGAGTCTTCAAGTCGAGAGTGAATAGGTATTTTCTAGGCAAGCGTGCTGCATCGTCGACCGCATCGTCACTTAACATCAGGTGAGATAGTGGTCAAATGTTTGCCTACAACAGTTAAAAAAAATAAAAATATGTATGAGTATCCCAGGATGATAAAATATGGGTTCCTACGACCAAATAATATTACCTAATATATAAAATAAAACCAACACTTATCGTCAAGATGCACCCACTAAGGGTAACCAACAAGGATAATATATGCGAGTGTTGCTGAGTGAGCGATGATGTAGAGACAGCCTTATAAAGCTATCTATGTATATGTATATCTATATATATGTATAGAGTGTATTTATTCTACTCTTCTGTGGTCTCAATTGCTTCAATTCGAAGCTTTTTCTCATCATCATTACATGTAAGAGATAGGTATTATTTTAATAAGTTTCTTACCTTATCCATGTCCGTGCTAGCATATTGGTAGAGCTTGTTGTTAGAGCTGAAGATTATGAGAGCGATCTCACAGTCACATAGCACACTCAGCTCGTATGCTTTCTTCATCACACCAAACTTGCGTTTGTTGAACGTCACCTGAAATGGTCAAGTAAAGGTTTTTAAGAATCGGACTAAAACTTTTTTTTTCGTTTATGTCTAAAATTTTATTTAACATTTTCACACTCACAATGTTGAATGACTTGTATCGTGGGTGCCGGATACATTCACATCACACACACAATCATAACCAGAAGCAGAAAAACAAGTTTTCCTTGGGATGGAATCTTGCGTTCCTGCCGGGAATCGAACCCGATACTTATAGCTATTATATAATAAATATGGATAAAGTAATCTGTGTGGAAACTCACACTTTTGTTTGAGATGGTGGTCAAATGCTTGCCTATAGAGAATGAAAAAAAAAACTAGTTCATTAAGAATTCAAAATAGTGAATCTAGAATTCCAAAAGTCGGTCTGCTTCTGCCTCTATACAACTTCAAACTTGCCCAAATATTTATCCACATCACTCCAGCACCAACTAAATAGGGTAAGTCCCAACCGGCCATTACCGATATGTGGACTGAGCATCATCCGTTTTATAGGCTGTCCAAAGTACACTCGTTTTGCAGCTCAAGCTTCTTTGGCGGGGCTTAGCAGTGGGATTAATTGTTGAAATTGTTTAACATTCATAATTACATGAATAATACTGATGTGACAATCTTTGCCAGAAGTGGTTAATGTGAACAGATTTTTTTTGTGACATTTCCGAAATTCTCTCAAATATTGGAATCGTTCGAGAAATAACAAAAATAAGTACAAAAAATACACAATAAATTATATCGTAATTTTGTAATACTTATTTTAATTATCCTACGCTAGCAAAGCAATAGTGGATTTCGGAAATGACCCTTTTGTTTCCGCATTCACTTACTTACATACTGTCGTTTACCAATATTATTTTTTATAATACGGCATGATATTAGAAATACCACAATATGCAAACCTCACATATGATAGGTAAAATGAATTTAACATATTATTATTGAATATGTCATAGGTCAAAGGTCATATTATTATAGGTATTCCTTAATTAAAAAATCCATTGATATGGTTGTATGCGACCATATTGTGTACGTATATGGTGTAAATTATCGACCTAACTTCTAGGAAAAATGTTTTGTATGTATATTTGTAAATTTCTTTATTACCTTGTATCTTCCAAATGACTGGATGGATTTCGACAGGGGGTTTTTTAAGAATAATATGACGATTCCTTAGGTATCGTCATATTATTCTTAAAAACCCAAGTGTCTTTAGATAGATGTTTGAAAAAATAAAGCAAAAATAATACGTTATAAAATAAAAATAAACATACTGATAGGTTTGTATATATTTGTTTTTTTTTGATACACTACTCTATCGAGTAGTGTATCAAAACATAAAGAGCAGGTTCATGTTTTTCGCTGTCGGTTTTTTTGAAGTTTTAGTACATTAACTTGTTATAAAATATCTTGTTCTGACTGGTTAAGTCAAAATAAACAAATTACATGCAGATGGCGCAGTGTATTTATGAGGTCATGGATATAATACCTATAGGTAGAACGAATTGTTTCTGGAACTCTCTGGGATTGTGTGTCACCAATATTTTTAATGTTATCCATATAGACTCCATTGGCTATGTAATATAGCGCTTTTTTTTAAACTGTTGTCTTAAAAACTAATGCGTAATCTGTGTTTTTTTAGTAAATGATGTTTAGATTACAATACGGCTGAAAACACGGATAAAACGACGTTTTCTAAAATTGAAACCTAGCTAGATCGATTTATCGCCACCGAAACCCCCTGCATACAAAATTTCATGAAAACGTGGGAGCCGGTCCGAGATCTTGATTACACATATATATACAAGAATTGCTCGTTTAAAGGTATTAGATTAGATAGAGTAGATATTAAAATATTATATTTGTCTAAACATCTACTTTGTTATAAATTATAATTAATTTAATATATTTAAATTCAACATATTGAATTATGTGGATTTTAGAATGCGTAGAAATATATTTCAATGTTGTATGGAAAATGGCAACTTATATATGAGTTTAAACACCTATACATTATCTGGTTTGCGTTTTACTAAGGACTAGCAGTGCCTGCGACTTCGTGCGCGTGATGATTGGACTTTTAGTCAGGATCCCTAATTTTTTTGAAAACATAATATAATCTATAGGCTTCCTCAATAAATGTACTATCCAACACTGAAAGAATTTTACAAATTGGACCAGCGGTTCCTGAGATAAGCGCGTTCAAACAAACTCTTTAGCTTTATAATATTAGTATAGATGTTATTATAAACGACAGTGGGTACCTACGCTGCGGTGGCTGTACATTTTCCTGGTGCCTAATCATGTATGGAATATCAAAATGATTTACCCTCTACTTAACAGAATTTGTAGTTAACAGAGATCGGCTTACCTAAATTAATAAAATAGGTACACATAACGTGTGAATGACTCTATGTAAAAGGTTTTAATTGACGTACATTCTATGAACCCAAACTCTTTGTTCCTATTAAATGCGCCTATTGAAGACAGAAATAAACAAAGGAAGCTTTTAACCGATGACTGTACAATTAGAACAGTCGAAACGTCACTAAAGCAAGTTGACCTTCGCAAGTTTCATTTTGTTCGTCTGAGTCTCTTATGGCGACCAGACACGGAGACCTTTCACCCCCTGCGCTTTTAAGGGACGGTATTTTAAAAAGGGGTAATGAGGAGAATTTCAGAAGGTCTTATTAAACTGGATGTGTGTGATGTACAGTGTAATCGTATAATTAATAAATTACGAGCGCCGGTCGTTGTCCTGTGATAATGTTTTGCAGTGGGTGTGTTGATACGACACATCTGTTGGTTTGGGTCAGATGCTAAGGTCATTTTCACTCTTAGGTATATGTTAAAATTGACAAACAGACTCCTTTTGAGCCACGTGGGTGATCAAGTGTTGATTTCTTTTAAAACAAACAAACGCATTCACACTCACATGCAGCCCCACACTAAGTTCAAAGACTTGTATCGTGGGTGCCGGAAACATCACACACAGATTACACCCTGAACCAGAAGCACAAATATCCTTAGGGTAAGAATTTTTGCTCCTGCCGGGAATCGAACCCAGGACCCACGGCGCAGAGGGCGGAGACCTGTCCACGGCGCCAACTGGGTCGTAAAAAAATGATGCAAATATATTGAAACGATCCTGGCTTGATCTTTGCAATTAATTGATGTCGTTGAAACTTGTGTTGTGAAACACTGCCATTTTTAATTGGTTATCTTCAATTAGTAGAAAATATTATCTAATGTCACTTAAAATTCCAGCGTCGTTTATAAAGTTAAAGGTAAAGTTGTGTTTAATTTGAATTCTAATAAACATTGAAAGCGGCATACTAAAGGATTTTACAAGGTAGGTATGACTTATTGCGTCATATTTGTTGCGGACTAAATAAAACCAAAGTATCCTTCATACTTAGATAGACGTTTAATACATTACCTAATCAGTATGGGTGCGATACCTTATATCTACTTCAACTTATTGTGTGTATCTCTTACTATGTGTGAGTGAGAGAGTGATATATATATAGAGACAAAGTTACCTCGTTGCAAAAAAAAAATGAAATCCTATTTGAAACGAGGTCTGTGACGCCTGGGTAGATTTTGAAGAAATTTAGCTACTAGAAAGTCTAGCTAGACTCTCTAGTATATACTTCTAGCTAGACTCTATACACTCTATAGCTTTGTTGGGTCGTAGATAAATCATCAAACGCAAAACAAACAAACGCATTCACACTCCAATGCGTTTGTTTGTTTTTGAACTTAGTGTGGGGCTGTCCCCACACTTAGTTCAAAGACTTGTATCGTGGGTGCCGGAAACATTTACATATCACACACAATTACACTCAGAACCAGAAGCACAAATCTCCCTCGAGGAGGAAAATTGTGCTCCTGCCGGGAATCGAACCCAGGACTCAAGGCGCAGAGGGCAGACCACGCCAACTGGGTCATCTTGCAGTCAATGCAGCCAGGTCTCTTCTTATGGGTATTTTTTTGTAGCTACTTATTTTAGTTTTTTGCACACAGAACAGCTCTACTTTAAAATTACTTTTTATATTTTGAGTAAAAAATTATCTCTCTATTTTTATTTGTTTTCAGATGCCATCCAAAAAAATATATACCCTATATCACTTCCACAATGTATACAAATCTAACGACACCTCCGATGTTGAAATCCATTAAGAAATTTATATTAGATTGTAGAGCGTAAAAAACCTAACTTTATTTATTTATTTTACTAAAGCCATAGATGAATTATCATAGTTTATAATGTATGACTACTTCTACAGCCAAAAAACTTAACATAAAAATTTGGGAGTCTTCAAGTCAAGAGTGAACAGGTATCTTCTAGATAAAAAAACGGAGTCAGACAGTCTTTGCTCTTTAAAGTATCTGAGCGTATATATGTATGTGTGCGTGTGCGTTTGTGTGTTGAGTGTATGTCTGAGCATACAATAAATTCGTAAAACATAAACCTCCTTCTGCGCAGTCCTACTAAGTAACCTTACTAAGTTTCTGAGAACCCTCAACAAAGCAATCCTTTTGAAAATCTTTGAGAATGGATGGAGGCCAAATGCAAAGTTCGAAGTGCGTCAGCACTTAAAATGCTTCTTCACATTAAAAAACAATTTCAAGATAAAGTCCTTTCACCTCTTCACAACCGATGTAAAAATGCAAATGACTACGTTCTCTAGATACGAATCGCTATGCAGAGCCTTTTTGTGAATAGCGAGTTCTTAATTTTATCAGTGAGGAAGGTCAGTGACCGAACTAATTTAATATTTCTGTCCTAGATATAAGACCATGCCCATCTAACAACAAGACAAACTGTCAAACGTCATCCATTTATGGTTGACATACCTCCAGTTCGCTCGAAGCGTTTCACTTCTACGTTCATCATCCGTCCGGCGAAGGAGTGGAACTCATTACCTGTGTCTTTGTTCCCCGAGGGCATAATTTGGGAGCCTTCAAGTCAAGAGTGAACAGGTCTTCTAGATAAACATTTCACATCTAAAAAAAATAATAATAATGAGCGGGTTAATTGTATACTTGTAAAGGTATAAAGTAAGTTTGATTTATTTGCCTTATCTCAGAAAAGTTGAGCTGAAAATATTTTTTCACTTCACTGTGAAATTTTCATTATAATTCTCATAAAATTAATCTTCATTATAAATCTCGAGGCTTCTATTTGTGTGAATAATACACATAAACAAAATACATTTCCACTCACAGTCCCGCATTCATTTCAAATACTATAACATACAATCTGAAAAAGAAATGTGTAGTAATACTTAGTCAACTGTAAGAGTATTGTGCCAGGAATCGTCTGCCAGAGAACGAAAGTCGAAATCGAAGATTTTTTTCCATACGAAAATAAAATATTCTATTTTCAAATATTTTTGACAACCCTACGGTTACATCTATGCCGCGTGACCTTGACGTTAGTTATGGCCACCACTGTCAGACGTCTAGGTAGACTTAACGCTAAAAGCATATTTTGCCAGTCAATAGTTGAAAAAGAAGAGTTTGGAGGCATGCTTCATAAATAAAAGGATAAAAATAATCAAGTTTTAAACAAAATAAAACGCAATGCTATATGGAGAGCTATGAAAATAACTATTTTTTTTTCAATTAAACATTATTCAGTCAATTTAGAAAATTTCAAATAAATTCGTGATAATCGATCAAAGTCATCCGACATCATCAGTGTCGGAGTTTTTATAGTATACTATTATATTATATACACCGACATTCATATTTTGTCATGTAGATAGCGCTACATAATACTACAGACTGTTTCTCAAACTCTACTAAACCTTTAATAAATTATTTTAGACCAGTTTTGGTTTCTGAAAAGTCTCTTAATTATGCTCTCTGAATTCATATCTAATTGATACTCACATGTATTTATTTATTTATTTTATGTAAGTTTACTTGTTTATATGTTCTGATATTATTATTGGTATGTACCTATTGTTTACGTAGTTTAAACAATGTTAGTATATCTATTATTTGAAATTTTATTTCATTAATTTTATCACACCACCATCCCTACATTATCTTTGCGTTTATATTTACATCCAAAATTTGTCTAGAAGAGATCGCTTTTAGCGATAAGACCGCCCATTGTACCTATCTTTATAAGTTTCTCTGTAAGCTGTATTTATATTTTGGTGTAAATAAAGAGTTGTTGTATTGTATTGATAGTAATTATAATAATAAAAACTTTTACACTCACAGCCCACACTTATTTTCATGTCTTGTGTCGTGGCTGGAACTTCACACACACAATCACACCCAGACCTAGAAACACAAATTTCCCTTGGGTAGAGAAGTTGTATTTCCACCGGGAATCGAACCCGACCCCTGCTTCAAGGACGCACGCGAACTCAACTAAGGAAACGGGTAGTATATAGATATATGTCTTTAAATAGACTATATACACCTTATATAATACCTATATATATCTTTAAACTTTTTGGTAACTGACCTGCCGGTTCCGTTCGTCCGTGATCCGGGATATTTGTATTTTCTTCCGGCCCATGGTGGCAGCAATCTTGGAAGGGGTTGGAGGGAGCGGGGTTTAGAACAAAAATTGCCGAGAGGCTTGCTTCCTTGGACGTCAACAGCTGCTACCTGTAGGCAAAGAGAAAATGCTATGAGTGTATCTGTATATAATATAATTTGACGAATGAGTGATCGCAGAAAGAGGATACCAAGCAAGAGACATGCAGAACGATTATGTGAGAGCAATTTGACATTAAATAACACAACTTTAAGAGGCTAATGTTTTATGTTATTGTGATATAAGTGGGAGAAGTGAATGTAACCTGAAATACAATACCATATAGTCAAATACACTAGTTTAGGATATGGTTTTTATTTTAGATTCAAATTATGTCGGTAAATTAATGTTTATGTTCACCTGTTGACGTGTTATACCTATATATTATTTTATTTTGTTAACATATATGATCATCATCATCTCAGCCACATGAAGTCCACTGCTGGATGTAGGCCTTCCCCAAAGATTTCCAAAAAGAACGGCTGTTAGCGGCCTCCATCCAGCGTCTTTCTGCGACCTTTATTATGTCGTCCGTCTACCTTGTGGGCGGTCGTCCGACACTGCACTTGTCAGTCCGTGGCCTCCATTCGAGAACCTTTCGACCCCATCGGCCATCATTTCTGCGTACTATGTGCCCTGCCCATTGCCACTTCAACTTACTAATCCGCCGGACTAACTCGGTGACTCTCGTTTGTCTACGTATCTCCTCATTTCTGATTCGATCTCGTAGAGAAATCCCGAGCATAGCCCTTTTCATAGCTCGTTGTACGACTTTGAGCTTATTTATAAGGCCCACAGTAAGAGGCCACATTTCAGTACCATATGTCATCAGTGGTAACACACACTGGTCAAAGTCTTAGTCTTGAGGCATTGAGGTATTTTCGACAAAGAGACATATTTAATGACGAAGATCAGACTATAAAATAATGCATTTACAAATGAATCTAACCGATCTCGCCTACAACCAACAAGTTCAACACAAACAGACCGGACATAGCACATTCCGTATTCTAACAGTTTTGTGATAATGTCCACGATTACGTAATGGCGACCAATAATGACGTAATCATACAACAAACGGCATAATTTACATTTAATTGTCGCCTTGTCATAATAAGGATGCACAACTTTTGACAGGGAATCAACTCGCTAACATAATATTTAATTGCGATACGGATTTAAGCTGTACAAGGTTTTGAATTGTGTTTATTTTATGGTGTCGGTAAAGTAAAATACAGAAGTCTCTGTGGTAATAAATTTATATTGAACTCTGTTTCTGTGTCAAGTTGTAAGTTCATGTTCACACAGGTGACCCGCATCTTTACCGCCTATAATAAAAAGTAACATGTCTTTCTTCAGATATCAAAGTTAACGCTACCTTTTAAAAAGATTTGATTAGGGATTTACCTATGATTACGTAACATCCATAAGACACTCGAGTCTGAGCTACGTTAGAACGTACATAAGGTTTACTCGCAGTACATCCCATTCGCAGATCGTCCCATTATCAAACCGTTCCATTCGCAGTACGTCCCATTCGCATACTGTCCCATTCTCAAATTATCCCATTAGCAGACTTTCCTATTCTCAACTCGTCCCATTCGCAAAGTGTCCCATGGATATTGTACACTACAGCAGCATGCTCAATTCACAAAATATTCCACGTATACATTATTTTGTTAGTAGACCACACGAACTTTAAGTACAAGATATAAGTAAAATTACACTTGCGTACTAACTTTGTATGTACATAATGCAGTTTTGTGATATATGTGCATTACGTTTTATGTCGTCAGTTATTGTTACAGACAAGCTATGACTTAAACAATAAAAAAAAAAACAATGGCGTATACATCGACTGTATTTTTATAATTTTATTTTTTTATGTGTACCTTATAGCTTCCTTTCACGTGAACCGATTTATAATTTCTTTTTGTTTGAAATCTGTTGCTTTCCCAATGGTCCCATTTAAATTTGATCAAGATCTGATCAGTAGTTCTTGAAATATCGTCAATAATGCGTGTTTAGTACATCTAATCTGATCAAAGTTCCTAAGATAAAGCGGTTTCTTAAGCTATGCTTGCGTTTAATTATTTTAATAAACATTGCATTACTGAAACCATTAAAAAAAACTATCTTTACGAAATGTCGACTTGCGTAGTCAAATTTAATGTCTATTAACTAAGAAGCGGGAACCAGGTACGTTTTCTAGTTCGTCTGATTATATGATAGTAGTGGACTGATTGTGTATGTGATATAAAACATAAACATAAAAGCTTTCACACTCACAGCACATTTACATCACACACAAAAACAACCAGTAAAATAAAAAACACAAATTTTACTTAGAGAGAATACTTGTGTTCCCTACTTAGAAGGTGATAGTTTACACAACATATCCAACGGGCAGTTCAATAAAAGTTTCCAGCATCAAATGATTTTTTGCGTATTATATTGACAGCTTATAAAGAACAGTATAATACAACTAAACTCAATGCTAAAGCAGTTTAGGTAAAACACGGCTCCATGTGGGCTGATAATATGCTATTATGCAAATCTGTGACGTACCACGCGTGGCTGATACCAAAGGTAGTCAGATACATAGTGAAAAGAGTACAGAAGAATAACTGTATAATCTCAGTTATTTGTTATTATTATTTACCTCTTTATTGCCCAAAAAAGGTACAAAGGGCGGACTTAACGCTAAAAGCATTTTCTACCAGTCAACCACTCATGGTTGAGAAGTAAAGACTGTAGGCATGGATCAAAAATAAAAAAATGATAAAATTTGACACCACTAAAAGAATTTGTCGTTATAAACAAATTAAAAAAGAAATATATATATCTAAAAAAAACAACACCCATACAATAATAGACGTAATACATGTGAATGCAACATAATATAATACATAAAACATAATTATTATAACATTATTAAACTCATAGCGATTGATCGGGATGATTTCGTTAGGTATAAAAAAAAAAGGGAAAAAAAAAAAGAAAGTAACTAATGAAGCATTTAGATAGTGTTCTTTCACACGCATTTTAAACGTTTCATCCGAAAGAAATCTTTCTGATTTTCAGGGGCAAAACCGCGGGGCACCTAGTATAATTTGGCAAAACGGGTTGCACTACAATATTATTACAAGCTTTTATTCAACTTGCAATGTGTTTGGTCAAATCAAGTTGAATTGGATCACTCTTTTTCTACAAAGTTGATTTTTACAATTATTTCGATGACATTGCTATTTCATGGTAAAGATGACTTCAATCCATATCCAGGATTAGCTCCAGATAAAGGAACTCTTTTACGGTCATCGGCAAAGACGTAATTTTGTGTACGCATTTAATTATGATAGCTGGTTTAACGTTTTTCTATGACAAGGTTGCATCACTCAGAGTTAGGTTCCGACTAGATAACTCCTCAATGGTCAACCACACAAACGAACACAAACGTGAATTGTCTATGTGAACTTTGGCAAAAACATTGATATAGCTTAACACATTGGTATACAGATAGAGATAAAAGCTGCTAAAAAAGATAAAAATTTAGATTAACTTATAGTTACGGGTACAGTAGCACCTGCAGCCTTAGAGTACCATTTCTAAACCGCTGAGCTACTCAAGCCCCGCCTCAAGCAACGAAATTCTTTGTATAATTCGTTAATTATACAAAGAATAATTTCGTTGCTTGAGGCGTGGCTTAAGCTGATTTTTGTTTCTATAGCATTAGCAAGGAAGTTCCCATAAGACGTTTCTTATGGGAACTTTCTTTCTACTGCTATATAGAAATAAACATCAGCTAAAAATATTTTTTTTTTTTTTATTTGTGACAGGCTAGTGTTTGACCACTATCTCACCTGATGGTAAGTGACGATGTGATCGAAGCTGGTAAACACACTAGACCTGGAATACGCAGGTTCTCAAGGATAACTGCCGGAACACCGTATTTGGCTTGGCGGCAGACTTTCAACTTGATGGTGGTAAGCTACTTTGGTAGCAAGCCAGGCGAGCAACTCACAAAATGCTCTACCACCTCTCAAATGTCACCTGATTAGCACCACCCGGGGACCACGTGTAGGGAGTCAGACTTAAGGGGTATCCTCCTACGGACGTGGGTAATAGGATTAAAAAGTGACTTAAGGTTAAAAGGCATATAACAATAGCAAATATTGTAACACCTGTTGGCCACAACCTTGAGTATCACTTATTTTTATTAATTGAGTCAAAATGTGTATGGTTTTTATAAAGAAAAAGTAAAACACTACTTGAATATAACTAGCAGAAAAGTAAAATGTATTCGTTAAACTGAATAATAAGGATTTTTGTGATTTTTTGTGTTATTTGTGCTTTTGAGTGTGTTATAAATATTTTCGGACGCACGATGCAAGTTTTTGAATTTAGTTTAAGAATGTGTCTATGAATAATAATTATACATGTTATTTTTAATAATCACAACGAATAGGTCTCGATATTTTAATTTCATTTTTCTGTATCTTCTTATATATAAAAATGAATTGCTGTTCGTTAGTCTCGCTAAAACTCGAGAATGGCTGGACTGATTTGGCTAATTTTGATCTTGAAATATATGTGGAAGTTTAGGGAAGGTTTAAAAGGTGAGAAAATGCAAAATTAGTAAAAAGTAGTATTTTATTTTCCCATACAAACTGTTCGTACCTGTCAAACAGGAGATGTTCTGAATATTTGACCACAGACAATTGGCGGTATGAAGTATGCCGGGTCAACTAGTCTATTATTATAATTGACCTATGGTGCCAATAGTCCAAACTCCAAAAAATAATATACAAACTAATTATAATCTAACTAAAAGTAAAAACAAAAACCTCAAACTATGTTTAAATACCATGTCGAAAAACTAGTTTGTTTGAGAAACACGCTTATCAAGGCTCCTCGGTTTTGTCATAAAATCATAATTGCTGAGCAAAAATCTTATCTTCCGGGTTTTTGTATGATCATACAGGTTTTGGTGGATCGTTTGTATTTTTTGTGAACTTTTGTATTATAAATGTTCTTAGCAAACTTGTTTGCAAGCGTGAACTAAAACATAACACTTAAAATTATTTATTTTTTATATATTTTTTATGCGGGATAAGCCACTAAGTTCTTAATCTTATAGAAAGCAATGATATGGCCAAAAATGCAGTATGCTGATACCTATTCGCTCTAGAAGTTTTGAAGTCTCTATGTTAAAATCGTTTCTCGCTAATGTAGGTAAGTAAATAAAACACGTAAAATAAAAAAAAATGTAGTCGCGTTAAGAACATCCTCCTTTTTTTGTTGGTTAAAAATGGCTCCAGCCTTTACCGTTTACCTATATGTTAAGTATAGATACGTATAACTGTTTGCCGTAGTCGACAGTCATTTTTTTTATTAAAGTTAATTTTACGGTTTTAAATTATTATACCTACAATTACTCCAAAAACTAAAACAAATTATTATGATAGAAATTTTTTTGTTCCTACAAGGTATAATATAATCATGATTTTTATCAACTATACAATTAGACTAATTATTATTATCCAGGCTCATAATAGTTTACCTTTTGCTGTGATATTTTGTATTTTAATAATAATGTTTTATATAATTCAATACCTAATTTATGGTACATTGTTAGCTTATTTTTATTAAATATCACAATATAACATACGATTATTGCTGCATAATAATGTCAGAAAGCTCACTGCGCCATATAAATAATTTTGTAGTAAGTATTAATTTATTAAGTTGTATAAAAAAAGAACAATTAAAAAGATATGAATTAAGAGTCGTATTTTTCGGACCCAAACATTCGATTTTACACGAAAGGTCATCTACCCAAAATGTACGTAGGAAGTGTAATATAATTCATGACCTTTATTAACAAAGTAAATATTTGCATAGATTTTGAGTATCCTACTAAAGCTGTCATGCTAAAACAAGTTTAGTAATATTTTAACTTTGTAATAAGTCAAGTTGAAGCTATGACAGTGCAGTGGTATGACCAGGTCCCGCTCAGGCGATCGTGGTTTCGAATCCTAATACGGGTTCGAGCTTTCGGTGAGAATCATCGTGATAAAATTCATTTTAGTTATTTTCTGGAACCTTAGGGTACAGATATACAGTGATTGTTTACCACCACCAAGTAAAAACATCTGTCACCAAGCACTAAAAAATATCAGTCAGTCAGTGAGTGAGTGACAAAATTAAGAAACTTTGACTAGTTATAATTCTTAAGCTCCTGGTTCAAATTAAATGAATTTGAAATCCACCGTGTTTATACAATGCCTGCTTGGTTACTGAAAATTCAGTCTTCTAGTTCTATCCACAATGAAGTTATAGGGGGGTCGAAAATGGAAAGGATGGTACGGTCGTGCCGCTTTTGTGCTCGACTTGGCGGAAATTGGAAGATTCGGAAGCTAGATTTGAAAGCTAATCTTATTCTAGGCTAGGCGTAGTATACTTACCACATTCTCCTATCAACAGGTGAAAGTGGTCAAATACCAGTATTAACAGGTAAACAATCAGCGGCCCGGTATTCGGTGCTCAATACTCAATAATTTATTGCAATAATGTTTTTAAGAATAAGTTACACTTTATAAGTAAACACATGACCCTAATAGGCAATTATAAGACTGGGAGTGTACAAACCAATCTATTTAATAATTGGTTCATGATCACATAACTACGCTTGTCAAACCAAGATGGTAAGTGTTTTTATTTATCATTAAAAAAACCTTGAAGACATTTTTTTTTTTTTTTGTGATTGTTGATTGTTTTTATAAGTACATATGGTAATGTAGTGTAGTTATTATTCATTGGTAATACTTTCCTTTATTATTTCTCCTCCTAATTAGTATTATGTTAGCTTCTTTATTTCGTTGACTAATTATGCCTCCAATTATATTTTTTTAAACTTGTCTTCTTTCGCTTAGACTAATGAGACGTAATCAATTTTCTTAATGTGTCTGTAACACATTCAAATCAATGAAATAAGCGTAACGGTACATAGTTTTACAAACGAGTGTAGGAGGCAGAAAGTATGTATTTTGTACTTATTACTTATGACCGGAGATGCGCGGGTGTATTCTGAACATATTATACATTAATATGTATATATAATGTGTTTAGAATACACCCGCGCATCTCCGGTCAGCTTTAAAATAAGTGCAATAATACTAAACTAATAAAATAAACAAATGCGAGCAAATAAGTATGTATATATATATATATATATATATATATATATCCTACTAATCCTATTTATATTATAAACCGAAAGTTTGTGTGTAAGTATGTTTGTTCCCCTTTCGCGCTTTAACGGTTGAACGGATTTGGATGAAATTTGGAATGTACATAGCTAATATCTAGGATAAACACATAGGCTAATTTTTAACTTGATAATAGCGGGCGAAGCCACGGGGCACGGCTAGTATTTTATGAATCACGAAATCATCAAAATCGGTTCACCCAGAAAGAAGTTATGGGGTAACATACATACAAAAAAAACATACAGTTGAATGTCGGTTAAAAAATAGGTAATAAAAGTAATGTTGACTAGAAAAATAGTTAGCAAATTTTTTGTAGAATCCCAATAGCAGTATCGTTGCATGTTTGATTTTGTTAGATATTCAAGGATTTATTCGCTGTCTGCGTATTAGAATTGTTAAATCCTTAACCGTAGTTGAGTGAACTTGGACCTTACTCATAATAATATAAGAGGTCCAGTCCACGGTATTTTTTAGTATCAGTATGAAGTCACCTTCACGTCAAAGCTCGTGCGTGACTTCACCTCGACTTCAGGTCATTGAGTAAAAGTATTAGCAATCTAGGCTTTTTATATGACCTATATAGGTAATTTATATGTGAAATATATTTTTTTATGCACTTTATAATGCCTCTTCTTTTTTTTGTAGCCTTTATGACTGACCAAACCAAACGAGAGAGCTAACCAAGTCCCAAGATCTGCCTACGGGCCAATTGCCTATATTTCATAAAACTATATACAGCAAAGATCTGAGTTACCTACAGAGCACTGAGCTTATAGGTAAATAAATATAGTAAGAGAGCTTAGGGTACATTTGTCAAATAAACGTATTATTTTTTAATTTTCTGCGTATCTTTAAATTAAATATCATGTTTATAAAGCAAAAAGAATATTACTCCGCGGAGCAATAAATCAATCAAATATTGCAACTACTTATATACATACGCATAAAACTGGACCCAAACAATTTTACATTAAAGAAAAAAAAAACAACCATTTTATCTCAGAACATTATGCACTGAGTTAAAATACAATAAACAACAACGTCTAGCCATTCCCGGCTTACAAATACCAAATGGGGTTAAGCAAATAAGGTAGGTATAGGTAGGTTGAGTTGTAATTCCTAGTATTTTAAACCCTGACTAAACTATATACATTTCGCAGAAGAAAGGAACTGAAATGTCATCGGCTCCATGCCCCGCTTCGAACTTGCCAAGAAAGATCTGCGTGAATTTCATCTCACATCTTCCACACAGTGTGGGGAGTGTTACAGTCACTACTATATTATATATATATAATATAATATATAATATAATATATATATATAAATATATATTAGTGACTGTAACGCTCGCCACACTGTCTAGCTAGGCAAGCTTGCCCAATCGTCGACCACTTTGTTGCTTACCATCAGGTGAGATGACGGTCAAAAGTTTTTCTATCTTGAATAAAAAAATGTTTTTGCTATGTCTGTGCATTAACAATTACCTATGTTTATAGAAGAATTTAGTCTAATACATAGGTGTTTTTTTATCCCTCTTTTAGATAGCCTAGAATTTGATCACTATTTCTCATGATGGTAAGTGATGGTTTGTAAAATTGCATAGAATTAATCATTAAGAAAAGCCGTTAGAATCATGTCAGATGCTTTACGCGTGACCTGCCGAATCTTGACACTAGCTCTCCTAGCCAAGTTGCAACCGAAGCATTTTCTATCTTCGCGATTGTATTAACTATTAGCCAGCTAATAGACTACTTAAAGCTTTTGCGTTAAAGTTTAAAATCGTTTACATCAAAAAAAGTTACTACTTAGCGGTTGGCCGAACTTATCGACTAACCAATAAACTTTAAGTCTTGTTTGTTAAGGTTTCAAATCGCTTCACTTGCAAACTGCCCCACTAGCCCTTAAGAAAAGTAACAAAAACTAAAGAACTGTGGTAATCTCAACGCAGTATCGGATCTAGTTTCTATTCTGCTATGACATTGAAGAACTGAATACCCGTAGAACACATACAATGTAATGCAGCATACTGCAATGTAGTTCACCGTGTCATGTTTGTACTAACTCGTTCCTCATCTGTGCCGCTTCCCCTATATGTGCATGTGTGCGTGTTTGCACGCTTGAGTTTGCAAGTGTGCTCCGTTGAACTTGTGTGATTGCTCGTGTAGGTCAGGGGGTGAGTGGGTGGATGGAGAGGTCAGTATGTTTGTGGTTGTTAGGCTACGGATGATCATGTATTAACATTTTGTAAGCGAGATACATTATTGTAGCTTAAACGTCATATGTAAACATTATATACTTATATACACGTAGCAATTACAAAGCAAATTACGCACTCTCAACTATTATTGACCTACATTTTTTTATGTACTTTAAACAACCGTTTAATAATAAACAGCTGTAACAATATCTAAAGTTTTTTCTCTATTTGTATTTTTTAATGCTGCTTCTATGCATGAGTATAACAAGAGTAAAGTTCTATCCATATATAAATGTAATACAAGGGCGAGAAACTCTGACAAATACGAACTGGCCGTTGGCTTAATTGAGTGGGTGTTCGCCTATTGGGTTCAATTTCCGGCGAATACAATATACCGAACTTAGTGCGGGGCAGTGAATGTGGATATTATTATTAATATATATAAATAAACATATTTGAGATCTTTGGTGTTCAAACATTCGGTCCATATTGAAGCCCCTGGTTGCAGCGACGCGTGGTCAAAATAATGGTACCTAATTATTTCAAAGAAAATAATTAAAGTATTAAGTACGAGTACTACGATATCAACAAGTAATACTTAAAAAAGTTTTTGTTTTCTAGTTACAAGTAATACTTAAAAGTTTTTGGTTCCTTGCTTTCTCGTCAAGTCCAATCGACTGAAAGCCTGAACAAAAAGGATTTCAGGCGCGTTTTTGTAGTCTTCCCTTTTTAATCATGGCTCATTAGGCTTTTTTCTTAAAAGGTTAATATAGGCGTAGGAGCGTGAACCGTTCAGTGTAAACAGGCGTGAGTCTTTTACGCAACGGAGAACAAAAAGTTTAGCTTTGAATAAAACATGGGGTATTTTGCGCAATATTCTGTTGAAACACAGTTATTATATTGTTTTTGACCAGTTGTATACAACTGGTCATGAACAATTTTCTTACCTTATGGCTTATAAAGTAATGCTTCGTTAATCGTGTATTTTAGAGTTAAGTGGCAGGTAAAAAAAATGTGTATGAAAAATTTTAATTATTTATTCAAATTCATTTATGTAAACGTCCACTTACAACAATACAGTTTACGCAATCTAATAATATACATTTAACCATATATAACAACATCCAAGATTTTTACTTTGTAATATTCTAAAATATGGTTGACAACCATGTAGGCATGGCGCCTAGATATGGTGCGCTTTAAAAAAAATTTACAACACGATAGGAAATACTATAGTAATCATTGTAAAAGATCACCGTCAGTTAGTAATCAGTCTTGTTTTAATCAAAATATAACATACGCTTCATAATGCAAGATGATATTAGTGTAGATAGCTAAACATCTGCCTTCTAAGCAATTTTCTCCCTAAGTACAATTTGTTTTTCTGTTGCGAAAGCGTAAACTATTATTGTTATTATTAACAAAGAAAAATCAGTGTACACATATATACTGTCGTCCAGGTAAATATTTTTATGTACCATAACATATTATAGTGGCAAGATTATAAAAAAGTTCTTGAGTCGGCGGCGACATTTGCATACATACACATACAAGCCCGTTAATATTCAGCCCCTATGCACGCGAGCTCGGAAGGTCGTTGCGTCGAAAATACTTCAGTACAACACACAGAATAACTCGTAGCACACGTGACTGAGCCACTGTAGTGAAAGTCTTAGAATCGGCCCCTTTTAGGTCTTCTTGTGACCGTGTTCGAGAGAGAAGAGTGCCTTTATATCACTATTACCACGAGTTTATTGTTAACCTATTGTCACAATTTTCTGATAAGCGCTATTTACCAGATTTATGTATTGAAAGTGGTGGAGTCGGAAAACAAAAGGTATTGTAATCGGTATAAGTATGATTGTAAACAGTTTTCTTCTTATAGCCAGTTGGTCTATCCATTGATCAGATAAGTAATGTAAAAATCAAACACCTAACGAACATTCGAAAATGATATGTTTTTATTTATTTACAATACCAATTTAGTGTCGAAATTATACAAATTTGTATAAATTAATAGAGCTATTCAAAATATGACCCACTCTAAAACAGAAGCATTATTATTTATTATATTTTTTATTTCAGACAAAGTCCATAATATTATTGAATAGATTCACAATAAATATACTCACTTAATTATAAACATAGATCAGAATTACAGTTAAAAGATTAATACCATAACATTGAAATTATTAAAAGATGGAATTAATTATATGAAAATGAACTTATTTACTAAAATAAGATTTATCTGTTATCTATATAAACATGGTAACGAATATAGCAGAGCGCCAGTGCGTCTCACGTGATCAATCGTAGGGCGGGCGGTGGACGTGGGCGGGCGCCCACGCGCTATCAACCTAGGTAGCGACCCCGGGAAGGCGATAATACAATATCTCTATTTGTGTACTGTAACAATTTCTGACTGAAAATGTTATTTACGTAGGTACGCTAAGCCTATATAATTATATTATTATATAAAAGCGGACTAGCTCCGGACACAGATAAATAGTAGTGGCCCAGGTGTACTGCGTTTCAAAGGCAGACCTATAACCAGAATTGTCAAATACAGCGCAGGACTAGGATACCTAGCGTGCGAGAGAAAAGGCTTATAACCAACAGTGGATGTATAGATATGGGCTGAATATATATACAGCTTGAAATATCTTTCTTTATCATTTTTTCTACTTTACAGTACGCGTCGCCTACGAGGGTCCAAGGCGGCTAGGCATGATACATTGAAAATGTGTATAAAGTAAATCATTCCTGTTAGTACCAGGAAAGTTAAGCACCGTAAGTCTCAGGGAGTGGAGCGCTTTGCAGTGCCACATGAAACTCTATTGTTCAAAGCTCCGGGTGGAATTGCAAATGCTTCCGACGAGCATTTTGCTTTCCATCAGGCAAGCGTCTCGCTCATCTCCAGTTACTAAGAAAGTGACCAAATGTTTTACTTTACTAAATAAAGTGAAAATAATTATCTGTAAAATATCAATATATAAAGTAATTTATTTAAAGTTACTAAAAGTAATTTAATTAAGACCTTTATATTCATACATTTGCTTTGCGTTATCAAATATTATTATATAATACCAATGTATACATGTGATACACTAACATAAATGTAAGTATAAAATAACTTACACAGCAAGAAGCCATATATTTGTGCAGCAAGATTGTTTAATATATTTACTAAAATATTAAATAATAAAGCATTGCTCATATAAAAACATTCATTGTACTAATATTAACATTTCACCTTATCGAATGCTAATTTTATTACATGTAAAGGTAAAAGGTATATAAGTACGTGTACGTTTATCATCCGTACAGCGAAGGAGTGGAACTCATTGCCTGCGTCTTTGTTCCCTGAGCGGTACAATCTGAGTGTCTTCAAGTGAATGTATCTTCTAGGCAAGCGTGTTCCATCTTCGGCTGCATCGTCACTTTCCATCAGGTGAGGAAACGGTCAAATGCTTGCCTATCCAGCATTAAAAAAACTGTACACGTATACATATATAAGTGTAATTTTGCAAAAAATGCTATGCCTAATCACAATGTCTTCTGTTCTTTAGCAACGCAAATGTAAATATCAGATTAATTTGTAGATAAAGTTGATGCTACCAAATAAAAGTATTAGCAAATATATTGAAAGCGAATATACGAGTATTATCATGACAAAAGCCTGCGAGGGACGGGTTCAAACAGATGTCTGATAACAAATACATGAATATTTAGATGTATATGTATGTGCGTCCTCATTTAAGCCTTATATATTACTACTATATATATATATATATAAGTACAATGTGTATATAAATATAAATAAAAAGGTAACAAAAAGGTGTAGTTATACTCAAACCACGCATCTATCTACATGTATGGAGTCTAACAGTAACTTCTGAACTCGCTGCACCAGCATGAATTATTGTTAATTTGAGATTTGATGAATTAAAGTTTCTAAAATATGATATCATTTGCAACCCTATTAATAAGCTGCCGTTTTACACCATATATTCTTTGAACCTAGACGTCTGACAGAGGTGGCCATAACAAAGGTCAAGGTCACGCGCCACAAATGTTGTAACAACTGTATGGTGGTCAAAAATATTAGAAAATTATAATTCTTAATTTTTGTATAGAAACAGTTATCTCTGATTTCGACTTTCGTTCTCTGGCAGACGATTCCTGGCACGATACACATACACACCACCAGGTATCACTACATCTTTTTGTTATAGGTTGTATATATACTTATTATAATGAAGTATCTAGAATGTATTAAACTTAGCAGATTATAACCATCATGATATCGGAAGGAGATGTAGGTATGAATAGCATTTTATTAATTGGGAATAAGCCTAATTTTTTAACGCTCTCAGTCGATTAAAAACCAATAATGATATATTATTTTACATATCAAATTAAATGTGTATATTCAGGTTCGGGCAATTTAAAATTGTAACCTTTCATTTAAGTCAGAGTCCACGGCCTAATGACAGCCGTGAATGAAAGTTGACAGATCATTGACATTAAAAACTCGGACACTGCCGTAACAGGTATATCAGTTTAATCAATTAGAAAGGGGGCAATCAGCGAACAGACCGTTCTTTTTGCTATTTTGAATTTCCTCTGCACTTTATGTGTAATTCTTCATACGTCTAATGATAAAAAAAGACATGACATATATTAAAATCTCATGCATATTTCTTTTATTCATATTTCATTAACATACCACACATTGTATTAATGGTATATACAAGTTTGGAGTAGAAACTCATTTTATATTTTTGGTTTTAGTCGTTGAGTGACCGAGTTTTGCCGCGAAAGTGAAAAAATGGCGTTGTTGATTTTTTAAAATTTTCTTAAACCTGTGATTCTTTGTGTGTTATGTGTGTAATGGTGGATTATTAACCGTTAATACTTAGTAAACGTGCATAGGTGTAGGCAAATGATACAAAGTTGAAAAACATGATTTTCGCATTCGCTCCAAAACTCCAATAGGTACAAGTTCTAGTAAAGTTTCTACTACTTTACTAGGGCATGACTTGACTATGACTTGACCTTGACTTTGACTGTGACATGTGAATAGGACTTTTAATATGAAATACACTTGAAATGTATTATTACTTGACACTGGCTAAATGCACGAGATTGCGAAGCCAAAATTAAATGAAAAAAAAATCGTTGAGTGTGTAATGTTATGCCAGTAACCAGAAACTTATTTTATAATTATCAGTGTACAGAGACTGTACAGATTGCATGCGTGAACCAACATTTTCTGGTAGGTACTTATTTAGCTTAATGTAGAAGTACATAATTTTAAGTAATATGTATTATTTCAAACGATATGTACACAATTTTTTTTTCTGGGACATGCCAGCTTATGAAAAATATTATTTATTATTCCTATTTTAAACAAAATTATGAAATAGGAATAAGAATACCATTTATTCTCATCTTTAAATATCGTCGTGAACTTATAAGAGTTGCATAAAGATATTTATCAATTAATTGTTTTTTTACAGAGCTTTAAGAAAAAGAAAATGTTAATTGGTTCCAGAGTATAGAATTTCATCAACCACAAAAAAATCTGATTCCCAATAACAATACAAACAAATACAAATACAAAATCTTTAATTGCTTGAATATGGGTACAATTAGCTAGTGAGAGTTAAAACAAATAATATTTCTAAAAATTTCGTCGTAAAAAGGAAGATTAAAAAAATTATGCATTGATATAAGCTTGGAACTAAATGTTGATCAATTATATTGTGATCGGTAATTTAAATTATTACTTTCATCAAAAAAGTCACAAATGGATTTTAGAGTGGCGGGTCAGATTATTTAAAATCTGGCAATCCGAGGTATTAGCTTCCATAAGTGCCTGTTTCTTCTTCTTCTTAGTTATGGCTTCGCAATCTTGTGCATTTAGCCAGTATCAAGTGATAATATAATATTTCAAGTGTATTTCATATTATAAGTCCTAGTCACAAGTCACAGTCAAAGTCAACGAGTGCCTGTTTAGGGTCCTCGTGTATAAACATTTGAGTTTTGAATATATTCGATGTCAAGTCAAGCATGCTACTTTACCGTAGCTGTCGTAGCTAATAAGTCAGATATTTCGATTCTACCTTTTCTATGAAATTTATGAAACATCAAGAAGATTCTATTTGTAGATAATAACTTTTTACGGAGAAGATTTGAGCATCAATAAAACTGTTCATTCAGGCAAAGCAAAATGTTCGTCGTGACGTCAGATAAGTGGTGTGGGAGTAAATCTCCGAAATTCGTAGAATACAGCTCCAATTTTCCACCCGTCAAATAAATACTTTAATATTCATACGACAGTTAGTAGGTACAGTACAAGAAAAACAATACGTATTTTTGTTAATATAATATTTCTCAAAGTTGGGAGTTGGTTTGATCTCTTGCGTCATCGAGAGGAAATAATTATACCATTTACCTTATAATTACATAATTGTTTACAGATTTACTAATGAGGACAAGCTTATCAACCAAGTTTCGTTTAAATTATATTAGAACTAAGCCCTGTTAAAGTTTTTAATAATGATATCTTATATGTAGTACTTTTTTTGCAGAATATGGCTTGAATCCCATGTTTATGCTCTTTGGCGGTGGATTTCGGCTTTATCGTAAATCATCAAACTTTTTTAAATTATGTTTTATTTTCAAGGGCTTTTGTCAATCAGTGTCACCCTTATAAAAAAACAGGCACACAGCTCACGAAGCAACTAGTATTATTAACCGACTTCAAAAAACGATGTTCTCTGTGTGTTTCTTTTTGTGTGTATGTTACGCGATAATTCCGGCAATTATTAATTGATTTGATGTTTTTTTGGTTTGGTAGATTTTACTTCTGGGTTGGTCCCATATAAATTTTATCGAAATCGATCAAGCCGAAACCAAAATAAAAGCCGTGAAGTCGTTTTTTTAAAGCTTCGCGTTTAAATTATTTTGTATAACTTTTTCAAATTCAATATTCCAGACTCTAATAAAGAAAACATGTGAGGCTCGTAAAATGCCTCAAAATCGGGCTGTATAGTTTACCGTTATACAGACTGATTCCGCGAAGCAATATACCTACTGTAAACAGGTTCACTCCTTTCGACGAATGAACTGCACCGAATTGGTTGTAACTTACTTGTATATTCACTTTCACCGGTGCAAATCTAGATTAAAATCTACAAAATGCTTTGACACGGTTTTAAAAAATTGGTGACTTAGCCCTTTTAATTTAAACTGAAACAAAAAAAAACTCACTGGATATTTTTAATTTCGTCTTTTTTTTAAACAAACCAACGAATTCACTCTCTCTTCCTTACTTAGTGTATTAAGTTCAGACTTATAATGTGGAAACATTTACACACACCATCCGTACAGCGAAGGAATGGAACTCATTTTTTTTATGATACAACTCATTGCCTGCGTCTTTGTTTCTTGAACGGTACAATCCGAATGTCTTTAAGTCTAGAGTAAATCTTCTAGGTAAGCATTTTTTTTATGGTATGTAAGCACTTGACCGCTATCTCACCTGATGGAAAGTGACGATGTGGTCAAATGCTTGCCTATCAAGCATAAACAATCAGAACCAAAAATCAGAACAATCAAAACATTCATTGTATTAATGTCCATATAGTAAGTTAAAAACATTTTCAAAAACACTCGTACATAATTGTATTTTTTTAAAATATCGAATTGTGCGAGCAAGAGAGAAGACAAAAGGAATAAACGGTCTTATCAAGCGTTAAATATTTTTTTCCGTTTGCGCGCTAGTTGCCTCATTATTTTCCTTCCCTAAAGATGAATATGATATCTGGCAACTAACATGAAATGAGAAATAATTGTTACGATATATTTGTCATTCATTTAACGAATAACACTCAAAATGATTGTATTTTGTAGCCGTGAAACAGGTGGGCGAACAACCTTTTCAGCACTTAAGGGGGGTGCCATTGAAATATAGGAAGTGCCCACGCAGATAACGTGTTCGGTTAGAATAGGAACCTCTGGATACAATCAAAAGTATGGTTTACATAGTAGAAGAATGGTTACAAACAGTCAAACATTTATGGTTGACATTCCTCCAGCTCGCTCGAAGCGTTTTGCTATTGCGTTAATCATCCGTAGTGTGAGAAGAAGAGTGGTACTCATTGCCCGCATCTTTGTTCCTTGAACGGTATAATCTGGGAGTCATCAAGTCAAAAGTGAATATAGTCGCTTTCCATCAGATGAGAAAGTGATAAAATGCCTGCTCTTTGGTTGACTAAAATATCACTGAGAAATCATGTACATATTATTAATTAAAACAAGATAACGTTTAAAAACTAAAACCCAACTATAAGTCTTAAATGGCTTCCTATAATTTTAAACTACATATAAAAAATATATGACATATATTTATTTTAATAAGGATAAAATTAAACAATTTATAAGTATAATAGAACATTAAACATTGATAAAAAATAAGCTAAATTTGTTTTTTTCATGAAAATCTTTATAGTTTTTCTACTTTTGTATCATTTTGAAATTATAAATGTTGTTTACATTGCAATAGCCATATATTGTTTTAAATAATATAATATTTTAGTGGATATAATTACTTGCATTTAACCTAAAACCGTCTGTATCATCATAAGTTTTTTTTTACCAATATGTACATATAAATCAGTATACTAGTGTAAAAAAATTGCTCAAAAAAATTGGTAAAACGATTTTTTTATACGATTTGTCAGTTATTGACATATTTTATATATATGTATTTTTAGTAGCTCTATGTACAAAATGTAGATTGTAGTTTTCGAGTCTTAGTTTCTATAATCAAGTACAATTGCAGCTACCTGGCCTAGATAAAAAATAAAAATTTGTGCAAGCGCTTTGACATTTTGACAATTTTCAGCGACAGCTATCCGATATTGTAAGCAGCGGCTATCGGTTTCAGTTCCCGGTGGGAACACAAGTTTTCTCCTCAAGGGATATTTGTGTGACATTGTTTGTGCAATGTAAATGCTTCCGGCACGACATAAGTCATCTCAAGTCAATTTATTGTGGGGCTTCGAGTGTGAAAGCGATTCAATTATATTAATATGTCGTCATATCGTTGTGCTGAGTAAGAAAAAAAGTTAATAAAATAATTTCATTTTTAGAACTGCATTTTGTATCTAAAAATATTATTACCAAGTGCTCGCTTACTAGCAACGCATGCACAGAGGGTGGTGGGCCACCAAAGGGAGAACGTAGGGGGTTAATATGAAGGGGGAGGTATGCAGGGTGTAGGTGTGAGTGCAGGCACGTGTAAGTCCTGAAACTAATTGGCATCCGAGAGTATATATGACAATTTCACTTTCAGTTCATAAAAGCTGGATAACTGAGCAAATAATTTGTGTGATTTATTAAGGAAATATGTATACCATGATCATATTAAATATGTATTTATATAAGATCATTATTGAGATACATATTATTTGTCAATTATCATTACTTATAATTAAGTATATTATATTATTCTTAGATTCATGCACTCTTTAAAATGTTGTTTTCTTAAACAACGACGTCCGACTCTATTACTTAATTCCTCTCCATCCAAAGGTTATCTGGAAGATATCGCTTTTAGCGATAAGACCGCCTACTGCTACACTTTTTTTTTGTAAATAATTATTTTGTTTTATTTTTTGTCTTAATTAAGGTGTTCAATAAAGAGTTTATCTATCTTACTATACCTAAGCTTACCAACATAAAACTACACTGTATAATCAGGTTGATGCGATATTCGAACTTCAATATATTGACTGAGGTTGGTTTTGTATAGTGCACTGCATCTTAAAGTCTAGATTATATACCAGTATATGTATTACAATAATATCATTATACAACAGTGGCAAATTCAAAATTATAACTGTACCGATTTTCACCAAATCTTAAATATATAACTCAAAGGTGACTGACTGACTGACTGACATAGTGATCTATCAACGCACAGCCCAAACCACTGGACGGATCGGGCTGAAATTTAGCATGCAGGTAGATGTTATGACGTAGGCATCCGCTAAGAAAGGATTTTGATTAATTCTACCCCCAAGGGGAAAAAATAGGGAATGAAAGTTTGTATGAAACTTTGTCAATTTTAAAATAATACTTCTTAACGCGAGCGAAGCCGCGGGCAAAGGCGCTAGCACAGCTATATTACTAATATATATATAAGGACACTATTGATCAAGTCACCTAAAAAATTAAAACAACTTTGAACTGCCCGTTGGCTTAGTTGGGTAGGTGCTCGCCTTCTAAGCAGGAGTATCGGGTTTGATGCCCGGCGGAAACACAAGGAAAATTTGTGTTTCTGGCTTTGGGTGTGATGTGTGTGTGTGTGATGTGAATGTTTCCCACGACACAAGTCATCAACTTAGTGTGGGCCTGTGAATGTGAAAGAGTTTATGTTTGAACCGCTTCCAAATCAGTTCCTCGTTTATGAGCTACGGTGCCACAGACAAACAGAGACACACACACGCATAGCGTTCAAATTTATAACACCCCTCTTTTGCGTCGGGGGTTGAACATATGTATAAATGATGACGCACAAGTATGTAATACTCGTATGTACCTATACAAATTCTACTTATCACTGCAACTATAAGAGTCTACGAAAACTCTACGGCACGGCACCTACGTATTTCGTAGAGAAATTCTACTTTCACCTATCAACAACAGAGAATAGATAGATAGATAGAAAATGAGTCATATATTGCAATATACTCGTATAATATCAGTAAAGTTATTTTTAAAAAGTAGGACAAAATTAAACTACTAGATATTTAAAAAAATGTAGTTGTTAAGTATATGTTAAGTCTAAAATGTACTTGGAAATTTAGCTTATATAACCATTATTGTATTATTATTTTGTTTATAATCATTTTTATTTAGTCACAATAATATGTTATTTTATGAAATAAAAACAGCTACTACTACAAGAAACATTAGCATTATTACTTGACTGCGGATTTGAAATTTTCCGTATCTGTATCACCTACCTATGAACGTTTGGCGGAAAAATAATGGATACCACTTTCAAAATTTCTGCCTAAGATATGACTTTGTTGTTCTTCAAATGATGTTCGTAAGAAACTTCATTTGAAGAACAACAAAGTCATATCTTCCTATGTTCCTAAGAAACTTTCTCTATGTTCCTAAGAAAGTTTCTAAGAAACCTTCTCTATGTTCCTAAGAAACTTAATTTTCCAAAAAAGAAAATGCCCAGTATTTTAAATTGGCTAATACTCTATAAACGGTCCTCTATGAACTATCGAAAATGATTATCAAAATCGTTTATTCACATGGGCCCCAAAGAGGCACTCTAGATATTTTAGTCTTCATTTTAAGTCATGTTCCAATGTAGCAAGTGTGAAACCTTTTCGTGATTATTACAAATTACGTTGTACTACAAGGTGACGCAAGCGGGAATTTTATGGAAATAATATGGTATAATCATCGAATACACCACAGGATAAATGCCCTATAAAAACACTGGGGTTTCTGCTTATTAAATCGGTGAGGAATTCATAAATTATTGTAGGTATTTATTTTGCAACTTACATTAAGTTGCAGTGTTTACAAATCATATTTTCACGGTCCAATGTAATTTTCGAGTGCAGGTTTAACTTTTGTTACAAGAGATCTATATTTATGATTATATAAACTATAATACTATGTAGATCAGATAGTTCATCCATCACAGGAGTCGAGTCTTGGAGATTATAGATAATCTTTTTCAGAGCATTTAAACTACAAATTATAAGTCGCCGAGACGCCGGACGGTATACGCGCGTACTTGACTGATGAAGGAGCACCGACTGTTCCGAAACTAGTATCGTAACAATGCGAGAAAACAACCGTGAGTGGCATCGTATAATCCTTAGTATAAAAATTATCAATTCAGATTTATGTCTATATTCGTTCTTTCATACTTTGCTTTTTGCCAAAATTTCACGATTCTAGGTTGTAAAGGTTTTGATTTATTTGCGGGAACAAAGATGCATGGCAAAGAGTTACATTCCTTTAGTTGAAAAATACATAACATGTTTAATGTATTAGTTATTGTCCGTGCCTACGTAAGTAAAAATCAGACTTTCAGAATAAGTTTCAACTAACGATATTGCATAGTTAATACTACCTACCTCAATAACAAATTATTTGGAACTCTACATTATGTACCTACTGTATTTTAAAAACTTAACATATACTTAACAAGAAAATGTGCTCGTTTATTAAGATTTATTTTAAAACAAACCAAATATTAAATTTGTATACAACCTACAAAAACAGAACTACCACATCGAAAGCATCTTTGCAAGAACTGATACAACCGGCTTGCGTGCCGCGTGCCGTTGCCAAGCAACGCGTCACCGCAAGATGGCGCAGGTGACGTCAGCTGAGACCCGTAGGGGATCGGGAGGGGGGGCAAGGTCTCCTCACCGTCCGTCGACCGTGTCACTTCCCAATGAAAAACACGATCTTCGACTATGTATCTGTCTGTCCTTGATAAGTACGGAAGGCTTTCAGTACAAGCCAAATTCGTGGCACCAAAGTGATGTAACTATGACGTCATTAGGTCATCTATGGTGTATGTCAAGTTCAAAGAAAACGAAAGTCTTTCTCTTTACGTTTCTTCTGTTAATGTATTCTTATCTATATTTTGTTTGAACAGCTGTTACGATGCCGGCATTGTTCTAGCAATGTAACGAGTCTATTAAGAATCGACTAGTTACGGTTGTTTAACATACATTACGAAAAACTTATGTTAAAGTCAGCACGTGGGTACTAGTTACCGTTCAATGTATCGAGAACACAATTTTGTATCACTTTGTTATAGTAGATATGCTTATAATACAAGAGTGGTTTGGGTATTAGGTTGTATCTGACATACCATCTAATTATTTTAATGTTATTCGTTATACTGCACTTTTAATCATTGATATCATGAAGGTCGTGAAAATATAATGCCTATTTTAATAATAATTATAATTTTATGCTGGAATGACAGTGAAAAAAAAACTTGTACAGCATAGACCGGGATATTAATCACATTAATATCCAAAAGAAAACTAAGTAATCCGTTATCTACGCGCCAATTGCCTATATTTCGTTTAAAATTAGGTGTATCCGGATTGGTTAGATGGATTTGGATAAAGCCTATATTCCTGACTGGAATAGTGAATGGTAAAAAATATTAAAACCGCAGGTCGCAGGAGCCAACTAGTATGATATATACAATATTTAATGTAATTAAATAGTTAAATATTTCATGCCAAAAAGATCAGTTACGCGTATTGTATAAAATAGTTTTTTTTTTCAAACAAAGTACCTACCTACATATTAGTAAAATTCACAAAATTAATCAGAGGAATTCGTTTTTGTCATTACCAAGTAAATTTAAATAATGGTAATGTAAACGCTTCCATACTCACAGCCTCACACTTAGTTATAGGTATTTTATCAATACATGCGTAATCAATATAATATAATTAATCGTAATCAACTACGCCAACGGACAGTACCTATCTAATAAATATTAATGGGATTAAGTAAAAAATAACCATCAAGAAAACAAAACAATTGGTACATACATTATTAATTGTTGACGACGATTGTATTAACCACAGAGTACTAGCCAAATAATTTAATTTCAATTTTATCATACAAAAACTACATCACACTTAATTCGTTCACAACCCATAAACAAATAAAAAGTTTCATGCAAAATGAACCAAGAACGGTGACCGAGTAGCGCTCGTTAGCCGTGACAGCGATGACAATTGCATGACGTCATCCACCAACACATACAGCCGTGTATGATAAGAAAACCACAAATGTGCGTGTGTAAATACAAACATGTGTGGGTTGTGATTGTATTGTAAAATACTTACATATAATTTTGTTTTAATATTTATTATTGGTGTAAAATTTATGAGAATATAATTATAAGGAATTATACAGCATAAACCACCTATAAGATAGACTATAAGACTATAAGATAAAAACACATATTCTTGAATTAATCCTACTTTTCAACCGACTTCAAAGAAGGAGGTTCCCAATTCGTATGTATGTATGTTACGCGATATGTCCGCCAATTATGAATCGATTTTGTTGATTTTTTTAACAGGGCGTGGCGTAAAGACACACGAAATAAGTGAATCTTTTATACTATATAGAAACATTTTATTTATTTATCCCCATCCACAGTGTTTACCCCCAACACTTCTTGTTACACAAAAAGGTTGCGGATGAAATTCAAAACCCTATAATAATTTTCACTTCAAAAATAATACATATGAGAAATCGAACATTCTGTTTAAAATTTGCAATTTTTCTTTTATTGGTGACAGTTACTAAACTGATTTCGGATATATAAAAAAATATGATATTAATAAGGACGATATGGTTTTTATCTATTTATATTTTTAACGTTGTCTATTACTATTAAAGATTTCAACGTATATTTTTTACATATTATTCAACAACCTACTCGCTCCTATAAATTATATCCTACTTAAGGGGTTTGCTGGAAGAAAACTCTGTGAAGGGTTAAGCTCGCCTTTGTCCATCTTTTGTTATGACTTTATTGTAAAATTGTTAATCAATGTGTGTACTATGAAGAATATTAGACGAATAGCAATGATTAATATTGTAATGAAGATAAGTCGAATGAAGATAATTGAGTATGACAATGCCAACACAATGTTTGGCACCAGCTCTGCAATAGAAGGTTGGCCTATAACAGGTTTGACATATAAATCATTACTTTTCTTTCTTATCATTTAAATTGTTAACCTAACATATTATTAATATTTACACGCAGTAGTCGTAGTTTGGTTGTAGTTTTTTTATTAAACAATCCAATTACATGACAATCTGCATCCGTCGTCGACTACATCGTCGCCTACCATCTGGTGAAATGGAAGTCAAAGCCTATCATGAATAAAAAGGCTGTTTTAATCCTCATTTTAAAAGTGAAGAACTCAGTAATCTTGCCATTTGACGTAAAAAGTACCAGATTATATTTCAGTATCGTTACATATATTTATTGTTAACAGAACAAGTTTTTCTATCGTTTGCATTTCGGAGAGTGTGCGCAGGAATTATTCTAGCTATTTCCTCAAGCCCGTTTTACCATCTAACAACAATACAAACAGTCAAACGTCATCCAGCTCCAGCTGGCTCAAAGCGTTTCGTTTCTATGTTTATCATCCGTACTGCGGGAGTGGAACTCATTCCCCGCGTCTTTGTTTCCTGAGCGGTATAATCTAGCAGTCTTCAAATTAAGAGTGAATAGGTATCTTCTAGGCAAGCATGCTACATCTTTGGCCGCTTCGTCGCTTTCCATCAAGTGAGATAGTGGTCAAATGCTTGCCTATCAATCATAAAAGTCAACTGTCTGTCTAATTGTAATCTTATTTATAAATCTTTGCTATGTTTTTGTTAATAGAACCATACATTATCTGAATGTTATAATCGCATAGTCCAATTTTCAACCGACTTCAAAAAATGAGGTTCTCAATTCGAGTACGTTTTTTTTTCTATGTTTGTTACGTGATAGTCCTGCGTACATCGACCTGTATGCCAAATTTCAGCCCAATCCGTCCAGTGGTTTGGGCTGTGCGTTGATAGATCACATTCAAATTATTAAACAAATGAGTTCAGCGAAAACTTTATAAAATATGACTAACTTCGTCTGATACCTTAGAACCTATTGATTATTTAAGTGTCCATTTATTAAACTCCAATTATGTTTGTATTTGAGGAACAAATAAACACCCTTTTTAGTTATTCATTTGACAGTAAACGCCTTTTGAACTTCATTCTCGAGTCCTTTTGTAAGTCTTTTCGTTTTTAATACGACGGATTAATGGGAACTTGTCTAGTTTGATTTAAATTGTTTTGAAAGACAAAGACTATTTATTTGCATGAAACATGAGCTATTTACACACACATGCAAGCACAAACATGTTAAAAACGTTTCTGGATATCAAGTTTTGCCTCGTTAAGCGTACAAATTTGAGAGACTACTCAGTCACCAAACGTAACAAAAATATATATTATGCATGCAAGTATTCAAAATCTTAATTAAAAACGATGTCAAAATCAATAAAATATGTAAAAAAATATCTTGAAATTTGTGGAGGAATTTGTATCTATTTTATAAGGTCAATACATATTTCTAAGTCAACGTTTTAAAAATTAAGTTATTCCCCAAATTCAACGCTTCATGACGTTTTATGTTTTGACGTCATTCGTGCCCCACACTAAGTTCGATGACTTGTGTCGTGGGTGCCGGAAACATTCACATCACACACACAATCACAACCATAACCAGAAACACAAATTTTCCATGGGGAGAAAACTTGTGTTCCCGCCGGGAATCGACCCCGATACCCCTGCTTAGAAGGCGAACGCCAACTATGCCAACGGGCAGTTCAAATAATAAAATAAGTTCATCGTGATAAAATAATAAAACGGCTTTACTAGAAATAAAAATCAAAATCAAAGGGAACTTCAGTCTTTGCTTTATATATTTTTAGTTTAGTTTTAGGAAATATAGGCAATTGGCCCGTAGATATTAGTACTAGAAGTACAAAACATCAAAAGTACAGTTATTATAGTAAACATTGTAGATTTGATATGGTATTTATTTTAATGGATATCTGTCTTATGTAATAGACATCTTAATATCGAACATTTACTTATTTTAATGACACAAGTCGAGAAATAATATTTATCTGTTTTAGTTTCTAAGAATTGAATAAAAAATGCATTAGATTGAATTATTGTTCTCGTTCAACTAAATTATTATTATTGACTTATTTCTTCCTCACACAGGAAGAAGTCTTGGTAAAAATATTTTTTGTATAAAACAGGAAATTTTATTTTAATTACTTGTATTATTGGTATTATTTATTCGTATTAATTGTTCTTTTTTATGCTTTTTTCTTCATGCAACCTTCACTATATCGTCCGATCACCTTATGGGCGGTCTTCCGACACTGCGCTTGCCAGTCTGAGGCCTCCATTCCAAAACCTTTGGGCCCCATCGGCCATCCGTTCAGGCAGACACTGGATGCAGGCCGCTAACTACCGTTCTTTGTGGAGATCTTTGGGTAAGGCCTATATCCAGCAGTGGACTTCTTGTGGCTGAGATGATGATGATGATGATTCTTTGTTATATAATTTGCCTCGGTTTTCTTTATTAATTTACTACAGTGAATACCGAACCATGGTAAGTAATTTTATTTATTTGCTATTGTTTTATCATCCGTTTAATATCGATAAAACATTTTGTATAATGTTTTTGTTTTTTCTTAGTATCAATCTTTATTTTTTGGTGATTTTTTAATATGTAGTATAACATATTGTGATTGTTTCAATGATTATTTTATGTCCTCAATTCCTTATACAGTTTTGATGTAGTTCTAATTTCTTACGAAAAAAATCTACAATCTTCGTGAAAATGTTGGATAAAATTATAATTACAAAATTTTTTTTTCAATTTTTTATTTCAATTGGATTCATAACAGACAATACACTGCTGTTGCAATTAACAATCATTTTAACTTCCGTCTCAATTAACAACGTACAGTATATTAAATACAAATATTTGTAAGTTAGCTTTACGTAGGCGATGGCCAAGTATATAACAATAGTATCTATGCGTACGGAAGGATCGTGACTACTCTATATGAAATATGCAACCGTTTCGAGCTACACCTCGTGCATTTTGCATAACAAATGTCTTGTTGGACGTGATTTTCAATTTTATTTTTTACAATTCTCTACTTGTCTTTGTAATGGATTTGCTGCATTATATTCAACTTTGTCCTTTGCAGAGAGGCAATGCCGCCAGCATGATGGAAACGCTGGTAGTGGGCTTGAGCACTTGAGTTACCTATAAGCTAGATGTCTTGTAAGTAAATTATTTCTTTGCTGTATGCTAATGCTTCTGGTTCTATCTGTAATATGTGTGTGTGTGATGTGAATGTGTCCGGCACCCACGATACAAGTCATTGAACTTAGTGTGGGGCTGTGAGTGTGAATGCGTTTGTTTGTTATTTGTTTGTTTTATGTAGGTATATAGTTTTAGGAAATATAGGCAATAGGCCGGTATTTGACCATTAAAAAAATCTCACTTTGTATATAGAGACAAAATCAAAAACAAAATCGTTCATTCACATGGACCCCAAAAAGGCACTCATGAAATTGAAATGAATTAATGACTCCACTGCCAAATTTGCAAAATTACAGCCATCTCGAGAAGAACCTGGCAAGAAACTCGGCGGCACATTTTTTTATTTATTTTTTAAATTATACTTAAACACCTTTACAGTTTACAGAGCAGTTTAAACATAAACATAAACGCTTTCACACTCACAGCTCCACACTCAGTTTGATAACTTGTGCCGTGGGTGCC
This sequence comes from Lomographa bimaculata, assembly GCA_948107665.1. Classification (NCBI taxonomy): domain Eukaryota; kingdom Metazoa; phylum Arthropoda; class Insecta; order Lepidoptera; family Geometridae; genus Lomographa; species Lomographa bimaculata. Next base: position 5,089,177 of record OX403586.1, on the reverse strand, counting down.
GGAAACATTGCCATCACACACAAGCACAACCAAACTTTTCTGTATGACTGTAACGAACCAACACGAACTTAGTGTTGGGCTGTGAGTGAAAACGTTTATATTTATGTGAAAGTTAAGTTATTTTTTATTTATTTATTCATAGAAATCAAAACATCATAAATAATTTATTAATTATAAAACGTATGGTAAAAGTAACAGCTAATAAAGGGTTTTACATTTTCTACCTCTGATACAATACAAGTCTTAAAGCTTAGTGTAGGGCTGCTTAATGCTAAAACATTTGTATTATTGATCAACTATTTTTATAAATGTTTTTTTATTTGTTAGAGTATATAGGTTATCTTTGTTTGTATACAATATATATGGAGTTATCTAAATAGTAAACAATTATTTTATACTAGCCGTGCCCCGCGGCTTTGCCCGCTATAATCAAGTTTAAAAGTAGGCCTTGTGTTAATCCTATGTATAATCTATGTACATTCCAAATTTCATCCAAATCCGTTCAGCCGTTAAAGCGTGCAGAGGGAACAAACATACTTACACACTTACACACAAACTTTCGGATTTATAATATTGGTAGGATTAGTTCTATCTAATAAATTACATCATTGTGTACGTTTGTTTGTATTTTTTCTAAACTTCTATGCTTTTTGTGAAGTGATCAAGATAAGTGAGTGTCATTGATTTTTTTACCTTTTATATTTTACTTAGAGGAACTTAGAGATCGTCTAGTTTAACACCTTATTACTACTCAATAAAATTTGTTAAATGATTAAATTTCTAATGTGAAAAATTTGGGTTATGTACGTTCAGATTAGATAATCTTCACCCAAATGTAAGTATTATTCTATTTATAACATGTTAAACCGTTTCAAATATGACTACGTGAACTAAACTATTGAAACCTTATTGACAAAAAAAATATTACCCTTGTTAACCCGCCAAAGATTACACTAGGTATTGTGAATAGAACCACCTGTTGCCTTGCTTTGGGAATTCACTTTAAGCCCACTTGAATTGGTTAGATCTCTCAACACTGAACGAGTTTCTCAATGTATAACAAATTTAAAGAATATCTATTGCGTTCATCGAAGTTAAATTTTTTTTTATATAATGAAACGTTTGATTACAATTATAACCGATGGAAAGTGAAGATGTAGTCAGAGGTAGAGCCATGGACGTATAAAAATAAAGAGGTAATGCCGCATCCAAAACGCAGTGAAGCACCTATAGATCCTACACATTTCGCTTGTCCTAATCCGAGGTTCACGCACACAGATACACAAAAGGTCTGACAATTGGCGCCAATACATCTATAACTATATTAGTTGTGTGTGACAGCTATGCACGCACACACTGACATATGTGTGCTTTACCCATGGTTGGAAGAGGTTACGACCGTACCTATTTCTTTTAAGTCCAATGGTACAGCACGTTAGCTTAGTAAATTTAGTTAATAAAAAAATAAAGGTGAAATAAAATAAAATTAAGTGAATAGGTAAAAGTTAACATTGAAAAAGATTTCACTGTCAAGGAAGTTGTGACATTCATTACAATATACAATTGGGCATAATCACCAAATTGTGTAAAAAACGATGCCCCTGATAAAGTTGACAAAATTACGTTTACAGTTCAAATAAACTATCATCCCGCCAAAATACCTTTTAAAATCATTGAGCGTACTGACAGTCTCTATAACTCGAGTGTAGCGTGTCTTGGTACTGTACTGATAAGGAGAAGTCAGGTCATTCCTTTGTTGTTAAAGATTACAATGTCAAAGTATGCGTTCAGATGCTAATGCTCGCGGGAGATGGCGCCAGTGTCGATGCTATCAGCCCCCGCCGGGACCCGGTCTGGATACTGGTTACAAATTGCAACTAGTGTGAGTTAAGTTTTTTATTTAGTTTGAAAACTTTCGCGAGTGTTATTCACTATTATTTGTTTACCAACTGCCTGGGATGCGCGACTTTTTTGATCGGCCAGCTCCCAGATGAAAGGCATCGTATATGCACGATATTAAGTGGAAAATCCGACAAAAACCGCCTTGAGTCCCAGCCGGTTGGTAAACAAATAATTATAATTGAATTTGATATTTTTTCTCTAGATTTTATTGACACTTAACTTATATATCTAAGGAATTTATTTATTATTGTTCCTGACTATATCTACGAGCAAATTGCTTATATATTCTAAAACTAAATACATCAACACAGCAAATATCTAAGTTACCAAGGCACCAAGCTTATAGGTAATTCAAGTGCTTAAGCCCACTTTCAGTGGGTCTTTAAGATACATTACGGAATAAGTCGAAAGGATAATGCGCTGGGGTTATGATCCTACTTAACAGGTACCCACTTTTGTTCCCTGATAGATATAATCTGAAAACTTGTGTTCTCATCGGAAATCGAACTCGATACCCGCTGTTTAGAAGGCGTACCCAACCTAGTTAACATAATTTTAGTTCTAGTGAAAGTAATGTAATATTTGGTTTTATTCCTAATCGCTAAATTGCTAAATTATATAATTTTTTTTTTTTTTGCAATAGTTTTCACTTTTGTACTTAGCTAATACATTAGGTCTATGCGATATAGTGTATATATTTTGTGTGGAAAAAATAATTGACTTGGACTTTGACTATCGATCTACGAACACATAATAATGTAGTAAAAAGCCATAGATAATGTATAGCTACTTGGTATTTTCACAAACGATATCACTTGTGACGTTACTTTATTATCTTATGTCACGTAAAATGTTTGATCAGATAACATAGTTTGCCATTTTCACGGACAAATGTTTTGATTATGTAATGATATTCATATATATTTACTAGCTGCGCCCCGCGGTTTCACCCGCGTTGATAATGATGAAAAGTGATGATGATGATGATGATGAAAAATAGATGTTGGCCGATTCTCATAGATACCGGATAAGCACAAAAAATTTCATCAAAATCGGTCAAGCCGTTTCGGAGGAGTATGGCAACGAAAACTGTGACACGAGAATTTTATATATTAGATGTAAAATAAAATATTTGTGCTAAAATTATCTTTCTAAATAATTTTTGTCATCTTTTCAGACGTAAACGCTCTCGACAAAGCGGTCATAGATGACGGCTATGGTGACTACCTATTACGGTTTTCATAAAATAATTCTAATACTGAAATATAAACTTTATTACTTTATTAGGCACTTTGCCGAACATTAAAGATCGTTTTAACCATCTATAAGCTTTTGAGAACTTAAATATTTATGAAGTAAAACTAGGAGTTTATCGTAATATTGTATCGGAAACAAGCGGCAAAACCTGGGAGGCGAAAGATAGCGCACAACACTACCTTTATTAAGATCTGCATGCAGCACGTTTACAATTAATAAGCGATTTGAATTAGAATTTGGCTTTTTTTCAGTTTAGTCGTAGAAGGGAGTAAAAGAAAATCCTTTACTCCCAATCCTCAACATGTCGAAACAGGCATAAAGCATTTTGTTTACCGTACTCTAGTACCCGTTTGACCCGAAACCACGAATCTGTGTCAAGCAGTTTATTCAATCTGGCGGCTGAGACTCTCCAAGCGCTGCCCGAACGACTTTCAAACCTATTCTTTTCATGTTTGAGCACTTTTCCGTATTTTCTAGCCCATGGGGACTTGGCTACGCCCTTGTAGGTGTGTAGATTGTCCTTGAATATAGAGCTAACGATGTGTCAGAACCAAGAAAGTGAATTAGATTTCTGTTTCGTTGGTACAATCGTTACGTAATTCTCGAATTGAAATAAACACGTATTTCGACCTCAATTAAACTTTGCTATTAATAATCACCAATACCAGATGTTATGTAATAAATTAGTGTTTTGTTGCAAACTTAGACCTAGTGACACTGCTGATAAAAGTTTGCTTAGTACTAGCGTAATATTACATTTTCGTTGTTATATTATGTACCCACACACAGAAGTACAATTTTAGGCGCAACGTCTTATATACAGATTAAAGATAAACTCCAGAATGAAATCCAAAACATGCAACTTTATCATACTACAGCGAAGGAGTGGAATTTATTGTTCCAATGACGCAGGTAATGATCTAGGGGTCTTCAAGTCAAGAGCGAATAGGTATCTTCTAGGCAAACATGTCACATCTTAGGCCGTATCATCACTTTCCATCAGGTGAGATAGTATAATCTCAATTTAGCATAAAAAAACTTTCTAGCTTAAAAACTTTTGATGTAGAATATTTTAAAAAGGCACTTATAAATTAATCTGTTAAAAACTCTCTTTTCAACCACATACAGTCATGAATATATAAAAAACATCTGTTTCTATGCGAACAGTTTTATTTTGCTCTGCGTCTTCAAAGCTTTATATATAATTGTTACATTATGAGAATTTAAATTAAAGATAAAGATAAAGATTCTTTATTTGCGTAAAACATGGTATGAAGATCTTAAATAGTAGAATGTTAGTGAGGCACTCATGTTTTGCTATAGGTTAGTAGCATGCAAATTTACAAAGTCACATCTTATCCAAACTAAACATATATAATTATGTATAAGTAATAACAAAATTGTATTTAGTTAAGGAATTCTCGTACATCATACATTAATTTACTTTGTAGCCATTTATACAATTTATTTTTAAATTTTGTAATATTTAATTTTTTAAAGTCACTTGGTAATTTGTTGAATATTTTTATATACATAGCTACACATTTTTTACTATATTTAGCACTTTTTGGTATAACATTGTATACCAGCCGATATGGGTCCCGTTGTACCCTTTTTGAAACATCGAATGCGCTTACAACTAATTCGTATTCGTTATTCGTAATTCGCTTTACATTCTATGACAGAGTTGTAACTAGAAAAAACGTTTTTACACTCACAGCCCTACACTAAGTTCAATAGCTTGTGTCGGAAACATTCACAAACACACACAGAACTAGAAATACAAATTTCCCTTGGGGAGAAAACTTATTTCCACCGGGAAGCTAAACCGATACCAAGCTTAAAAGGAGGACACTCCTAACTGAGCCAACAGTCAGGTCACTTATTATGCTTAGCTTTCAGGGTGGCTTTAATATTAATTTATTTATATAGTATATGTAATTGTAACAACCCTTCTTGCATATAGCGTTTGACCATGATCTTAATTCTAGTCCTATGTTTAACGAAGTCTAAATACATAATGATGTAATGTTCAATATTGGCTCTTTAATATGTTCGTGTCCAACTTGAAGGTCAAAAACTACAAAGAGAGTGCAACTAGTGTGACTCCAGGGGTAGAAGAGTAAACTGCACTTTAACTCTAACCTAATCTAGAGACAGTACAGACCCCCGAAAGCGCTCACAATCTTCCGAAATCGATATTCACTAACCAGATCGTTCTGGGTATATCTTAACGCTTCATTACCAAAATCACGCCTAAATCCAGCAGACGTGCTATCTCTACTAGTACTCAGATTACCAAACCCTGCCAGCCGTGCACTGATAACAACTTAAGGGGATGACACGGTTATAAGGATGAGCGAATGAGCATGTCTGTAAGCTTGGATGTTAGTCAATGCGCTATAAAGACGCACGCGGCGATGCTTAAATTCGAATCTTGGGTATATTCTACGACGAAACCTAAGAGCTTTTTCTTACATATGCACTAGGGTTTACCACTTTACCTTTTAGTCATTTTACTCTCACCAAAAGATGAAGTGGTAAGCACACTTTTGGTGCTTTCTGCTCTCCCTATCGCAATATCATTTGTAAAGCTTGCCTTAGAATTTTATTTTGTGATTCTGGTAATTAGAGTAATTAAATTTAATGAAAGCCTCTCTGGGGAACAAACATGAATTTGAATGAAGTTCTTGTAGATTATATCTAGCTCCCGGAACGTTTGCTGCTTGCAGACAGATTTTTCAGCTTGGGGTAGTGAAGTTTTCTACCAGCCTACTACCCTCGGTTTGGCTTTGAATCTGAAATGGTTCCTGGGGGTAGTTGCTGGCTTTTATATTTTGTGAAGCTTACGAGTATACTTTCATAAAAGTACGGTACGCTGGATAAAAAGATGAGCGTTTGATTTTTAAGCAGTATAACCGCTAATAAGCGGTATAGGAATATATCTAGCACCCATAATCGAACTAAGTATGGGGCTTTAAGTTAGGAAGAAATTATGTATATATTTGTTAGTGCATCGAGATCTATAAAACGTCATTCGTTTTTCAATGATTAGTGTTTGTATACACGTGCTCGCAAAAATATAGATAAGATAATACAAAATAAAAATCTTATCGTTAGGACACGCCTACTGTTCCGTAGCCATTCAATATAAGCCTCTTTGATAAGTCACAAGATCTAATTTGCCTTGATAACATTTAACATACACTGCCAGAAACTGCAACATAAGGTTTTATGCCGGTTCGAATAGGATTTGGTAAAACGGAAAACAGTTTTTTACATGTTTATCGAATTTTATTGCCCCTAGAAATATTGTAGAATATAAGCCATTTAAGGTTAATGAATATAAGGTATACAACTGATTTTTTAATTTTATTTTTACTAAAAGCATCTTAGTATCTGCTTTAATTATTATAATATATAAATATTTAAAGTGCAGACATTTTGAGATTAATTCTACTATTATACAAAACTAATTACATAAGAGATCATGGGTCTCAATATAAAATACATACAGTATTTTTTTTTGCATTACACTGTTCCAAAAATATGTTTTAATAAGCATAGGTAAATAAAAACTACGATGACATTATTAATACTATGTAAACATAATTAATGTAAGATATACAAATATGATTAAATTCTGATTTGTTTTTAGATAAGTAATTCTATTATTTAACGGTAAATAAACTGTAACCGCGAGTAGGTACCTGTTTTTTAGGACGTCAGTACATACAAAAATCGTGGTAAAAGAAGTTGCATAACAAGTTGCCATAAAAGAAAATGAAAAAGTGAACATTGAACGCACCACAGGCCGTCAGGTTGGCAACATTGAACGCGCGAAAAAAAGGAATGGCCGCCCTCAAGGTCACAAGAAGCTGTCCTAGTCTTGGAGGGCATTTACATTTTTTTACCTCGGGGCTTGGCTGTGTATTATGTATGTATCGTATATCTGCTGTATCCCAAGCTGATGGTAAATCATAATTGTTGAACATTGCGTTTTTTTTTCAACCACGTTCCGTGGCAATGGTACGAAGCCGGTAATGGAGTAAAAAAAATCTTTAATTGCAATATGTTAAGGTTATGGTTATGAGGAGACTGGTATTTCAAGTTGCATGTGGTCTCCCGCAAAGAATCGAGTCTGCGGATGATACTAAATTATATGCACCTCCCTTCTATACTGGTATATGTATGTACACATACGGTATATGGATAAGGATGTAAGAAATCGTTTGAAAATAATGTATTAATTTGAACTTTTATTTAAAGAAGGCTAAATTTGGGAGTAATATGTATATTATTACCCTGTTGGCGCGGTGGGCATGTCTCTGCCCTCTGCGCCGAGAGTCTTGGGTTCGATTCTTGGCAGGAGCATAATTTTTCATCTTAAAGGAGATTTGTGCTTCTGGTTCTGTCATTCATTGTGGGTGTGATATGTAAATGTTTCTGGCACCCACAATACAAGTATTTGAGCCTAGTGTAGGGTAGTGAAAGCGTTTATTTCTATAAACGCATTCACATTCACAGCCCCATAATAACGTTCGTTTTCTCGCGGTCGTTATATATATAAAAAACCAGAGTTCCGGTACTAAGTAGTATTTTAAAATCAGTCTCCTAAGTTCGATGACTTGTGTCGTGAGTGCCGGAAACTCTTCTTGGGGAGCAAACTTGCGTTTTCATCAGGAATCGAACGCAATACCTAGGCTGCTTAAACGCGCACCCGAACGGGCAAATCTATAGGTATTAGGTATATAAAGATATTTATTTTATTTACTTCAAAAAACCAGGGATAACTTTGAATCGAAATGGTACAACGACATTATCGAAGACCCACTATCGAGAGATGCAACTTGCCTTGCGAAACCAGAATCTTCACATTGTCGACCCGTTTCAGATAAAAAAAACCAATAACGTGTAAGATCGCATGGGAACGCGCACCGTTTCACACATTATAAGCTTTCTGTAATAGCAATAAGGGCTAGAATTGAAGTGGCGAATTGTGTAGAAAAAACATGGCAACACCATAAATGGTATGGCTGCACCTGTCACTAGTTCAGTTTTAGTCCGGTTGGGAATTAGGTTTTAAAACGTGTAATGGATTGAAACAATACGGGATGCGTACTCAAATTCAAATTCGTTTATTCATGGGGCCCAAAGAGGCACTCATGAAAGTTAATAACTCTTCACGGAGAAAAAATACCTTCACCAAAATGTATCACATAGGCACTTTATTAAAAATATATCACGCATAAAACATAAGAAAAAAAAAATCAATCAAAACACATAGAATTCATGGGACCGTTGAAATGTGATTATTTTTAATGTAATGATTTCCAGATATATAATTAATCGGTTATATAAAATTAGGCTGAAAAAAAAATTTATCCTTTTTACCCATCCATGAATACAAAAAAAGCGTGTGTTTAAAATAAATTAAAACCTCTCTATTTTGGAAGAGTTCTCCTTTCCATAAAAAAAGTAGAGTCAACTAATTATTCTCTGTAATTTATTTTATTCAATACCCTAATCAAAATCGTATTATACCTGTTTAATGAACATAGATGGAAAAATATACTAATTGGTTTGTTTACCTGTGTTTTGACCTTGATAAACATAACGAGATAATATTTTTTGCCTCCCAAACTGTTAAAGTTTTATCCGTTTAGGCAAGCGTAGAAATCAGTTAAATAAACTTTTTGTTCTAATAAAACAAACAATATTCTCATAACTAAAGTAAATACACAATTCTTAATTAGTCATTATAAAATACGTCCATGTAATATTTATGTTTTTACTTACTCAGATATTTATATTTTTTTACCGACTTCAAAAAAGGAGAAGGAACTATGTTCTACTATATGTATCTTTTTATGTATTTTTTATGTATACTGATTTCTCCCTCATTTGTGGACCGAATCTCAAAATTCTTTTTTTGTTTGGTAGATTATAATTCAGAGGTGGTCTCATATAAATTTTATCGAAATCGAAACAAGTCAAAACTAAAATATAAGCGGTGAAGTCGTTTTTTTTAAGCTTTGCTTACGTTTAAATTATTTCAAGGCCTTATGCCTTAAAGATAATAATAATTCATATCATATTCTAATGATCGCCTGGCACCAAAAGGTATTGCGGCAACTATCCATCCAGCCTTTATCAATTCTTGGCCTAATGTGCTCACTACCCTAGACAAATTGTTTTATTAATACGTTATTAGCCAAAGCCCGATAATATAACAAACAAGGGTCAATTCCCTATAGCTTACATAAAATTATGCTGAAATTCAGCGAATAGTCTACGCTAGAGTGACAAGGTATGACAATATGCGTGATAGCAAACTGATAGCGATATCAAACACTATCACAGGTTAATAAAGAAATCATATGATTATTCTGGCTGATAGGTATCAAGATTGATTACGGAAGTGTGTGATAAAATATGGGTAATGTGCGGGAAATCAAGTATCTTGTAAAGGGGTTCCACAGACAAGCCAGATTTATTAAGACTTTGTATTCACCATCCACGTTTCACACTAATATTATAATGGTGAAATTTTGTGAGTGTGTTTGGCTAATAATTATGACTTAGGCACTAACGCGGGCACTGAATGTAGCCTATGTGTACGACGGCTACCTCCAAACCAAATTGAATCAAAATTGATCCAGCCGTTTGAGCGTGAATAAGTAACAAAGATACAAACACACTCACAAACTTTCACCTTTTTAATATATTATTGTTATTAATATATTTCCTCTAATGAAATTCACATCCGCTAAAAGCATAACGACTGGATTTTTCAGAAAAATATTCTTCACTTATTTCACATTGAAAATATTATGTAGGTACTTAGATGAAAAATGGTTTCTGTATATGAGTCGAAAGTAATTTCGTACTTGGATATATTACTTTATTTAAAGTGTGCTTCAATAGGAGACAAAATAAGGTATTCAGTTCAGTGTTTCTAACATCAAATTACTTTATTTTTTTTTATGTTGGATAGTCAAGCATTTGACCACTATCTCACCTGATGGAAAGTGATGATTTTAAATGTGACTATTTTCTACGCAGCAAATGGAATAAAAGAAACTATACCTTTAAAAATGTTGAGACAAGGTGTAAATAAAAAGTCTTTATTATTGCGTTGGTCTTAAACGCAATCTTTTTTATTCGTTTGTCGTATGATCACAGTAATTTTACCATCGGAATTCAAATTAATAATCATATAAGCATCGTTAAATTCTGCACAAGTCTTGAATATCTATTAAATCTAATAGAGACAACCCTAACCAGTATCTTCTTGCGACTAGTAGCGTTACGCACCTAGTTTCTTTTTGCTCTCAAATGCAGCTGTACGATTAGGGTTGTGTCAAACACATTTCTAAATTCTGTGCATATTGACCACAATTTTACATACACGAAATTTATCAGAAATAAGATAATTATCATACGTAAATTACATAATTATACTTAATTAGGCACACTATTAAGCCCAGCGTTTCTGTTTTTAAGTTACCGTATGAAATCAAAACAAAGGATATATAAACAATTTTTTACATTCAATTTGCTTATGAAAAGCTTCTGGCAGCCCTATTCTAGGCCACCAATCAGGCGTTAACTGCGCTGGCGCATCGTTTCACAGCAATTTCACTAGTTGCTACCGAACTGGCCTGGAACCGGTACGTAGCGCAATTATGCGACACTGAATGATAAAACCAAGACAATCTAAATGCCCATCTTAATGCAGAAAAACTATGAGTTTTAATTAAGAGGGTTTATTTCTTTTGTTTTCTCTCTCGCTCGCACAATTCAATATTTCTAATAAATACAATTATGTGTGTTGTGTGTGTTTTTAAATATGATTTCAACTATCTATGATGCAAGTTTAAAAAAATTTATCCATCCCAAAAAAGTGCACAATGCCGCTAAAGAAGATTTCACTTCAAAATGCAACACTTTGATTTTGAAATTTAAAACAATATTACCACACTCCCATCATTTTCATGACAGTACTTACAAGCATTTGAAGACGTCAAATAATGATGCTGTCCAAAACTTACCTGAAAAAGACAAACAAAAAACTTAGAATAAATTATAACGATTTTTTTTTATTAATTACATTTGCTATTAATAAAAATAGCAAAGAGAAACAAAACTTTGAACACGATATGAAATAGGATAATTTAAAACATTTTTATGATTAACAAACACAAGACTTAGATTTGTAAATTACATTTAAATATTAATTAGACACGTAAATGTCAAAGATGCAGTCGATGGAGTTAAAGTTTTATCTTATGAAGTATATTATGCTTTGCCGCGCAAGAGTTCGAATTATATACGTTCAAAACCCTGGGTGTCATTGAACTGTAAAGGACGCTTACCATCAGGCACGCGACTTGCTTGTCACGACTCTCAAAGACATAAAAAAAAAAAAAATATACTCGTACATATAGAGTTGTCTTAATTTTGCATTTTAAACAATTTTTACCGACTCCAAAAAAGAATAATGTTTGACTGTATGTTTTTATGTATGTACACCGATTTCTTCCCCATTTGTGGACCGATTCTCATAATTAATTTTTATTTGGTAGATTATACTTCAGAGATGGTCCCATTTAAATTTTATCGAAATGGATGAAGCCAAAACTAAAATATAAGCGGTGAAGTCGGTTTTTTAAGCTTTGCTTGCGTTTAAATTATACTACACCCAAAACAAAGCAAACAAATGCTTGCTTGTCATTCACACTAGCTTGCTTGTCGTATAGACTAGCATTCACACTCATAGCTCCACATTAAGTTCAAAAATTTGTATCTTGGATGCTTGAATCATTTACATATCATTCACTTAATCCCACCCCGAACTTGAAGCAATAATGTCCTTTGGGATAAAAATGTGTAGTCCTGTCGAGAGTAATTACTCACCGTGCCACCTGAGTCGTTAAAAGAAGTCTAAAGATAAAATTATTATCGATGTCAATCATATCACATTATTAATATTATAAATCCGAAAGCTCGTGTGTAAGTATATTTGTTTTCTTTTCACGCTGTACCGGCTAAACGGATTTGGATGAAATTTGAAATATACATGGCTTATACCTAGGATTAACTCATAGCTTACTTTTTAACTTGATTAAGGCAAGCGAAGCCGCGGGGCTCGGCTAGTTTATTATATGTCCAGATGTTATTAGATCTACTATATGTTTAGTTTTATTTTGTTCTAGATTTTGAATTGGTAACATAGGCATTTCAATTTTAATTATCAAAAGAGAAAGGCCAATATCAGACCAGGCTAATATTACACCATTAGTTATGAAATGTCTTGTCTAATACTTACATCTAGTTACTAAGCAAATCCTAAGTTTAGACGTCAATTACTCTGAGATAGACTGTATATAAAAAAATGTTATATAATGCGTATATATTTCTAGCAGCCCGTTGGCTTAGTCGGGTGAGCGTTCGCCTTCTAAGCAGGGGTATCGGGTTCGATTCCCGGCGGGAACACAAGTTTGCTCCCCAAGAAAAGTTTGTATTTCTGGTTCTGGTTGTGATTGTGTGTGTGATGTGAATGTTTCCGTCACCCACGACACAAGTCATAGAACTTAGTGTGGAGTTGTGAGTGTGAAAGCGTTTTTACATACCAATATTGGGGAGTGTGGAAATATGTCTCAGTTGAGGCATCACTGTAAGGTCAAGACTTGAGTGGAATGTCACTTGTATGTAGAAGTTCTAGACTCTTGATAAGAATAAATACTGTTTTCTATCATGCACACATTTAAGAAAATAATTAAATGTATCGATGTAACTGTGACGTCGGCAAAGCCAGTAAAAACGAATTCCGTTTAATTAATGGAACAATGTAAACAAATCATGTTGTTAAATAAAAGAAAGCAAAACAAGCTGTGCAAACAGAAAAAGTGCCAGTCAACAACAAACAACATGGTAACATAACGTCACACCACTATCGGTCGCGGACACGTTATCATTGCGCGTAGACGATCCGTTTTTAGAAATATTAATACAGTTATAACCGCCTCTATTTTTAGTCCGGCCTAGTCTAAAAATACAGTGGACGCTCGATGACGCTCACTTGATACTACTAATGTTACTCATGTAATGTAACAGTGTCGTTGACTTGCAGCTATATCGTACGTAATTGACGGAACGACTGAGGTTATCGTCAATAAATTGACTATTAGATAGGTCATTGTAATGAAAATGCAATGCTAGTGATTTTAAAGATCCTTCAAACACACTTTATACATTGGACAATATAGATGTGAAACCAGAACTTTATGATGATCTGGATTAGTACTTGGATGACCTGGAAACGAAGTTTTTTAATAATGAAACCTAGCTAGATCGATTTATCGATCCCGAAACCCCCTATGTTCTAAATTTCATGAAAATCGTTGCAGCTGCTTACGAGATTCAGATATAGAATATATATACAAGCTATAAGCTCGATTTCTTGTAGGTAACTAAGCTCTTTGCTAATGAATAGTTTTAGTTTAGTTTTAGGAAATATAGGCAATCGGCCCGTAGCTAGTAGTATGTTAGTATATATACACATATACAAGAATATTTCGTTTAAAAGTATTAGATTAGATTCAGTCGAAATATAATGGAAGAACAATGCAGAATGCAGCAAAGCAGTTGCGATTACAAAATTGAAATTCGAACATATTCAAACGCCTAACGTTTGCCAAATTGATACTTCGCTCGCTAATCAGCTCTCTAGCCAATGAGCGTCTCCTAAGTGATTCGATTAACACACGATTTAAATTCTCTGCGTGGATACATTAGCAAACTAATAGTTCAGTAACGTAAGTTGCCCACTATTCGGACAGGCATGAAGCGAGAGACGTGCTCGAGTGCGCTGCAAGGTCGACTTCTCGACATTGACCGTGAAGTTACAACATCAACTTCAAAAAAACTTATTATGTTTCCGCAAATTGAGTGGAGTCTGTTACGCTCCGAATCGAATTGAACTTCAAAAGTAATTGTGATACGTCACAATATTCAATTTCCACGTGCGATAAACAGACCAAATACGGATCGTGTCGATGAAGGATCAACGTATGAATGTGCTTGTTATTTTCACACATCTACAGTCCTATCTTTTAAAGATTTCTCATAGGCATTTATTTTTTACTTATGTATGACAATGTGGCTTAAGTTTTTCAAGCTTATATTATTATAGAGGACCTTGCATCTAGACAACTCTTTACGAGGTTTACAGATACATGATTTTGAATATTTTGTTAAAATTTAATGTTGGTAATAAATAAAAAAAAGTATTCTTTCTCAAATTTCTTTTTACATAATTTTTCTATTATTTTTCAAATAAACATTTTGCAGTAAATCTTAACGAAATCTGCATGCATTATATTGTGTGATATTCTAGTTATGTTTTTTTTATTTGTGTGTGTGAAGTCAATGTTTCACGATACAAGTCTTTGAACTTAGTGTGGGGCTGTGAGTGTGAATGCGTTTGTTTGTTTGTTTGTTATGTCATTGAGAGATGAGATGAGCATGGAGCTCGCCTGATGGTAAGCGTCACGCTTGCACAGTTCAGTGCCAGAGTTTGAACTTATATAATCCTAACAACTCCTGCGCGGCAAAGGATTGCGCTTGCCATTCTGATATTATATGTTAAATAAATCTATTTAAGCCCTGTTATTTCACTGGAAACATTAACTGTCAATGCGATATTATTACATAGTTTAATGTTCTGAACATGTTATGTCTCTGACAGGCTAGCGTTTGTCTACTATCTTACCAACGTGTAAGAAAAGTAGGATAGGTTACAAAAGGGTATTGAAGTACACGGAAAGTGTATCGCGTTTTAATGGCGGGGTTGACCTCAAATAGCTGCGGGCCTGATTTCTAGTATACAGCCTCGTTTTAGCCTCGTAGATTATTTATATTACTTTTCAGTCACATAAAATGTCTTTTTTCTTGAAATAACTCATATATATTATTATACTTCCTCATTTTCGTAACTCTTTTCACAATTATTTTTTGCTACGTTTACGTAAATCTATTTGAACAACTTGCAACACATTTTCAAACTTCGCAAAACTTTGAGAGGTTCTGCGTCACAGAAGCCCTTCAAGCGAGTTTGAAAGAAATGCCTTCATTGATCAACGACTTGAGAAAAAGTTATAAATAGCTGCTCCAGAATCCAAAACTGTAACAATTGGTCATGAGGAGTCCCAAGTCCATTTCAATTAACAAAAATTATATTAATCTGCGCTAGTCGGTTGGCGCCAATGCGTGACACGAGGTTATGATGATGTGACGCCTCTTTAAAAACCATTGTCACAATGAGCCTGAGCTGTGTTTTAATCGGATCGGATTACAATGTCTTCATATTTTTTTTCTTTTAATATTGTAGTCAGTAATGTCTTGTAGATAACTTAGTTCTTTGCTGTACGTAGTTTTAGTTTAGTTTTAGGAAATATAGGCAATTGGCCCATAGATAGCATTATAAATTAATGGGGTAAAATGTTTAGTAATAATGCATTTCAAGTGTATTATTTGTACATATTAAAAGTCCTAGTCACAAGTCACAGTCAAAGTCAAGTTAAAGAGTCATAGTCTTGTCATAGTCAAGTCATGCCCTAGTAAAGTGGTAGAAACTTTTCTAGAAATTCTATTGGAGTTTTGGAGCGAATGCGAAAATCACGCTTTTCAACTTTGTATGATTTGCCTACACTTATGCAGGTTTAATAAGTATTAACTGTTCACATAATCCACCATTATCACACATTAACACTCGAAGAATCACAGGTTTTGGTATACAAAATCAACAACGCCATTTTTTATTCTCGCGGCAAAAACCAAAATGTCTTCATTTTCATAATTATCGCCTACTTATATATTACTTTAATCCCGACGCAAAGAGACATATATTATAAGTGTAATGAGTGTATATATTTGTTTGTCTGTTGCATTGTAACTCCCAAACGGCTGAACTGATTTTGTTTTACGTTGTTTTTTTGGGGATGCGACTTGATTGAGAGTAATTGGTTGGTGAAAATAAATAGAGCAATTTTACAGATAGGTTGTGAGGTGTGAGGGTTATTGTAAAAAAAAAAAATCATTTTTTCGATCGATTTTGGTGTTTTTTTTTGTTTGGTAAATTATACTGCAGAGGTGGTTCCATATAAATTTAATCGAAATCGATACAGCCAGAACCAAAATATAAGCGGTGAAGTCGGTTTTTCAAGCTTTGCTGGCGTTTAGATATTTAAAATATACTTCTATTTTTCCGTCCATTTATTTTCCTAACAACAAAAAATACAAAGGATAATTTTGGTTTTCATAGAACGTGTTCGCATGACCTTGTACTGGCTGTTGTCCACCAAGCCCAAGCATATTTAATTATTCATTATATCTTCATTAATTCACTACGAGCTTGTTTTTGTCAAATCGCTTTTGTGATGTTTTAAATTCAAACAATTATTCATAATTGTTATAAAGTTGTTTTACATAAACTATATTTTAAAATTTTACATAATATGTGTGATTTTGTGTTTGGTCTGAATGTTTCTAGCACACACGACAACTTTTTTTTTATACTAAATAGGCAAGCATTTGACCACTATCTCACCTGATGGAAAGTGATGACATGCTTGCCTAGAAGATACCTATTCACCCTTGGTTTGAAGATTTCCAGATTATACCCCTCGGGGAACAATGACGCAGGCAATGAGTTCCACTCCTTCACGTAGTTATTGAACTTTTATGTACACTTTTCATCAGGTGATATTGTCGTCAAATTCTTGTCTATAGGGAAATATAATCAAACGCAAGCAAAGCTTAAAAAATCGACCTCACCGCTTTATCTTCGGAACTTTGATCAGATTAGATGTACTGAACACGCATTATTGACGATATTTCAAGAACTACTAATCAGATCTTGATCAAATTTAAATGGGACCGTTTATGTTTTTTTATATATTTGTAATACATTACCGATATTTTCTGGTATATCCCCGGCATGAGATTCCAGAATCTTTTACACAATTTTCTCCCCAAGTGTTGTTTCTGGTTTGGGTGTGATTTGAATGTTTACGGCATCCACGACACATGTCATCGAACTTAGTGTGAAAACGTTTACATTTATATTGACGATTGCAATGTCTATCTATTAAAACAAATAAAACTTAAATCGTCTACTTGAATCTCAGAAAAACTCAGGTGTGTAAACAATTTATCAACCAATTTGATATTCGATACAGCATCGGCGTCACAGTCAAGGTTGAGCTCCGAGGAAGTGGCTAGACAATGCGCTCGCGCAGCTATTTCGCAATGAGCGCGGGCGGTTTACGCGCAAGTAGGAAGTCTACGGTTATCATGACTATCGTCCGATATAGTATACGCGGGTACATATTACGATAGCCAATTCATTTATTTTTTAATGCACGTTGACCTAGTTGGGTGAGGGTTCGCCTTCTAAGCGATTTCCGACAGACACAAGTTTTTTCCCCAAGGAAAATGTGTGTTCCTGGTTCTGGTACATTTACATCACACATTTTCCTGTGTGATGTGAATGTTACCGGCACCCAGGACACAAGTCATCGGACTTAGTGTGGGGCTGTGAAAGCGTTTATGATAATATATTGGTAAGCGCAGATGCCAATATTACAGGTTTTAAAGCCTAGCTTAGGCATTTCGGAGTCATAATAATTATGCTTTAATTGATATCTATATAGGTGAAAGTTACATAAGTCCAAAAAAGCATTTGAATTTATTAAAAATCTATTAAAATTCCGAACTATTTGAAATCAATAAAGATAATCACAGTTCCCTACATCTCTACGTTTAGTTAACATAACATTTTGTTTTGTTAAATTATTCTAATGTATTGCAGCTCATATAACATAACACAGTGCTTCATCAGAGCTAGTTAAATTGCAAATAAGGTTATACAAATGACGCATATGTACACACTTTGATTGAATGAATGACCGTATAATAAGGCGCAACTGCGTATGTGTGTTCCTTTACTTCAACGTCAGATTATTGAATTTAATTAACCTTTATTTTAAGCAGTGTCAAGAACTTCTTCACTATAATATTATGATCTTTCAGTGATCGTGTTGTTATATACTCTTGTATGTCTGTTGATCGTTTTTTACCCAACTTCGGCAAAGCAGGAAAGTTATGATTTTAGCACCGTATGAATGTATGTAATGTTCGCTTGTTCGTCCTCACAGCATCTAGAAACCGATTGTAATGTGTATAGAGTATCGTTGAATTCGTCTCAACTCTCCGGTTATTGAAGTCTAGGTTTTCTATTATAAAAAAACAAAATGGCGTCCGTGGTGTATCTTAAATTAGAGACCAAAAAAAATTTAATCATGGGTCATCATAATGGGTATCAAATAACAATTAAAGAACTCCATTATATAAATGCCATTTCAAAAATACAAAGCATACGTTTTTTTTAAATCAATGGAAGCTATTTTAAACCTTCTCTTCATTTTAAAGGTTCTCTTCAGTAAAGTTGTAGTTTTGTTTATGTTTGTTACTTCAGAACTCCGTCGGTTACAAAGCGATCTGGAAAATTATTTATTAAATAATTACTTATAGATTGGTCCTATAGAAATTTCATCAAAATCGTTTGGTGTTTATATCCAAAGTTTGGCGTTTAAATTGTTTGGTGTTTATAATCAATTAATTGGAAAATATACCTCCTGGTAAAAACAATTGCGTATTTGACTTCATGTGACTTGGTGTTTAGATTAAAATAGCCCCAATTGTTTTTTATTTAGTTAGGTACTGGGACTGAACTTAAGTTTTTGTTGTTAGTTGTGTTGTGTTAATAAAATTATTTCTTTCTTTATTTCTTGGTGCAGTTTTCTTAGCATATATTTTTGGAGTAAGATTTATTTGTAAAATTTTATTACTTGAGTATACTTGCACCATTTTGTGGTACTACACAATCAGGTTTGTTTCTTATGAATTATTTTGTTTGTTTCCGGTCACATAAATGGTAGCATTTAATATCTTATCTCTAGGAAACTTTCAAATTGTATAAAAATCACATTGAATTAACGTTCTTGATATTAGTATTCGAGTAGATAAGAAGTTGCCGATTAACGTGTTTTAGATTTTCATGTTGCATTTCCTTGTTTAAAACTAGTTTGCAAATAGTGTCTTCTACAAACTTAAGTGGATCGAACCTAAAAACCCGCTGAGGAAATGTTAAATAAATGTTTAAAAATTAGGTGCAATCGCTTACAAATAATATTTGTCACTATTTGTGCCCATTAAGATGACGTCACACGTCCCCGTAAGACGTTAATAATAAGGAAAGGTTAATTTCGTCGCTTCAGGCAGGGCTTGAGTAGCTCAGCGGTTAGAGCAATAGGTAATAATAATAACACCCTATGGCTGCGGGTTCAAATCCCGCCTCAAGCGATAATTTTTCCTTTCTAAATTTACCATTAGTTACCAAATAATTAATTAATACCATTTAGTTGTGGGCAGGAGATATTTAGTTTGTATTACTCTGCATAAATGTCATTTCATGTTTCTTTTAAACTTCATTAAAATCCCTTTTTTATGCTCAATAATCAAGTATTTCACAACTATCTCACTTTTTTTATAATAGATAGGCAAGCATTTGACCGCTACCTCACCAGATAGAAAGTGACGATGCGGCCGAAGATGGAACATGCTTGCCTAGAAGGTACTTTTTCACTCTAGACTTGAAGACACCCAGATTATAACTGTTTAGGGAACAAAGACCAAGGCAATACAAATCCTACCTGAGTGACGATGCGGCCGAAGATGAAACATGCTTGCCTAGAAGGTACCTATTCACTCTAGACTTGAAGACACCCGATTATACTGTTCAGGGAACAAAGACGCAGGCAATGCAATCTCACCTGATATACATTAATATTGCTGTGATGATAATAGAACGGTATTAATAACTGGTTTTAAGAGCCTAATTATTTCGTCTCATGTGCAAAATGATTGCAAATGCTACTATCTTTGAAACAGTGTTATTTATCTATGCTTGTCAATTACCTACACTTTAGGTCGATATCCCATAATCGCGTATGATAAGCTCTAAGACTAAAGAACGTGGACAGTATCTGAAAGCAGTATTTTATACGATATCAACATTAATTTGCAATACATTCAATAGTCATTGATAAAATATGTCTAAGACATAATTTGTGTTAATTTGACAGAACTGCTGAAAACGGGCCGAGTGTCGAAAAACGAGTCAAATATGTAACCAATTCTGAAGTATCCATATTTAATTTGTATAGATTCTTTTTTGTAACAGGTTCATTTAGACCACGAAAATAATGAGTTTGATGACTTGTGTCGTGGGTGCCGGAAACATTCACATTACACACACAATCACACCCAAAACCAGAAACACAAATTTCCTTAGGGAGGGAGAAAAGTGGTGTTTCCATCGGGAATCGAACCAGATACCCACTGCTTAGAGACAAACGCAACGGACAGTTCAAACACTCTTTATTGTGGAAAATTGTGAAAAATGTAAATCAGACTTAGAATAAGACTTAAAGATGTTCAACACTATGAATCTCTATAACGTTTTAATGGCATTCGATGAAATCCTTTATTTATTTTAGACCCTATTATGTTTTAGGTAATTTTCATCCCGATTAACGTATTTTAAAACAAAAGCCGTAGTTTTTGTTGTTCAATCATAAAAATTAGCTACAATATTATACATATATTCGTTGTTAATAAACTTGCCAACAACTTTTCAGTATTTCGCCCACACGAGGATTTACCAGGAACTGTTTATTCGCATCTTTCAGTCAGGACTGTTATGGAATTTATTTGCTTTAAAATTTCAAGTTAATATAAATTGGTAAAAAACATACCTACCTATTTCTTGTTTGAATCTTTTGTGCTTACATTAAATAATATTTTTTCAGTTAGTATTTCACTTGCATTGATAATTATCATCACATTGCATAACAATGCATAAGTTTAACTAAAAAATATACTCGAATTAGATTTTTACATTAGTTGGCTTTGTAGGATTACTACAAACAATACGTCATAGTAAGCCTACGTTCCCAGAATTCCCAAAAAAGTCATAACAAAAACAAGACAAACTGTCAAACGTCATCCATATATGGTTGACATACCTCCAGTTCGCTCGAAGCGTTTCGCTTCTACGTTTATCATCCGTACTGCGAAGGAGTGGAACTCATTGCCATCGTCTTTGTTCCCCGAACGGTACAATCTGGGAGTCTTCAAGTCAAGAGTGAATAGGTACCTTCTAGGCAAGCATGCTACATCTTCGGCCGCATCATCACTTTCCATCAGGTGAGATTGTGGTCAAATGCTTGCCTATTAGGCATAAAAAAAAAATAACAGTTCACATCGATAATCGTACCTCAAACATTCCTAAAAGCATAACTTCCCGAAGTCACGGAAACAGCCCATAATCACATGAAATTTAGTCGAAAACATGAATCACTTGACATTGAAAACGCACGTCGAAACCTAAACACCCCGAAATCGGGGGTAGCACCAGGGTGGCCACATCGATTCCCTTGGAAATGGGGTCGGGCCCCCACCCGTGACCTTGGGCGGCGGAGATGGCCGAACGTTTCCGAAAGTCTCCCGAAGTTTTCATTCATTTGTACTTTGGACGCCCACGTGAAGAGCCTTCGGCGGATTTTGAGTATCGTCGGGGGAACTCGTACTCCTTTAATTATGTATACTTAATGTCACTTGGGTTTAAAACCTTCCAGAAGCTTCAGCGTTAGCGGTACTTTTATTTTGTGACGCAAATTGTTCTCTTCGTTTTATTTGATACATAGATGTTTTATATTTATGACGTAGAAGTTTTAGTTGCTTACAGCTAAGAGATGATGTTGTTTTTGTTATAGCTCAGGTTATAAAGGCTATTAACAATGAGTAGCAGTACTAGTTTCTTGTTAACCTACTTATAGGTAACCCATAAAATTGCATTTCTTTATACTTGACAGGGAAGCATTTTCCTAGGATACAAAGTTCAAATGCATAAAATGGACAGCTATTTATAAGTAATATGAGCTTACGATTGAAAAAGACAATAAGTACCCAAAATCAAAATGTTAAAACTACCGTGACTAAAACTAAACTTCCGTCTAGACAAGCACTGTAACATGCATCGGCCGCATCTTCACTTTCCATCTGGTGAGGTAATGGTCAAATGCTTGCCTATAATAATAAAGCATTAAAAATACACTTGATGACCTGATCTTAAAAACGGCTGCACCGATTTAAACCAAATAAAGCTAAAATCAGAGGCTCTAAAAAAATCTTAAAAAAAAATGTCTTTAAAAAACCGTATAGAAATCGGTCAAACCGTTTTGGAGATTATTTTTGCACACAAATGATGCGTTTACGTAAATTTAAATACAACATATTGTGATAAAAATCAATCAAACTTTCTATAAACGCAGTTACTACTCCAATCCCTACTAAATTAATATTATTTTGAATATAAGAAAGTTTGTATGTAAATGTATGCTTGATCTACGGTCTACGCATTTGTAACGGCTGAACGGTTTTGGTCATTTAGTATGTAGATCGTTTATAGTCTAGACGCTATAACATGATAACGTCAACATTTTAATAATAAACAGCACTAACTCATTCAAGACCATTAAATTATAGTTAATACGGGAATTAGCGTGACTTACGCGTTATCGTGTCCCTCCTAGCGTCGAAGTGGGACGCACTCGTCCTGAAGTAGGCTTCCGGATGAAGTCGAAACAATTATCGTTCTAGACATCGATAACAGCTAGTCAAGCTGATTCCCGTTTTAATTTAATACATACAAGAACTTTTAATTTTCGTTTCATTAGATACAAAAATATCACTTGTAATATTGTCAAACATACATTTGATTGAATACATCAAGTTAATAATAACAGAATAATTATAATAAGCCTCCAATTAGTGTACAGTAATAATATTTTTCCCCGAGGGTATAATCTGGGAGTCATCAAATCAAAAGTGAATAGGTATCTTCTAGGCAAGCATGTCACATCTTCGGCCGTATCATCACTTTCCATCAGGTGAGATAGTGGTCAAATACTCGCCTATTTAGCATAATATATATATACATCAGTTCATTTGAATATAATTATTATAACATATATCTCAACATATATTATAATAAAAAATTCTTTTATCCATTTTATTATAAAATTTTATAATAATCAGCATATAGCCCTCACAATAATTAACGTTATATTGGGTACCAAGTTCATTAGGGTTCACCATAAATATTACAACCTACATTTTGCAACCTCATAAAACCAATGAAATTGCATAAAACTATGCTGTTTTAATTTGAAAATACGTACATCTAAAAACTATTAATTAATAAGGTGAGTGTAAATTGGAATAAAAGGTAACGTCCAGCTATCACTTTCATGAGGTGTCCATGTTGATCAACAAATTAAATACAAACCCTATAAATAATACCCTCCTCTGTGTTTGTGTTTGACGATATCAAGATGGCGTGGTAAATACTCTTTTTGTTTTACTACATTGGATTCACAAATGAAATAATGTAGGTAAGAACGTAGACTGTACTTCTTTTGGCATTGAGTCCTATCTTAGAGAAATTGTGCGGAAGATCATCTCAAGGCAGTATATAAGAAGAAGACAATGCAGGGTCGCTTTATCACACGTCAATATTTGTTTAAGAGCTTAGGGAAATTGTAATGCATGTGAGCTGCATAGATGCAGTCTATTGCAACCTTCAACACATATGTTTCCCTATTTACCAAGAATCAAACGTTAGGACATGGATGAATGATGATTTCAAACATTCGTTCAAATTATCATTGCTTTTAAACTAACACACATTTTTGATAACCAACTTAATATCTGTGACATGTAAGGTAAAACTTTATTTAAAGTTATTATAATAAAGACTTTTAAATCGGGATGTGGATATTTATGAAGCTGGATAAAAAATACTACTCATACTCAAAATACACTCATTATTCCACAGAGCTCCACGAGTAAATTATTAAATACAGACAACAAGATAAAGTTATAGATTTCTGAAGTTACTTCTACCGAAACAAGAAAAGATACGCGTCCATTTCAATGTTTATTTGCACAAAACAGCAGTTGTCAAAACTTAAGTGGATTCTTGCCGCACCGACTGGCATGACGTAATGCGATAGTAAAACAGTCAATATTTGATATGAAGCCATTAGCCACGAAGTGATAAGAGTACAAGTTCACTAATGAAAACGGGACATGAAGATACGGTCGCGTATATAATATTTTTATGAAGAAATTATGTAATTCTGATAAGCACTATTAAAATTTTATAATTGCATTATCTTTGCTTCTTCGTTGACGAATACTTGTAACGCTAAAAACGTCTAATAAACGTAAACGCTTTCGCACTCACAGCTTCACACTAAGTTCGACGTGTCGTGGGTGCCGGAAACATTCACACATACACATACAATCACAATGACATGGACACACGGGAGTGAAAGACTACAAATTACTGTATTTATATTATAGTAGTGCCCGTGGCATCACTCGCGTTTATTAAAAGTAGTCTATGTGTTAATCCTAGGTATAAACTATGTACATTCCAAATTTCATTCAAATTCATTAACTCATTACAACGTTAAGAGAAAACAGAAAAACTGTGTAAGTTTGTTTGATTTCTGTATTTAGACACAAACTTTCAGATTTATAATAATAATATTGGTGTGATGCGAATTGTGACAATATTATGGATTCCCATAGATAATCTCTATATACACCCAAATAAATGGTTTAAAACTCATGAACAACCACAGCCCCGCTTTGAGACTTGTCTTATGTTTAGCTCGAAAACTTGCGTGGTAGATTCCAGAAAATCCTCCAGAAACTCTCCATTTATATCCAGACGTTTTGCTACAAAAGCATTTAGACGTTGGATCCATTTTGCCTTATTTCCCAAAAAAATACATCAATGATTATATTTACATACTACTTACTAAGTAAACTAATAAAAACATATACTATATCATAACGTAATGAATAAAATGCTATAACCTTGTAGTTTCTGAAATTGTTGTAGTTACTTAGATACACGTAATAAGTGCCTATTTGTTCAATATCAGAATTTCAGGTTTACATAAACATGTTTTTATCGCATTAAGCGCTTAATCGAAATTTCCTTGCGTTCGTTTTTTTGAGGTTAAAAAACATATCCTCTCACTCAAAGGCAACTTTTTGTAATTATGGTTGGTGATAAGGTCAGAGCGAGGTCATTCGATTGTCCCTTTTCCCAGACAGTTTAAATGGACATTGATAAAACTGAAAGGATTCGATAGTCTTCAACCTTTTATTAGGAGCAGGTTGGCATATTCGTAGAGCAACTAATGAGTTGACTCTATTCCCAATAACTCCTTATAATATATTGGAACTACTTAGCTAACTATGTGGAGTTCTAGGCCAAGATAATATTAACTCTAGAAAACCGAAAAAAAACAAAATGTTTACGAAGAAATAAGAATATAGAGTAGCACTTATTTGTAGGATTTTTGTCATCACTACTTACCTAATTGTTTTATCTTTCTCTACATTATTATATTATTGTTTGTTTACCATACTCGACCACAAATAATCATTTTACCATCAGGTGAGATACATACTCGTAGTGGTCAAGGGTAGCCTATTAGAGATAAAAACAAACAAACAAAGACTTGTATATCGTGGGTGCCGGAGACATTCACATCACACTCACAATACACCCAGAACCAGAAGCACAAATATCCCTTGAGAAGGAATTTGTGCTCCTGCCGGGAATCGAACCCAGGACCCACGGCATAGAGGTCGGAGACCTGTCCACTGCGTCGTAAAAAAATCCGAATACCTGTATCATCACGCGTCTCTACATTTTTAATTAATAGTTTGAACGTTTTTTATTTTTATTTTTGTAGCTGTGGACTTTCTTTAGCTCTTGCTTTAGATAAAAAGATACTGCTTATGAAAAAAAATTAAATGGCAATTTTAACAAAATTATAAAATTCTTATACATAATATTCATTTAGATTTTTTAGTTAGACGGAGATAAATGCATCATTATTGATACCTATTCCAGAAAATGTACCAGTTTTTTTTATGACACTTCAGTAAGTATTTGGACGCTCACCTGATGGAAAGTGGTGATGAAGTAATTTTTTTTTTCGTGATATTTCAGAAATCTGTTATCTTTGATTACATACAGATATATCGACTACATAATCAGTGCCAGAAAGAGTGCGAATCCACAATTACCTACCGTTGTTATTATTTTTCTACAAGTAATCATAATAATATATAAAAATCTATATTACATTATAAATCATGCATCATTATAAGCATGCTACATCTTCGGCCGCATCATCACTTTCCATCAGGTGAGATTGTGGTCAAATGCTTGCCTATCAGGCATAAAAAAAAAAAAAAAAAAAAAATATCAGAAATAAGGTCTGTCAGTTTATTTTACATTGTTAAATATTTTAACTTATAGACGGAAAGGTCATCAGCTTATTTTACTGATACTGATACAGTAACCATGCTGCAATGAAAAATACATATGTAATATGCAAGTGTTGATTGTGATTATATTTATGTTTTACATATAAAACTATAGCAGTTAAAACAAAATATCGATTTGGTTTTAATTTTGTAGATGCTATATCTACATAAAAACTTATTTTATCATATTTTAGAACTTAGTATATATATTATACATAGCTGTTACATAAATTTCTGTGAACGCATGTTAGGAGCAGGATCTAGGATAATCTAAGAAGCTACGCGCGAGCACCGTTTGTGACAAGTCGACAACTCATAATATAGGTATTATATACCTACTGCCAAAACAGCGAGGTTATCATAGCGATTAACCTTCCAAAGTAGATCATCCTACTGACAACAGATTTGCCTATTTTGTTCATGTTGAACTCTTCCGCAAATGAACGAGTTCTTCCGCAAAATGTTTGTTATGTAGACATACGTCTTCTGAATATTAATAACTGTTCAGAGCATACACGTTTACGATTTACATCTTAAGTTTATCAAAAATCATCAGTTAAAAAGTGTTTATGCTAGCGATTGGATGCTAGCATTATCCGATATGAATATTTAATCTGTTAGTGTGTGACGACCTGGTTGAGGGTAGAAAGCACTAGAAATCGCCTAGAATTTCTAAGGGTAGCTGCATCACAAATTTTCAACTTAAAAGTATTTGGCTATGACTGTATTATTATTAGTAGAGTGTTATGAGTAGACTGTGAGCTTTAAAATGCCCTTAGACCACAAAAACAAAAATAGAGAGCGGAACCCGCTTGGTACTCCAGTACTCGTGTCTTTGTACTGCTTGCTTCCCTTCACTCTTGGATCCCGCGGTATGGGAAGGAATGATCTTATTATAAGATATTATTAACGTTATTATATAATACATTATGTTCAATTCAAAACCGATTCTAGATTCCTATTATGTAGAGCAAGAAACTCTATAAATATTATTTTATACAGAATTTTATAATATGTACTAATAATCATATCCAAACAGTACAAGTTAAACGTATTTATATCAAGAGCAAAGGAATCTTTTGTTTCTAAAATAATTTCAAGCTCATCAAACACATGTTACCTATACATAAACTCAAAGAAAAACTGTAATCGATTTTCATGGACGACAGAAGTAAAATCAATTTCAACGGAAAATTGCCTTACGATGTTTTATTTTAACGCTTAAATGATAGAAACTAAAGCAAAAAATCTAGGTATATATTTTTATAAATGTTGGCAAATACATTTTGACTGAGCCACACATCATTCACCCGTCGAGGGTGAGGCAGGACGCGGGGAGACAACGACAGAAGGTTATCATACATGATAAGAGCTCATCCATCACTCAGCTCAAGTCACAGAATACTCTCTAGCGACTACGTACTTGGAAGATTTTAGTCTCTAAAGTAGGTACACGATAACATAATGGCATTCCGAATGCATAGTATGTTGCAAAAAGGATCTTTGTGTAGAAATTGTCAAGATAAAAAGTGAAACTGTATTATAATCCACTTGTTGATACTGTCAGACTTTTGTGCGTTTGAACCATTTTATTCAACTACAACTATATTGAATATCTATTCCTGTTCAGTGGTTAAAAAGGTAGCCTGCCTATAGGCAGCTTAATTTAATATGTGGTATTTGAAACTCTATCGAAGAGTAGTGCTAGTTTATCAACAACATGTGGAATGTCTGTTGCAAATACCAAACGGCATCTGCTTATCCCTGAGAGAAAATTTCTATTAAGATTCTAGACTTTTATATTAATTAAGATTCTTATAAGACTTATATTGCGTGCTTATTAATCTCAGTCGTTTTTTTATATGATCACTATCTCACTTGATAGAAGGACACGATGTGGTGCAAAAGAAAATTGCTAATGAAGAAGTATTCTTTAAAGTGTTGTTACTAATCTACTTAATTAGACTGGAGGTTATTAATACTTAGCTTAAGATATTATTTCTAAAAAAATATTAGTTTAATTGTTTTGTTTTTTATTAAGTATTTTTCATTTGTTATCAACCAATTAAATAGACCATCTGAACAGACAAATCGTTAACCTTTACCAAAATCAAAAGCAATGAAATGAGAAGAGCTCTTTTAAAATTTCCACAATTTCAAAACAAATGATTTAATTTCCCCAATTCACGTTATCTGACCCTCGTCAAATACCAAATCTCTTAAGGAATAGTCTTTAAAATTGAATTGAGTCAATTTAATCAGATCCTGGGCTATTACGCTCTGCAAAATCCGTGCGCGAAGAATTAATAGAATGGAAATCGGGATAAGCGCCAAAATCCCTCCTAAATGAGGTATTTTAAATGTCACCAATGTTTATAAAAAATAAATTATATACGCAATTAAAAAGCAGTATTAAAAGCTTTGTTTAGAGGCGAGATAAACACTTCTTAATGTGTTTTAATGTACTTATTTACAAACGCTTGTTTGTATTTAGGTACGTTTGCCACCTTCATCCAAGATGGCAAACGTTTCAAGAAAAAAAAAAAACAATTCAAAATCGGTCCAATTTTAACCAACTTCAAAAAAAGGAGGAGGTTCTCAATTCTACTGTTTTTTATGTGTGTTACCTCATATCTTCTTTCGTTGTGAGCTGATTTGATCATTTTTTTTATCTGAAAGCTGATGCTTTCCATGTGGTCCTGTTTAAACTAGATTAAGATCTGATCACTAGTTTTTGAGTTATCGTCAATAATGCGTGTTCAATACATTAAATCTGATCAAGGTTCCGAAGATAAAGCGGTGAAGTCAGTTCTTTTAAGCTTGGCTTGCGTTTAATTATTTTAGGAGTTACGATACCACAGACAGATACATTGATACGTACAACAAACTTATAACATCCCTCGTTTTTTCAGGGGTTAAATTGTATATAGTTTAGATACTAGTGTGAAAAAAATACTGTTTAGGCTGTTTAGGATGCAGATAATAAACTATGAACATTTCTGGCTATTAATTCTTTGACAACTAACTTAAGTAGGTATTAATATGGTCTAGAATATTATGAAGCAAGATTTCTCGCAGATAATTGAAACCTGAGACTAGTTAGAGGCAGCGAGGGGTACACCCACGCACTTGGAAAAGGAATAGCTGATGACGTAGTAAAGAATTTTATACGCGTGGAATAATAAATATGTAGATATGATATTTAACTAAGTAATAATTTCAAATAATAAAGGTACTTAGATTATAGAACTAAATAGATAGGTAGCTAAACTGAAATACTTGCGGGTTAAAAACGGAAACCAAAAAGACCGTGGAACGGAATGTTTATTTTTATTTTTTGCGTGTGGGTTGAAATGGTGGGCTGAAAATGGAATACCCCGAATAATAAACAATTATTTAAAAAATCAAAAAAGATAGGAAATAAAACAAATAACACTCGAATTTTTTTTTGACCGCTTGGAAGGAAACTTACCCAGAATGCTGTATGCATTTCCACGTATGAATAGTGATACTAATTTGTTGTGCTCAAGAGCTAGGTAATTAATTATAGCTCAAACTTTATTTTGTTTTGTAATAATATCATGCCTGTTAATTAATTTCACGAGAAGCATTTTTTAAACAAATTAATATATTTTATTATATGTATATGTATGTATTGTATATTTAAAAATATTTAGTATTTTATAATTATATGGTATCTGTTTACGTGTATGTAAATTTATTATTTATATATCCTCTGTTTTTAATCACTGTTCTTCTATCTAATCTTTTATGAACGTAGAACGACGTCCTATTATATTGCGTTATTCCTCTCCATCCAAAGGTTGTCTGGAAGAGATCGCTCTCAGCGATAAGACCGCCTATTGTTACACTTATATAATTTTTTACTGTCATTCCTATTTGTGTTCTTTGTTATTTTAAGGTGTTCAATAAAGAATATATCTATCTATCTATCTATCTATCTATCTATATTATAGCGTATGTGTATGGTTTTGTTTGATATATACTTTTTTTTTCCGAAGTCCAAAATAAAATTAAATAATACAGACTTTTTTACTATTAACATTATTGATAATGGAAAAATACCAAAACTGAATAAAACAATGCTAAAAAGAAAAATCCTGTTTTAGTATTCCACAAGAAGTGGACGAGATTGTTTGCTTTACGCAACAACTCGTGACTCTCGTTACAGTTGTCACGACCAATAAACGTAACAAAGCATATCAAGATAAACAAGCAAATATACGCTTTACTGCTCAATTAATAATGCTACAAATGCAACAAACAATTTATCTAAACGCTTCCTCACATAGTAACATACTTTTTTCTAATTATCACTTTATTTGTTGTAACATTTCATTGATTAACCTTTGATTGTAGTTCTTGCGATAAATCAACAAACATTTGTAAAACCAGATCTGTTTTATAATTCGTGTAATAAATTGATAAAAAACAAATCTATAATTGACCTTTTACATTTCATTTTGTAATATTTATGTTTAAGATTTATTAACGTCAACTTTAAATATGCAATAATATTTACTACCAAATAATTGTAGGTAAGTCAATATTCTTACTAAAGCTACTTTTAAAGCTTAAAAAAACCGACTTCTACGCTTTACTCGACTCCGTTTCTTGATCAAATTCAATGTATTAAACACGCATTATTGACGATAACTCAAAAATTACTAATCATTATCTTGGCCAAATTTAAATGGGACCAAAAGAAAAGCACCAGCTTCTAAATCAGTTCGCGTGGAAAGAAAATATGAGGTAACACATATAAAAAAAAATACCGTCGAATTGAGTAGGAGGTAGCTCCTCTTTCTTCGTAAGAAAAGTCGGTAGAAAAGTAAATAATCCGACGGCGTAAAAACGGGTACTTCCCAACGGATCATAGTATCGGATTTTCACATTAACCGATCATAAAAGTTGTTCCCATCTGATCATAAGATCAGTTGCAACTAAAATAAATTATATTTTATTCTTCACGTACTTTTACTTTTTTAGATTTTGTTAGTTAAACGCACTTGGTTTTCGGAAACTCCTACTTATCTTAAACTAGCTGTATCTCGCGGCTTGAATTAAATTTTAATTAAGGCGGCTTTAATTAAGTTGAAAAGTAGCCTTTGTATTATTCCGGAACCTCAACTATCTACATTATAAATTTCCTCATAACCGGTTTATTCGTTACGAAGATACGTGGTAACAAACATTCACACACACAAATTTTCGCATCTATAATATTAGTAGGATAGGATAGGACAAGTTAGTTTGTTGTAAAACACAGTATTGTGTTATTATTAATGACCGTGCACGTGAACTAATGTGATAACAGATAAAACTATAACAGTGCACTGGCGCAGCAGCTATCCCAGTAACATGCGAGACGCAAAAGAGAAAAATAAAAAATGTATTATAAGTAATTTTTTTATACACTTTTTCGTTACCTACCTATTATGCAATTTAAAAACCTTATCTCACTTACACATTATAATTAAAGGTGTGCTTTATTATAATGTGTAAGTGAGAATGGTTGCTAATCAACTTTAAACAGTTTTAGTTCTTCAATGGTCGAAATGAAAAATGAAACAAAAGAGCATCCTAAAGGTGATTTTGAAATGCCTACTCAATGTACAGTTCGCACGACTTTATTTTTTCACAATATGGCGATTTTTGTGTTTATATTGAATTTCCATTTCTATCTTTAGTGATACTAGCAATAATCTTTTGATCTTTTGACGTTATTATCCAAATTGCCCCACGCGTTTGGTCTCTATAACGCCACAAATGTACAAACATACATACAAAGGCCGATAAACAAAGATTCCTTTGTGTTGCGCAGTTAGGTAAAAAAAAATATGCTTTGGTTTTGATAAATAGCACAAAAGTGCTTCATAACGTCGACGCCGAAGTTTTGAATACTTATTAAATTTTTTCTCGTACAGCAAGCACTAGTGCCGGTAATAAACCCTACAGAGTTGAAGAAATAACGTAAAAAAACGAGCACGCAGAGCCGACAACGCCACCGAACACCACACATTAGCAAAAAATATGTTTCAACACACACATACGCAAGTAAGGACTCCACAGATGTGCTCACTGCTCACACGCATCGTACAAGCAAAAACTCTTGATCCCAACACAATATTACAATTTGTTTGTAACTGTCAAGTTACTATATACTCGTATGTCTGATAAGTCTAAACTTGTCATTAAGATCACCGCAATATTATCACTTCACCATTTCGTCCAGTCCAGACCGGGTTGTTTTGATCAATATAATTTTTTTTTTAACTTTTTGTTGACGGACCAAGGAAGTGATTTTGTATTCAAAAGTAATCCAAATTTATGTTTGTCATTAATTAAGTTAAAATTGATAGCTATATTGCAAGCTGATCGTCTTGTCTCCTCCCTTGAGAGCTTCCCTTGACAAACCAAGTTCAGAGGTCGGTGGACGTCCTATCTTAGTTTTGCTGTTTTATTTGAAATAATTTCACCCATACCACACAGAAAACCTGTGCAATTAAAGCTTTATTATCCTTTACCAGGGTCTTAGTGGTAACTCGTTTTTAATTACATTTTAAGTACACACATACTTAGATAGCTCTCAAGATGTTGCCAGACGTCGGCCGGCTATCTCTTTAACGGACGTCATCATGTTAAAGACTACTGTGCGTAATAATAATATTTATGCAGATGATAATGCTTCAATATATTTATATTAAATAATGCTATACCATACTAAAACACTGTATAATTCCATGCGATTAAATCTAAAGAAAATAACACACGTGTACAATGAAGGTGATTTACTTCACGTATATGGTTACGTTTTCCGACTGAATAAATGTTTTTTGACTTTGAGATACAGTAAGTATAAAGAACAATTGCTCCAGTAAACAACAATTATGACTTGTAC
This sequence comes from Lomographa bimaculata, assembly GCA_948107665.1. Taxonomy (NCBI): domain Eukaryota; kingdom Metazoa; phylum Arthropoda; class Insecta; order Lepidoptera; family Geometridae; genus Lomographa; species Lomographa bimaculata. The sequence continues at coordinate 5,055,549 of OX403586.1, read as the reverse complement.
CTACCTTCAGTAGTCAAATGAAGTGTGATTAAAGCTAATCGTGTTTTTATATTACTGCAACTACCTATTAACATTTAGAATAGTGTTTTACGTATGTTTTATACGAAATTGAGAGGTCTAACTTGTATTTTATTCGATTGTAACGTAGGTAACAGAAACCTGTTTTTGTTTCGAGAATTTGGTACAAAATGTCATGCATGAAGGTCAGTAGTGCGAAGAACTTGCGACAAGCGAAGACTTCCGATACTTTGGAATAAATATGTGTTTTGGATTAAAAAAAACACTAAGTATCAATACAACTTTGAGTATCATCAACTTTATAGATCAAAATCAAATTTAGCTAACTCGACGTGTTCTTTAAGATGTAAAGTAAGATTTTTTTTCATAACTTCTAATATTCTTGAATGCCAATATACATACAATAATTTAATCCAACAAATACACGAATAAAAATCAATTAAATTATTAAAAAAATGTTACGTTTATAAAAACGTTTGAAAAACAACTTTGGTATATATGTCTAATGTAAAGGATAATGGAGAAAATAATAATAAAAAAACATTGTATTCTCCAATCACAACAGCAGGCATAGGTTGTAGGGCAGGTCATGGCTGAATGCGTAAGCAAAAACGGATGTGCAAACGATAACATATCACCATTCAATGCTTTGTTTGCATGATGTTATTGAGAAAACTAATAATGTATCTGCATTTTAATTCCCGTAACGCGATCGTCGAAATATTTACGCTGAAATACATCCTACTTCAGATCAGATACGGTGGCTGCAAGTTTGGATCTGGTTTACCTCTCAGATTTTTTATAATTTGCATAATCCTACGTAAAATTGTGCATGTTGTCTGCAGTATAGTGTCTGGCCACTACTTCAAGTACCAGGCTAGCAGCGGATCGTAGCGGTGTCACGTTACGCGGTGGCTGTTGACACCAGCGCCTGATTAATATTTATGATACGGCTGAGCATCTCGCATGGCCGGTTCGCTTGGTCGATGCGAATTATCTCTTTCTTGCTCACACCAACATCCACAGTTCATACGCGCTAGACAGAGCCAACATTCTGAACATGTGAAGACTGCTCTGCCAACATACTCGTACCATTATGCGTAAGTGCGAATGAGAATCCCAAATCTTCTTAATTTTTGCGGTCTCTTTTTTTTGTTGCTGTTTTTGCGGGTTCAGAACTTGTATTGACCTTGACGTGCTAAGACGTCCATTGATTTCGGTAAATATTTTGTTTTGAAAATTTTATGTGTTTTGTTTGCTTAAAACAAGCAATGCCTATTTTATGTATGAAGCCTGGTCATTGGTGATTGATACATTTTTTGTCAACTATTTTGCAGTAACTATTCCAGTAAGAATCGTAAAGTAGTAATTGTAGACCCACTGACCATTCCGATTGCAAATCGAAAGATGTGAGTATGTGGAACGAGGCGTGGGACCAACACACTTCGAACCTGACCGTATCGAGGTATCTCAACCGGACAGACTCGACTGGACAGTCATTACAAAAAATGCACGTCTGCAAAGGAAACTCGATGTTCTAGAAATTACACCCTTAATGAAACCAGACCAACTAACAGCAACATTATAAAAGGGAGAGGATAATTATATTGATTTCTTCATGTTGTTGATCCCGTTTACCCGAAGCGAAGTTGTGTTTATTTGAATTACTCATTGGATTGTTCAATTAGTCATTTGAACAGCCGCGCTTGTTGTTAATTGAAACGCATCCAAATGTTGAGCTGATCTCTTTCGGTTCACCAGAATCTTTATGAGAAAGACAATGACTGTCGTTTGTTTTACTACTAAGTACAACCAATTTGAGTTTATTAGTTTGTTATTCAAAGTGGTCGTCTTCTTTGTTGTTGCTACTTGTTCATACTGGTTATTATTTAATTGCGTATCCCGGCCGAGTGTCTCACATTAACAGTATTATCATTGTTTGCGGCTTCATTATCGTTGTTTGTCTGTACATTTTCCGTGAGCTCGAGCGCTTCAACGCCGGCCGGTATTCGCGAGACTCCGCTCCAAGGTCACGTTATCGTGCTATCGTCAGCCCTGAACCAATCCAAGGTTAAGCGGCAACTGTTCACTTTTAAAATGCAAATCTCCAGAGCTGTTCCTCTAATGACACATCTCTACGTCACGAGCACGTCCGTCTTACAGGAACTCGGCAATCTCGACGTCGCGCGCCGACTCTTTATTGTTAATTTGCGATCCCTGGTGGAGCGCGCCCGGATGAACACTCTCGCTTTTAAGGAACATTACCGCCTAATGTTTCGTATCGTGATTTGTTGCATGTTTACATTTTATAAATAGAGCGCGTTCACGTGGCGTTGGGACGAGATAAGCGGACACAGGGTCGTCAACTCACCGTGCGCTGTTAACATCCTCCGCGGCGGGACAGAAGTTTCTCCGTCACACTGACACTCGTGCGGGATATAAAGCACTCACAAACGGCGCACTTAGTTCAGCGGCACACGCGAGGACTGCACGGCACGACACCCACGACTAGAATGCGGGCGAGACGGCAGGTCGCGGGGTGCGGGGGGAATTTGACGGCGACACACGGCTCATACGAAGGCGCGGCGACGAGGACTGCGACCGAGAACGAGTGCTGTGCCCGCAATTGGTCGGATGTCGGGTGACGTCACGCTAACGAGCCAATCAGGTAGTGGTGAGTAGTTCCTGCAGCCTGCCGGTAGAGGCGTCGTAATCGAGGAAGTCGCCCGCCCTACAAGCTTTCTCTTCAGCCAGGGCGTATGCTTCAGCGGGCGGCCTCACGGGCGGAAATCACAGTAGTATGAATTATGTATTACGAAACCTCACTTATGATATGTGATCATGGCTGCTTATAATTTCGGTGTACATAAAAGAAAGTGAGAAACTTTGAGGAAACGGAGGAAGTGAGAAATTGGATGTTTGCCAAATTAAAGCTTAACATTCCATCGCGCTAAGGAAAATAAAATGAAGACATGAATTAACTTAGCAAAGAAAAAAATTGTTTGTTAAGTATATTTCATACACAATCACAACCAGAACCAAAAACACAATTTTTTTCCTTAAATAAACGAGCAATATGGTTGATTTTCTACTTGTTTGAATATGATAGTACCTCTGGTATATATGATGATTATGTTATATTTAAGAGGGAAAGGGTCAAGATGGTCCAATATTATTTTCAACCGACTTCAAAAAAGGAGGTTCTCAATTCGATTATATATTTTTTTATGTTTTATATATGCTACGCTATAATTCCGTCAATTATGAATCGATTTTGATTTATTAGATTATACTTCAGAGGTGGTCCCATATTAACTTTATCGAATTCGATCAAGCCAAAACCAAAATATAAGCGGTGAAGTTGGTAATTTTAAGCTTTGCTTGCGTTTAAATTATCATCAAGAACGGATAAGAAACTTCTTATCCGTTCCGATTATATATTATTATAATGTTGGCAAATCTTCTCATGTAGTCTTATTTAAATCTGATCATCACCAGTAAGTTTTTGAGTTAATTATGCGTAATGAGTTCGACTACATTGATTTTCATTTTAGATGAAAGGCTATGGTGTCAAGATGCGTGATCAAGATGCTGGTACTTATGTGGCTCAACGTATTAGCATTGCAATTCAGAGAGGCAATGTCGCCAGCGTGATGGGAACGCTACCCACTGCTAGTGGGCTTGAGCACTTGAGCTACCTATAAGCTCGATTCCTTGTAGGTAACTTAAGTATTTGCTGTATATTATGTAGTTTAGTTTAGTTTTAGGAAATAGATAGATAGATAGATAATACTTTATTGATCCACTTTATAAGATGAGATAAAACAAAGGTAACAAACTAGCTTATATGTAAAGTTTTATATCAGGCGGCCTTATTAATAATCTCTACCAGGCAACCGTCGGATGGAGAGAACTATAGAATGTAATAGACAGGGTATAAATCGGTGTATTGAATATCTAATTAACTTAATAAATACTATTACTTATACTATGGCATAAAATAAATATAAGCAATTGGCCCGTAGTTAGGATTACTAAATTAGAGAAAAAAAAATTACCATATATAAACTTGTCATGATCTGATAAAGAGTTCTAAAGATAAAGCGGTGGAGTCGAATTTTTAGGCTTTGCTTCCGTGTAAATTATTTACTCGTTTGTCCGGTTTGTATTTGTTTTTACAAACTTTATTCTTTAGATTGGAATAGTAGTGTGGGTAAAAGTATTTTTCGTGCTACTGCCACTGTAGTAGTAACTAATTGTCGCCTTTTATTATCTGTTTTAATATTCGTTAGTATAAGCAAGAAAAAAACGTTATATCATAATTATTAAAACTGACTTAAGCGCCGAAGCGGAGTTTACTCAAATTTTTTTTACTTTTACTGGGATAGGCAAACATTTGACCGCTATCTCACGTGCTGTTCGGTGACGATGCGGTCGACGATAATACTGTGGGTGTAAATGCGTTTGTTTATTTGAGTAACAGTTGATTGATTGCATTTGAGCTCATTTTAGTTTGCTCATAGTAATGAATACGTATATTATAAAAGCTTGTCAGAAAATAGACCAATATTTCCCCATATATTTGAAACGCAAGCAAAGCTTAAAAAACCTACTTCATCGCTTATATTTCGGTTTTGGCTTGACCGATTTCGATAATTTTTTTATGGTATCACCTCTGAAGTAAACTTTACCAAACAAAAAAAATATAAATCTGTTCACAATTGGCGGAGAAACCGCGTAACATCCAAAAAAAATACAGCCGAATAAAGAAACTTCCTTTTTATAAGTCAGTTGAAAACTATTATTTATTTTTGCCTTTATTTTCCCAATGAAATGCATAATTTATGTACTTTCAATTTTTGGAAATGATTCTTATTGGTTATTTTGGCGTGGATTATCTTGTATAATTTACCAATACCTCTGATTCTTCAAGTGCTAATGTGTAAAAATAGTGTATTATAAACCGTCAGCTTAGTAAATGTGCATAAGTGTAGACAAGTCATACAAAGTTAAATAACGTGATTTTCACATTCGCTCCAAAACTTCAATAGAAGTTCTAGTAAAGCTTCTACAACTTTACTAGGGCATGACTTGACTTTGAATAGGAGGACTTATATGAAATACACTTAAAATATATTATTACTTGACACTGGCTAAATGCACAAGATTGTGAAGCCAAAAAATAGACAAAAAAATAACAACTTAGTACCGTCTAATATCTTTGTCATTAGAGCTAGCTGTAAACAAAACCATAGCGGTGCCCGAGGGAAGACAGCTGTCTCCAGGCCTCCAAGCATTAAACACCCACACTGTGATCTCTACAATCTGACTGAATTTAAACAAAAATAAACCGAACCATTTCGAACTAAAGGCTCAAAATTCCGTCAACACAACTCAAGCGTCTTTCAAATAAACAGATGTCTCAATTTTTTAAAGTGGATCCTAAATCTAAGTAGTAGAATCGCTTTTAGAACGGCAAAAAGATTTTATATTGCAGGAAATTGTATCGGATATTGAAGTACAAGAAAAACTGTATGTAAAAGGAACATGAATCCCTTTAGAAGACGCTCTGTTGAGTGTTAGTATCAGCTTGAATCTCTTTACTAAGGTCGACGTGGACACCTCTTCATAGATTTTAATTTTAAGTCCCACGTCTTGTTATCGTGTTTGTCATCTGTGTTATCGGAAGAAGAACAAAAACTATCCTACTAAAAGAAGAAAAAAACAACACACTACAAAGGAATCAAATACACTTTAATCTAACTGGACTAGTAAAGAGAATTCTTTAACGATCGGTAATTATGGCATAAAACAAAATTATCCACCATTACTGCCCCATGGCTAAGTGCGCGTTCGACCTTTAAGCAACACCCGTTGCTTAAATCGTGTTTGATTGAAAACACAAGTTTTTTCCCCAAGGAAAATTTGTGTTTCTGGTTCTGGATGTGATTGTGTCTGTGATGTGATTGTTTCCAGCACACGCAACATAAGTAATCGAACTTTGTGTACGGCTGTGAGTGTAATTTTTTGTGTGAGTTGTGAACAGATTTGAAAGCGTTTATAATAATATTATGTTTATTACAATCAAACAAAAAGCAAACGACACTTTAGAAATAAGCACGTGTGTGCAAAATGATGACGTTCCTACATTGCAATTATTAGAGAAATTACAAAGAGGAATCGTAGAAAAGGTATTAAGTAACTTAGTAATGCGTAAACATGATAAAACTATAATTATGTAAATTCTTTTAAGGCGAAACCACAACAATACTCTGTGCAAAGGAAATATATAGGTAGTTATGTGATATAAAGTACGCAGTATCCTACTAATATTATAAATCCGAAAGTTTGTGTGTAAGTGTGTTCCCTCTTCACGCTTTGGATTGGGATGAAATTTGGAGTGTATATAGCTTATACCTAGGATTAACACATAGGCTTCTTTTTAACTTGATAATAGCGGGCGAAGCCGCAGGGCACGGTTAGTGCAAAATAAAATAAAAACAATTTAAAATACTTTTAGTACCTGTAAACTTTAAATATTATGTGAAGTACTTACTTAAAAAGAAAAACACCTTATTATTCTAGGCAGTATCCGTATAATTTAGACCAACACAATTTCTCACTTTCAACTCTTTAGAACATTTAATATCAATATATATTATGCAGATTATCTATATTTTATTCAAATATAAGCAATTATAACCAGCGCACTACTTAAGGTGAGTCCAGCTCAAACGCCTAAGACGGACTGACTGAAGAAACGACCAGCTCAAACAAATGTCATTTTTATGTTTCGTCCACAAGTCAAACGAAGTCTACCCTCTTTTCGTTGGAAAACCAAATAATGTCTACAATTCGTTTGAAAAGCAGGCACTCCTAGTTTACAATTGAAATATATTATTTTTATATTAACGATTTGAATTAACGACTTAGCAACATAAGAATATCAAAGAAATAATACTTACAAAATGGAAATCTGCTGACTGTGAATATCACCGAATGCAAAGCCAAAAAAAAAGAACAAATCTGTGACATGAACTCAAAACATTTAATTTTAGGGTAGTCGTGTAAAATTGAAAGATTATGTATCCACAAAAATATAAACATATGCTCAAGTTGAAGTTTATAAATGATATATAGACTACAATCGTCGTACTCGGCACCCCACCATAAAGATGATCTTTTTTTAATCAACTGTAGTAATAATTATTTCAAGGCTAACTATAAATCTGTCATGCGTTGATATTCCCCTGTTCAGTTAACAAATGTTTCAAAAAAAATTCAGAGATGAGGGGTAGAAACTTATATAACAAGGATGGTTTTATTTTTCATCTTTAAGCACAATCATATCGTTGTTTAAACATTTTAATGGCATTAACCTGTTCATTTGCATAATTTTACATGACATAATGTCATAACACGTCATTAAGTTATTCTACATACATATTAATTAGCCTGCTTAATTGTGCAAAATAGTAAATAAATATATGTGGTAATGGCGCGTTCTAATTACAGCATTAAAAAAATAAGCAAACGATATTATACGAATAAATGGAGAACCAATATTAAGATATTAAATTATATATATTAACAATATGTATTAAGTCCTCCATGAACAGGTTATTTGTGCAAGATAATTAATATGGTAAATTAATAAATATGGTCGGGGCACGTCATAACTAGTCGTTCGCGTCAATCTGAGATCTCGCGCCTACATTTTGATTAATAAAAAAAAACTTTTGGGGTTTATTTCTTACTAGCCGTGCCCCGCGGCTTCGCCCGCTATTATCAAGTTAAAAAGTAGCCTATGTGTTAATCCTAGGTATAATCCTTGTACATTCCAAATTTCATCTAAATCCGTTCAGCCGTTAAAGCGTGAAGAGGGACTTACATACTTACACACAAACTTTCGGATTTATAATATTAGTAGGATAATATTTATCTTTAAAATATTTATTTGATTTTGCGTTGATTCCTGTTAACATACAATCTGTTATATCCTGTAGTAGAACATTGTTGTTCAAGTATCACAGATATTACACGTAAGTTACTGATTAATGGTCAGATCTTAATCAAATTTAAATGGGACCACATGGGAAGCACCAGATTTCAAATAAAAAAGAATCATCAAAATCGGTTCACCTACCAAAAACAGTAAATCTCCTCCTTTTTTGAAGTCAGGTAAACATATTTTGACTCCAACAACAACCAGTAAACATAATAAAAAAAGAAAGAGAACGGAAGACTGATATAGTCGACACGTGTCAAAAACGCTGGATTGTATTTTGCTCAGCGATTAAGTCTCGCTGTACAAGGAGGTGCATTTTTTACGCAGCCAGCATTTTAGGCACACTGCCGACCAATGACTTTTTGTATTAGGAAAGTTAAGTTTGTATATACAAAAAAAAATATGTTCAATTTAATTTTATATTATTTTTATTGATAAATATTCCCCTCTGTTAGTTTAATAGAAGCAACTTCTCCAATTAAAGCAACTAAGTTATCCCTATATCAAAATCAAACACGCACAGAGAGATCACAAAACCTTCTACAAATTAATCAGCTAAAACTTTGCTCGACACGGTGGAAGAAGACAATTGTCAAATAGTTAGTTTTCAAGCAGTAAATATGTATAGAACTTCATTGTTTCACGACTCACAGTACGGTATGAGACCTTTTTTTGGACATGATCTTTTTATTATAGAATTGGTTGGTAATAATGATTTTAAATGATAAAGTAGAACTCCCATGTGATAATTATGCTTATATTTAGAGAACAAGTTTTTTTTAAGTAGTTTTTTTTGACGAAGGGTGAAGAATAATGTATGCTCCAAGATTATGGGATTGATTAAACATTTGATTGAAAGATATTATTATATTAGTATGATGACTAAAGCTGCATTTTCTCGGCAATTTCAAATTATCTATATGCAGTGCAAATCGAGTAGTTGATGTTTTAAAATTTTCATATTTTCTCTGAATCAAATATTAGTACAAATTTTAGCTATACGAATACCCCAGACCATGAGCAATATGTGTCAAAATAACCAATATATTTTATGTACTTTAGGACAAGCAATATCGGCAAGCTCTTTGGCTACCAATTTAATAAGAATGGCACTGTGAAAACAGACGGATTAAAACCAGCTTCATTCACGGTAATGCGGAACGTGTAAATAATGAGGATTATTTTAAATATATTTTATTATATATCTACTATGTAAAACTTCTGTGTAAGTAATCAAGTACAAAATCAAAGCAAAATGTCCAACGAGCGGCGCGTGCGCACAACAATCCAGCAGCACGCGCGCAAGAATCCATGAGGCGTCTATTTCTGTACGGTTCCCCTCGATGGCTCGCGCACCGGGATTTACACGGCTTTATGTACTCTATCGAATATTGACTTGGGAGCTGTTTTGACGATTTATTTCTACTTTTTCTTGTCACTTATCATGCAGTTTGCTTAATAATAGACAATATATTATTTGATCATAATTTGTCGTTTGGGTTTTGATTATTTAAATTATTTTCTTGTTAGAGTTACATGATAGATACCTTGTTTACCTATCAAAGAAAAGCTGCTTTAATTTTTTACTTTTTTTATATACAGTATAGACAAACCTTCAACCACTATCTCACCTGATGCTAAGCGACGATGTGGTTTAAAATGGAGAACGCTTAAAAAAAAACATTTTTCTTTTGTATTTTTTTTGTCAACGACTGTAAGGCTTCTTAATTATACGGAATTTCAAGGTACAAAATGGATTTCTGAATTTGGACATAGTTACTAAAACATTCATTGGATTTTTTTCTTCACACTTATTACGACGTGCTCCTATGCTCCGGATTTATACAATTAGTGAGTTTATGAGATTATATTTATTGTAGTAAAGAATAATATTTATTGACCTTGTTTGATGATTATATATATATATAATTTATTAATTATGTATGTTTTGTTACTGACTTATTTAAAACTTAATTAATGCCCAAAACTTGATTATTAGTTAATTTTAGGTAAAATACGAGTTACTACTAATAAATACTTGAAATTTTTAACAATCAAAAGAACTAAAACCGACTTTACCGCTAATTATATGTATTCGAAACCATTTACTCAATCTTAATTATATTGTTTTTGGAACAGCTATATATATCCCATGATACTAATATCTACGGGCCAATTGCCTATATTTCTTAAAAAAATAAACTTAATCTATATACAGCAGAGACCAAAGTTACCTACAAGACATCGAGCTTATAGGCAACTCAAGTGGTCAAGCCCACTACCATAAAAAAACACATGTTTTTATTATCTACTGCTTTTTACCATACGAATTCATATGTTACAAAAATACATACTATCACAATTAATAAATCTAATATATAAAATTCTCGTGTCACAGTTTTCGTTGCCATACTCCTCCGAAACGGCTTGACCGATTTTGATGAAATTTTTTGTGCTTATCCGGTATCTATGAGAATCGGCCAACATCTATTATTCATCATCATCATCATCATCACTTTTCATCATTATCAACGCGGGTGAAACCGCGGGGCGCAGCTAGTAATACATATAAAATTATGTATTCCTTTAAGTAACTTACACAAAAAAAAACTAAAATAACTGAACTCTTCTTTATTTGAGAAGATAATAAAATATTTTAAATCAAATAGTATAAATAAGTAACAATATATCAGCAGATAATAAGTTTCTTCATTATGATTCATACGAATTGTAATTGGGTAACAGCATTTATGTTTAAAACTGAATTTAAATTATTACAAACTACAAAGCTCTGATAAAATTTCAAATAGCGAAATTAACTAGGAACATAATTTGTAGGCACGGCATACCGTACATGGATTAGAGAGTCGATGCGCTTTTACCTTAACTACAAGGTAAATGTACAATTACATTGATTGAAATTGGTACTTAAATGTTATTTTAAAAATGAATTATGGAACTGGAACGATATGTTGAAGACCCAGTTGGTGCAGTGGACAGGTCTCCGCCCTCTGCGCTCATGGGTCCTGGGTTCGATTCCCGGTAAGAGCACAAGTTCCTTCGGTGTGAGATGTTATGAGGTAACACACATAAAATAAAAATACAGTCGACTTGAGTACCACCTCCTTTATTGGGAAGTCGGTAAAAAAGAACGTAGTAACTGTAATTTTTACTAGAAAATATGTTTCTGAGAACTTTAGTTACTGTTGTCTAGTTATCCCACATTTTTTCGCCTTTCTTTCACAAAACTTTAGATATTTAAGAATAGTTTGGAGTATGTCGTGAAAGTGAAAAGATGGTGTTGTTGATTTTGTATAATTTTCCAAAACCTATGATTTTTTGAGTGTAAATGTGTCATAATGGTGGATTATTAACCTTTAATGTGCATAAGTGTAGGCAAATCATACAAAGTTAAAAACGTGATTTTCGTCCTCGCTCCAAAACTCCAATAGAAGCTCTAGTAAAGTTTCTACCACTTTACTAGGGCAAGAGTTGACTATGACTGGACCTTGACTCTTTTACTTGACTTTGACAATGACTTGTGACTAGTACATTTAATATGAAATACATTTAACATATATTATTACTTGACACTGGCTAAATGCACAAGATAGCGAAGCCAAAATGAAAAGAAAAAAAGTATAGTTTAGTTCTATACTCGTAGAGATAAGACTCTTTTGCAGGACTGCGCTTGGGGCAGTACCACACCATTTGCATTGCCAGACAGTCAACCGGCAAGCAGTAGTGTGCATACATTACTGTATTTCAGATTGAATGGCAATGTTTTCAGTGAAATTACAGGACTTAAAGCGATTTAACATCTAATATTTCAGGGTGAAGAGCTTTGGTGGCAATCGATTTATACGTTTAAAACTCTGAGTATCACTAAACTGAAATGAGCAAGCTTGACGCTTACCATCAGGCTTGCTTGCTTGTCTCGTCTCTCAATGACATAAAAAAGGTTTTAATATATTTATTGACCCTTGTCTGGTTGAGGCGACGCGTTATCAAAATGTTGGTACTAATTTGGCTCAACGTATTAGCATTGCAATTCAGAGAGGAAATGCCGCCAGCATGATGGGAACGTTACCCACGTAGTGGGCTTGAGCACTTGGATTACCTTTAAGCTCGATGTCTTGTAGGAAACTTAGGTGGGAACACACCAGGAACATATTCCCCTTGTGTGGGAACACAAGGGAAATGTGTTCCTGGTTCTGGTTGTGATTATGTGTGTAATATGATTTTTTTCCGGCACCCACGATACTTGTGTGTGAACGTTGTGTGGGGCTGTGAGTGTAAAAGTGTTTATGTTATGTTTACGTACATTGTAATGTCTCTAACTCCGGTTGTCTCCGGTGGGAACCGAGAATCAAACCCAATACCGATGTTAAGAATGCGAACGCGCACCCTTCTAAGCCGGTTACACGGGCAGTTCAGTATAAGGAATACTAGATAAGTATATTCTAAGGAAACAAAAGTTTTTTTCAGAAACCAATAATCGAAAACCTGAGAAGAAATAATCTTTACTATGTACAATTGTACATAGTTACCATTACAATTGTACTTCTCCTATAAATTGGTAACCGATGATCAAGGATGATAAGCAAGCTTGATCCAAAATTGTTAAATTTTATAAGCTTTCCATTTTATTTAATATTTGGTGATAAAACATGATTCCAAATGAAAGTGCTATTGTCGATCTAGACGTCGATAACGCGTTAGTCACGCTAATTACCGTTATACGGTACGGAAGTATTATTTTTCGCCTATTTGTATATTATCAATATCTCAAAATTAAGAAAACTATACTAACCCTAATATATATGCCCTATATTACTCCATAGGTAACCAATATTTTTTTATTATTCACAAGATGCATATTATACAATGTGTTACGCATAATGTTTAACCTTTCGCCTGTCCCATTACAGTCTCCCACAAGGTAACATTCTTGGTCCAATTTTATTCCATCTCTACCAAAACTTGGACCCAATTCCCATCATATTGCAAATGTGATACGATTGGGTTTTGTTTGAAAATCAGATGGTGCTTACGTTGTTGAGTGTCGAGAAGTAATGCTTAAGACCCACGTGGTGTGACACATGTTGAGGACCATCGCATCAGCTCCGACCCGGGAGACTACGGTTTATAAAATTTAGGAAAAACAGAAATGTTGAAATAAAGTTGTAATATTGTTACAAAATTTAATTGGATTAACTTATCAATGTGTATTTTAAATTATAGTCATTTATGGTGTAGATTATAGTCTGTATCGTAACAAAAATTAATGTTAACATTGTTTATTGGTATAATATATTTACGAGATAGTACATGATGGCGATAGTACGGCTTCATCCTAAAGAAAGCTTCCGATTGAAGCCGAAACAATTAATATCGATATAAACATCGACAACGCGCACATCACGCTAATTTCCGTTTTAATTTTATTTTTATAATGTACATATATAGTTTGGATGGATTTCAAACATGTAAATAACATTTTATTAAAGACATTTTTTTAAGGATTTTACAAATTGTTTGAATCCAATTGTAATACTAGTTACAAAGAAGGTAAGCATGACGCTTGTCTGATGGTAAGTGACACGCCTGTTTATAAACATTGCAGTGCCACCCGGATCTCTGATAAACAAGGTTCTGCGTGGGACTGCAATACGCTCTTCTCTCATATGTCCAGTAATAGGAAATTATGATATTTTACGTGCATTTTGTTATAGAGAAAAATCAAATGCGCGGCATAAAATACAAACCTTATCCTGATAATTACTTTTATAAAAAACTAGCCGTGCCCCGGGGCTTCGCCCGCTATTATCAAGTTAAAAAGTAGCCTATGTGTTAATCCTAGGTGTAATCTATGTACATTCCAAATTTCATCCAAATCCGTTTAGCCGTTAAAGCGTGAATAGGGAACAAACATACTTACACACTTACACACTTACAAACAAACTTTCGGATTTATAATATAAGTTATTGACTATAACTCAAAAACAAAAGATCCGATCTTGATCAAATTTCAATGGGACCACAAGAAAATCACCAGCTTTCAAATAAAAGAAGAATCATCAAAATCGGCTCACAACGAAAGAAGTTATGAGGTAACCTTTGAAGTCGGTTAAACGAGAACATCGTCAAAGTAGGCGTACAAAATAGGCATTATTGACGATATTTCAAAAACTACTGATTAGATCTTGATCAAATTTAAATGGGACCAATTAGGAAGCTACACCTATCGAACTAAAAAAAAATTTTCGAAATCGGCTCACGTAGATAGAAGATATGAGGTAATACAAATAAAAAAAAAAAACATACAGTCGACTTGAGTACCTCCTCCTTTTTTGGGAAGTCGGTAAAAAACACGGATAAAACGACGTTTCCTAAAATTTAAACCTAGCTAGATCGATTTATCACCCCCGAAACCCCCTGCATACAAAATTTCATGAAAATCGTTGTGCCGTTTCCGAGATTCAGATTATATATGTATATAATATATATAGATAGATAGATAGATAGATAAACTCTCTATTGAACACCTTAAATAAAACAAGAAACAAAGCTAAATAATTATTTACAAAAAAAAAAGTGTAACAATAGGCGGTCTTATCGCTAAAAGCGATCTCTTCCAGACAACCTTTGGATGGAGCGGAATAACGCAATAGAGTTGGACGTCGGTGTTTAAGAAAACAACATTTTAAAGAGTGCATGAATCTAAGAATAATAAATTATATTATACTTAATAATAAGTAATGATAATTGACAAATAATAAAATTATATATACCTCAATAATGATCTTATATAAATATAATACATACATAAACACATACTACATACATACACACATACTACATACATACACACATACTACATAATATAAATACATAAATATTAATACCAATGAAATGAATAAAGAATGGATTTTAAACATATTATTATGACAAATTACAACATAATTAAATTATTTAACTGCGAGATAGTGAGCTTTGACGCGTTCTTTAAAGATGGGCAGCGACTGAGCTCGCTTTATTTCTATAGGAAGGGCATTCCAAAGTCGAACGGCTTCAACAGTGAATGAGCTGTCATAAAACGAGCTGGTGTGTTGTGGCATTTTGAGCTTGAGGTTCTCCGACGACCTCAACCCTAACGAGTTAGAAAGGTCAAAAAACTTAAAACGGTCCTGAAGGTAACGAGGAGAGGAAGGGTTAAAGAGGATATTGTAAAGGAGAGAAAGAATGTGAGTATTCCGGCGAGCGCGAATGGGAAGCCACTTGAGCTTAGACCGAAATTCAGAAATATGGTCATATTTGCGCAAGCCAAATATGAACCTAATAGAGAAATTTTGAAGTCGCTCAAGTTTGTTAAGCTGGTCCTCCGTAAGATCTAAATAACAGGCATCAGCATAGTCAAGAATAGGAAGAAGAAGAGATTGTGCAAGTGTAACTTTAGTAGCCGTAGGAAGAAAGTTCCGTAGTCTTCTCAAAGAGCCAGCAGATGCATACATTTTTCGACTGACTGCTTCTAGCTGAGGGCCCCAAGTAAAGCATCGGTCAAAAATAACCCCCAAATTCTTCACAGTTGCACTGTACGGGATATATATATATATATATATATTTATATTTATACAAGAATTGCTTGTTTAAAGGTATTAGTTAAAGATTTGCCATACTGAACTAGTAGGGTAGTAGAGAATTCACAGCCTCGAACATCGGCATAAGGCAGCTAGCTTATGCGTGTTTTACAAGATACATTTCAGAGACAACTTTTATAATGCGAACTGCAAAGGAGTTGATACCCTGCATTCGTTCTTGTTTCCCGATAAGTTTAACTTAGGCCTATTCAAGTCAAGAGTGAACAGGTACCATCTAGGCAAGCATGTCCCACCGTCGACCGCATCGTCGCTTTCCATCAGGTGCGATGGCGGTCAAATGCTAGCCTATTGGTCATAAATAATAATAATAATAATCAGCATAATCGGTCAAGCCCTTCTCAATCAATAATTCTTTATATACTTGCGGCAATTGATTTATATTTATTTATTTATATAGATAGGTAGTTATGTAAAAGCCTTTTTATGAAATGTTTTTTTATCCAATTACAAGGCTTTTAGCTTTTTCGAACCCTTTTGAGTCATCATATCTATACAAAGTTAATCGTAACCTTAAACAATAAGACAATGTTAAATGAATCAGAAATTCTCATGACGGTGAAGATGTGCGGGCGCCGCCATATGTCACGCACATTTGTGAAACCTCCTCCCCCCAACATCTTCCACCCCGAAGGGCCCTGAAAAAAAATTAGACCCTTATGTTGATAACCGTAAGGTTCTCAAATAAATTAAAGATCCTAACGTTCTTGCAACGGTATTTGAAGGGACAGTTTTTGTGAAGAATGAGGTCAGTGACCTATAAGGGCTAGGCGTTTTTGCGGGAATTATACCTGAAATTTACTCGTTTTATTGAAACGAGCCAAGTGATACCACTTATTTGCTGATTACAGCAAACGAATTTGACTTACTTAGTTTATAACACATTTTTTAAAATTAATTTTGAGACGAGACGAGCAGGTCGCTCGATAGATAGTAAGTGTCACTCTTGCCATTTACAGTTTAGTGCCAATCAGAGTTATGCACTAAAAAAAAATACTGCTCGGCACCCTGATGTATTTGATGTTAAATAACGTTTTGCCCCGTAATTTGAAGGGAAAAATAGGCCTTTAACCCGGAACACAGCAATGATTGCACACTTCTGCTAGTGGTTTAATGATTGACAAGAGTGTGGTACTGCCCAGGCGGACTCTTTTATATATACAGTCTCACCATTATACAATAGTAATTTATGTTGAGTTTTTTCTAAGTTAAACTCCAGTAAACAAAATAATAATATGAAGAAATTACTTTGTTGCAATTCATACTTTATTATATTTTTTACACAATGGTAGTGATCAAAGCCCCGACACAAAATCTTAGTGCTGGCAATATTTGAGCTGAGGAGGAAATTTTGCAAAATTTTTGTATTTCATGTTACTGATGAAATAAAAGATTAGAATGAATACATTTCAATATTTGAACCAAAAAAAATATCAGTCGGATTGGGGCTACATCGACACAAGCATAAACCGATGCTATTGTGTATCGTCACCGAAAACTATAAATAATGTATTATCATGCTCAGCAAGCCATAGTTCTTGTACACAGATGAATGCTGTTTACGTCTCTATTATGCTAATGAGATCCCAAAATCATGTCTTAAAAAAAGGAGAAACGAAAGAAATATTACTTATGTCTACATTCAAGAACTCAGTAGGCACACTAGCCTATGTTTTATCACTTTTATCTAACATCAAAAGAATTCATGACATTATCATATTCATTGGATACCCATATGCGTTGACGCATCTTAAATATTATCTAAACTCGTACAGATAGATCTCATCTTTCTTCTTGTAATTTTCAGTCATAATCTTGAACGTGAAACGAAACCATGTGGTCAATACTGAGCATATTTTCTATAGGAATTGTCTTTGTAATAGGACAATCGCCTGAAGAACCTGTGACAGATAACCCAACGGTCATTATTTCGCAAGGAACAGTGGTCGGATCTACAGCTGAAGATGGAGCTTATGCGCAATTTTACGGAATCCCATTCGCCGATGCCACTTCAGGCAGCCATCGATTTAAGGTACCATAGAAGTATTTTTTCAAAAGAAACAAAATTATGCAATTAATTTTGAAAATAAAATAGTAATCGTGTTTTCTTTTGTAGGCACCAAGTCCACCACCAATCTTCCAAGACACATTTATCGCTGACCGAAAGGATATTAAATGTGTCCAAGCCTTAGGATCTGGATACAAAGGAACAGAGGACTGTTTAGTTGCCAACGTCTTTACTAACAATCTTAATAGTTCTAGATCACAACCAGTCATGGTTTGGGTTAAAGGAAAAGAATTCAATAATGCCTATGAGTTTGAACCATCTTTCAAAAACTTCGTTGATCAAGAAGTGGTGGTAGTGACACTGAACTATCGCGAATCAGTACTTGGATTTCTTTGTCTAGGAACTGAAACCGCACCGGGAAATGCAGGACTAAAAGATATCATTGCTGGTTTGCGTTGGGTTCAAGAAAACATTGCACAATTTGGTGGTAACCCCGCTGACGTTACATTAGTGGGTCATGGCAGTGGTGCCGCTGCTGTAGATTTGGTAACTTTATCACCGATGGCAAATGGTTTGGTTCATAAAGCTATAGCACAGAGTGGAAATGCGTTATCACCGTGGGCTGTGTCACGTGATAATCTAATCTACGCTATTCAAGTAGCAGAAGCTCTTGGCCATGTTATTACTAACGTAGAAGAACTTTCAAATATCTTTCAAAGGACAAGTGTTGCAGCGCTTATGGCAGTCATAAACGAACTTGATCTTACTGATAACTCCCTTGCTTTTTCTCCTTGCCTCGAGAGAGAAGATTTGGACGGTGTGGAACCATTCATGATAAAATCTCCTTACCAAAGTCTTACAGAAGGAGAGTTCATGCAAATTCCTTATATCACTGGGTATGTTGACAATGAGGGTACTATAAGATCTGAAGAAGCAATAGAAGATAATTGGATCACCAGAATGAGCGAGTCATTCAATGATTTTCTTCAATCTGATTTAAAATTCGAAAATGAGCAAGAACAAACACAAATTGCGCAAAACATAAGATCTTTTTACTTCCAAAATGATCCTATTGACATGGACCACGTTGAGAATTATATTCATTACCACGGTGATACGATGATATTAGTTTCTGCACTGAGAGAAATACGTTTGCGTGCTGTGTCTTCTACTGCTCCCATATATTTGTACCAATTTTCTTACAAAGGATCTTTAGGCGAGCCTTTGGTAGGTCCACTTGAAGTGGAGAGCGCTGCACACAGTGAAGAATTGGCATATATGTTTTACGACTCAAACAATGATCAAATATCTGAAACAGATCGCGCGGTTGGAGATACCCTTGTCCAAAGATGGGCTTGGTTTGCCAAGCTTGGGTAAGTTGAACTGAAAATTCATAAATATAATACGTAAATATCTTAAATTAAAATTTAAACGGGAATTAGCGTGACTTAAGCGTTGTCGATGTCTAGATCGACAATGTCGACAACGCGTAGGCGAGTCACATTCTTGTTTTAATTTTAACGTTAATATCTTCTTCTTCTTACCTTAAAACTAATTAATTCAATGGTAATAATTAATTTCAGACAACCTCTTAGTGCCACATCTCGAACGTCCTGGAGTCCGTATACAGCGTCTAATTCCTTTTATCTTCGATTCCTTGATAGTGAAGAAATAACTGCCCAAGATACTTTAGAGGTATCATTACAAAACCCACACACAGATGTTGTGACATTTTGGGATCAAATATATGAAGAACACTTCTTGGATGCGGAAGGTAAGTGGGATTGGACTGATAGAAATGAAGATGATGATGACGATAGTGAAGAACAGCCTGAAGATGGTGATGATGATGGAACTGATAATGGTGAAGAACCTGAAGATGAAGATGAAGATGATGGCAATAACTCTGCATCGTCAGCTACAGGATACACGTTCTCAATTATTACTTTGTTTGCAATTCTCAATAAACTGCATGTGGCAAAGATACTTTCGTGAAAACTATTTAGTAGTTCCCTCTCTACTAAACTAGTTTTAATATCGAAAAAAAATTTAAAACTTGTGCGGATTTTGTAAAAAAGTCGTAATAAGTTGTAATTAAATTTGTTACCTCATATTTAATAATGTATAATTAATTAACGATTAATTTAGCATCATTTATTTTCTTCTTTTCTTCATGTTACTTTTCTTCATTCATTATTATGCTAGTTAAATTGTAATTGTATAAGGTTTTTTTTAATAAACTTCGATCCGGATCACAATATCTTTATTTATTCTAGATATTTCTTGGAATTTATCTTGATTGACATGACAATTGATAGGATATTTGACGATTGTGATAAACTTGACATTATCACAAATGGTGAATCAAAAGATATCTATGAAAACTCTTCAAAAGATCTTAGAAGTATATATGAACATAATGTGGATTTAAATAAATAGGAACTGCCGTTTAAAAATCAATTTTATAGAAACCTGCCTCTTGCCTACCTAGCAATTGTTTTAATAAAAAGTGCATACATTTCCATAATTAGCTAAAGACTTTTCTACTAAGTAGGATCGGCCCAATATGTACTTTTTCTGGAAGAAAAGTAAGTTAAAAATAAACAGTTCATCTATTCGTCAACCTGCTGTGTCAATAAAAAAACACTTCTTGGTCGAGGATGGACACGCTAAAATTTGACTCTATAGGAATCGACTTAAGCAAGAAGGAGTTTGCGTTGATTTCTATTACTCATTTTATAAAAAAGCGTTTGATACTGATAGCTTTGAAGAAATTTCCATATAGAAAAACAACACGAAGGCCTACAAATTACGAAGAAACTAAACATAAAATGGGAGTACATAAAACCACAGGGTAAAGACTGCAGTAGCTTGACCTTTAGGCCTTGGCGATGTGATACGCGCGTCGCCACGACCTGAATGTTCATGCATCATCAGCACACACGAAAGTTCACATAGTGTAGTAAATACATAAGCTCATAATTTATTTTGCCAGAGCAGACCAATGGATCTTAGTTATTCCATTAAAAATATAATTCTTCTACACTCAAAGAGTGCAAACTGTATTCCTAAGACACCATCTATTACGTCGCCATTTTTAATGGCACTTTTTATTTTGAATCAAAATTCTAGCTGAATTTTTACATTTACATTTCTTACATTACATAATATTATTCATTATTACAGATACTTATTCCAAAATCTTAACGTATCATAAAATTAAACTATAGATAATAATTGAACGCAATCTAAGCTTAAAAAAACCGACTTCACCTCTATATCTTCGGAACCAATGTATTAAACACCATTATTGACAAAATTTCAAAAACCACTGATCACATCATGACCAAATTTTAATGGGACCAATGGGAAAGCACCAGCTTTCAAACAAAAAAAAAACTTCAAAATCGGTTCACGTGGAAAGGAGATATGTTGTAACACACATAAAAAATATCAGTTAAAATAACGTCTGTCGGTCTTGGTGAATTGTAATTGGTAATGTTGTAATTATTACCATAGGACATAGTAATTTGGCACTAAAATTCTAAATATATTAGATTCTAGAGCCTAGATCTTGGAATAGGAACAAGATCTGACTATCGCGGGCTTTGCCTACTGACGGGTCAGGTAGAATATTGTGTAGCCAAAACACTTTATTTAATAAATATACTGATTATAAAATTATACACTTTTTTGTACGTAACATTGAAACGCATATGAAGCGGAATAAAAGCGGATAGAGAGAAGACAAATAGTATAGTTATTGATAGGGTATGAGGCAAATTTTCATAAAAGTAAGAGTTCGAGGTAGAATATACGCTTGTGATTGGTCCATGCGTGATTGTGGTTTGCCGATGCATGCTTGTGATTGGTCGATGCGGCAGTTGTCAACGGCATTTGCGATACGACCAATCATTTATACATATTATATTTAAGGCATAAAATTTTTTCGCATAACTATACTACGCCGGCCGCTGCCGCGGCACGCTCGCTACACTCGCTCGGCTCGCGCGTTTTTGTGGTCACCAGTAACCTAACGCTCCTCCTCGTTTCGCTCGTCATCGCACCTATATATGACTTTGCTAACAATTCAAATATTATGCCTAAAAACATTAGGCCAACAAATAGTTATGCAAAAATAAATGGTATGCCCTAACATTATTATGCCAAATCATGAATATGCCAAAACTTGTTATGCGAAACATTTTCGGCCAAATTAAACTAGGAACTGGAAAATTATGCGAGTAAATAGGCACCCTTTCAAAAGGCATGTTATTTTCGTAAGGTACAAGCTGTCCACAGCTTATTTTTTCTGTGATAGAAGATAATAATAATTTTAGTAGAATTATTACGAGGACGATAAAGCTTTTCACTATCACAGATGTTGAATGTAACAAAAGAGAGACCCATTCAAATTTGTGAAAGACACGTAATCTCTTTGATGGTATTTTCTATTATATATTGAGGGGCAGACAGGAATCTCTACAATTTCAATAATACCTAGACAGTCTTTGATCTGATATCAAATTGGTGATCAAAGTTGATTTCTGGTTCAAAAGTCATGATACTTAATAATGGTTTAACTATGAAATATTTTATGGTACTTTAAACAGTTATGGCATTTTTTCTATTCTACTAATGCGAAAGTGTGAATAATTGTTACACAATTACGCCACGGCTGACCGGATCTTGATATAACTTGTCCAGGTGATACTGGTCTCGATTCTGATGTCACACACTAAATTAAATTTAAACTATTCCTGTCTTCACAAAATAGGAACACAAGACAGAGATAGCATACATTTTAGTGCTGTCAAATTAGTCAGAACTTACATGTCTATGCAAGCTTAGCCGAGTATGTTATTGGTGTTGACTAAAAACACGCGCTCTCTCAAGCAGTCTCTCTCCCTTTTAAGGCAAATAAGTAGTGAGAGTGGGTATAGTTAGTGTAAAATTTGTGTTTTTGGTTCTGGTTGTGATTGTGTGTGTGATGTGAATGTTTCCGGCACCCACGACACAAGTCAACGAACTTAGTGTGGAGCAGTGAGTATGAAAGCGTTTATTTATTAATAGTTACAAAATAAATCTGTGAACACCTATTTATTTATATTTATTGGGTTTTGTATATAATGTCTGTTCTAAAACTAAATATCTATTTATACAGCATAAGACCTAAACTAAGGCCTTTGCATTAATAAACTTTTGAAAATTGATCGTAAGTGAATAAAACAACTTTACTTTTACTCAGAAAAGGTAAAAGTTACAATATTATGAATATCAAGATTATCAGGCTTTAGTAAAATTTGATATGTACCTTAAGAAAAGAAATTAGAAATTTATACGGTTAAATTTCTGATAAAGTCTGTCACGCTCGCACAATTCATTCATTTTGAGAAATAAAAATTATGGAGCGAGCTATGGAAAATGTTGTCAATAACTTTACTTAATAATTATGTAGCGGATACTTTAAATTAATTTTCGTCGAAATACCTATTAATTAGACGAAGAAAGAGTGAAAAAAATATAAAATCAATTTGACATCGATTTTCTCCGCCAATCCAAAAGCTAAGAAAACGAATATCAGTCTATAAGATCCGTGATATTATTATTTAGGGATTATATTGTCAACATTTACAATAACTCACACCGTCAGTTTCATATCTCAAAATCAGTGAATCGTGCGAACGAGAAAGACATAAAAATGTATACGGGTTCTTAAAGTTATTTTGTATCTCTAGATAATCATAATTAATAAATTCAGGTTTAATATAATTTTATTTGACATATCCGTAATATAGCAACTGAATGTATATCAATGGTATATCGTATGTATATCTAATAAAAGTTATTATTTGTTAAAAAAAAGTCCCCTTGAATGTAATCAATGGATCATTTGTGGATTCAAACCATACCAGCAAGCTAAGTAGAAAAGTAAACAACCTGCATTATCAGTTCACACGAAACACCTTTTATTTTAGACAGTAGTATAGAGAAAGTCATATTTTGCTTGAGCGCTTGAAAAAAAAGGGGCTTGCAAATGTGTACTTCAACAGTTAAAAATGTGTACTTCAACAGTCAAAAATGTGTACTTGAACAATTAAAAATGTGTACTTCAACAGTTAAAAATGTGTACTTCAACAGTTAAAAATGTGTATTTCAACAGTTTAAAATGTGAACTTCAACAGTTAAAAATGTGTACTTCAACAGTTAAAAATGTGTACTTCAACAGTTAAATCCTGGGCCGCATTGCCCTTGCTGAAACAGAGATCTACGCTCGCTCTGTTCGGTCGTTTAATAATAAAATATACATGATGAATATCCCGTTTAAAACAATCATTCAAAATCACATCCTCAACCATACCAGTAAACTTATTAAAAGCGTTTACATTTGCTTTAAGCGGCATTTGTTTACGTAACTGTAGATGGTGACCATAAAACAGCATGGCGACTATAAAAAGTGCAATCTGTTGATTAGCACGAAATGGTTGCCTTACAGCTGCAGCTAAACAAATTTTTTGGTATGGAATGATTCTACCATGTCATGTATGCGTTTACATGGTTACATGTATGGTTTTTGATTTCAATTTTTTTTTAAACTAAATATGCATCAAAATATCCAACCATAATATGCCAAAGATTTTTACTCAATCACGCCGAAATTGCAGAATAAATTTGGATGAAATTTTGAACATAGGTAGAATATAAATAAACAAACAAACAAAACAACAAACAATGATGCAAAGTGATGATGTGGTCAAAGATGTATCATGCTTGCCTAGAAGATACCTATTTACTCTTCAGTTAAAGACTCTCATAAGTATTGGGAACAAAGACGCGGACAATAAGTTTCACTCCTTCGCAATACAGATATCTGCAAAAACTCTTATGATACATTTGAACTTGATTATTAATGCGGGTGAAGCCGCGGGGCTGTTATTAATTATAATGGCAAATTAAAGAAATTGTGACATCATGAGAAGTGGTAAAAATTGGCCACATTTTTTGTTTTTGATAATAATTATTGAAATTGATTCAGCGAAACGAGTCGACGTTAGACAAAATAATGTTAATAGAGATAAACACAAAGGGTTAATTTACTTAAAAACAAGTACAGATACAAACACCAATGTTTGTATTTTGCCAAAGTTTAAACAAATACGTTGAGCCTGAAATTTTAATAAAACTATTCACTGTTCTTATACAGGCGGTGTCAGGAAAAAACAACTAATGTGACTAAAATAAATACAGCGAAAATATAAATAATAAACCGCATTGAAAAAGGTAAAATGGAAGAGAAAAATGCAATAACACACAACGTCAGTAAAAGTCAAACTTATAACCAAACTTATCCTACTAATCCTACTAATATTATAAATCCTAAAGTTTGTTTGTAAGTGTGTGTGTGTAAGTGTGCTTGTTCCCTCTTCACGCTTTAACGGCTGAACGGATTTGGATTAAATTTGGAATGTACATAGATTATACCTAGGATTAACACATAGGCTACTTTTTAACTTGATAATAGCGGGCGAAGCCGTGGGGCACGGCTAGTAACTATATAATATTATGTTTGAAGTAAGGGCTGAATGGATTTGAAAGAATATTAAATAGACCCTAGAACATAAGCTATCGGGAAAAACCTCAGGACATAACTAGTGAAATGGCTTAGTAGTTAATCATATTAATTTTAATCCTACACACCCTGACTCGAATGCTGCATGCCAGCTATGACTTTTTCAAGTTATATTCGGAATCCGCATTCATTCTACCAATAGTGCAAAAAACGTAAGAAAACTGGCTTGTCTAATCACAAAAGCAATTACTATTGGACATTTTATAAGACAATACCCTCCACCCCAGCGAAAAGAATGTATTACAAAACTACAGACTTGGCATATAGTATTCAATCTTTAGGAGGGTAATGGAAGAAGCTATAAATGTTTTTATCAATAACGAGATAATTACCATGTATTTTGTTTGTTTTGAGTTTTCGATATGCAAGCACCATGATCACGGAGTAACTGAAGTAGTGCGCGTTGATGAAGATTTAGATTTATGACCATACGAAACCGGCTACCCGCTTTCGTACTCGTTTACTGCATTAAAAGTGACCATAGTAGCTTTAAAACTTATAATGTAAGAAGCTGTACACTAAAGAACCCTATTAGCATAAGAAAAAATCGAAGATATACAACTGAGATAAATATCTCGTTGCTGTTACTATCTTCTTTTGTGACAGCTTCAATTGTTCGGCAGTAATCACCAAATATAAGTCTACTACGAGTACTTAGTAATAAGGAGGTTTTGTTAATCCAGGATGGAAAAGAGTTTCATATTACCAGATTTTACTAGTTATTACTAGTTCTGTATTTGTCTTTTAAAACTGAATTATTAAAATTAACAAAATTAAACTATATCGACGACAACATTTCGGTTAAATCAATTTATTCTGTAAAGTTTAAACTTATTGTTATGTATAGGAAAAAATGTATTTGGTGATAACTAGCTTATTTTGTTAAAGATCGAAATAGAAGTGATTTTGAAATTTGATAATTAAACGCAAGCAAAGCTTAAAAAGCCAATTTCACCGCTTATGTTTTGTTTTGGTTTCG
Organism: Lomographa bimaculata; assembly: GCA_948107665.1. Taxonomy (NCBI): domain Eukaryota; kingdom Metazoa; phylum Arthropoda; class Insecta; order Lepidoptera; family Geometridae; genus Lomographa; species Lomographa bimaculata. The sequence goes on along the minus strand of OX403586.1, from coordinate 5,029,248 downwards.
ACTTCATCGATTTCGATAAAATTTATATGGTTACCTCTGAAGTATAATCTACCAAACAAAAAAAAACCCATCAAAATCGATTCATAATTGGCAAAGATATCGCGTAACATACATAAAAACTCATACAGTCGAATTGAGAACCTCCTTTTTTGAAGTCGGTTGAAAATAAGTTTCCGAGAACTTTCTGGTAATCTAGTTTTCCCATTTTTTATCCGTGTTGAGGACGGGTTGTCCTCCACAAGGAAAAAAAATGGGTCACTGGGCCATCCTGTTGTAGATATCTCCAATGTGTGAAATATCTTATGACCAATAAGTGTTAACTATATGTAGGCTGATGATGATCATGATGTCTACATTATTCTGAATCACCGGTTACCCCCACCCTGTTCCATACATTACATTAGAGATTGCGCGGTCGTGCACGCATTTGGCTGAATTGCTGCACACGTGCTAGCCACCGATTTTTAATGTTACTCACTTGCACATTAAGATAGCTCGATATGGATATACCTAGGTTTTAATAATATAGATTCCGAAAAATTGAGAAATCTTCCTTCTCCTTCTCCGTAATCGGCTACAACAGACTATAGCAAATTAAAAAAAAAGAAAAGGAAGAAAAGAATTTAAAAGTCCAAACATTTAGTTATGGTATAGTAATAATACGGATATACCTATATGTTTAATTATTGTTTGTTGATTGTTTTGTCATCTCTCTAATAATTTTGGCCCAACCATAATGCCAAGCAAATCGTGTTTGTTCTTATGTAAAATTTAATTAAAACAAATTTTCAAACTGCGAGTAAAAAATAACAAAAAGTAATTTATGATTCCTCATTTGGATTTTGTGATTCGTATTCAACCTGCAAGAACCAAATTTCTACTATAATTTTAGATACTATCTAACTAGTAGTTTTTGAGTCATCCTCAATAATACGTATTTAATTATTTTAATCTGATCAAGGGCTCAGATAAAGCGGTGAAGTCGGCTTTTTTATTTAAGCTTTGCTTGCGTATAAATTATTCACTTGTTAAATACAAGTGTACCTACACAACCTAACAAATTTCAAACATTTCTGTTTAAGGCACCTCTCGTAACAATGATATACACTCACTTGCATTTATCAAAAACTTTTGCATTTATTACATTGTAACAACAACCAAGTGCGTTTATCGGGCGTATCCACACTACACTAGCGTCTTTCCGTCGCCCGTGCCGCAGCCGCCTATTGCGGGCCATGTGGCCCCACATCCTGCCGCCCTGCAAGGTGTGTGTTCAGGTTACGGGTAATTGGTGTAGACGCAGCTTTACATGCTTGAGACTTGAGTACAAATTAAAAGTTAGATTGGACATTGTATCTACGGCTGTTTGTTACATATTTTAAAATTGAGAAAAATCTCTTCAGTTTTTTAAAATTATTTTTCGATAATTGGACGTCGATACTTCGCCACCATTAATTAAATTTAAAAAATGCTAATTCTCTTTTATACAAACGCTTTCCTGAAAAATTTCAACAAACAAACGCATTCACGCTCACAGTTCCATACTAAGTTCAAAGACTTGAATCGTGGGTGCCGGAAACATTCACATCACACACACATTACACCTAGAACCAGAAGCTCAAATATCCCTTGGGAAGGTATTTGTGCTCCTGCCGGGAATCGAAACCAGGACTATCGGCGCAGAGGGCGGAGACCTGTCCACTGCGCCAACTGGGTCGTCAAATTACGAATATAACAGCCATCGTGAGCCTTTCACAAATGATGATCTTTAATACACGCTGCAGTATATTTTTATTTATTTTCATATTCTATCTATATAGAATATGGATAAACTAGCATTAGACCAATAGCTATTTTGGTAAGATATAATAAACATAAACGGGGGCTGTGAGTGTGAAAACTCACAGCCCCTCACGAAGTTAGTATTCTGTATATACTAAGTACAGAGTACTAAACTCTGCAAAAGAGTCCTACCATTAGTAAACTACATACCGCGCCTCTACCGCATGTAATTTTTATTACATTCCAGCAAATTCTGTGATCGTCATGCTTCGTATAAAATAGACATACTTTAAAAAGTTTTTTTAAAATCAAGCTTTTACATGTTGTAAATAAAGAGAACTACATTATATAACCAGAGAACTTGTCAAGATGAATCAATCGAGCCGAAACTCGATGGGGTTGCGTCGTTTCATTACAGAGTTCCTATGACCATCTTCCAGCTTCATCACCAAACCCTGGTTACCATTGAAATACAAACTAATCGTCAAGACGATTCAAATGAGCCCAAACTCGATAAGGTTGTGTCGTTTCATTGCGAAGTTCCTTTGGCCACCTTCCAGCTCCATCATCAGATCAGCACCATGTTATCATAATATTGCATTGTCACGCAATTTACACATGTACGCAAAATATCAGTTCAATTGGTAACCGGGAAGTGGATCAAATTTTATTTGCAAGATTTGATGACAAACATCGGGACAGGTGAAACTAAACAAAAGCTTGTAAAAATTATGCATGGGTGGTAAACTTCTGGGTGTACTGGTTTGCGAAACAAGGTAAATGTGTGAAAGGCAAGTTTATTAGGTAATTATGTATCGGTAAGGCCATACAGGGAGCGATGAACGTAGTGCATAGCGGTGAACGTCGAAACTGATTGTTGACAATGACATGTACTATGAAAGTAATGGTGAATGGATTAATTTTATTCCAAACGAATCACAGTGTGAGTACAACGTGACTTGTTCGGAACTCACAAAATTAATTTCTTAAGTCCGTAAAACTATAATTTTACGACTCTAGAGAGTCATTAACTTTCATGAGTGCCTCTTTGGGGCCCATGTGAATATAAGATTTTGAATGAGATCAAGACACGTTTTATTTGTTAGTAAGAAAGATAATAATGAAACGCAAGCAAAGCTTAAAAAAACCGACTTCATCGCTTATATTTCGGTTTTGGCTTCGATATATTTATATGGGACCACCTCTAAAGAATACTCTACCAAACAAAAAAAGAATCATCAAAATCGATTCACAATTGGCGGAGATATCGCGTAACATACATACAAAAAAAAAACACAGTTGAATTGAGAACCTCCTTTTTTGAAGTCGGTTGAAAATTAAGGCAACAAAGCCAACGGGTAGTGTCACTTTAGAATGTAACTACTAATCAATTCTTCAACTCCATTTGACATTGACATCTTATTGATTAACCATTTACTCCCACGTCAATGTCAAACGTCCTACTTTACACAAAAACTAACCATGACAAAAACTAAACGTAAACTATTGATTACCAGGCGATTAACTTTTTCTACGACTGTTTAAACGGCCTGTTAATGAAAGTGAGACTTAACGATTTGACACGGAAGCCCTATTTTATGACAGTTATAAAACTAATGTTTGGAAACAATTTAAAAACATAACATAATATTGGTAATAAAAATATTAAGGTGTAGGAACCACTTAATTTTAATTATAGTAATAATAAACTTTGTAATGTTTAATATTACTATAATTAAACTAAATTATAATGTTGTAGAATGGTTCCTACAAAAGTAAAAAAAAAAGTTTTGTGGTTTTTAGTATATATTTAGCCGACTACAAAAAAAGGAAGAGGTTCTCAATTAGTTACATTTTTTTACATTCAATTAGTTACCTGCAATTTTTTTACGTTTCTCGATTACCCTAAGACGACTACACCGATTTGGAAAATTCTTTTTTCGGTTGTAGTTAGTCCCATATAACATGGAATTTAATGTCTTCGTGGTCCGCGGATGTCTTTTATTTTCGTCCTACCATCAGTAGTTTAACTCTCCAATGAGTTTCCCATATCCACCTGTCATACTCTAAGAAATCAAGCAACTCTGAAACAAAATGTGCGTAACAATAACTATGGACTGCCCGTATAGAGGTTAAAATATCTGGTTATTTTTTTTCTCTGATTAGCTAGACGTTTGACCACTATCATACCTGATGGTGAGTGATGATGTGGTTGAGGATGATACACACGCAATAATTTGATAAAAACTCACGCACATTTTGAACTTTTAAATTAAAATTAAAACGGGAATTAGCGTGACTTACGCGTTGTCGATGTATAAATTGTCGATTTATACATCGACAACGCGTAAGTCACGCTAATTCCCGTTTTAATTTAATAGGCATAAAATAGGCAGGCGTGCTCCATCGTCGACCGCATCGTTGCCTAAAAACAGGTGAGATAGTGGTTAAATGTTTGCCTATCTTCTATATATATAAAAATGAATTGACGTTTGTTAATCTCACAAAAACTCAGGAACGATTTGCGTAATTTATGGTTATAAATTGATATTATAGCTGATGGTACAGTTAATTAAGATCGAATGAGTTGGTTTTGTTTCGGAGTTTATAGTTTTCTTAGAAAAAAGAAATTTTTAATTCATTCAATTCATTTATAATTTGTATTCATTTACGCTTGGGCCGGCGAATAAAGGTTTATACAAAAGTAATGTTCGTCCAGTCGAGGCAATACAGGTCAAATTGCTGGCATTTATTTCGTGTATCAGATAAATCATAGTTGCTATTCCAACATGGGATTCATGGGATTGGGAACATTACCTACTGGAAGTGGTTTACTACATTGTGATTTGATTGTGTGAAGCCTAGTTTAATATTTGTAATTAATTAAAAAAGAAAAAGAGTTATCTCAACGAAAAAGATGGGTGTTATAAGTTTGTAGTGTGTATCTGTGAGTTGGTCTGTGGCTTTATAGCTCAAACATTGCTGGACCGATTTTGATTTATTTTTCTACAGACTTCAGAAAAAAGAGGAGGTACTCAAGGCGACGGTTTTTTTATGTGTGTTCCTCATAACTTCTCCACGTAAACCGATTTCGAAATTATTTTTTTGGTTGAATGATTTTGCTTTCCAATTGGTCCCATTTAAATTTGATCAAGATCTGATCAGTAGTTTTTGAGTTATAGTCAATAATGTGTGTTAGTACATCTAATCTGATCAAAGTTCCGAAGATAAAGCGGTGATGTCGGTTTTTTTTAAGCTGTGCTTGCGTTGAATTATTTGCATGTTTGAAGGCGTTTAAGGTATTTTCAAAATTTTAAGTTTTATTTCGGTAAAACTACTAATAAAATGAAAACAAAACTATGAAAATAAATATACCCACTACTATACAAAGTAAAATTAGAAAAGTTTTCTTCTATCGGGTAATTTTTATGACATGGGTTATGATGTTGCCTTCATGATAAAGTTTTGAAGGTCCAATATTGCCATTAGTTAGAATTGTAGAGGGACAGGGAATATAAATGTAAATTTGTTCCCTTGTGGATGGTTTAATCGTGTTTTAGAGAGAACATACTCTAGTAGGATAGCGAATATCCTAGCGAAGTAAAACTTTAAACTAATATTAGAAGCTTTTTTAACTCCTGACTTATTTTTTTACTGATTTCAAAAAGGAGGAGGATCGGTTCTCAATTCAATTGTTTTTTTAATGTGTGTTACCTCAGAATTTTGTTTCTAGGTGAACCGATTTTGATAATTATTTTTTTATTTGAAAGCTGGTGCTTCCCATTTATATTTGATCAAGATCTGACCAGTTGTTTTTAAATTTATCTTAACAATGCGTATATTTAATTAATTTAATTTGATCAAATGTGTGCGCAGGAATTACACAAGTTAATTCCACCTTGTCCGTTATACCATCTAACAACAAGACAATCTGTCAAACGTTATCCATATATTGTTGACATACCTCCAGTTTGCTCGAAGCGTTCCGCTTCTACGTTTATCATCCGTACTGCAAAGGAGTGAGACTCGTTGCCCTCGTCTTTGTTTCCCGAACGGTATAATCGTCTTCAAGTCAAGAGTGAATAGGTATCTTCTAGGCAAGCATGTCACATCTTTGACCGATGATGCGGTCTTTCCATCAGGTGAGATAGTGGTCAAATGCTTGCCATAGGCATAAAAATGCAGCGGTGAAGTAGGTTTTATGCTTTGCTTGCGTTTAAATTGTGTGAGCTATAAATGAACCACCATGTACCGATTTTGATTAAGTTGGTTATTGTTTGAAAGGTGAGTATTTAGCTGTGCTTGGTGAAAATGGAACCAAACGTTTTCCATATAGAAAATTGTCGCTTTCAGTTTATTACTAAAAGTGAACTGCTTGCTAGCGTCTTTGGGAACGCGTTCGCCTTCTAAGCAGCTGGTATCGGGTTCGATTCCCGGTAAAAACAGAAGTTTTCTCCCCATGAGGAATTTGTGTTTTTGTTTCAAAGTGTAATTGTGTGTGTCTGATATGAACACAATTAATGGAACTTAGTGAGGGGCTGTGAATGTGATGGCGTTTACATTATTATTAATGTTTATATAAATATCTAATTATTCTTATGCTGGAAAGTTTTGTGAAATAACCATAGCTTTTAAAAGAAATATAAAATAAAAATATTTGTTACTCATATTTTTTTAATATCACTTATTTTAACTGCCACGCAAGTCTAATTACATAGACTTGGAAGAAATGTATTTATAAATATCGATCAATACGTATTCAATGCACGGACATAATTACTTGACGTATTGGACATATAATTATGCACAAAGTAATATTCAGTATTCTGATTCATTTGAAAATATGCTTTTAATTTTGCTTTAAATATTGATATATGGAAAGCATATTTTCAAATGAACATTTTCATGAGAAATGGTAGATTTTTTACTTGATTTAAAAATATGAATAATTACGTCAATAGTCGAAATTAAAACCAAGAATTATTTAATACTGAATAAATAAAAAAACACCGATATCAATTCACTATGTGTGCAGTTCAGTACCACGGGTGATTTTCAACTAACTTCAAAAAAGGAGGTTCTCAATTCGACTGTATGTTTTTTATGAATGTATGTTACGCGATATCTCTGCCAATTATGAATCGATTTTGATGTTTTTTTTTGTTTGGTACATTATACTTCAGAGGTGGTCCCATATACATTTTATTGAAATCGGTCAAGCCAAAACCAAAATAAAAGCGGTGAAGTCGGTTTTTTAAGCTTTGCTTGCGTTTAATTATGCTGTTCATTATTAAGAAAAAATAATTTTAATTTAATGGAACCTGCTACACATTACTTAATTGCAGGTAAAACTAAATAAGTAATAATGGATAGATCATGATTCAGATAATTTGCTAGATATATGGATGTGTCATTAATGCTCTAGTTATAATTATAATTAAAACTTATCTATTCATAATGGAGAATATAAATATTGTTTTATAGTTTTTAATAGATTGTTTACGTTATTAATACATACCCGAAATTTAAATTACATTTTTAAAACATTATTTTACTTATCATAATAAATATTTGCAAATGCAAGCAGGTTGCAGCAATTTAAACGCGGCCATTGTGACATCCACGATCCAATCATGGCTGCAATAAAAAATGTTGACCAATTATTGACATAAAATATGTGAACTAACATCGCGAATCAGTGTAGGCAAAATTGCATTTTGTTATTTTGAATTTTCCATCTATTGTTGTCATTTTTTAACTGACTTCACGAAAAAGAAGGAGGTTGTAAATTTGACTGTATTCTTTTTGTTTTTTATATGTGTTAAATCATAACTTCTTTTTGGGTGAACCGATTTTGATGTTGTTTTTTTCCTTGAAAGCTGGTCCTGCCAATGTTCCCCCATTTAAATTTGATCAGGATCTGAGCAGTTGTTTTTGAGTAATCCTCAATAATGCGTAATTAATTCATTTAATCCGATCAAGGGTTCCGAAAATAAAACAATAAAGTCGGATTTCCTTTAAGCTTTGCTTGCGATTAAATTGTTATTTGTTAACATTCCTATTTAAAAAAACATTTATGTAAGAAAATTATTATATAGACGTTATTCTATAACTGTAAAGTTTAAATAGATAATACAAAGTTAATAAATTAATACTTGACGTTTTATTATGTTGCATTCTTATTCCCTATTGTTATAATTTCAAATTTGCTTGTCTCCGCTCTAACAAGCAGAAACAAACAGAAGCAGACATTCAAGTACTTTTATAATTATGACGTAAACAAGCAATCCAATAGAAAATAGCTTCAGTTCCTGAATTATAAAGTGGATTGTTCCACGTTCGACGTGCTTTTAGATAAATGAACAGGCTGACTTTCGGTTACGTCCGAAGTTCCAAGATGATATTGAGTAATCGTTGCTATATATGGAGGCATTCACTTTGAACAGAGCACCGAGTTTTGAAAGTTGAATGACATAGTGGGTAGGTTTGCTTTTTATATGTGTAATTTTATGCACCGCTTGACATGCAAAACATGTACATAGTAAACTGAACATGACATGTAAACTAAATATTAAGAGAATAAATATGGGAAGACGATGTTAACCCATTCCTAATGTGCTCAGTGAAATCACAGGTCATAAGGACATTTAATGTGTAATATCTCAAAGGGACTAGCGCAGTACTTTGCAGCGCAGGATCTAGAACTATATAATAAACATAAACATAACATAAACGCTTTTACACTCACAGCCCTACACTAAGTTCGATGACTTGTGTTGTGGGTGCCGGAAACAGACACACACACAATCACAACCAGAACCAGAAACACAATTCCTTGGGGAGAAAACTTGTGTTCCCGCCGGGAATCGAATCCAATACCCCTGCTTAGAAGGCGAATGCCACCCAACTAAGCCAACGGGCAGTTCAATATTAAGTTATAATATAAATATATATATATATATATATATATATATAATAGTTATAATATTAAGACTATCGGTGCACCGAAATGTAATGGGCAAGCGTGAAGCTTAATACCAATCAAGCGACTTACTCATCTCATAAATCAATTACATATATAAAATGTTGTACTAATTTTAAACTTTGGAAATGTATGTCATTCAAATGACAATACAAAAACTCGGCCACTGTGAGTAGATCTGAAGATGGAGTCAGAAGTTGGATTTGGAGATTTAAGTAGCTTCCTGGATTCCTCCTCGAGTTTAGGCACGTTTAGTATGGTGTGATGAGTCGAGTGACACTTGGTGACAGGAGTCTGTTAATGTGTATAGAAATTGAAAACCGCAGCTCTTTATTGGATACGAGTAATTTTTAGGACGTTTTTGTCAAATAAAACATTGACAGCAATGCGCTAAAATTGTTTTAATCAACTTTTAATTCATAGATTAAGCGACTGCTCTATGCTAGAGTGATAGCTAACAATTCGAGCATTAGCCAATGTCCTACCACCACAAAAAACAAATCCCGCAGAAACTAAAAAAATCCATGAGTAAACAAACGAACCTAAAAGCTTTTAATCAACAGTGACAATTTCAACCGTTACATTACTGGATGCATCCGAGTTCTGGTTATTTCCGGACCTGAACACAGAAAATCGCTTAACCCCGTAGTTTATTAATGAAAATTGAGAGACATCTAGGCTTTGCAGTCGAAACCAGAATTAGACTTACCAAAATCTAGGACAAGATATTTTGGATTGGAACCGAGTAAATTACAAGTAGCCTACTTTTGATTGGTATCGAGATAAAATTAAATATTAATTGATAATGATTAGGTGGTCTACAAAATGTATTATGTAGCTTTTAATCTATCATATGCCACGTGATAACATTGTCGATAAAGATAACTAGCATACTAGTCATATGATGGATTACTCTCAAGATAAGTAGAACACCATTTGATGGTAGGTGATGAATATTCCTCGCGAAAGTGAAAATCTTAATAATAAAGTGCTAGTCAGATTTGAATTAAACAAATGCCCTACCGCCATGCAATTTACAACGGTCAACATTACGAAAGATGCATGTGGAAAAATCGTAACGTCAAAAACAAGAACATTTTTTATTCTTGTCGAGGCATTATATTTACTATGGAAATAGAGATGTCTAATATTCACTATTCTATATAGTACAGTCACTAAATGTTGGTAATTAACTTATTAAGAAACAATTAATGACTACATTTTTGAATTGGTGCTTTCATACTTATTCAGACAACTGAGTTAGCTTTCGATGAATTCTTATTAGAAAGATAGAAAGAGAGAAAGAAAGAAAGAAAATACATTTATTTGGGACAACTATTATTCACTTTCGTGAATAGTAATTCACGGTGGAAGGATGCGTAATGAGACTAAACTTTTTGTACATATTATACTTATTTTTGATGAGACGATTTATTTCGAACCCAATAGCTACATGCAGCTGTAAATAAATTATATTATCATCGGCTATGGGATTGTTATGTGATATCTATAAACCAATTGCATTTTTTTTTACTTACATAATTTTACAATATTGTTATGCATTCTTTAAGCTACGTGAAATAATTAAAATTATAATTTAAATGATCACTATCGTCATGTGTGTGTAGTAGCTTTGTTCTACGAAAATATTAAAAAATATGTTAAATAACAAATCGTTTATTCAACAGGTTTTGGTGTTATTGAATATATTAAAGAAGTTTATTATTCTTAGTTAATTTTTTAGGAAATTTAATTCTTTCTGACCTTAAATCACGTTCAATTTGTTATGTCCCAGTTGTAGCTTCTATTATATATTTGTTTTGCATAGTGATAGACGCAATTTTAATGTCATGGACATTGGCTCACGTGGACTAGTCACATAGAGAACTCGAGGACGCACTGTTTGCGACATGTGAAATCCCTACGCGGCTTTATTTGTTCCACGTTATAGAAGCTGTAGATGCGGCATAAAAAATATAATAAATAAGATATTCTTTTCTACATTTTTCTTCACTTTAGCAATCAAAGTGAATAAGTATATTCAGATCTACGTAAGGCATTTGACGCAAAATCAATGTTCAATTAATTATAAACCGGAATCTCATACGCGCATTTCTATTGTACAAAATATTGTTTTAGCGAGAGGTAAAAAAAAATTACATATTTTTTTAAATCGTTTATTTGACGACCCAGTTGGCGCAGTGGACAGGTCTCCGCCCTCTGCGCCGTGGGTCCTGGGTTCGATTCCCGGCAGGAGTACAAATTCCCAAGGGATATTTGTGCTTCTGGTTCTGGGTGTATTTGTGTGTTTGATATGTAAATGTTTCCGGCACCTACGATACAAGTCTTTGAACTTAGTGTGGGGCTGTGAGTGTGAATGCGTTTGTTTGTTTTTGTTTTATTATAAGCGGCAGTTTCGACTATATAGTTTCGTAACTATATAGTCGAAACTGCCAAAAAACTGCAAAATTGCAAAATCTTTATTTAAGCTTTATTAATTTAAGCGCACAAGCGCTAGCATATCAAAATAAAGATTTTGCAAAAAAAAACACTAATTAATAAAATATCCCGTTTCAATCATTCCGACGACAGTAACCATGTCAGTTTAAAATCATAATATGATTGTATGACGAATATATAATATTCGTTATTATGATTGCACATAGGTCAGTTCCACTCAAAAAGCTATCAAATTGATAGCTTTTTGAGTATCTTGATAGTGTCAATTTAGCGGTGCGTAGCCGCTTGACCCGCTTATCTTAATTAAAAAATATATTATTTAAGCGTTGCCTCCCACTGTCAATGGATATGATTCCTTGCAATGGTGGTTTCAATGTATGCTTATGTACGCTCGTTACGGCGCGTTTCGTGATTGGTGACGTAGAAATATAGCGAACATGTTTGTTGAAATTTTTTTCAATGGAATCATATTCCCTTTATTTAAAACACCGACATCGTACATTTTATCAATCTATAAAAGATTTATTTGTTTTTCATATTAATAGTAAAAAATAAACTCTTTTTCTACAATTTTTTGTAGGAAAACACACTACATGACATATAATTGCCTTTGTTGTGTGAAACTGCCGACTGGCTTTCTTTACCCGCCTATTTCTTGACGTAGCAAAACGCTCTTCATTTCTTATTTAGCTCGTGCCGCATTAGAGATAATAGTTAATTCAAGTTAATTTGACGTAGTGTTGTTCGATAGAAAACACAGCATTTGTTTTTTTTTCTTTATCTGTTATAGGCAAACGTTTGACCACCATCTCACCTGATGTAATGAGACGATGCGGTCGATGAGGGAGCACGCTTGCCTAAAGAATACTTAATCACTCTCGACTTGAAGACTCCAAGATTATACTTATCTGGGAACACAGACTCGGTTCATTTATTCTCACTACTACGTCTTAGTAGCTATCTTTTGTTAAATTAAAAGTTAATTATCAGTTCGAAATAACAATATTCCTAAGACAAGTTGCTAAAATTTTTCTTCATCAGCGTACTGACTAAACTGTCTAACTGGATATAAGTGAATACAACGTATGGCAAAAATGTTGGCCTTTATTAGTTTTGCAAAAAAATTTGCAACAGCATATGCTCAGAAATAATACTTTTCTCTGTTAAACATCTGAAACAATTGTGGCTTTGGTTTTGTTGGCTTTTTAATGCATTTAATATTTATCCTTAAAACATAAAAAAATATCGTCTTACGTAGCTCGTGTAGATATAATTAGCTATTTATTGCATGTAATTTTGACAAATAATCTAGGAGAAATCGTTAGTTTTATTTGAGGGTGAAACCGATGGGTCACAGAATGAGTAATAGTTATTACGTAATCCGTCCCATTACGCGTGTAAGATCTTCTTTGTTTTAAACCGAATTAAATAAGAAGGAGGATATTAATTCGACTGTTTTTTTATTTAGCCGGCTATAACTTCATTTGAACTGCGTGCTGGGGTTCGCCTTTGCTTTTAAAGCATCGGCCCGGGTTTGATTCCCGGTAGGAACACAAGTATAGTACCCACGGGAAAGTTGTGTTTCTAGTTCTGGGTTTGATGTGAATGTTTATGGACTTTTAGTGTGGGGCTGTGAGTGTGAATGCGTTTGTTTGTTTTGATAGTGTATATCCCAGTGTCATTTTTAACACTGGAATGGTGATATCTCCCTATCAGACGCGCCGTTTGCTACTTATTTGATATCCTTTTTAAGCCCCGCAAACTAGGGGATGTAATTAGTTTCTGTGTACCTGCGTTATAGTAGCTCTCAAACGGCTGACCCAATTTTGATTAAATTTATTTTTGTTTGAAATCTGATTTGATTGAGAGTGTTTGGTGAATATTGAAGCTGTCGTTTACAAAAAGGCCAGCTGTATTTTTGATTTGGCTATTACTTATAATTAAAATGTATTATGACTTGTATGGAACATCACTGCTGAAATGACGCCCAGGTAACCACTTGCAAACTGTTGTTGCAATAATTAGCTTTAAAGACTGTTACAGTGAAGCTAAACGTTTCAGTAATTACGTACCATAGGCTGCAAATTTCTGACATTATACAAAGGGACGTGGGAAGGGTTGTTTTGTCTTATAGCCATTTGTTGTTATGTTGTGTTTTATCGATTTGAGCTATAAGGCAGATTGTGTCACTTTTAAGAGGCAAATGCGAATGCCAACACCAAAGAGACGCCGATGCCGAGCACTGGGTTTTAGCAGACTACTGATGAACACTTTTTAACCAACTTCAAAAAAGGAGTAGGTTCTATGTTTTATTGTATGTATTTTTAATGTATGTTAACCGATTTCTCCCATTTGTGGACCGATTCTCAAACAATTTTTTTTGTTTGGTAGATTCAGAGGTAAAACTAAAATATAAGCAGCGAAGTCGGTTTTTTTAAGCTTTGCTTACGTTTAAATTATGTCTTATTAAGATTGACATTGCTTAAATAGAAATACCCTTTATGCGACCTACTTGGCTTCACAACTTAATCGTTACATTAAACCTTCACTATTTTGTAGGTAGTAAATAGTTTACTTAAAGGCAATGGTCAATATTAATAGTTAATATTCAACGAATAAGAACTAATACGAATTTGTTTTTTGTTTTATTGGTGAAGTCATCTCGTCTGCAATTTTTTAATACTACATTAAAACTACTACAACAGCAAAATACCTAAGTTACCAAAACTCACTAAAAGCAACCGAGCCTATAGGTAACTCAAATGTTCAAGCCCACTAACATAGGGTAGTGCCATCGTGCCCATCATGCTGTTGGCATTGCCTCTATGAATAGCACTGCTAATACGTTGAGCCAAATAAGTACCAGCATTTCGATGCCTCAATCAAACGCATTAATATTTTACTTTTTTTTTATTATGTTACTAAAAGGAATAAAGACTAATAATATTATTGATATTACTTTCGGTTTGAAATAAAGGGAAGAAGATTGCTTCTTTTAGGAAATGTTGCCTATTAGTAGTGGTGAAATAAGTTTTGTATGTATACATTTAAAAGTAAACATAATAAATAAAAAATAAATATATGATAATTGTTAAAAATATCGTCAAGTTCTAACATTCACAAGATTTGAAATAAATAATTTCAAATATTCCTCCTGAACTCAATATATTACATCGACATCCAGATATTATTATTTTAATTCTAAATTGTTTATTAAATTAGGTACCCTTACATAAAACATGCTATAATATCCGCTACAAATTAAAGTAAAAAATAAACACTATCGTCACACAAAATCTCTCAACACGTAGAAGTAGCACGCATCCTCTCTCGTCCCCTTCCCGTATCCTCTTCTCCTTACCCCACCCTCTCCGCCTTCCTCCCTCCCTGCCCCCACGTTTCAGCATCCGGCGCGACACCTGCGCGGGCGCAGCTTGAGTTACGAGTTTTTAATTCACTCCTCCACGGTTTTAGTAATGGAGTTTTTGATTTACAGTGTTGATAGGTAATGTTGAAAAATAGTTAAGTAATTTAAGGGGTTCCAACTACTTTTTTCGCTGCCGTAAAATTTAAGTATGGTTGAATTAGTTCAACGCAAATGCGATGACAGAGCTTTCATGATCCAAATGTTTAAAGTTACTGGTGTTTTGACAGTTACTACGTAGTAACTTTAGTCGGCAATTACTTACTTATAAAACCACAAAAATGTATGTTGCTACTTTTTGACGAGAAATTCAAACAATTTGTTCTAGGTTTTTACGTGGAACTTTTTTAGAATAATAATAGTGCAAAATAAAATCTCATGTAAATGATATTACGTTGCATACATTCTATGAACATCGCAATTCACATTATCAGTATCCAACCCAACTACAAAATCTAAAAATCGTTAATTTTTTAATTTTCACCAAATACCAACACATTTACGTTGTCATTGGAATATGTCTTGAAAGTAACTAAAATCTAACACCTTTAAACGACCAATTCTTGTATATATAATCTAAATCTCAAAAACGGCTCTAACAATATTCATGAAATTTAGTATGCAGGGAGTTTCGGGGGCGATAAATCGATCTAGCTAGGATTCATTAAAAAAAAAAACGTGATTTAAAATTTTAAAAAATACGAGCGCATGTCATCCAGGTACTAAGATATATTATAATATGAATATAAAACCGTGTGTGTTACACGATAAAAAATATTTTCGCACATAAGAAGTTATACTTATTTAGCGTAACAAAAAAAAAAATATTATCCCCTGTGTGTGTTAAATTTAATCATTTTATTATATTTTTGTGAAAAAAAAGCCATTAAATGACTACCTTGAGTTACCAGTTATCACGAACACATGAGAGATGATTACCAAAAAGCTCAGAGTTCTTTCTGTATTCTGAGCCATAAAGTTATCAACGTGTCAGTTCTAAGTGTCGGTGTGCACGCGCATTGTAAAAATTCACTCTCATCATTATTCCCCACCGCGCCATTGTATAACTTCAAAAATCACTCAAGAAACAGAACTTCTTGAAAATATCACAAAACAATTCTAAAAACTTGTTCTCTCAAGAACTTCTGTTTCCAGCATCTCACTTAAACAAAACTGCATCGCACTGAAACTTCGCAGTGCAAACAATCGGCGAATCCACTGTAGCCTAAATTATTCAGTATGCGCTAAGTGGCAGAGCCATCCTACTGTCCTTATATTATTCACGAGCTGGCTTGACACGTCGACACGCCTGACTCCCCCCCGGAAGGGGGGTTCACGTCAGTTCCGAGCCCAATTATGCACATACTGAAATGTCACCGCCACTTATGGATGACCCTTAGACCTATTGGCCTTTTGTGCTGTCAGAATATATTATGCAAGGTCGTTTAGCTTTTTTACCTTTCCGCGGTGGATTTGAGGGTTTTGGAATTTTAACAGATTGGTGAATGCGGTTTGATTTGGGGTTCTTTGATTAAGGTCGGTGGTTTTTAATGTTTAAATCATGAACACAATTACTGATATGTGTCGTTTTTACCTGTATTCTGTATATTTATACTTGTATACATAAACCATTGAGACCAACGTTCTTTTACCAATTTGATGTGTGTTACCTCATCATAACTCCTCTCCACGTGAGCTGATTTCAAAATTTTTTTTTTAGTCTGAAATATGTTGCTTTCTAATTGATGCCATTTAAATTTGATCAAGATCTGATCAGTAGTTCTTGAAATATCGTCAATAATGCCTATTTTGTTGTGGAGTACTTTGACTATGACCCGACTTCAAAAGTTACCTCATAACTTCTTTCGTTGTGGGCCGATTTTGATGTTTTTTTTTTATTTAGATGCTGGTAGTTCTTTTGTGGTTCCATTGATATTTGATCAAGATCTGATCTCTAGTTTTTGAGTTATAGTCAATAATGCGTGTTTAATACATTAAATCTGATCAAGGTAGCGAAGATAAAGCGGTGAAGACCCTTTTTTTAAGCTATGCTTGCGTTTAATTATTATGTAACGGGTATTGCAAATTCAGTGTCATAATTTTGCAAATACATTTTATTATTTATCTTCTCTGTTAAGTCTAAGGTGTCAAGTGTGAACTGGTCGTCAGTGCTATGTAGGTTTTTTTTTATTTTAAAAGCCGTCTCCGTCTTTTTCATTCATTAAAATTAAGAGGCCACGAAATAACTTGGACTGCTAAAATATTTATCTTTAATAACTTGGGTGAAGTTAGCTAGTACATAAACATATTTTTTTTCATACTCAAAGCCCTATACTAAGTTCTGAGTATTGTATCGTAGGTGCCGGAAACATTGAACTCCACACACAATCACAACCAGAACAAGAAACAGAATTTTCCCTTGGGAGAAAACTAGTGTTCCCACTGGAAATTGAACCCAATATCCCTGAAAGCGAACATGCACCCAACTAAGCCAACAGACAGTTCCTGTATGTATGTCATACATCATCATCGAAAGAATAGCACGTGTCTTTCATATATGAGATTAAAAGAAGTTCCCTATCTACGATCAGAATCGAATCAGACGTAAAAGTTTCAGCGGACGTAAGGGTGGTTACACACGCGCGGGTTATTGACCGATGGTTTTTGTTTTTTTACTTCACCGGCTGGGTGCGCTTCCTGTCACAATTTGTCTGTTTGTTTTTTTGTCGCAACACCGTTACAGAAGCGCCGGTTTTTGTTGCATCCGCTATTTATATATACGAAACCTGTAGTTACGTAATATCAACGTTAGTAATGTTATCAATATAAAACACTACAGATTTTTTAACGTTTTAATGAATTTGACTGAAATTGGGTTGAACAAAATATCTAAATTATTAAGGGTCTAGTTGAGCCGACACATTGAATTAATTAAAAATTATAAAAAAAGAGTTGGCATAATACAATTTATTTTGGTAGATATTTGTTTATAAATTTTGGTAGATATTACACAAATGCGGAAGAAGCGTTTTGCCTCCACATTCATTATGCGAACTGCAAAATAATGAAATTCCTTACCCGAGTCTGTGGTCCCTGATAATAACAATATGATAATTATAATACACGCGAGTGAATAGGCATCTTCTGGGCAAATGTGCTCCATCGTCGACCGCATCGTCACTGATCATCAGGTGCGATAGCGGACAAACGTTTGCATAGGCAGAAAAAAAAATTGTAAGTAAGCTTCGACAATTTTTTTTTAGTTTACGGAGGCTTGTAAATGGCGGCATGTTACTTATTTTAAAATTATTTATGTATTAATAGCTGTAAGCCTCCCTGAGCAAATAAAAAAACATGCAAGCCGGTGCCGATCAGGTACCAAATTAAAAAGTGTACTCTAATCCTTAATGTATACATATGCGTCAGGTGTCACGTATGTAAAAATATTATAATGAAATAAAATAATTTGTACCTAAAATTACAGGCAAAAAATGTATAAAGTTTTAAGGTTATAGGGAATTATATGTAGGAATATTGTTTTATGCTTTTGATCGATAGTTCAATTTAATAAAACTGTCTAGAATAACATTTCAAAAATATTTACAACTCATCTATAATAAATATTTGAAAGATGGTATAAACGCTTTAATTGCAGCAATTCTGACATTGTTTCTGTGACATTCATAATACAATCATGGCTGCCATAAAGAAAACATGACCAATCATTGACATCAAAAATTTATGAACTGACGTCACTAATCACTTAGGACAATTATTTCACTCGCTGTTGTCGCGTTTTGCTATTTCTCATTTTATCGCTTTTAATTCAGTAAAATTCATATATAAAACATTTAAATATGAATATGTTAAAGGTGAAATTCTATAGCTACAAACTTTAAAAAAAAATCGTAACCTTTATTTAAATCTCGTGCATATTTCCTATTGTCATAATCTGAAATTGACAGATACACTTACAAGACCTACCACATTACCATTATCAAACCTAAAATATCTATTGGCTGATACTAATTCAAATTGACACATCAGGCCAGACGAAAATATCCGGGTAGGAGGGGGTAATGTGGGTACCTAAATCGGGTGGGTGTGAACTCCCCCTAGCTCTGCTAATTTAATTCGCCGCTGCCTGTGAATGCATTTCGTTGTTGTCATAATAGATTGTGATAATTAGGAATTTTTTTTTTTTTTTTTTTATATGCCTAACTACGGCCCAATTGCCTATATTTCCTAAAACTAAACTAAAACTATGTACAGCAAAGAACTAAGTTACCTACAAGACATCGAGATTATAGGTAACTCAAGTGCTCAAGCCCACTACCAGTGGGTAGCGTTCCCATCATGCTGGCGGCATTGCCTCTCTGAATTGTAATACGTTGAGCCAAATAATTGCCAGCATTTTGATCACGCGTCGCTTCAACCAGGCGCTCTGATAGAATTTTGAAAATAGAAACCGGTTAGGATTTGATTTTTTTGATTGCAGTATTGTTTTAACAGCAACAGCAGGATTACATTAACAACACAAACTATTTCGTACTAACTTCAAAGATGACGCCAACGAAGACGTGGGTGTTGATAAGACAAGGTTCTCCAAAAATTATGAGTTGATCTCTTATCCCATACTTGTGTAATTTTTTTTTTCTGTCTATGTTCTATCCTCTATTTAGCTAGTTTCACGATTAAATTAGTTGCACTCAATAGATTTTTTCATCATGTATTTTGCCTTTTTGAGTTTACTTTGAATTTTACGTTGAATTGACCTTAGCCTTATACCATAAATATATACTTAAAGTTAAAACATTGTTTATTATTCGTTGATTAACCTTAAATATAACATTGACACTTAAATATAATTCTTACTTTTCGAGAATTTCACGAAAACCCTTAGAAATCTATGTATGGCTCGTGGCGGTTACGAAAGGTCGCGTAACCACCATAATTTCACTTAGCTAAACTCGTAATTCATCTCCATCCTAAGGTTGTCTGGAAGATATCGCTTTTAGCGGTAAGACCGTCTAGTAGGTATATATTTTTTTGTAAATCAATATTTACTGCTCTGTTTTGTCACAATTAAGGTGTTCAATAAAAAGTTTATCTATCTATTATGTCCTGTGATGATAAATAATCGTGCTCGGATTAAAGCGCAGCCTACTCTTAAGCATTGCAATATTCTGGAGTGCCTTTAAGTGGATTCCAGAAAAGCATGTCATTATTGTCTCAATAGTATATTTTTTAATTTACTACCTTTTGTTTCCAACCCTATGTCTAGATTCTGCATTAAGGTGGGACACAATTCTTATCTACAGATCTACTATTACTTAACAAGTAGTTCTACCTAACCGTCTACTTCTGATTAATTTTACTTCTAAAGCACTAAGTCTACAGATGCATCTTCAATACTACTCAAGGTCAAATAGAAAAAGTACAAAAAAACTAATTTAACTTAATTCGTAGCACTTAGCTAAGGTCTACGAATCAAAAGATAACGTAGCAAGCTACGGAGCGCTACATGTCTACGAAGTTGAAAGGGCAGTGTGAACTCTTTATGGTGGTAAGTAGAACGTTGATCTTTTGCGATTCTACGTTTAAATACCATCTAGATCATAAAGTTTTTTTTTCCTAAGGAAACTACAGAATCCGTGAAGGTCTACTGGTGAAGCTCCGAGTGTGTAACCGCCGCCGCGCCGCAGCGCTGAGTCTCGCGCGGAAACCCTCGCTATCAATGTATAAATAATCGTTTACCAATGCGTCCGAAAACACGCAAACCACCGACCGTAGTACGATATTTCAGGAAGGTATTCCCCCGTCCGTCAGACGCAACTTCAGCACATCCTATTTATAAGCGTCTATGTATAAATTCACTAAAAGTTAACACCACAACACACGTAACGAATATAAACTCGGAAAAGCCTCTATTAATAATCGACCGACTGACTTTGCTACCAAAAATAATAGTCTAATTGTGAAAAGTTTATGCGCGATGGGTCGTGGACCGGGGCTATCTTGGGGCGGCTAAACTTAGTGGTGCGTGCGAGCCAGATGGTAAAATTAGTGTTGAGACGCTGTCTGCTGCGCTGGTGCTCATGACGCCACCTCGTGTCCATTCACACACCTCTCGCACCACGATCCACGTACTCGTAACTGCCAAACTTATGACATTCCATTTTCGAATTGGCCGCCATGTTGCCAGGTGACAACAGACGCAGCGCCATCTTGGATTGTTGATTTATTAGCGGCAACAATCGCTGCCGCAGATTTGGAGTGATTTAGTGGTTTGCACCATGTTTGAACGCTCTTTGTCCTTATTGCGTGTTTGGCGAATGCAGACGAGTTTGTCATCGTCTGAGATGGATTTTACGATTGTCGTAGTCTTGAGAAGTCCGTTTTATATCTTGATAGGTCATTTAAGTATTGCGCAAGAGAATATAATGCTTCTACACGAATGTAGAACTTATATAGCTCTGTAAAATTTTCTGAAGGTATTGTTAGAATTGATAAGGACTATTAAAATTTTATGACTGTATTCATAATCAGTAATCATTTATGTTCAATGATATCAAATATTTGACCACTTGAAATAAATTGCTAATAACTTTAAAACCTGTGTTGTGTTTCATGAACACTCTTTTTTTGCTATATTTCATAAAATTATGCTTTCTGCTTCAGAAATATTACTACGCCCACAATTTAGCGAACAATTAAGCTATTTTTTTATACGTACGGTAAGCATGCGTTTGACCACAATGTCATATGGTGGAAAGAAAAAAAAATCTTTGAAGATTTCACCATTCAAAACGTGGTTTTATCGTTAAACTCTTCACCATGCATAAAAGCATAATTCAGCTTCTCAAATTTCAGGCCCTATTGAGTTTTGAAGGCTTTGACCCGGGCAAATGTGGTGGAGCGGCAAATCAAAGGGTTTTTCAGGCCCTTTTGTTTTCAGCGGTCCATTAATGGATAATTATGTGAAATGTCCAGTGGCTGCCCAGCGTGCCTGTGGGTTTTTTCATTAAACTGCACTTTGGGTTGAGTGACAGCATTCAGGGTTTAGAGGATATTGTGTGAAAGATTTTTGGTAAATAAAATTCAGTACTTACCGATTAACCACTAAAATATATGTTTTGTTTTAAAAAAAAACAGCACATTGTTTAATAATTATTGAATATTGCAAATACGGATCAATATTTGATTTCTATATAAAATGATTCGTTAATTTTGTTTTTATAGCCGTAACAGACAGAACTGTTTCAATAGCGTATATATTTGTTTGGCGTCACACGTCCCCATAAAAAGTCAATAATAAGGAAAGGATAATTTCATCATTTCGGTCAGGGCTTAAATAGCTCTGCGGTTAGATCAATAGAGCATGAGATCTTATGGCCGCGGCTTTAATCCCCGCCACAAGCAATCATTTTCCTTTCTTAATTCAGTACTTTAATTATTTTATTTAAAGATTTGTAAGTATTGCACATAGTCATTTGTATAGAGTTTAAGTTTAATGTAATAAGTCAAAAGTCATAGTCGTGACAACATAATTTTCAGACGCGTCGTAATAGGTAAGGGATTTTTACTTTGGATATTATTCCATAACATCATGGCTCGCGGCATCGCCCGCATTTTTCAAGTAAAAAAGAAGCCTTTGTGAATCCTAAGTATAAGCTATGTACATTCCGAATTTCATCTTAATCTGTTTAACCGTTACAGCGTGAAGAGATATGAGACATACTTACGCATTTACACAAACTACTACAATTATATATATTAGTGTGAAGTGTGTTTAGTGTATATCACTTAGTTATTTATATTGGTCTTAAGAACGTCATATATTTTATATATTATTATCAATATATTTACTAATATGGTTAAAACGTTGACTGCAGAGTATTAAGGACTGAAATACTTTGCCTATGAAATTGCGATTCTTTGGGTTTAAATAATACAGCATAGAAAATGATTAAATCACTGCAACAATTGACTTGAGGCATCAACATCTTAAACATTTATTTTAAATTTAAGTCCACAATTATTCCACTTTATAAAATAAGAATAAAAGATTAATAAAGATTAAAAGATAAATAATTACGTAGTGTCACAACAAGCAGCCTACTAAAATCTTTACCAGGCATTGTTGATAATCTATCCCACAAATCGAATAGGTTTTACATAATTGGTGTAACTCTTATATGCAAGTAGACATTTTTAAGCAAAAAAAACATTATCCGTTTATTCAGTTCCTTTGAGTTTTCTTTTCGTTTCCAGTTTATAAAAAGATTTTAACATCTACAGCGTGCCAGTCATTTAATTGTTTAAAAAAAAGAGATTTAGTAAATACATATATAAATACAATACGATAAAAATAAGTAACGACTACAGGTTACAAAAAACTGGCAATATATAATAAGAAAACAAGTGCAGTATTCAATAGTCAAAATTCGAAGCTGGAGATGGCATAAACAAATAAATTACCTTTTTATTTTATAACATATAAAAGACACTTGTTGAACGCAAAACAACGTGTAAAATCTACAACAAAATACAATCAATATGCTTTGAGTTTTGACTATCTGGTCCTTGAAACCCGTTCTAAAAATATATCTGGCGTCGGTCCAGAAAGCTGGATGATGATAATAAAATGCCAAAGATCGAGGCGAAGCGGTCAGAAAACTATGTTAATTCTTTAATATGGCGAAAGAAAACACCTATTATTAAACTGTGCCATCTTTAGAGAAAAGAAATCCCTGGTGGCTAGTTGAGACACCTTGTAAATATTAGAATCGTCTTAATGTTTCCTACCAATATATATTTTTTTATTCAGATATATAAATGCGATTAATTGGATGTTTATTTGTTTGCGACTCAATTTTACGGAAAGGGCTGAAAGGATTTTATTGAAGTTTGTTGTGAGATAGTTTCATGTATGGAAAATAAAATAGACTACTTTTTACCCGACTGCCAAGGAAGGGTTATGGTTTTCGCACATATCCTACTAATATTATAATTTCGAAAGTTTTTGTGTAAGTGTGTTTGTTCCCTCTTCACGCTTTAACGGCTGAACGGATTTGGTGAATGTGTCAATTAAAATGAAGGAAATTAAAAGGGGATAACATAAAATTACACAAGTAGATGGTAAATTTTCGCAGGCGGGTTTTCTTAAATTTTTAGTGCATTGACTTGTTATTATATTCAATGCGAGCAAAGTTGCAGGACAGAGTTTGAAAAAATACGTTCTGCTGTAGCTAGCCAAACGGCTATTAGAAAATACCTGGCCACAATGGATTTCACCGCGAAGTTGCTTTTCATGTCAGTTAAATATGTTGCTTAAACACATTTTGTATTTTTATTGAAAGTGTCACTAAAAAGTAAAATTAGAGCCGTAAACTAAATGATAACTTCAGTAGACTAAAATCATTAATTATTTCGACTCACTCGAAACGTTATGATTTTACGTTTATCATTCTTACTGCGACTGCGTCAATAGTGAATAGGTATCTTCTAGGCAAGCATGTCACATTTTTGGCCGCATCATCGCTTTTTATTATGTGAGATAGAAGCCAAATGCTTGCCAATCGAACATAAAAAAGTAAATCCTATAATTTTTATAATATATTCATTATCTTCGTTCTTTGAGCCAAGTTATTACTGAAACCTCAGTGGGATGTCAGTCGACGGCAGTTTGATTTTATAAGGAAAGCTTTTATTCGAAGATCAATTGATTCATTTTTAGTTTTCATTGAAATCAAGCAAATATTACTTTGAGCAGATTTTGCTTTTCATCGTAGTTATTATTTTTCCACGCCAATTTGAATAATACAGACCCACACGTACTTAAACACCCACCATGTCTATGGTAAGAAAGATAAAAAAAGACTTTCCTTTTAAGTTGCACAAAAACCGAAGCACTTCTTCTCGCAACAACATAAACAATTTGAAAGAAATTGTAAAAAATATATACGATATTTAAGGCTTTTAAAACGATAAAAATAATGTTACTGCACTATAGGTTACGTTTCAATCACTTGTGCCGTGAAGCTAAGAATGTGATATAAAGTGACGAAAAATAAATGTTTTATGCTACGAATAACTAATAATACTAGATGGTGCCGCGGCATAAACGTGATAGTTTCCCACTTCTAGATGTCCGATCGGACTTATATACTTCAGAGATAATACACTGATTTATGATATGGTACCATGGAGCTGGTCTGATGATAGAGATGAATGATGGCCACAGGAACTTCTGAACTAAGTAAGATAAAGTTTAATCCTTTTTTAATTTACAACTGGAAAAAAATGATTGAAAATTACTTTTTAAGTATTACTTATTTAGCATTTTACTTTATGTCCCCTGCATACGTTAAACCTTTTCCATGATTCTTTTTTGTTTTATGTTCCTAAGAAATCGGCGGTTAGATAAGTTCATATCGTTCTTTTCATAAACGAAATATAAATCAATTAATAAAGAAATAATACGATTGTGCGAGGAGAACCAGTAAGAATGTCTAGCATCTTTTCTTTTGAAAGACTTCGGTACGTTGAATTGTTCTTTGAGTTCTACCTCTTCATGAAAACTTTCTTCGTAGCTCCTCTAGACGACGTGCAAGAAGCAGGGTAACATTTATCATTTATTCACGGGTTCGCGAGTCGGTTCCTAGCTTACTAGTGTCGGTTGAGGGTTCGTACAGACTGGCGTTTGATCGAGAAGCTCCGGTGCATATTGTATGCGCTTGTTGTGTTCACTTTGCTCTTTTGATGGATACTGGTCCATTAGTTAGAGAGTTCAATGGTTAGGTTTAGACTATGTAAGCTATGACGGTGAATGTTATGGAAAAGTTTTGGATGGACCCAACCTGCGAGTATATGGCAGGGTATCTCTTACTACCGATTCTTTCATTGGGCATTTTTTACCGGACTTTACTTGCTCAATCGCTAGAGAGAAAAGTGTGATTAGTGACAGTGGAATAAATTCCAAGGCATCTGTGTTACGCTGTTTTTTTTAATGAAAGATATGTAGGCGCATCAAAAAATATATTGTTATAATAGGTTAGCCATTTGCTCAAAAAAAAAAGAATTGCATGTTAAAATTTACATTGTAAATCCTCCCAGAAAATAAATACAATACAAATAATGTATTTTTTTTATATTTCCATCAGGTGAGATAGCGGTCAAATGCTTGATTATTTAAATAATCAAGCATTTGACCGCTATCTCACCTGATGGAAAGCGATAATGCGGTCGAAGATGTAGTATGCTTGCCTGGAAGATACCCATTTACTCTATATTTGACTAGCTACTTGTATAATTTAGAATACTATAGCAATATTTCATATGTTGATCAACTGAAACTGCTGTGAGTGTGGAAGCGTTTCTTTTTAATGATGTTTTTATGATTTGTCATAGTATACCCTTAGTATACCCTTTACTAAAATTATTCACAGGTTTTGAGGTGAATGAAGTACGAATGTTTTCAAAGACTCATCTAGGGAAAAGTATTAGGATGTGACGACGAGCATAGTGAGAAGGAGGATTAAGTTACTTGTGGCAGTAATGCGCTAGCCGAGCGAGCAAAGCAAGCATGCATCGGCAATAGCCGGCAAAGCGCCACCAGAAGAATTTCAAGTAATGTTTGGCATCCTATTACTAACGTAATAGGTTTATTAATTCGATCAGTAATTAGTATGTCAAAAAAATTATGATGGTTTTATTTTTTGCATAACATACCACATGTATTGTCAAGTGAATGTTGTTCTTCTGTAAATGTGAATTTTTAAATTTAATCTATTATTTATAATAATATAATAAAATTGTTACACTGAATAAAAACATATTAAACATTGATACTTATTTAAATGTTATCTTTTTTTATTTTTACCATATATTATATTTATTTATTATAATTTTTGATTAATGACACGCGTCAAATTAAGAGGATACAAATTTTATCTATAGAAAGATTATAGGTGTTTTTATCTTTTAATGATGCCAAAAATAATTGTATTTATAATAAAGGATATGATTAAATATTTTAAACTGATGACCTATATTAATCTTGATGGTAAATACTTTGAACATTTTTAATTGACGCAGTTCTTCTAAAATAAGTTCTATTTCTGGAATGGTTCAACGCCTCATTGATATGACGTTTTTTTTAATAGAGTCAGGGCTTGCATAGTATACATAATATGCGTAGGATACAATTATTTAATAAGTCTGTGAGGATTTAACGTGAACTCAATTTCTTCTGGTCTCTCCCTGTCTTAAACATATCCAATTGACTTTAAATTGTTTCCAACTAAGGCACACCTTAGAAATGAAATAAATTTGAGGAAGATGAAAATGAGATTGCAGACAATACTTTCATGTAGTGTAATGGATAATTGTCATGGATAATATCTACGTCTTATTCTGATGTTTTATCTATCTTACTCAGGTAGATAAACTGTTGTTTATTTTTTTATTATAATACATAGTAATTTTATTTATTTTAATTAGATTTTCATAGTGTCTAGCATAAATATCGCAACGATCACTGTGCACGGTTGATTTTCCATCCACATCCAGATGCCATTACATCGAGGTACGGACGATAAATAAACCGAATCAATTATCCATAGCCAGCACATAACGTCCGCTGCGCTTGCGCATAAACACACATACATATGCTATATTATGTGCGGCTATCGCTTGCATCAGTACGCACACATGCGCAGCAGCGGCCATCTTGGAAACGCGTGGGCAGCCGCGGCTAACGGCACGTGCGAGCTATTTTGGGCGGCGCCCGCCTTGCCCCTCGCCGCCCGCCCCGCGTCGTCTTGAGTGAATTGTGTAGACGCGACGCATGATTTTGCTTTGATTTTTTTATTAGTAGAGGGTGCAAGAAGCATTTTAATGACTGCGTACATGTTTTAAGATAGTATATAGTCTTAAGTGACTTGAATATTTTTCAGAAGCAAGAATAAACATGATATTAACGCGTGAAACAAAACGTTTAATTATGGCCCATTTCTAAATTTTATGAAATAACAATATAATACAAAAATATTTAGACACTTTTATAAAGTCATCGCATGACGCTTGGCATTTTTTTTATAAAATCCCTCCCTAGTTCTAAATGTAACCTATTTTTACGTAATCAACCGTATACTATATTTCAGCATGATTTAATCTTTTGCTCAATTTTCCTAATTGACAATAAGATGAACTATTGGACTACTAACACTTATTATTTATTAATATTACCATCTATATGATCATACATTCTAGGTCAAACCCACGTGATCATTCTTATAGTAGTTTTAATGACTCGTTAACAATTTAGAGATTACATGTGTTGCTCTAGGTGTAATGTAAACAGATATAACTTTATGAGTGTTTTTCTACCAGTGACAGGTTTCGTGGATCGTTAAATAGTTGGTAGTAAAAACAAATGGGATGTTACATAAATGAGAATTAGAGTGAAGTTAAAAATCGGACTTTGTATTCCACAGTTTTTTAGTACGTTTTGAATGTCAGACAATAATCGATTGGAATAAAAATGTAAGGAATGAAAAACGATTTCATTATACCTTTATTTTAGGTAATTAACTATACCAATAATTAAAGTTGAGGTTTATAATTTCATACGGGATTAGTGCCGTGCTGTGCGAGTGAATATTTGCTTGAAAAGTAATTCAGATTTTATTCTTTTATTAATGAAGCACTAATTAAGTTAATTTCATTAATAGCCTCTTTATTTCCTCAAAACATTATTTTACATTTCATTATACTACTTATATTTCACCACTACTAATGATACTAATCAAACGCAAGCAAACCGACTTCACGGATTTATCTTCGGAACCTTGATCAAATTCAATGTTTTATACACATATTATTGATGATAACTCAAAAACTACTGATCAGATCTTGACCAAATTTGAACGCAATGGGAAAGCGCCAGCTTTCAAACAAAAAAAAAAACTTAAAAATCGGTTCACGTGGAGAGAAAATATGAGGTAACACACATAAAAAAGAAATAAAAACATCGAATTGAGTACCTCCTCCTTTTTGTAAAGTCGGCAGAAAACTCTTTTTTTGCGACAAAAAAGATTAGTTATAAAATTGATTAAATACTTTTTTTATACATAATATCTGGAAGAAACTAAGATGTATATGTATCTAGTACTTACTGACAAAGCGATTATATACTGCTACTGATAAGTAAAAATATTTTTACGAGGCTTCCATTCTCTGACACTGTACAGTCTACAAAAAAAAAGTCGTCTCTACCTACTAATTTATTTCTGATATGTTAAAGCTCAAGACTTCATGATTCAGGACTGTATCATCCGAACATCACATCCTGTAGGTACATAATCCACACGTGTCTCGCAGACGCTGTCGGAAGCTTTGTTAATCACCTTTTATTCAATGTTGCCAAGATAACTATAAAAATTGATGTGTGACTATAAAAAGTGCTAAGTTTAGGTATTTAAAAATATACAGCTATGACTCTTTATTGAAGTAATTTTTAAAGTTCAGAAGAGTAATGCAACCATCTTACGACAATGTCATCTTATTTTTATTTATACCTTTTTATGCACTAGTATTGTATTCTGCCTAGAAGATACATATTTACACTAGGCTTTAAAACTCTCAGAGATACCATTCCAGGAAGAATGGCGTGGGTACAGCACTCCAGTCCTTTGCTCATGTAAAAAAGAAATATAAACTTAATGGCAATTTTAAACACCTACCTGATTTCTATCTATATGTAACGTAGCTGGAATATATTTTCAGCTGGCAACACTGCTCATAAAGAAGGGCCAGGTCCTGAAAATTCTTTGTGAATCATTAAACTCGATAAAAGTCGCAGATCTTAAAACTTTTTTATGGACCAACGCTGAGTGGATGCGTCAGAGTGAGAAACAGCGGAACTGATTAATGGGTTTTATGATATGACATGTTGATGTCTGTCTGAAAGCTAAACTACGTAACGCGTACAAAAAAATACTAGAACTGTGTCTGAATTATATTAGTAGTTATTCGGTTTTTTCCTTTTGCAAATCGCCCATCTGCCAAGATCATTGACAAATGAGTACAATCATGATTCACGTAAAAATGTTATAAACTTCTGAATTTATAATTAGTCAGTCATACCTTTAAGTTCTTTATTGTATTCACAAGCCGTGCCCCGCGGCTTCGCCCGCTATTATCAATATAAGCTATGTACATTCCAGATTTCATCCAAATCCGTTAGACAGTTAAATAGTGAAGAGGGAACAAACATACACACCAACTTTCGGATTTGTAATATTAGTAGGATTTACCTAAAAATCGATGTTTAGCAAGTAATAACTTCTACTTTAGTTATGCGTTTATTTTATAATTGAATTCACGTAATAAATCGAATACCACGCATTTATTGTTTATTGAGTGAGTATCATATTGCATTGCAACGAATAAAAAAGGCATCTACCTTGCGTATTTGAATTAGGATATTCAAAGATGTTAAAAGTTATATTTTTCATGAAATTGCATATTATTATTTATCTTTTGTATAACGAAATAGCATCTGATTCTGAACCCCTACAACAGAATCAATAAAACACCACAAGAAGTTCAGTGATCTCCAGGTGGTAGCACACTACACTACCAGGCGTCCATGTTTGCCAGGAGCACTCACACAAGCACGCGGCGGCGCGAGCGCTGCTAAATATAGACGCCTCCCGTAGAGCGGCGCGCTGGAGATTTCCAAGATTCCTGAGTAATCATTGTTGTTTTTCTTTGACTGTTTTAATAACATAATGTTAATCAATTCACATTTCTAGGATGGAAAACTACACCCTTAACATGATCGTTGTAGGCACCTATTTCAAAAAATAAAATCCTGCATAAAAGTTTTTAATTAATACTCTAAAGTTTACTAAACATTCAAATACATCTTAATGTATTTGAATGTTTAGTAAACTTTAGAGATATTTGATAATTTGTAATGAGCTACTTTGCTTCTCTTAAGAAGCAAAGTAGCTCATTACAAATTATCAAGCTTAAAAAAATATAACTCAATTCTACCAGCAAAACGCTGTGCTCGGTATTGCTTTTTTTAAGTCAAGAGACTAGACGAGCAAGTCACCCGCCTGATGATACTCATTACAGTCCAATGCCACTAAGAGTTTTTGAACTTACATATTTCGAACTCTTGCGCGGCAATGCACTGCGCTCGTCACCTTAAGATATTAGATGTTAAATCACTTTTGTTAAGGGATATTTCTGCTTGTGCTTATTGTTGCGGGCAAAAGTAAAATGTGTATTAATTAAGATTTAATGTAAATTAAAATGGTTTTGTTTAATTTGTTTTTATTTATAATCATAAACAAAGCTAAAATTATAGCTAAGCTACCTACAAATCATCGAGTTTATAGGTAACTCAAGTGCTCAAGCCCACTACCAGTGGGTAGCGTTCCCATCATGCTGGCGACAATGCCTCTATGAATTGCAATGCTAATACGTTGAGCCAAATTAGTACCAGCATTTTGATCCCGTGACGCCTCAACCAGGCGCTCTAATACATTTTAGAAAATAGAATGAGCTCCCGGTCCCCACGGACCCAGTGTCTTAACACCAAACGGCTCAAATACGTAACCACTGCCGTGGTTTCCATATTTTCGCCGTTTGCGGTGCTCTGCCGAAGTTGTCGCGGCACCAACCCCATTCTGTTTATCAGGAAAATATGACGGAGCAAACACAAATTACGTCCTTGTCCGTTTTACCATCTAACAACAAGGCAAACTGTCAAACGTCATTCATATATGGTTGACATCCCTCCAGTTTACTCAAAGCGTTTCGCTACTACGTTTATCATCCGTACTGCGAAGGAGTGGATATCATTGCCCTCGTCTTTATTCCCCGAATGGTATAATCTGGGAGTCTTTAAGTGAAGACTGAATAGGTACCTTCTAGGCAAGCATGCTAGATTTTCGGCTGTATCATCATATTCCTAGGAGTGAGAAAACACGAACTGTCACCAAAAGAATCATCATGTCGCATCGTAATAAATACGAAAACATTAAAAATATGAGAAATGAAAAGTAAAAACTCTCTTAATAACGGTAATAAAAATAATGATAACCATTTCTCCCGTGGACTACTTTCCATATTAAATATTTCAGCGACCGTGTCAATATTATAAACAAGTATATAGGTCTAAAAATATCTGGACACCACCATTATCTACCCATTAGACAGTCAGACATATAAAAATACTAGCGGTGCCCCGCGGCTTCGCCCGCTAATATCAAGTCACTAGCTAGCTAGTAGCCTATGTGTTAATCTTAGGTATAATCTATGTACATGAAAAATGTCATCAAAATCCGTTCAGCCGTTAAAGCGTGAAGAGGGAACAAACATACTTACACACAAACTTACGGATTTATAGTAGGATAAAACTTCGTGGCTTTTTCTTGCAACATTCATCCGATATACAGTTCCATTTAGTTATGATAATTGATTGATGATGATGATGTTAGAATGTGGATAACATTAAAAAGTTTATAAGTTTGTTTGCAAAATACTAGAAATCTCTCAGACCCAGATTTCTGACCTAACCCATTCAGTTCTTATATTATTTATTGTACACACATTGATATTTTTTTACAATAAGGCCATAACAAAAGATGTACAAAGGCGAGCTTAACCCTTCACAGAGTTTTCTTCCAGCAAACCCTTTAAATAGGATATAATTTATAGGAGCGAGTAGGTTGTTGTGTACATAGAAATGTGATAACAATACAAGTTACTAATAATAAGTTACAAATATACATTCAATTTTTTTATAATAATAGACAACATATAAAATATAAATAGATAAATATAATAAAGTAAGAATAAATACCAATGTCAATAAATCAATAAATAAATATCACCTATATTTATATATATATATATATATATATATATATATATATATATATAGGCGATACCTTAATGCCTACACTTAATACCTACAATATAAATAAATTTAAACTTAACTTAAATAGTGATTTTTCACTCTTCTTTTAAATAATTCGAGAGAAGAACTGTCTCGTATGTCATGTGGTAGGGAATTCCAGTTCTATGATTTTTCTTTTGAATGCTATATTTTCTACGTTCATCATCCGTACAGCGAAGGAGTGGAACTCATTACCTGCGTCTTTGTTCTCCGGTACAAGCGGTATAAGCTGGAAGTCTTCAATTCTCGAGTAAATAGGTATCTTCTAGGCAAGCATGTCCCATCTTTGGCCGCATCTTCACTTTCCATCAGGTGAGATAGTGGTCAAATGTTTGCCTATTCTGCATAAAAAAATAATATTTTCCGTAGTAATTAAGATGATGTATTCTATACAATCTTGATAGATTGTCTAACAACCTTTTTTGCGGGACAGTGGAGTTTAAGCAACTATTAATAATTATTATTATTTATATCCTACTAACCTACTAACTGTAATGTTTATAAATGCGGAAGTTGTGTGAGAAAGTTAGTTACACCTCTATAACGAATTAATAGTTTTTGGTAAAATTAGAACATAGATAGTTTAGGTTCCCGAATAACACATAGGATACTTTTTCTTTAATTAGGTTAATAACATGGGCGAAGCCGCGAGGTACGGCTAGTCTATAATAATACAAGTTGTTTAAACTTCACTGTCCCCTTAAAAAGGGCATCGCCGCGCTGC
Organism: Lomographa bimaculata; assembly: GCA_948107665.1. Lineage (NCBI taxonomy): Eukaryota > Metazoa > Arthropoda > Insecta > Lepidoptera > Geometridae > Lomographa > Lomographa bimaculata. The sequence goes on along the minus strand of OX403586.1, from coordinate 4,995,896 downwards.
ACCTCGTAATAGCCAGTTGCCACTTGCACTATATAAAAACTAAACACTATACACTAAACAGGGAGTTTTGCCGACTGGGTGAAAAAATGGCGTTGTTGATTTTGTGTAATTTTCCAAAACCTGTGATTCTTCGAGTGTTAATGTGTAATAATGGTGGATTATTAACCGTTAATACTTAGTAAATGTGCATAAGAGTAGGCAAGTCATACAAAGTTGAAAAACGTGATTTTCGCCTTCGCTCCAAAACTCCAATAGAAGTTCTAGTAAAGTTTCTACCACTTTACTAGGGCATGACTTGACTATGACTGACTACTTGACTTTGACTGTGACTTGTGACTAAGACTTTTATTATGAAGAATAGAAATTATTAATACTTGTTTAATATTTCGACTGAAGGACTATGGATCCATGGTCACGAAATAATAAAAAAAAAATATATATACCCTAAAAATTTATTAAAAAACACACGAAAAAGAATTTGCAATAACTATAGCCGTACCACGAATGACTTTGGTCTCAATTGTAGTAATGATGTCCCAACTAAAATAACGAATGATTAAAAGAGGTTTAAAGAGGATTCTGGTATTATAGAAATTACCTTATATATATATATACCTATATAATATTATAAATCCGAAAGTGTGTAAGTATGTTTGTTCCCTCTTCACGCTTCAACGGCTGAACGGATTTGGATGAAATTTGGAATGTACATAGATTATACCTAAGATTAACACATAGGCTACTTTTTATCTTGATAATAGCGGGCGACGTTTTTATACCTACATAAAAAATGACAACAAAATTCAATAGATTTTGACAACAAAATAGATTTTGTCTAATGCTCTAACAAGAATTCATACAAAGTTGTATTTACACAAAAAAAAGGAACCCAATAGCCCATACCAGCTTGATACACAATATACATCTTTTAAAACTTCCCGTTTCTGAAAGCTTTGAAATGATTATATCCATAAAGTTAGGACCAGATGATATACACTGTATTGTACAGTTGCATTGCCCACAGTTTTGAGGTATTGCCAAACATTTTGGCGAATTATTGATGTCAGATTGTTGTCATTATTTGACAGATTAAACGTCAATGTATGCTGTTGTTTTTAGACATTGTTTACTTTGTTGTGTATGTCGCTAATTCACTGTTCCCTTTGTCCGTTTGTAATACATATTAAAGATATATATATATATATATATGTAAATCAATTGTTCTGCGTTAGTCTCGAAAAAACTCGAGAATGGTTCGACCAATTAGGCTGATTATTTTTTTGTTATGTTCGTAATTGTCAGGGTACGGTTTGTAAGGGTTCTTTGTTTGAATTTTTATTTAATCCACCGGAAATTGCACACGCGCAAAGCCGGAGCAGATTGCTAGTATTAAATATATATTAGAAATATTGTTTAAAATAGAGGATGAATGAAAAGCATATCGGTATTCTATCGCTTACATTTTGGAGAGGCTTTTTTTTTTTTTTATTATTTGTGACAGGCTAGTGTTTGACCACTGTCTCACCTGATGGTAAGTGACGATGTGATCGAAGCTGGTAAACACACTAGACCTGGAATACGCAAGCTCTCAAGGATAACTGCCGGAACACCGTATTTGGCTTGGCGGCAGACTTTCAACTTGATGGTGGTAAGCTACTTTGGTAGCAAGCCAGGCGAGCAACTCACAAAATGCTCTACCACCTCTCAAAAAGGCTTCTCAGGAATTACATGACATAAATCCTCCATGATCTTTTTACTATCTAACAACAAGACAAACCGTCAAACGTCACCCATTTATGGTTGATATATCTCCAGTTCTCTCGAAGCGTTTCGCTTTTACGTTTATCATCCGTACAGCGAAGGAGTGGAATACATTGCCTACGTCATTGTATATATTTTATACTGATATTGAACCAATAGCTAAAAGTTGCATTAATTATTTTAGGCAACGCTCTGTTTCAAAGTTCATGATTGGTTATGAATTTTAAAGTAAAATCATTAGAAAGTTACCTAGAAACACCTTAATTAATAATTTGTTTAATTATTCATGATACAATATTAGGGATTTATTTATTGAAGAACTGAGAGAAAGGAGAGAAGGAGAGGCATGATGTCAAGTTTTTTGTTACATTAAGTGGGACCGTTTTGTTGCGTTCAAAATGTCTAAATTCTATCCTACTAATATTATAAATGCGAAAGTGTGTGTGTGAATGTTTGTTACCACGTATCTCCGTAACGAGTAAACCGATTTTGATGAAATTTAGAATGTAGATAGTTTAGATTCCATAACACATAGGCTACTTATTAACTTCATTATAGTTTAAAATAAACTATGCGCATTCACATACACATGAACGCGATACTGAAACCATCCTGCAAATCTGTGTACAGCATGTAAATTTATTAGAATTAGTTCTTAACCGACTCCAAAAAAGGAGTTTCTCAATTTTTTATGTGTATTTTATGCGATATGTCCGCCGGCTTTGATGATGTTTTTTTGTTATATATATCCTACTACACTTCAGAGGAGGTTCCGTATAAATTTTATCGAAATCGGTCAAACCAAAACCGAAATATAAGCGATGAAGTAGGTTTTTTTAAGCTTTCAAAATCAAATCAAAATCGTTTATTCATATGGGCCCCAAAGAGGGACCCGCAAAATTACAGCCATCTCTAGAAAAACCTGGCAAGACACAGCGGCGAATTTTTTTATATATTTTTTCTTTGCTTGCTTTTCAATTATCAAGTACGCGTAGAAGCGATTCAAATTAGTAAAAAAAAATTCATCACCTCTGCCTCTTTCTAGTGGTAAGTTCCACGCAAAATATAACTGTCGAAAGTATTCAATGAATATAAGTTCACAGAACAGATATTTTTGTTTCAATCACTGTCAATAGCTCAAGTTCCTTAGCGTCAAGTAAAGATTTAGCCCTCGCCAGTAGTTTAAAAAGTATTTAATGCAATAAAAGTTCATTGCATTTGCTTATTTTGTGTTTCTACGGGCAGCTGCGACAGCTGCGCCGGCGCACGCGCTCGTAAATATCTTGAGAGGGCGACAAATGGAGTTGAGATTTCAGACGGCTTATCTGCTAAGTTTTAAGTGAGGGTTCTCAGTTCTCCTCATTGCAGGAAATAGTAATTTCTACAATTATAACTTGGAAATATATTGTAACTTAGAATAATGAAAACACATGGAGTACTTTGGTTAGCTGAACTGAAATTATCCACTGAAAAACTTTCTTAAGTAATCGTATACTACTAAATTTCGATATTTTTGAGTTTGCTCTACAAACAGATGTTCTGCAGTTTCTTTTTTCTTTTAATTTTGGCTTTGCAATCTTGTGCTTTTTAGCCAGTGTCAAGTGATAATATATTTCAAGTGTTTCGTGTTATAATACCAATTTACTAGGTCATGACTTTACTATGACTGGACCTTGACTTTGACTGTGACTTGTGACTAGGACTTTTATTATTAAATACACATGAACAATTTTACTACTTGACACTGGCTAAATGCACAAGATTATGAAGCCAAAATTTAAAAAAATGTTCGTAACCTAACGAGACGTAGTGTTGGACAGAGATTCACTAGTTCTATGAACGTTATCTAGGTATATATCGCCACTGTTTTTTTATTGTATTTGTATTGTAATAGTCACTTAAACTCAAAATTTACTATGTACATTTTTATTGAGATTAGTTTTAGCCATACACTCATACGTAATTGTGTTATTAAAATAATTTTTCTTATGAGTGTTGAATTAAATTGAACAATTCAAATAAACAAAATAGAGTATTTCGAAATCTGAGACCGTATTCTTTAACATAGCAAAATGTTCTTTCATCCATTGTTATAACGATTATTTTTGCATGTAATGGTCATGCGATTGCGTTGTTTTTGATAGAGAAAATGTGCGACACGTGCATTTCGGCCGTGCGCAAAGTAAGACGAGATCCTTTGGCAGCTGCGTAGTTGTAACGAGTGAGTCACTGCTTCAGACGATTTTGCAATCCTACTAACATTATAAATCCGAAAGTTTGTGTGTAAGTGTATAAGTATGTTTGTTACTGAAGAGGTAGGTTAGGTAGAGGCGCTTTAACGGTTGAACGGATTTGGATGAAATTTGCAATGTACATAGCTTATACCTAGGATTAACACATAGGCTACTTTTTAACTTGATAGTAGCGGGCAAAACTTGTTCTAAATATGGTCTAATGTTATAATGGAAAAACTTAGTTGATAGGTTTCCAAGATATTTAAGATATTAAAATGTAAAAGTTATGATACCAATAATAATAAAAATAATAGGTATGTAAACCATGCAGTGTTGTGATGTGATCCCTAAGGCCCACACTAGGCTTTTTTTTTTAGGCTAGCCTCCGTCGCTAGTTCCTAGTCTCTTAAATTTGTTAATGTCAGTCGCAGCACCAAACTAAGTATGATTGACATAAATGTCGTTGGTGCCGTAAACATTTTGGTACATCATACACACAAATTGTAAACTTACCCTCCCCTCTCCTATATTTTGCACTGCCCGACAGGTATATAATTTTGCGATAATTTTTACATCATTTTAAGTTCAACATCAAAGTTACATTATGGAATGCAAATAAAAATATGAATTACACCCAGAACCAGAAACACAAATTTCCCTTGGGTAGAAAACTTGTGTTTTCACCGGAAATCGAGATCGATACCCGCTGTTTAGAAGGTAAACGCCACCCAACTAAGCCAACGGGCAGTTTTGTATACACCGGCCAGTTTTGTATACAACGGCCAGTTTTGTATACACCGGCCAGTTTTGTATACAAAAAAACATATTATTAGGCAGCTGAATTATATCGGCATAGAAAACAAATACTTCACTCAATGTCACAACGTATTTCTTTAGTATTTAAAAACAAACTCAGAATGACCTCATAAATTGTGCATGGCGTGAACGGCAGACTAAGGAATGGCGGTGGTATATAAATAAAATCATTAAGCTTTATTCATCATTCAGACTCTGTTATGAATCAAATAGTGGACGGAAATAAAAATAATACGAAGGAGCGGAATGTACAATTTATTATTGATTATATTTTATTGAACTGCTCGTTGGGTAGTTAGATGAGTGGCGTTTGCCTTCTAAGCAGAGGATATCTATCGGGTTCGATTCCCGACTAAAACACAAGTTTTCTCCCCAAGGAAAATGTGCCTGCGTTTCTGGTTCTGGTTGTGATTGTGTGTGTGATGTGAATGTTTCAGGCACTCACGACATAAGTCATCGAGCTTAGTGTGGGGCTGTGAGTGTAAAATCGTTAAAAAAAGTTAATCATGTTCATCCTACTAATATTATAAATTCGAAAATTTGTGTGTAAGTATGTTTGTTCCCTCTTCACGCTTTAACGGCTAAACGGATTTGAATGAAATTTGAAATGTACATAGATTATACCTAGGATTAACACATAGGCTACTTTTTAACTTGATAATAGCGGGTGAAGCCACGGGGCACGGCTAGTAATATTATAAATCAGAAAGTGTGTGTGTAAATGTGTATGTTTGTTCTCTCTTCACGCTTTAACAGCCGAACGGATTTGGATGAAATTTGGAATGTACATAGCTTATACCTAGGATTAACACATAAGCTACTTTTTAGCTTGATAATAGCGAGTGAAGCCGCGGGGCACGGCTAGTCTGAAAATATATGATATCGTAAGACATAAATAAGCATGTATACAAGTACTAGCTAAGCCACGCCCAAACTGACAAATGTCACCAATTAGTGACATCCTCATATTTGCGCCAAGCGTTTCGCTTCGACATTTATCGTTCCGTACAGCAGGGGAGTGGAAACCACTACTTGCGGCTTTATTCCCCAAACGATATCATTTGGCACTTTTCAATTCTAGACTGTACAGGTATCTTCTTGGGAAGCCGCATCTTCACTGTATTCGACTGTATCTATTTTGTTTTTTTTTGTATGTTCACCAATTCAATTTCTCCCCCATTTGTGGACCGATTCTCAAAATTCTTTTTTTTGTTTGGTAGATTATACTTCAGATAATATTTTCAGATATAGGTAGACCCCATATACATTTTATCGAAATTGATCAAGCCATAACCAAAATATAAGCGGTGAAGTCGGTTTTTTAAAGCTTTGCTTACGTTTAAATTATGTTCTCAAAGTTTAAGCGCAAACATGGAAACCTCGGTGTCGGTCACATACTCGTACTTGAGTCGTTTGGTGTTGAGACACTGGGCGCGTGGGGAACTAGAGCTTATTCTACTTTCAAAATAAGATCATAGTGCCTAGTAGAAGCGATGCATGATCAAAATGTAGGCACTTTTTTGGGACATCGTAGTAACATCAATGCTATTACATATTCGGGCGCCCAAGATACATGCTTTGCCTAGTTTGGGGCCCACAGATAAGATTCACAATACCTATATTATGTATGCTAAAACAACTGTACTAAAGTGGTAATTATTATTCATCTGTTAATAAACGAATTTTTACTTTACTTACTTTACTCTATCATGTTGGCGGCATTGCTCCTCTGAATATCAATATTCAGATGGGCAATGGCACCAGCATGATGAGAATACTACACAGGTGTGGGTTCGCATTTGAGTAACCTTTGACCTTGGTGGCTTGTAGTGCGCTTATGTATATGTAACTTAGGTCTTTTGTTGTACAGATGTTTAAAGTTTAAATTTAGTTTAAGGAAATAAAGGCAATTAAATTAGGACTAAAATTCAAATATTTGCAACACCTTTTCTAAATCAACTTATTCCTAGAAGGTCTTAATTAAGCTGAATGTCTTGTGAAACTTCAATACATGCTGACTTGTAACTCGTAAAGGCAATCCCAAAACTTTCAAGGGACCTTCTGATTATTAACTTTCATTTGAGCTAATTGAATTGGACCCTCTCGTGTCGTTAAAGAGAGTTACAGAAACTTTTCGACTCCATGTTCCGTAAACTAAGTCTATTTCAGAATTAGCGAAAGATATGTGATACTAATTGTTCGAGCAAAGCGAGATATCTAAGTGTTGTGGTTCAGCACTTTGACCGTCCGTCCGTTCATCCATCCGTCTGTCAGAGGCATCTAGCGTCTAAACCGTACAAGTGAATAACTTAACATTCTCAGAGAATATGTAAAGCTATGGCCCAAAGCCAGAAATGACAATTGAACTCTGTTTTTAGACCTATATTTTCCCGGAGTCTATCTTAAAAACGGCTAAATGTTGTAAGATGAAACTAACGTATTTATCCATTATATCCTCATATCAAACAACAAATCTTGAAATCAAACAATTATTAATAATAATTAAACGTAAACAAAGCTTAAAAAACAGACTTCACCGCTTTATCTTCGGAACCTTGATCAGATTAAATGTATTAAGCACACATTATTGACGATAACTCAAAAACGACTAATCAGATCTTGATCAAATTTTAATGGAACCAATAGAAAAGCACCAGCTTTACAAGAAAAAAAAGACATCAAAATCGGTTCACGTGGAAGAAGTTGTGAGGTACACACAAAAAAAAATCAGTCGAGTGGAGTAACCTCCTTCTTTGTTGTGAAGTCGGTAAAACAGAAAGAAGATATATTTATACATGTTAATATTTGCTAATCAACTTTAAATCATTATAGAATGGTCACTCGAAATGAAAAATAATAAGTTAAATCTAAAGATGATTTTCCAATATCTATAATCTTTCTTAGTGTCGCAAATGTCTTTTTTAGTGTCGCAAATGGTGTCGGGATCGCCATATTTTAATTTCGATTACTGTCATGTATTTAATGACACTTACAAGATTAAGAAAAATCCATTGACGTAAGATGACGATAAATTCGACCCACTTCCCGATGTTCCGATTGGACTCAAATTTGGTGAACCTATGTATCCTTGGTGACAATACAATAATATAGTACCATGGAGCTGGTCTGATGCTAGAGACAGAAGATTGCCATAGGAACCTGAACTCAACAAGATAAACCCATCGAGTGTGGGCTCGTTTGATTCGTCTTGACAAGTGCTTTGGTTACATAACTGTTCAGTAATTCTTTATTTACATCAAAGCATTAGTTTCACGATCTGTCACAGAGAATGCACATATCAAACTTATTTAAACTAGATCAATAAATTCTATATAAAATAATACTTTGATATCACACGTTCTCAAATCGACTTCACTTTCACTTCGAACAGCGTACACCGGTTAACCCCTCACGGGGTGATTCGGTTTCTTGGCCACACGCCAGCCGGCGTCTTTGGCAAGTGGCCAAGTCGGGAGCCAGTGAAAAAAAATGGAGACGCGCATCTTTGATATGCGTCAGAGTGGGCACACGCATTCAATACACGCGTTTTCGTGAAACATAACGACTAGTTAAATTGACAGAGATACAACGTAATGTCATTTGCTTGATGCCTAGATTTTGAGACGTTCGCGTTTAATAATTTATTATTGTTTAAAAATCAAAATCGAAGGCAAAACCTCTTTTTTTATGTATAATAAAAAAAAACTTTTAATGCTGTTGGCCAGAACAAAATCAAACAAACCAATAATATTTGTAATGATAATGAAATATGTTACAATATTGGTTATTTATTTTAGTTAATTTAAAGTTATTATGGTTTTATTCAAAATTTGTGAAAATTTGCGAAAATAAATAAAACAAGTTGAAGATGTCCTTCCTCCCTTGTCTGGTAAATATAGTTTTAAAACTGTTTCGATATAAAATGACGACATAAAACGGTTTAGACTTTTTATGTCATTCGCTTCTGAAGTCATAACTTTCCTTTTTATATTTAAATCTTATGAATAATTTAAAAAGTTAAGGGGCTGGTATGCGTCAATGCGAGCACCTTTTTTAACCACAGCCAATTATCCCCCGTGTACTTTTGCACATAAAGGTGTATATTGCGTGAATTACATCGTGGCGGTTACGCAAGGTCACGCGTGGGAATCTTTGATTTTTATTGGTTTTATTCAAATTTCGTGAAAACGGGCCTCAAAAAAAAATATACTGAAGACATCAATTTTCTAGTAAATATGCGTATACGAAATAAACTTTCATAGTGTTTTGATATAAAATGGTGGAACGAAAAGGTTTCAAAAATACAAATTAACGTTATTTGCATGAGATTTGATATTTTTTTCCTTTACATTAAAGAACGTTATGAATATTATAGAAAGAAGGCATCATTTATCGTTTCATACAAATTATGACAGTATTTTTATTTATCTGGTTTTGTTATGAATGCAGAGCAAAACGGTCACAAAAACACACGTTTTAGATGAAATTCTGGTATCGCCACCTTAAATTAAAAGTTTAGTTTTAATCCCCTTTTCTAATCTTATCTTGTTTTAATTTAGTTTTTGGTTAAATAATTAGATCTGTCTATATTTGTTTTTGAGTTATCCTCATTAATTTAAAAAGTTAAGTTAAAGTAATTTCTCATATCATACAGATTCCGAAAAATATTTCTGTATATGATTGTTATGTTAGGTTTTTATATGAATGCCAAATAAGACTAATATTACGACTTAAGACAACCATTTTCGATGGATACTTCAAATATTAGGTACAATAAATAATACCTTTGGCATCAGCGTATTATTACTTAGAACGTTACATGTGCATCGCTATTTCTTGGCGTGATACCAAAGCAACGGGTCAGGCTCATTGACGTCATATTAATTTAAAAAACGTATTTATTATCCCCAATAGGTTAGCATTTGACCACTATCACACTATCAACAACAAGACAAACTGTCAAACGTCATCCATATTATTATATGGTTGACATACCTCCAGTTCGCTCGAAGCGTTTCGCTTCTACGTTTATCATCCGTACAGCGAAGGAGTGGAACTCATTGCCCTCGTCTTTGTTCCCCGAACAGTATAATCTGGGAGTCTTCAAGTCAAGAGTGAATAGGTACCTTCTAGGCAAGCATGCTACATCTTCGGCCGCATCGTCGCTTACCATCAGGTGAGATTGTGATCAAAAGCTTGCCTATCGTACATAAAAAAAAACACCTGATGGTACGATGGTGACACTTACAAAGCCCAGAATGATTGGTTCTCAAGTATAGTTGTCGGAACATCGTTTATTGTGATATCACCCTTTGAATTCATGACACAAGCTTTCACAAGTGATGTGAATGTTTCCGGCACCCACGACACAAGTCTTTGAACTTAGTGTGGGCTGAGCGTCAGAAAGCGTTTGTGTTTATGTATGTGTAATAAATTATGTTAATGCTTTCATGTTAATGTATCTTTAACATTAAAGCTACATTACAGGTCGTTTTTTCTGTAAAATTGTATATCCAGCATCTTGTTATTATAACATAATCAAACAATATTATGTCTGTAATAATATTATTATTGAGTAAAATTATCGCAAATGTTTAGATCAATTTTCTGTCTGAGAATGTTAATTAAAACTAAATATCACAAATATAAATATAAAATAATATAAAATTATCACTTATATCATATTGTAATGATTTATGTTTGAACTGTATGCGTACATTGTTAGTATTTTGGAAATAAATAAAATGTATTAATACTTATTGCAGAGCTGTGAGTGTGAAATCGTGTATATTTTATATATGTTTATTCACTACTAAGAATCAGCGCCTCTTCTCACTTACAGATTTTACGCCATGTATCCACAGCTGCTATAAAATTATATGCAATATGCATTTTTCTACCCAAAAAAGTAAAGGTGATAATTTTCTAAGTTTAACAGAGGTGCTTGACATATATCTGTCCCTTTCCTTTTCATTAACATGTTAATGCACAACTGAATTCAAGATAAAAACATTCCAAGGAGATACCGGCAAGAAATTTCTGGTTTGTTACAAACGCATCACTAGCTACAACTGCTGGCGTGACGCCAATGCAACAGGTCACGAATACTGACGTTCTAGAAAAATAATGTATCTCAAACAAAAGACCTAAAATTATATGATGGTATAAGAATTCACAGAAATTTTAAGACGATATCAAATTGTGTTTAATGCCAAAATCGGTTATGCTATTCACTCGCCTTTCTGTAGAAAGAGATAAACATATAGATCAGAGCACCATCGTTTTATCTTGGATAAACGATACTTTATAAAAAATAGTTTTGCGTGAGAACTACACTATTTAAATCAAATATGGTTTTCTATTATTTAGGTATTTAAATTATCTAAAGGATTATGTAATCAATATCTGTCATTATTTTCTAGAGCCTGAGAATATTAACATGAACAATAATATCGTTTCAAAAGACTTCAATTTTTATCAGGTAAGATAGTGGTCAAGCTTTTGCTTACCGCAAATTTAAAAATGGCCAAATTTGAGACAATAATGTTATTGATAAAAATTTTACAAATCAAGTTTCTGGTTTCTCATAATTATATTCTCAAATAAGTATTGTCTAATTTTGAAAGCGTAATCTTTCGTCGTTAATGAATACGACTATTTCTTCGCGGCTCAAAAAGAATATAGCGTATAATAGTTTCCATTTTGTAACAAAATAACAAACGTATAATTGTAGAATTGAAATGCCTACAAATACATATATATATATATATATACATAAATACGTGACATAATTAATAATATACAATCAATTTAAAAAAACATGGAAAATATGATATAAAAATTTAGTTATTTCTAGCAATTAACAACGAGGCAAGCATACTTTATAATATTTTACAGGATTTAGAGAAACCAAGAAAACAAAAAAAAAATTAAACAAAATTCGAGTAGGTACTATAGAGGAGCATCTTTATCTACGACGGCTTTAGCTGGCGTGACGCCAAAGCAACAGGTCACGCATACTGACGTTCGTGAAGATTTATGGAAAAATAATATTATTTCATGTGTGTGTTAATTCGAATGTCGGGCGTAATGTGCGTTTGCGCAGATATATTTACTATTGTTCTACCTCTGTCTTGTATATTACCCGTATTATAGAATCATTACTTGACAACTGTCTAATTATCGGTAATTTGCCCCGCATTTTAGTCTCAGTTATTATCTTTATCAAAACTTAACTAAACATAATATTAGTGCTGCTCGTTGGCTTAGTTGTGTGCGTGTTCGTCATCTAAGCAGGGGTATTGGGTTCGATTCCCGGCGGGAATATAAGTTTTCTCCCCAAGAAAAATTTCTGTCTGGTTCTGTTTGTGATTGTGTGTGATGTGTATGTTTCCGGCAAACACGACACAAGTCATCAACGTACGTAACTTAGTATGGAGCTGCGAGTGTGAAAGCGTTTTTATTTAAAAAAAACTACAGGGGCTATATTTTCTAAAACTAAACCAAAATTTAAGCTACCTTTGTCTATTTATTGGCGCTCAATCAAACGGCTACATAATATTGCATATCATTTGAAAGTAGATAATAGTCTTTTAGTCCTGGGATAAAAAACAAAATCCTTATTACATCAGGCGCGAAAAATAGCCAATCTAAAATAATCGTAAATAAAGAATGTATAATGAATACAAACAATTCATCGTTTCAAATCCTAACTATATATATATTTAAGATCAATCATTCTAAACCTGCTGGTACAACAACCCGAAGCAGATTTTTACAACAAATATTTTCTACGGTTAGAAGTTTTTTGTTGAATGAAAAGTAATCTTTTTTTCCAGTGTAAGCCTTGGTATTAAATAAGGCTACAACTCGTAGAGCCTTCGTAGATATTACTACGCCAAGGCTACACTCTTGCCAGGCCTTCACCCTAAATAACTAGATCCTTTTATGCATAATTAATAAATTGAGGTTTATTTCATAGTTACTTTACTCATATTCTGGTTTAAGATGTTTTATTTTCTCAAAAAAAATAATACAATACAATACAAAAACTCTTTATTGACACCAAAAGATAAATACAACTTACAGAGAAACTTATAAAGATAGGTACAATGGTCTTATCGCTAAGAACGATCTCTTCCAGACATCCTTTGGATGGAAATATAAACGAAAAGACAATGTAGGGATGGTGGTGCGATAAAATGAATGAAATAGATTTAAAAATAATAGAAATACATTGTTTAAACGACATAAACAATACATACCAATAATAATATCAGAATATACTTACATATAATAAATAAATATTTACATATAAGTATAAATATTTACCTATAATACATATTATTTAACATATATAATTCACACACATATTATAGTAGCGTTTACAGATTAATATTCACTTAAATGAGAAAATGTAGGTATTTAGACAATATTTTGGCGTCTATAGTATTGTAGGTGCATTATAACATTGTTTATAGAATCTGATCAAATGAGGGTAGATTAACAAAGTGTTCACTAATTATAAGATATTCGTTCGACCATACTTTGTTTACACACAGAACAAGTGTCACTGGAAGTGCCGAGGTTTTAGTTTTGTGCTTACATAATTATTATGATGAATTATAAGGTTTTAATATTCTTGTTAACATCTCTTTACGTTAACAAAATGTAAAAGTAAAATACTATGATCGCGTTTTCTGTTACTTAGAAATATGCGTGTATGAAATACATAATTCACTTACTCTCTGATTGCGTGCAGAAGCGAAAGTCATTATATTTCGTATAAACAGTTTTATTATGAAACAAGTGCATATCAAAAGTGCGTTTTCGCATAAAACTTTTTAGTGCATAGAAATTTAATAAAAATCTATTATGCCTATTGAAAACTTGAGCAACTCAATAATAATTTGAATAATAAGAACGCAACAGATAAGTACAGGAGGCTTGGCGCCTTGCCAGCTCTGAAACATACAAATGTGTGCGTGAGTACAGTCCGGCCGGAAAGTTTCGAAGAAAATGACTCATTAATTTTGTAGGTAGGTACTTTATTATGTAGCTATCGTCTACTACATCAAACGAAAAAATCGTGGAGCGTAGAGTCACGTTTTGACCTTTATACCAGGCAATCAATAAGCAACTCTAATACGTCCCCACTAACTTCCCCCTGAGATGAACTAAATAACCATTTCCAGGCAGTAAATAAGTAAAACTGCTTCTTCAATACGTCTCAGACAGACGGTGATGTACTAGCGTTAGATGTGCAGAGTTGTATGTATTAAAATGTACCTACTAGACACTCTCATCATATTCGACATACTTGATTTATTAATTAACATAGAAGTTTTTGGCCCTAGTATAGGGATGGTCGATTTCTACCCGTGTTTTAACTAGCTTGTTCTCCTGTGTAGACTATGGGTACTTACAACCCGTGGACCACCTGATTGGCGTACTACGGGCACCATCTTATTGGTTAATTTATAGTTCACACGAGCCATTATAGTCTATTGATATTTTTAAAATATTATGACCATTGGTACTTATACCTCCTTGGTGTACTATGGACACACCTATAAATCTTTTACGATATATATCCTACTAATATTATAATCATAATCATCATTGATTACCCAATAACAAAGTTCGTTAAATTAAATATGTCAATTACAATGAACTATAAATTACAAAAATTATAAAAAACAATAAATTACATTTAAATTTGAATTTGAAATTTGAAATCCTACTAATATTATAAATCTGAAAGTTTGTGTGTAAGTATGTTTGTTCCCTCTTCACGCTTTAACAGCTTAACGGATTTAGATGAAATTTGGAACGTGTATAGATTATACCTAGGATTAACACATAGGCTACTTTTTAGCTTGATAATAGCGGGCGAAGCCGCGGGGCATGGCTCGTGAGTTATAAATGCGTAATCTTCTGTGTGTGTGTGTGAATGTTTGTTACCACATATCTCCGTAACTACTTAACCGATTTTAATGAAATTTGGAATGCAGGTAGATTATACTCTGGATTAGAACAAAGACTACTTTTATCATCATTATCACCAGCGGGCGAAGCCGCGGGGCTCAACTAGATATTTTATGAGTGAAACAACAAGTGAAGCAACGAGTTGGATTTCTGGTTTGGATTCTTATTCGTAATCGAGCGAAGAAGACATGCTGCATCGGCTGACGAAACATCAGAACCGTTGGCTGCCTCCTCTCACCCTTTTTACAAAACTTGCATACCTTGCAAATTACTTAAAGTTATTAATTTCTCTACCCATCTGTACGCGAAAAGAGACGATGACCTCGAATCGACGTCTAGCCAAATGTCGGCGTGCCGATCTTGCGTTACCTACGTACTTACTGATAAATAATTTGTTTATGTGTGCATACATACACATATGTGTGCACACATAAACAAGTTGTTAAATTGCTGAAAATTATTGAATATTTTTAATATTTAATCATGGCTCATCTCTCATCAGGGCTTCTTGGCTAGGAATCACCAGAAAACTTACACTATTTAAACATTTTTTTAGAATATAGGTATGTAAAATGTAAAATATACAATACAAATACAAAATGTTTTTATTACTCTTATAAAATAGTGGCGGTACATAGTAATGGTTTTATAAATAAATAGTACTTAAACTAGGACATAAAGTACCTTCGTGAACCTCTGTCCCCAACACAAGGTCTCTTTAGAGCCAATTTGTTTTTAATATATTAATATTCATCACACTTTTATTATAAATTCGTAGGTTTGCTTATTTTTCACGCTCTAACGACTGAACAGATTGGGATGAAATTTAGAATCTAAATAGCTTATACCTAGGATTAACAGATAGGCTACTTTTGAACTTGATAAATGTGGGCGAAACCGCGGGGCATAGCTAGTATTATTATAACGCTATAATATTAATATTATTATCATTAGTCAACTAATGTCTCGGATAAATTTAAATACACAGCATACTACTTATTCTTAAAAGAAGCCTGTTTGCGCTCTTAAAACCAAGTTTCAGGTCAATAACCCTTTTATCTACATCAATTCAAAATGATTACTCTGAAAACATTGCTGTTCTTTCCTAGTGCTATTCAATTCTTAGTACAAAAGAAGTCTCACAAAATTTCTTAAATTTTTCAGACAAATTATTATAAACCAAATGAATACAATCGCTGATAGTAAAGATAATAGAAATTGATGCCGAAACGTAACATTAATTTTAATATATAAACATCCGTAGGGATTGATGAAGAGCTATTTCTTTGATAAAATTCTCAAGGGATAGCGAATAAATGTTCATCTTGGATAAAGCAAAAAAGTAACTGGTCATTATATACCGGCTTTCAAATAATGTCTTGTTTCATTTTTTTATCCTTCTGCAGGTAGAATGTTTGTTTTATTGGCTTGCAATAGAGTCATGATAGAGAAAGTGAAGTTTATATTTTGTTTGTATTTTCTTTGGCCTTTTTTGGAGATCTCTAAGTTGACTTGGTGGTTAAGCACTTTGACCGTCTATCCGTCCATCTGTCAAAGCCATTTAGCGTTTAAACCATATAAGCAAATATCTTCAAATCCTCAGAGAATATGTAAAGCTATTGCCTCAAGCAAAAAAAATATTTAAATTATAATACATATTAAGGGGGCGCCCGTAAAGCGTACACTTAGGTAAGTGGGATAATTTTTAAATGTTATAATCGTCCGGATTATCGTTAAAAATAGCTTTTCAAGTTGAAGAATAATGCGTTCTTAAAAAAATAGACTTATTTTTCCGGGGGACTGTCTAAAAACGGCTACATATTAAAAACTGATACTTCTTTTTTTATGCTGGATAGGCAAGCATTTGACCACTATCTCACCTGATGGAAAGTGATGATGCGGCCAAAGATGGGACATGCTTGTCTAGAATGTACCTATTCCTAGAGTGAAGACATCCAGATTGTACTGTTCAGGGAAAAAAGACGCAGACAATGAGTTCCACACTTTCGCTGTACGGATGATAAACGTAGAAGCGAAACGATTCGAGCGAACTGGAAGTATTTCAACCATAAATGGATGTCGTTTGACAGTTTGTCTTGTTGTTTGATGGTAAAAAGGGCATGGAGGAATTATATCATGTAACTCCTGAGCTTACTCTCCAAAATGTAATCGATAGAATACCGATAGGCTTGCTACCTTACGTCGGGGGCCGAGACTTTGCAATTATATACTCATATAATACTTTGATATACTTTCTGTTATATCCTCTAATTAAACAGCAAATACAAAAATCGAACAATAATTATAAAGACCAATGTTATGAGCAATTAACTTTTCTCTATTAGGCAAAATGTAGGCACGAGATCTCAGTTCGGAGTAAACGACGGGTTAAAACAGATTAACAAAATAAATTCAATTCAATAATTATAATCTATTTGCGGAATTATGGGTACAACATGTTCTTAAAAGCATCTTGGAAAATATAATGCATGTTCGGAAAAAAAATATACATAGGAATGATTTTTTTATTTTATACTTTATTGCACAGTAAAAAGTGTACAAAAGGAGGACTTAATGCTAAAAGCATTATCTACCAGTCATCCAGCGGTGGAAAAAAGAAATGACATGAGGCGTGCATCAATCAGGGATAAAGAAAATATATGTAAATGAAATTTATATCAAATTGTAATATACATAAATATAAAATACTTAAGATTATACATACTAATAAAAATATAACATAAATATCTAAAAATTTAATATATAAGAAAAAATCTAAAAATATATAACATAAATAAATAAATTTATATATATATATATATATATATATATATATATAAATATATACTAATAACTGTGCGAATGATACAAATAATTAATACATATTATCTATTCTTCGGGTCACTGAGCCAAGTGATCAGTAACCCCACATCCAGCTTTTCAGAAAATAGCTCACATCCGTATATAAATCGTTTACCGCAGATAAACCAACGTAAAAGTTTATTTTCATAAAAATCACAAAACGACTGCTATCTGACACACCTATGACTGTTTCAGCAATATTTATGTTTCCTTTGCCAAGTGTAGCTTTGTGGGCGTCTCAGTTTAGTACGACCATTAATTTTGATTTTATAGGACAGTCCGATCTGAATAGCTAAGATTTTACAAGCGTTACATGCCGGTAAAATCGCCATTAACTAGGAAGCTTTCGATTTGAATTGCGGCATCTGTAGTTTTCAAATTGTCTTGTGTATTCTTGTTACTTTAAGAGCAAGTTTCCCTTCGATGTAAGTACGTTATTCGATCATAATATGTAAAAAAATATATAAGAAATGAATTACCCAAGTGAAACTCATTTAAATGTAATACTGCCTCAATGGCGAAAAGTTAAATATATAAAGTTAAATTTATAAAGAGCTTGTTTTATTTGGGCAATTTTATAAACGATATCTAAATTTAAAACGCCATGGCTATTCTAAAACTGAGAATAATTAATACATTGGTCGATATACCAATGTGAGATACTTTATTGCGTTAGTTTTTGTTCCAGATATTTTCTCCTAAAATATCAAGCCCTATTAATATTAACAAAATATCACTAAACATATTATTCTTAACAGAATACATGTATCTTACAATAAATAGATAATGTACACCACAATTATCGAGCCATTGAGAAGACAAGAATACCAAATTAGCATTACCCATACAAAATTATTCTTGAAGACATAATAACATTTTGTCGATTGACGATGATGTGTTGTATGCCTTGGCCATGTCTATGTCTTGATAATAGTTCAAATTTGATTGAGTACACAGTTCTAGCATTATTTTTTATTTAGTCTCGCTTTATTCTAAATTCTTGGTCATCCTACTCCAATGACGACAGAAGGAGAAATGAAATGGATAAAGAAAATTAATATAATTTGTCAGCGCCATTAAATGTAAGCTGAGATTCCTCATCAAGGTTATAAAAGAACAGAAAAGATATAATCACCCGTTTGTCGTGAAAATGATATAAATAAGTCATCATCATCACCACTCAGTCCAGTGATAAGATATAGGTATCTAATAAAGCGCAACATAGTGATACACGTATAGCGCGGTCCGCCTGGTCGATCGTAACTGTTGTCGGTCAGACCTGCGCTTGGTCAGTTAACCTTTTAAAGAGAATTTCACCTGAGTGTCACCGTGCTTCAGAGAGCACGTTGTCAATCGTAAGGCTACAGTCGTTAAGCCATTACTTCAGGCGTTCTGAAACATCCAGATACTAGGACTGCCTACTAGTCTATACAACAAACGAGCATGCAAGCAGTGCAACATAATTATATAAATTTACAGTAAAGTTATAGAACGGAGGTCCTTATCACACGTTACACTCCAGGCACTTTGCAAATGATAATTAATGATTTGCCGAAAAAACCATCACGACACCTTTGATATATATTATCTTTTTCTATGTTTACAAAGAATTTGGCATTCAAACCGCAAAATTTTATGTTAAGTAAACTCTAGTCTAGTTGTTCGAATCAAGACTCGAAAGGAGTTTTGGTAAACTGGGCTTTTTGTAAAAAAAATCTAAATATCGAGAGAGCCTGGATTAGAACTTCATTTAATCACTCTAAAACCTGTTTATTTTAATTATAGTAAAAGGAATTTCATTCTAACCGGCTGTCCGTTTTTTTACCGACTTAAAAAAAGGAGATATCTTCGTATATTTTTTAAAATGTAAACCGATTGTGATGTCAATTTTTTATTTGCAAGCTGGTGCTTTCCATGTTGTCCCATTAAAATTTGATCAAGATCTGAAAAGTAGATTTTGAGCTATCGTCAATAATGCGTCTTTAATTTATTTAATTTGCTCAAGGGTTCCGAAAATGAAGCAGTGAAGTCGGTTTTGTTTAGCTTTGGTTTCGTTCAAATTATTCTCCTATTACTTTTTCAAACTACGAAGACATATTTCAAGAAATCTAAGTGGCAGCTAATGTAACCGCTTTGGAATTGTTTAAAATTTTCCTCATATATAAGTTTTTCCTTCATATCAATAATAAATCATCGGCTAGAAACCACGTGGTAAATATTTACCGCATCACTCGTGGAAACCATTCAGCTGGTAATGAAAGACAAACCACAGGGATTTGATTCAGTGGCCTCATTATCAAATCTGAATAAGTATCTATGCTACTTAGCACCTTTAACCAATAAATTTACTTGGTGTTTAGACTGACCCTCACAGAAAATTTTAAAGCCTTGCTGCGATATGGTACTTTAGTACACTCATGTTGTGTCGTAAGTTGCTTAGTACTCAACTGGTTTGTATTTAGTGAATTTAAGGAAAATTCAGAAAAAAGGTACATTGTATTCAATTCATTGTCTTAATCGAATTGCGTTATTTTGTTATAGTATGCGCGGTTTAATCATTAGAAATCAGTCAATTAAAATTAAAAAAAAAATTGCTGATTTATTTGTAGCATTTAACAAATCCATGTATTAAAAAACCATAAACCCTACTGCAAAAAATGTGAACCTCCTTAATTATTAGGTAATACCCTTTTATTTCGTTCATTGTGATACTACTCGATAGGTATGGTTAATTTTTTTATTAAAGTATTACTTTGCCCGCCAAAATCCCCAATTTTTTAACACAGTAATAAGTACATTTGGGTTTTTAAAACGAATTTAACGATACCTTAACTGTTGAATTCAATCCAGCCTTTGGAAGATAGAACGTAATAAAGAAATTTACAAACATACACACAAACATACGCGCGAAAAACATAACCCTTCCTTGGCGGGTAAAACACAAATAACAACGCATATAAAACATATATTATCTCTAAACAAAGTGCGTTTGGTGTTCAACTGGAATTCAAAACCCATCATCACCGTTGTCCAAGCCAGCAGAGACGTAACCTTTAGCCAGCGTCATCGTTGGCCACACACCGGGTGACTAAGCTGGCCGGGAGCCAGCCGACCGACCTATATACCGGCAGCCGGCCGTCTTCCTACTAGATGCGAGTCGCACTAATTAGGTTTATTTTGTCACTTTTTATGGAGCGTGGCGTGGTTGCTTAAGGTGTAGATGTGAGCGTTAACCGCTAAAACTGAGACGGTCTGTATTAAACGTAGTCACAGCTTCGATGAATTAGATTTCATAGTACAAAGATCGGTCAAGAACCAAAGAAAATTTGGGGTGCGCTCCTGGGTTTCATACCTGGATTCACGTAACAGAGCATTTTGGAGCGAGTGACATGAAGCGTTTGAAATTACTATTCGCCAGGGTTCTTAACTCAGGCTAGTTTGATTTCTGTCGGAATTGACGACCCAGTTGGCACAGTGGACACATGTCTGTCCTCTGCGCCGTGGGTCCTGGATTCGATTCCCGGCAGAAGTACAAATTCTTTCCCAAAGGCTATTTGTGCTTCTGGTTCTGGGTGTAATGTGTGTGTGATGTAAATGTTTCCGGCACCCACGATACAAGTCTTTGAGCTTAGTGTGAACGCGTTTATTTATCAATTTGTCCGTCTGCTACTTGATACCCTGATACTAAATTCTGTGACGGCACCTGTGGCAAAGAATATACCGGTGAGATAATGGGGATATCGACCGCAAAAAACTAAGGTATTATTTTCTATCGAAATAGGTGGTTTGTTTGAGTTTTGGAAAGTGATTTATTTTATTCATCAGAAAAACTAGTACGACTCGAATGTCAGATCAAAGTTATTTAAAATTAAAAATAAACATACATACAAGACGATCTTGTTACATTTAAAAACAGAAACACATACAGCCTGCTCTAAAAAAAATATATAGAAAAAAGCAAACAAAAAAGAGGCGACTCCAAGAAAAAAAATACAAATATCCAAGCTTATTGACTTCTAACGTCTTCCGATGTTTGACAAATGATCTCCCAGAGATTCTTGACCTGATTTTCAGTTAGCAACATACTGAGAACTTTTGGCAAATACGCGTTTCAAGTGTCAACTGAGATGCACGAGATGACAATTGTTATTGTTCAGCTGCATGCAAATCATATAGGACGAGGTCGATAAACGAATATTCTTCAAGTCGGTGATACTTATACAATCGTCTGTACCATCAGATTTTTGAAATGGTTACGAACTCATGTGAATTATTAAGTCTGCTCCGTTGTAAAACAGATTTACTGAACATGCTATGTAAAGAAAATCTATCTAACACAGAGATTGGTCTTTGTACGCCATGTTCCTTTAAATCCTAGTTATATTTGAATTGCTTGTTGGCTTAGTCGGGTGGCGTTCGCCTTCTAAGCAGGGGGTATCGGGTTCGATACCCGGCGGGAACACAAGTTTTCTTTCTAAGGATAATTTGTGTTTCGGGTTCTGGTTGTGATTGTGTGCGTGATATGAATGTTTCCAGCATCTACGACACAAGTCACCGAACTTAGTGTGGGGCTGCGAGTCCTCCGTAAGGAAAAATGTCCTCTTTATTAATAATCATTA
Source organism: Lomographa bimaculata (assembly GCA_948107665.1). NCBI lineage: Eukaryota > Metazoa > Arthropoda > Insecta > Lepidoptera > Geometridae > Lomographa > Lomographa bimaculata. The sequence continues at coordinate 4,973,617 of OX403586.1, read as the reverse complement.
TTTTTGTTTGAAGAGGATTCGGAACAACATTTTTTGTCGGTTAACTGTACACTATACTTCTCGTTACATGACTTTTATCTATCTCCCTGTTACTAATAATTGTAAATTTGATATAAAATATCAATTTACCTGCTTTACTGTCGTATATCTATCACAAAACACAATATTTGAACTTCATCTACTTCGATATCCTTTCATTTTAATACTTTTCTCGTTACATGTCTTGCACATCTCTTCCTGTTCTTAATTATCGTGAATTTGCTAATAGAGGTCAATGTACCTGCTTGACTGTCGTTAATGATCTCTATGACAAAATTTCCTGTATCTTTGATTGTATGTATTGTATGATATTGTAGTTTTAGCCCTAGACTTCGTTTACGTTTATTATGAATGATACTATAGTGAGTCTTTGGGCCGTCCGCACAATAATTTACCAACGCTCAATCTCAATCAAATTAATGGAAAAATATAAACAAATATAATCATTATTTTATGTATACGCATATTACGTAACAACAAAATGTGTACTATCCGCGATAGCGCTATAGAACAATTGATTTCTTAAATTGACGTAAAAGTAATAGGTGTGGAGGCTGTAAATTTTGATAAAATAACTCCAACATTATAGCAATTGCAGTTCTAAAAATACTGAATTAAAACTGATATTTCACCTTTTCCGTAATCAGACATAACATTCATAGACGTGCGTATTTTTTACGTAGAGACAGCATAATGAGCAACCGGTTTCAACTTTGCCAAAGGCGACTGCTTCACATCACATTGAATGAAAATCGGGAAAAACAGGAAACGTGTCAAGTTTCATCGTCGATCTTAGAGTGAGCGGACGAGTGCGAAAGACTGGATGCCGTCATACACACACATACACCATGTATGTATAACTATGTGTGGGCGGAGCGTCGCGTGCGCCCGACAACGGCCGGCGCCTGACGTACAGTCGTCGTGATAAATGGAACCAAGAATAATAGAAATGTTTATAGACGTTGAATTTTTCAGGATTGTACGTCTATAAAGTTGAATAATTGTTGAACGTTTAGTAATCGTAAGACTATTTCTAGAAACTTTTACAAACCCTACATGAGAGTAAAAATCATAACTTCGATAAATGGTAAATACCGATTTTAGTCTGTGAAAATTTCCGATATGTGATACAAAACACTATGTCATATGGGGTCAACTAGAAATTTAATCCAATAAAAATTAATAAGACCAAAAACATGTGGCAAAAGCTAAATTTGGCAATACCTCTAACGCTCTATCTGAAAAACAGCTTCACTGATTTTCACCAAAACATTTTTTTATTCTTTTTTTATTTTATGATGTTTGGGGGGCTTACAGCTAATGATACAAAATAAGTCTTAATATATATAAAAAGTTGCCATTTACAAGCCAAGAAAAGACAAATTTAAACATGATTAAATATGCAATTTATATGTATATTTATACGCTATGTCGTTTTAGGAAACGCCAAACACTTCGTAGATAAGACCTTTTTTATCAAGAAGTACTTGTGAACAAGTCAATAGTCGTGGAATTTGACATACATAAATAGAAGATTCACCAGACATAATCAAGTCACATTTTAAATAAAAATAAACGCTACCAAATCGAATGTCCCGTTTAAGAACTCCTGCGCCACAGACAGACAGACACACACACATTGTCATAGTGGTCAAACTTATAACATCATTAATTTTGCGTCAAAGGTATATAATGATATTTGTGTGGATGTACAAGTATTATTATAATAATACTTGTATCAATGAAATACATTATATAGGATAATTGAGAACCTTACCCATTTTAGAGTCAGTTAAAGTAATAATAGCTACAAACTGTCTTTCATTCAAATCGGTTAGAAATACACCAATCACAGCTATTGGCAGACTTCACAATATAGGTAAATAATGAACAATATACCGTTTTCAGTTTATCGCATACGTAATACAAAAAGGTACAATAATACCGGAAATTGTAATGAATAATATTTATTATTTCAAAACATAAGAGACTTTGTGCCTAGCTTGCGTTACTAAACATAATGACTAGGTTCTGCACACAAGTGTATAAATGCGCGGGCGCAAGCCATATACGGGCGCGCCCCTCAGCCGCCCGCCCTCTGTGCGTGCTTGGCTCACGTTTCCATCAAGAGTAGATAGCGTACAGAGGTGAATAGCGTGGAATTTGATATCTAAACATTGCCTTTTTTCATCGATGTTTAGCTTATACACCTAGGTTAATACCAAATGATGTTCTGGAGGCTTAGAACGAGTCATAATCGTATCCAATAAACATGATTTCATTATTTTACTTTATACTAATTACATATGTGTTTTAACGTTCTTTTACTAGATACTCATTTATATGGGTTTTAATTTAATTTGATTTATTGTCAACACTGAATTTCTTCTTTTTTAAGCCCAGCCAATGATACCTGGAGAATTGCAGTTATTGGATGCAATCCAAACTTGAAGAATGAGTGTGTAATTATTACTACACCATATCATATTATATCATATCATATCACCATGTCAACAGCTTAAACTACATCGTAATGAATTATCTTGTTTTTTAATTTAATGAACATAGAACTGTATAATAAAAATAATGAAATACCTGAATTGTGTTTAAATTTTTTCTTAACGCAAGCTCCTATCAGATTAAAAAGAAAAAAACCAAAAAAAATATAAACAAATTAATATCATACCTATATATAAAGGTAAGTGTACAAACTACAAAAACATATGAAGAGTTTGAAGCTGTACGTTTTGAATAGGTTGTATCCACAGATTGTAGATAAAAATACAATCCTGTCCATCGATCCAGTCGCTCGGTCACCCAGCCCTTGAACCAGGATACTACCAATAATTGCGCATACACCAAAACATTTAGGTTAATTTTTTTTTATTTAGAGTTTGTTTATTATTGTTGTAACATTTTGTATTAGAAAATATTAACTTCATATACCTAAATAAACAAATATTGAATAAAGACTTCAGCATTTTTTATTAAGAATCAGCAAAGTGTATTTTCATAAAGTCCTTCTATGAAGGTGATATATACCAAATTTTTATCTTTATATATAAAATAAAGTCGGTCTAGTTACACCATTTATAGCTCAAGAACGTCTGGACAAATTTTAATGATCTTTGTTTTGTTAGATTAGTATTTGCCTCGAATAACAGAATAACTAAAAACGATGGCAAAATACGAGAACAATATTGTATTGGAACGGTTTTTCATAATTTTGAACAATATTACGTGTGTCGGACTTGGTAAAGTACAAGGCAAACATAAACATGGAAGAGGTCAAACACTTTTTCTTTACGTGGCATTGCAACGCATGTCGGGTACCTACATCTATAATAGTAGTTGAATATAGACGACGGTGACTGCTTTCTATCAGACGAATTGTCTGCTTGCTTAATATTATTTTTTATTTCAACATTTGTTTGAAACAATTGACCCATCTGTCTAACATATTCTTTGCCAGTAACTGAAGTTTGTTTACTCCGAGTCCGTCGGCCAAAGTGCATTTGTTTTTCTCATACGTTGGCGATGGAATGAGATTTCAACAGTGGACAAAGAGATCCGAGATGACATTTAGTGGTTTGGCCAGGTGGCCTTGTTTGGGGAATTACGAAACATATAAACCAAATGAACGCCAAAAACCGCACTGGCCTAACTTGCTGTAACGATCTTATATACATTTAGCGAGATAATATACAAAAACATTAACTGAACCATTGTCTAACAAAAGATAAACTTATAATAATTAAATGTTAATCTAAGAAGTAGGTATTTAATTTTAATATCTACGTTGTTATCATCACCACCAATGCTCACGAAGCGTTTTGCTTCCACATTCATTGTGCGAACTGCAAAGGAATGGAACTCCTTGTCTGAGTCGGTGTTTCCTGATGAGTTCAATATGGGACTCTTCAAGTCACGAATGAATAGGGTATCTTCTAAGCTAGCTTGCTCCATCGTCTACCACATCGTCGCTTACCATCAGATATGAGATGGTGGTCAAAAGTTTGCCTATCTTAATAAAAAAAAAAAAAAAACATCCTTCATTGACCACTCCTTTCCGTTTTGCGATGATCGCATTCAGATCTATCCTGCGACCACCACGAGCAGCTGGTTTACCAACGGCTTGCTTGACTTCTTTCGGTATCCACTCAGTCGGAGCTCTACTCCACCTAACATGCTACATAGGCTCTACTTCCTTTGTATATACATGACGCATATTAACAGGTTCCCTGGCAAATTTTGTACCAAGTTAACCATAAAACTACCCCCTAAAAATACAAAAACACAAAAAAAAAAAAAAAAGGGTGGGACATTTACGATGCCTAAATGTTAATTGTATGGGGACAGGGAACCTGTAAATAATACAAATATAAATTAATTAATATTCAATCAGGTCAAAGATAACAGAAGATAACAGAACTTTCTGTTCGGTAACAGAAATTGCAGTATAGTTTTGGTACAGTTTTAGCATAGTTCCAGAATATTTAGTAAGCAAAAATAAATAAACTTAATATATTACTTTTTTTTTCTCATCAGAACTACAATTATAACTCTAACAACTGTGGGCTTGAGGAATTGAGTTACCTGTAAGTTTTTCAGTATTCTGTATTAAATTTAATGTAACTTATTGTTTTGTTTTTTTTTAGGCACAGCATAGGCGCGAAACCGCTGTTTGCTTTTAACGGCTCTGTGTTGTTGCTTCCGTTCGTTGCACCGCCCTAGCAGTTTATATTACTGCTCACGTTTATACTGGGCCGTATTCAGGCAAGTGTTTAGGGAAATAAAAACCATTATAACAACTGACTTTTAACATTTAGCTGTTATATATAAATGTGTATGCAATACTGTGGTTCTTGTACTGTATTTTGTTAATCTTCTGAATGGCCGCTTTAAGACCAATGCACACATATTCGTTCGAGCCGAACTGCGATCTCGATATTTTTTTGAGGTTTAATGCTTATAACTTTTCCTTTCTATTTCTGTACTTGTTATTCAAGTACAAGATATAATGAAAATTTCAGGTAAATTTCAGCTTTAAATGTGTAGCCGTTTTTAAGATAGACCCCGGGAAAAAGTAGGTCTTAAAACAGTGACTTTGGTGGCCTACGAGTATCAAATTGTAATATCCAAGATAGTTGTTTTTAAAACCGTTTTTGTACTCTGCTTGCATTTCTTTACAAAAATACCGCATAGGTGAAGGTAAGATAAAAAAAAGACGTGTGGCACTCGGGGACTACCGCGGTAAAGCTATTTTTTATCAACTTATGCAATTATGATTATTTATTTATTTTATTTATGCAGTTTTTTTATCCTGCCACCTAGAGGCGAGTTGCTGAACTAAAGAGACAAGCGTAATATTTCAAAAAAGTCATTAAAAGTTCTGCTATTCATCGATAGATGGCAAAACTAAAAAGTATCACCGCTGTGCCGGTCGGTGTGGGGGGTGTTAGGTTATTTTCGTTACGGAATTTCTGGATTCGGTCTCCACGCTCAAGGCCCGCGATAGAAGCTATGCAATAGCTTAAAAATAAAAATATTTTGATATCCACATTTCTGGCTTTGGGCCACAGCTTTACATATTCTCTGAGAATTTGAAGTTATTGGCTTGTATGGTTTGGGCGCTAAATGCCTCTGATAGACGGATGGGCGGACGGAAAGATCTCGCTTTCCTCGATGAATAATTATAATCTGAAATCGTTGAAACTTATAACAATGCGTAATCTTAGAGTAAAAACTAAAATTCTATCTCATTATTTAAAAAACACGGTGTGCCGTAAAGTACACACATCACAATTCACAGTGTTTACCGCCACACTATTTAATTCGTCACACAAAAAGGTTGCGGATCAGGATTTCAAAGCCCCACCATAAGAAGTTTCACTACAAAAAAATCTAAATAATTTCAAAGCAATCATATACACTGCAATCACTTAAAATATATCTTTAAGGGCACACAATATATCCAAGATTTTTTTTTCCTCGCAACATAATCTCTATTACGTCCCTGTACTCAATGTTTTTGGTTTAGGTTTGTTATGACGTTATAAAATCCCTCCAACGCGACGTCTGGTTGCAGATGGCTTCGATAATTTGTAAATTAATACTAATTAAGTAGTTATAAGCACGTTGTATAGAAATTATTGTGTATGTAATTGAAGATCTCATAAAGTTGCCTCAAGTGAATTAATTTGTGATATTATCATTTATTTAAAAACAAATTTTACCTCAATTTTTTTTTATTTTATGATGTAAAGTATTATTTGTTTTCACGATTTTATGTGTTTTATCATGCTTTTTTTGTAGATATTAGTTTGTTAACACGGATTTTCATTCAAAATTGGGTAAACTCGATTGTTTTAACGATTCTGATGGCAAGAATCGATTCCAGAATCCACGGCAGCACAGAGACTTGTCCAATCCGCCAATTAGGCTTATTTGTGCTGAAGTGTAGTAATTAATTATTTTTGTGCATAAACATACAATATTCCAGTATATTCTAACAATTCACTTACTAAAGTAAAGTATTAAATTTGTGGAAAATTACCCAAGTGGTTTATTTAAAATTGCCTCCGACATATCCACCGCCACTTCGAATTGACTCATTCAACTGCGCAACGTAACGTGATATGCGCACACGCAGGCCATATAGAGGCAGTAATCGTTGATGTTGGCCAATCATACGCCGCTGGCACGCCCAATTACCTACTGTATGCCTAGTGTGAGTTTTGCAAACGAAATACGTTACTATCTCGTTTACGTATTTTAGTGTCATTTGTATGGCAATCTATAACGAGCGAACTATTCAACTAATCATGCGAGTATGAGATTAACTCTAACTTACGTAGTTGCGTTTGGTTTCGTTCGGAAACGTAAACTATACAGTTTCAGTAAATTGTGTTAGTAATTAAACACTAATCCCGAGTGTGAGTGACACGTTTGACAGTTACTGTAGTATAGAAACGATACTTCTATAGTAGAGTCATTCACTTGATATTTTGGTAGTGAGAAGCAAATTGTTGAAGTTAAATTATTACTTTTTATAATTTAGGGACGGTAAAGTTGTTTTTTGTGAAATGTCTTCACGTTACTATTTTGCTTGGAGAATTACAGTAGCTACAGCAGCCCAAATTGAGCGAAATAATTTCCAAATTTGGCGATTTGTTTCTACTAAGCAACTTGGTTACTGTAGCCCAGTGTTGAATTCATTGGACTTTCCCTTGAGCATTCCCTAAAAGTTTGTTGAGATATCTCGTCTCACCTAAACGTTTTGTAAACAAACCATAATAAAACAATTCACTCACAAACACATTATAACCACATATTATTGAAATTATTTCCACTCACTGCTCGTACTCAAATACGTCACCATCATTTCAAGTTGAGTTACAACAAATCTTTTACATTTTGATTTAATTAAAACAATGAGAAGTTGTTACAATCGAAAATTGATGACTTCGCGCCATTCCTGACCGAGGGTCTCTTTACTCTTTCGCACTTAGCGTAGCAAAAGGAGAAACCATATATTTTGTTTGAGACGATTATAACTCAACCAAATAACGAAGTCATATCTAGAAGGTTTGAATAGTAATCTCTACGTACTCACGTAAATTAGTCGCATTCGTTTACTATAGCATAGCAAGCCACCAACATTACAAACAAAAATTAACTATCAACAGAGTGAATAAACTGTTTACGGACAGTTGTCAACTATTAAACTTACACTCGCTATCAAAGTATAACCAAAATCGTTTTCGTATACTCGATCAACGTCACAGTTACGTTAACGATATTTTGCTGTAAAACTCACACTAGGGGTACTGTTTAGTTTGATAGTAAACTAGATTGTACTGCGCAATAATACGAGTATGTTTGGTCAAGATTATAACTAGGTACATAGAAAAAGTACGGTCAGAATAATAGCTATTATATAAAACGTTGATATTCTTGCTTTTTTCAAACTAAAGCCTAATATATCCACTGATAGGTACTATCTAAAGCCTTCATCAAATATTTAAATGTTATTAAGGAATCAACATTGCGCTAGGTTTTTTTCAAAATAATTAATTGTTAGAATTATTTATAATCAAAAAACATATTTTTTTATAATTTCAGAGCACGTTATATCTTCTACGCGTAAGAGAGCAAAAGTATTTATTATTATTATTAAAATAAAACTTAATACTCACCTACTACTATTTAAGTCAAATTAAAAAAGTTTATCATTACGAACAAAATGAGCATTTTCACTTGTCGAATTAATTGAATGTCATGAAAAAATAAAACTAAATCAAAATCAAAGATGCCTGAAATATTCCAATATAGAGAGGAGAACACCATGAACTTTTTTGGATAAGTAAATTTATTTGAAATTAAATATACCAAGATCGTGCAACGTACATAAGGTATTATTTGATGAATAATACCAAACACCTACAGAACCTTACCAAAATGCTTTTTATTGATCTACTTGAAAATGATAACCTATAAGCTATTACAAAATGACGAGGCTTATGAATAAAATGAGGATACAAAATTAAATATCCCTTTATGCTGCCGATAATTAGTTCGCAATATAATTGTCAGTGTTTAATATTTTCTTTGTTCCAAATTGTTGAATATTGTAGGATCCCGTTTACTGTCCCACAAAATGTTTAATCTACACTCATGCTGCGTCATAAAATGTGTCTTAGTTGAATCCGGTCATCTTAATAAACTTGGAATTGTGTATACTTTAATACATTTACTTTTACTTAAAGTAGTATTACTGAAATTCTGAATATCGGATAAATACCTGACCGGATAAATCTACATGGAAAAATAAAGCAGTAGTTTTCCTCAGAGAGAGACATCGCGCCTACATTTTGTCCAATAGAGATAAAAATAAGGTAATTTAGGACTAACAAGTCCGAAATCAACCAAATCAGCTTAGAGATCTCGCTTCGCTCGATTAATTATTAATAGAGGCTTACACTCAATTCCTACACGTCTGGAAAGTTATAACAGCTCAGGAGGAAAATCATTGCCTGATTTTTATTATAACAAGCCCCATTGAAAGTTTTCCTATATGAAAGATTAATTTTGCAAGCCCACTTTACCTGTCCTAAAAGCTCGAAGCTTTTCCCCTCGCATCCGTCACACTCAATCAATACTCTCATCATAATAAGGCGACTCGCAGCTGTTTACAGATTTTGCCGACACGTTCCTGATGATCAACAAGTATTTAAACTATATACTATACTAGATACAATAGAAATTCAACCTTATTACCCCAAGAAAAAGGATTGAACTTTGGGAGCTGAAGTCTCAAATCAAGCACAGATAGAGCTCGATTAGAATTCCTTTAGCTATTTCAGAAATTTCTGTCTTATTCTTAGAAATGTACAGCTCAAAATTCTGTGACTGAACCTGGAGCCGGATAATAATGATTTTCCAAAGGAATTGGAGGTTTATTTACTATGTGATAAAGTAGAAAATTGGCTGTTGGCAAAAAGGTTTCCCGGGCAAAGAGGCTGGGGTGGTGTCGCCAAGCAACTGCTTTCTACCCACGTTGTCTTGCCCTTGATATTGAGTGTATGATGGTCGGTGTTGTTTGTTGTATCAAATACGGAGGGGTTTTAAAACATCCTTCACTGTAACACCATTAATAAAAGTAGGTGCAATAAAGATTTATTTAATCCCTAATGCAAATGTGAAAAATTGCTATTGAAAAATAAGAGAAAAGAAAATATCATACAGTAAAAATAAAATCATAAGAAAATTTACTAACTAACCCCACTCAATCTACATCTAAGTAGGTGGTAAATTATTTGGAAACTAGCCGAAGGAATCAATGTATTTCTTAAAATGTTCAAGTCATAAGTCTAATTAACAGCAGGTAACTTATATCTATAATGCCGGTTGCCTTAGTAAGGTAGTAAATTTAACTTTCCAGGTCTGAAGGCTAATAATACATAAGTAAACCCTATAATCTATAATCTGTGTCAAACTATTCTGCTACTTTATATCATAATATGATTGAAGCTGTAACAAATATCCTTACTTTATTATAATATTTTGTATTTATGTACTTATATTATAAACATTATGTATGTATTATTATTGCCTTATAGAATTTATTTTGTTTAAGTATATATATATATATATATATACCTTAATATATATTTTTATTTTCTCATAACTTGTATTTACACCCCGTTTCACCGAATTATTAAAATCTTCTCCATCCAAAGGTTGTCTGGAAGAGATCTCTTTTAGCGACAAGACCGCCGATTGTACACTTTAATTTAAGGTTTAAAATGTTTTGTAAGTGATTCATGTAAGGTGTGACAATAAAGCGTTATCTATCTATCTATCTATCTGACATTAGTATTTTAATTAATGGTAGCTACCTACTAGTAATATAGTTGTTTCACTAGTAGAAATAATGATACCTACTGTCCAATTGTATTAATAAGTAGACCCAGGAATTTGACATTAGTGTTTTATTCAATTGTGAATGAACTGCCCGTTAGTTTGGTTGGGTGAGGGCTCTTCTAAGCAGGGGTTTCGGGTTCGATTCTCAATGGAAACACAAGCTTAATCCCCAAAATTGTATTTCTGGAAAATTTGTATTTCTGGTTCCGGTTGTGATTGTGTGTGTGATATGAATGTTTCCGGCACCTACAACACAAGTCATCAAACTTAGTGTGGGGCTGTGAGCATGAAAGCGTTTATGTTTATGCTTTAATGGTACTAGAGACATAAATTAGTGTCACTAGTACCATTAATGGTACTATCCAATGATACTAGGGATAAAAAGGCGCTTGATCGCCTTCTAAGCAGTGGTTACCGGGTTCGATTCTCAGTGGAAACACAAGTTTTATCCCCAAGGGAAATTTGTGATTCTGGTTCTGGTTAGTAATTGTGTGTGATTTGAATGTTTCCGGCACCCACGACACAAGTGATCGAACTTAGTGTGGGGCTGTGAGTGTGAAAGCCTTTATGTTATGAATGATACAGGTAGTCATATACTTATAAAATTATCACAATTTATGACAAAATATGGCGGATCAACGTTAGTTTCATGGGAATTACCAAGTCATCATCACTTATCAACAGATGAGATGGTCAAACGCTTGCCAATCAATGATAAAAAGAGGTAAATTATGAAATAGGTATAAACTTTAATTTAAGCCGTTTTAGTTATACGAATAAAATCTAATTTTATACGCCAGTTTCATTTTCAATCCGAGTAATTTTAGTTGCGCATGTATCAATTACTAATTAAATAAAGTAATTAAACTTATTATAATTATGTGAGGCACGAATAAGCCTTCAAACGCCACCCACATTTCCACACAAGACTCAGAAGTATTAGATACAATTGAATTAGGTAATTTGAAACTCAAGATAGATAAAACTCTTCATCTGACAGAGGCCACCCACACGCACTCAGGCTCTTTCAAGAGTCTAAACGAATATGTTATAATTTGTTTAGACTGTAATCCATGAATTTTTTTTAATGAGGAAAATTTTGTATCGCTATAGAATAAAGTGCGGATTAAAGATTTCGTTTTAAGTAAATAAAAGAGAGAAGTTATTCACTGAAGGTGATCACGTAGGAGCAGTTAGGTATTTTTGAGAGGCATGTTTATATTTTTGACGCTTATAAACATATTCAGTAAAAGAAAATTAAAATAATATTTCAGTTTGGACCACAGGAAGGAAGATCGGTGGTACTACGTTTACCGTACAATCACTATTCTCTGATCTCAACAAAAAGAAAGTTACTATGGAATATGGATCAAAATAAAGCAATGAATTTGATTGAAGGGTAAAAGGACAGAGCTTGGAATTGGGGCAGGAACAGCACAAGTTTTACCTAGGACTTAACTATGTACATTAAAATTTTTGGTAAATACTAAAATAATAAAGATTTAGTACAACTTATTATATAATATATGTTCGAACGGAAAGAATCAAAATTGTTAGCGACGCGTGCAAGTATCAATATCGATGATCATCCTCAATGTCGATGATGAGCTCAACTCACCCGCGCGCCCGCATCGTAGCGTTAGCAAATAAACTCGTCCACGTGTAACGCGAAGCTCGGCCACGTAACAAAATATAGATTAATTATTGCCTTAATCGTGGGATGATATGTTATTCTATGCTACAGTTTAAGAGCTACTCAAACGAGCTCTATCGCTATAACCATGAGACTAAGCCAGAGATCAGATTCGGGCAGGAAGTTTCTCAGCAGCACTCGAGTCAAGTGGATCAGGTGCGCAGACGCCGGCCGCCTTTGTCGGCCAACTGTAATACGCGGTGCTTATCTGTCCGTAAGCCGAGTGGTCTGAGTGGATGGGGTCATGACCTCGAGTTGTACCTGTTTAATCTGTGGTAGGTAATTGAAAAGTATTAATTGAATTGTACATACTTGTAACCAAAGATAGTTTATTCATTAAGCCTTTGCTTGTAACTGAATGGTACGCAAAAGATGTTAAAAGAAGTAGATAATGGTCATCAAAATGTTAAGAAGATAACCTCAGAAGAGAAATTGTACAGACTCGAATGGCGAGAGACAGGAAGATATTGTGGAAGTCTTTCGAGAGGGTCTTTAAAAGATAAGTTGTTACAAAGAGAGAACCAATCGCCGATACTTATATAAGCAAAAACTTTTGTACGTGACGATTTTATGTAGGTACCAAGTAGGCATAACTTTATTTTTTTTATGCTTGATAGGCAAGCATTTGACTACAATCTCACCTGATGGTAAGCGATGATGTAGCCGAAGATGTAGCATGCTTACCTAGAAGATACCTATTCACTCTTAACTTGAAGACTCCCAGATTATACCGTTCGGTGAACAATGAGTTCCACTCCTTCGCTGTACGGATTATAAACGTAAAAACGAAACGCTTTGAGCGAATTGGAAGTATGTCAACCATATATGGATGGCGTTTGACAGTTGAACTGCTAATTGGCTGTTAGGTGAGCGTTCGCCTTCTAAGCAGGGGTATCGGATTCGATTCCCAGCGGGAACAAAAGTTTTCTTCCCAAGAAAAATTTGTGTTTCTGGTTCTGGTTATGATCGTGTGTGTGATGTGAATGTTTTCGGTACCTACGACACAAGTCATCGAACCTAGTGTAGGGCTATGAGTGTGAAAGCGTTTGTTTTTATTTTATGTTTGTCTTGTTGTTAGATGGTAAAACGGGCATGGGGAAATTAACTCGTAAAATTCTAACATAACTTAGGAAAATAAAAAAACAGCAAAAAAACTAATGTAATTTTATCTTTATGTTATTTTAGAATAAATCTCAGTCATCGTTCGTGTCAATTACGCAACATGTTGTGACGCAACTAAACTAGTAACTCGAGCTGCAGGACTCGCGTTTTTATTTAATTGGGTTTTCTCCATTTTGAAACATTTCCAAAAACTGAATCGATAAAATATTCCGTATAATTATTGACCCTGCTCATAAAATTTTACGAGAATCGGTCGAGAAATGCAACCTATAAAGGAGAACATGCGGACATACGTAAGCATTATGTTTCCATGTTATATACGGATTAAAACAAGTAAAAAAGCATTAAAACAACATAAAAATAAAATTAAATAAGTAATTATTGCTATATTTTTTATTAATATACATATATGTTAGTTATACATACATATGTAAGTAGTATATTGTATTTGTTTAAATATATGTATTTTTTATTAATTATTAATTTTTTAAATTATTTGATCTAGTTTATTTATTGTAATATCTAATTTTTTTATTTATTTTATGTACGCGTATCTTTTAGCTGCACGCCCAAACACTTTTCTTACACGCCCAGGAAAGCTGGTAGATAATAATTATTATTATTATATATATTATATATATTCATTCATTGATCAGACAATTTACAGTCCATTGTGTTAGTAGAATCATTATAATAATGTTATCTTAATATTTAATTTAATTCAATAGTTGCATAATAAATCCATTCAAAAAATCACTATAAACATACATTAATAAAAATAAATCATAAACAATTTTATCATAATTAATGTCAAAAGTAGTGTCAAAAGCATCATTATAAAAAAGTCTAATGTTACATAATTTCTGCAAATTACCGAATCGAGTTTGTCAGCAATAGTTTTAAGGTTTTAAGGATGCTTCATAGCATTAAGCTATTCCTTGTACACTGTTTTGTGCTAAACTATTAAATAAATAAATAAATATTTTTTAATTTTGACGTCGACATATTTTCCAGGTTTTAAGCAGTAGGTATAAAACATTGAAACAAAGTGTAACACTCACGATAGTTTTTACTTTAAAATAAGTAAGCACTTTTGCGCAAGCTGACACGGAGATGCTTTGTACTCGCTCAGTCAAAAAGATTAGCTGATAAGATTTGTCTTAAGAGATTGTAAACTGCTATCACAATCGATAAAATTGGATAGGAGTGAAAAATGATCAGGCCAGTTTGGCTGAAAAGCAACTGGAAATGTGTACCCGCTTGTACTTTGTTACGCCGAAAACTTCACATGGTCTTCTACGATAGGACTATGATTCTCTAACCCGCCCTATCTTTCTCCCTCTTACCAAGGACAACTTATCAGAGCACATAACACAGCATGTTACCTTTACCGCGCTTTCAGGCGTGAGGCTGCGGCGTGAAACATGATATGGGTCAGCGCTCGTGCCCAGTGTGCGTGAGATCGAAGCCGTTGGGTATATATACATTATGTTTAGAATTGGCGACAGTAATAATGTAGATACTATATTATGTAAAGCTGTGAATCAACCACATCATGATAATAATAATGTAGTAATAATTTTCTCACTTACAGCCCTCACGCTGGGTTCAATTACTTGTGTTGTAGGTGTTATAATAAAATGCAACCAAAGCATAAAAATCCCGACTTCATCACTTTATCTTCGGAACATTGATCAGATTAGATGTACTAAACACACATTATTGACGATAACTCAAAAACTGCTGATCAGATCTTCATCAAATTTAAATGGGACTAATTGGAAAGCAACATCTTTTTAACAAAAAATCTAAGACCATCGTCAATGTAGTCCACAGAATACGCATTATTGAAGATATCTCAAGAACTACAGATCAGATCTTGATCAAATTTATATGGGACCAATTGGAGAGCAATATCTTACAAACTAACTAGCCTCCTCCTGAAATCGGTGAAAATACAGTCGAATTGAGAACCTCCTCCTTTTTACCAACTTCCCAAAAAAGAAGGAGGTACTCAAGTCGACTGTATTTTTTTTTATGTGTGTACCTCATAACTTCTTGCCACGAGAAACGATTTCAAAAATTTTTTTTTAGTTTGCAAGATGTTGCTCTCCAATTTGTCTCATATAAATTTGATCAAGATCTGATCAGTAGTTCTTGAGAAATCGTCAATAATGCGTATTCTGTGAACTACATTGACGATGGTCTCGTTACCTCATACCTTCACCTCATAACTTCTTTCGTTGTGAACCGATTTTGATGATTATTTTTTTATTTGTAAGCTGGTACTTTTCATGTAGTCCCGTTGAAATTTGATCAAGATCTAATCTCTAGTTTTTGAGTTATCGTTAATAATGCGTGTGCTATACATTTAATCTGATCAAGGTTCCGAAGATAAAGTGATGAAGTCAGTTTTTTTAAGCTTTGCTTGCGTTTAATTATTTTGAAGTCAGTTAAAAAGTGCTTGGACTTCATTTAAGAGAGTTTATAATTTTGTAATTTTATAACTCTGGAGCGAGTCTATGACCTCTCAGTAAACCTTTGCGTTTTCCTTCACATAATAATTTGTTCGCATAATTTTCCTTAGCAACATTTGAATGGGGCTCCATTTCGAATAGATAGGTTTTGAGTGGGATTTAATAGAAATACTAGCCATGCCCCGCGGCTTCGCCCACTATTATCAAGTTAAAAAGTCGCCTATGTGTTAATCCTTGGTATAAGCTATGTACATTGCAAATTTCATTCAAATCCGTTCAGCCGTTAAAGCGTTAAGAGAACACACATACTTTCGGATTTATAATATTAGTAGGATAATATGACACATTTAGAGGAATGTTCCTCGATTCTACCTATTGGTATATATTTGTCGGAACAATTAGAAAGAATAATAAATAAAGTCCATATATCATGTAAAATCTATAATCAAATTTCTACGAACACAAAGTGTACCGATTATACCCAGGTAAAACTTTACTAATCAGTCTGTCAGTTAGATTATCAAAAATATTGAAAATGTATGTTGACGTCACGCCTCAGTAAAAAGTGTGCTGAGGCGTGACGTCACGCGGACTTTCAACGCACTATATCTTCGTAATTTTTTGTTTAATTGACAAAACAAAAAATACGTGTCCAATATTTTTTGAAAATGTAATTGACAGACTAAATATAATTTTTCAAGGTGCTTATGCCTATTCATCGCTATTATAATTATTCTAGTTTTGTTTTAAATATCCTACTTCTATACGATAATATAAAGACAAAGTAAAGGCTGATTTGACAACTTTTTTTTCTCTTCTATTTATGGGCCATCAATTTAATCAATATACATTTATACACATAATATCAATTGCCTTTATTTCCTTAACTAAACTAAAACTATACGTATCTATACGGCAAAGACCTAAGTTACCTACAGAGATAATATATAAGGCATCAAGCTTATAGGTAACTCAAGTGAGATTGTCTTCTTATGAGACGTTAACTTCATATATGAGATAACATATCCTTACTTCCCTTACTTATATAAGAAACGGAAAGTTTCTTATATAAGTAAGGATGTTTGTTAGTTAGTTTTGTCTCTTTCACGCAAAAATTACTGAATGGATTTTAATGAAACTATACAATAATATAGCTCATACATCAGAATTACACATAAGCTATAATTTATAAAGATATTGTGGGAATTGTTCAAAATAGTTAGATAGATAGATAGATAAACACTTTATTGAACACCTTAACGAATTCATGACAAGGAATAATAATCTAGAAAATAAGTGTAACAACAGGCGGTCTTATCGCTAAGAGCGATCTCTTCCAGACAACCTTTGGATGGAGAGGAGTAAGCAATGAAATTGGACGTCGGTGTTTTGTATAAATATAATAATATAGAAAATACAATAATCAATAATATACCTAAATTAAACTATGATATAGAATACATAAACGTAATACATAACTATTATACATATTTGCGTGACGAAAATATAACGATAAGTGTCAAGTGAGTGGGAAAATTTCTGCCATCTGTGAACTATTCTGGCGTGCGCAAAAATCGTTAGAGTTACATGTATATAATGTATAAAACGGAATGTTAAAAGCCCGCAACAGCATATATATATATATATATATATACATATATATATATATATATATATTATGTATAAGCCATTACTGCCAATGTAGTGAACCATAAATACAATAAAAATTGATAATTTATTTCTAATGCAACGGCTGAACGGATTTGGAATGTGCATAGCTTAAACCTATAGGTTTAGCACATAGGATTTTTTAATTTTAACTTGATCAACGCGTGCAAAGTCTCGGGGCACGGCTAGTATTTCATACATCAATATGTGAGCATACAATATTTCAGTATTATTTCTTCCTTTTCTGGTTTACATAGATGCCAATCAGTAAAACATCCGCCGGAAAAGTTTCGGTGGCAATGGGTTCAATAGCCGAATCATGTATGATTGTGTGTTCCTCGATATCAACAAACATAATTATGTTATCAATATAGAAGTACAATAATCCTACTGATATTATAAAACCGAAAGTTTGTGTGTACTTAAGTGTGCAAGTGTGTAAACCTGTAAGTGTGTATGTTTGTACCCTCTATGGATGAAATTTGGAATGTACATAGCTTATACCTAGGATTAACACATAGGCTACTTTTTAACATGATAATAGTGGGCGAAGCCGCAGGGCACGGCTAGTATTTGTATACTTTAAGTAGTGTAATAAATATAATTATAAATAAATATAATTGTTGTATGTTATGTGTATGTATGTAGGTATATTTTAAATCATAAATAATAGATATTAGCCCTTATACTGCACTACCACGAATTTTTCTGCACCTTCTCGGTTGACTGGCAGAAAATGCTGTATTAGTATTAAGTCCTCCGTGTACATATGTATTGTGCAAAAGAATAAATAAATAAATATTATCACCGTAGACACGAACATCAGACTTTATGTGTGATAGTTATGTGGAAACATATACCTACTGTGACATTACGAGTGTTGTGGTCTATTTAATGAGGTAGGTAATGAAATATTCGGTAACTTACTACCAGAAAAGGTAAATACCTAGATTTCATACTAGTTTCAGGTCAAGAACACTAACAAACGCATTCACATTCACAGCCCCGCACTAAGTTCAAAGACTTGTATCGTGGGTGCCGGAAACGTTTACATATCGCATACACAATCACACCCAGAAACAGAAACAAAATTTCCTTTGGGGAGAAAACTTGTGTTCCAGCCGGGTATCGAACCCCTGCTATTTAAATCAACGGGCAGTTCGAAAACTAAAACTAAATAATTGTATACATTCTGAAGCTATAGGTTCATCATAGAAATATTATAAATCCGAAAGTTTGTGTGTAAGTATATTTGTTCCCTCTTCACGCTTTAACGGTTAAACGGTTTTGAATGAAATTGGGAATGTACATAGCTTATACCTAGGACTAACATAACTATAGGCTATTTTTAACTTGATAATAGCGGGCAAAGCCGGACACGGCTAGTTATGGTAATAATTAAAAAACTATATTAACCGTGCAAACAAGTGACGATATTAGAAGCCATCCTACTAATATTATAAATCCGAAAGTTTGTGTGTTAGTGTGTAAGTAAGTTTGTTCCCTCTTCACCATTTAACGGCTAAACGGATTTGGATGAAATTTGGAATGTACAAGGATGATACCTAGGATTAACTCATAGGCTACTTTTTTACTTGATAATAGCGGGCGAAGCCGCGGGGCATGGCTAGTTCTAGTATACGTAACACATTCTTATCAAACTCACATTCAAACTAATTGCATTTATTTTAGGTATATTTCAGCGTAATTAAACCTTAATTAAAACTAATAACACGTAAAGCCCAGAAATGCATCATTACGGTAACAAATGCTCTGCCTTGACTACCTACTTACCTGGGGGCGGGCGTGGGCTGGTTGCCATGGAGACGCCCACGCCACCCCTCCCAGCATTGACCCGGCAGACCTTGACCTCACAGCTGATCGACGCGTGTCGGCAGCCGGTACCAGGTTAGAAGTACCCGGCGTATTGAATAAGCACTGGAGAAATCTTGTTTCTAGAACTTCCGGTGACGGTAACTTCGAAATGAAATCATCCTATTCAGTTGAATGTATTAGGGTCTTATATATATTTTAAAAGTATGGTGGAAAAGCATCTTTACGTGCTTACCTAGCTAGCTAGCCTGTATCGAATTACAGTCATAAAATACTTATATCAACTATCAAATTTGTAAAAAAAAATTTGAAGTGTAAACTTCTTTAGCGGCGTTGTGCCCTTTTTTTGGGATGGGTAAAAAATTTTAAACTCACTTCAGGACACGTGACCTGATCGAAAATTCGTAAGACGGAGGAAGGAGAGGAAGTAATATCCCCCTCTCTTTCTACCGCGCGGCGAAAATGTATGCCTGATCCTGCGTTTTTTTACTTCTGCCGGAGTGCAACCCGTTGTTTTTTTCTACATTTATTGATTACTAGCCTTGCCTCGCGGCTTTGCCCGCGTTAATTAAGTTAAAAAGTAGCCAATGTGTCATTCCGGAACCTCAACTATCTAGATTTTAAATTTCATCAAAATCAGTTTATTTGTTACGGAGATACGTGGTAACAAGCATTCACATACATCAAATTTCGTATTTATATTATAATAATAATAATTGGAAGTATTTACAAGTTATTTGTTCAAGTTTGTTTTAAATTCTTATTTTTTACATTGATACGCGTATCTTTTAACTGTACGCCCAACACTTCCTTATACTCCCAGAAAGGCTGGTAAATAATGATTCATAACATTAAGAGGATTTATTCCTTTCATCTTCTCTCTCGCTCGCACATTTCAATATTTTTAATAAATACAATTAGCTATAGTCCAAGATCCCAGGGCCACCAGACGTCACGTATTTTCTGACGAAGGAAATGTGGACGATTGAGTAGTGTTAGTATGTACTAAGAACGCATGCTACCTGCTAGCTTGCTTAGATGGCCAATTTTCAGGTATCAGGTAATCAAGGTACATAAAAACATTACTTACCTCACGTAAATTCTCCAAGCTGATTTTTACGTATATTTTAGGCAATATCCTTAAAAATAAGTCGCCAATACTCCCAGACACTTTCCGTCGGCCGAATTGCTTTGCAGACGCTTTAAAGCTCCCAAAATAATTTGGTTCTTAACTTCACGTAAATTCTGATGCTTCATTTTTTATATGTCCACCAGACAACTATTTTAAAACTTTTTACAAGAAGACAGACCGATCCAAGGGGCCAATCATCCCCTATACTCAATTTTAATTTTGAATTATTTACCTGATTTTAAAATTTTTTGCACATTTTTTTTTATATTAATATAATCAATTAATATGAATAAACTGTAAAAGAGTGAGAGAGAGAGTAGTCAATATATCCTAATTTAGGTCTTACTCAGTCTCATGCGCGTAGATAATGCCCTCGTGCTCCTGGGATCGCTGGGGGATGATTATGAGTTAATCAAAATAAGTCAGTTTTGCCGCGAAAGTGAAAAAATGGCGTTGTTGATTTTGTAAAATTTTCCAAAACCTGTGATTCTTCGAGTGTTAATGTGTAATAATGGTGGATTGTTATCCGTTAATACTTAGTGAACGTGCATAAGTGTAGGCAAATCATACAAAGTTAAAAAACGTGATTTTCACCTTCGCTCCAAAACTCCAATAGAAGTTCTAGTAAAGTTTCTACCACTTTACTAGGGCATGACTTGACTACGACTGGACCTTGACTCTTTTACTTGACTTTGACTGTGACTTGTGACTAGGACCTATAATATGAAATACACTTGAAATATATTATCACTTGACACTGGCTAAATGCACAAGATTGCAAAGCCAAAACTAAGAGAAAAAAAAAAAAACAAAATAAGTTAACGTTTGTTGTAATCGATTCCCGGAGCACAGTTGTCTTTCCCAAAAGACATTTGTGCTTTAGGTTCTGAATGTGATTGTGAATGTCAATGTTTCCTGCATTCCTTGATACAAGTCCTAGAAGCTAGTGTGGGGATGTAAGTGTGAATGCGTTTATTTAATTTTGACGGCTATTCCAACTCGCCAAGTTAGCGGTTCTGTGAAACACTTTTATAATGAGCGAAATGGAAAACTGTGGATTATAACTAATGAATTCAATCTGCTTCCCTTTTTCCGCTTGAAAATCGATAAGAAACGCAATAAGTTTTCTGTGTTCTAGTTCTCAATGTCTAATAATAGAAGATAAGCCAGACTGCTTTGTTCGGGCACAAATTAATCTAGTACTGACGTATAGAATAGACACTCTCCACCCCCGCAATCTGTATCCCTCACCCCCTTCGCCCCGATTTCCATTTGTTGCTTGGCGACAGATTTCGTACTTGACGAGGTTACAAAGGAAATATGCGTATTATGAAACGTAAGTTTAGTTTTAATTTTTTTATCTTTACAGCGATCAAATAACACCTACAACATTACTATCGTCAATTAGTTCTGATTAAACGCAATCAAAGCTTAAAAAACCGACTACAAAGCTTATATTTTGGTTTTGGCTGGATCGATTTCGATAAAATTTATATATACCTCTATATCTTATTCACTACAAAACAAAAAAAAATACATCAAAATCGATTCATATTTGGCGGAGATATCGCGTAACATACATACAAAAAAAAACATGTAGTCGAATTGAGAACCTCCTTTTTTGAAATCGGTTGAAATACCATAAAAATGCATGAACATTTCAAAATAGCAAAACACATGCCATTGGATAAGCTGACTCGTGACACGTCAGTCTACACATCTTTGATGTCAATGGTTGGTCAACTCACACATACACCATAATGAACTACATTAACTAATTTCCAACTAAATGATTTTATTTATAATATTTATGCATTTATAAGATCACCAACATAGTGTACATCAAAACATTTACAACAGCATTATCTTGAAATTTATATAAAGTGTAATTATCTCGAAATGTTCAAACCAGATCACTATATTTAGAACTGAAACTACATGCATAACAAATTTAGTTTGAGGGAATATATAACTTATTATTATCTTAATTTTTACTGCTAATATACCTGTGTATTTTATAATGACATATATCATTCATAATCATAATCATATTTATTGTAGATATCATAATACATGTGGTAAAACAAACAATTGTAATGACATAAAACATTTTGTTAATATTATAGTACAAAAAAGTAGTAATTCTCAATGAGCCCCAAACTAGGCATAGCCTGTATTCTGGGCGCCCGTTGCTCGAAATAATTATTATATGAGCTGTACGTGATCCGCATAAGTGATGATATCCGTATATGTGATAATATCCGTATAATAATAAATATTTAAATACATTATCAATTATTTAAAAATGACC
Organism: Lomographa bimaculata; assembly: GCA_948107665.1. Lineage (NCBI taxonomy): Eukaryota > Metazoa > Arthropoda > Insecta > Lepidoptera > Geometridae > Lomographa > Lomographa bimaculata. The sequence continues at coordinate 4,950,917 of OX403586.1, read as the reverse complement.
AATAACTAGAAAAGAGGATCAAATATTATTTATGTACACCAAATATTCATTATGTTTGAAAGTGCTCATTTAGATTTAAAAGGATTAAATGTTATTGTCCCTTTTAAAAATCCTCGTTTCTACAAAAATAACAAGCAAAGATAATATTAATATACTGAATTTATTTTTATCCATTGCAAACAGAGCGAAAATCCGTTTTCCTGCGAAACACCTATAGGCGTTTCGCAGTAACATAGTCCCGGTAACTTAGGGCAGTTTTCTCACTGAAAATCGATCACGTCCTGAATCGAGTTCTGTGAAAGTCTAATAATACGGAATATGCCTGCTTTTGTTGAATGTTTATGAGAAAGTTGTATTCTAATTAGCTTCTCCTCGGCATAATTGTAGTTATATATATCTTAGACTTAACCCACCATTTGCCTATATTTCCTAAAACTAAACTAAAACTATGTACAGCAAAGTACTAAATTACCTACAAGACATCGAGCTTATAGGTAACTCAAGTGCTCAAGCCCACTACCAGTGGGTAGCGTTCCCATCATGCTGGCGGCATTGCCTCTCTGAATTGCAATGCTAATACGTTGAGCTAAATAAGTGCCAGCATTTTGATCACGCGTCACTTCAACCAGGCGTTCTGATAGAATTTTGAAAATAGAATGAGCTCTTATTTTAGGCACTTATTTGGCTCAACGTATTAGCATTGCAATTCAGAGAGGCAATGCCGCCAGCATGATGGGAACGCTACCCACTGGTAGTGGAATTGAGCACTTGAGTTACCTATAAGCTCGATGTCTTGTAGGTAACATAGTACTTTGCTGTACATAGTTTTAGTATAGTTTTAGGAAATATAGGCAATTGGCCCGTAGATTTAGAAGGATCCCAGCCAATGACAAAAAAAAAAACCCGCACTTTGTTACCTATATGTCTGAGAGACCGAGTGATTAGAAAAAGTCGAATACCTTTTTTACCCGCCATCAAATTGAGTTTCGATTTCGTGTACTTTCTCTTATTATGCGTCCCACGCCGTTATCCGAATTTGTGTTTAGAGCATGTAGGAGCTGCTTGGCTCTTGAAGAAGAGTAATTTTGGAGAAGTATTTTTTATTTATTTTTTGTGGATACGATAACCTTTTTTGTTTGTTAATTAAAAGTTTTTAGTGTCGTAAGATTGACAAATTCTAATTTAACTATAAAAAATGTAATTGTTACCAGTTTTTATATTTTAAAATGCATATTGTAAAAGAACTGGTGTTAAGAAAAGTATAAATATAAAAAAAAAACTAGTTGTGATTTATGATACATCTTTGTTTTATTGTTTTAAAAACTTGTCTATTTACTATGCGGCAAATTAAAAGTAACCTGTAGTATTCTTAATCAGGAATTTTTTGGTTGAAAAACCCGGTGCGTGAGACCGGCGTCACCAAAGGTGTAAATCATATTCGCGTCATGAGTGCCTCTTCGGAGCACTTGTGAATATACGTTTTAATTTAGATTTTTATGTTATTTTCACTTCACTACTTAATGTATACTGTGGCTCTACTGGCATTTTTTATGGTGAATAAGCAACCCTTTGACCGCAATCTCGCCCCATGGATAGCGACATCCATTTATTGTCTACCGCATCGTCGCAAAGCCGTCGAAAATTTGACAAAACATATTAGTCATGGAAACAAGTGACGATAGTATCCAGTGATTCTAGTTTTTTTAGTGTAAAAATACTGAATAGGCACACATTTGACCACAATCTCACGTGATGGAAAGTGACGATTCGGCGGAAGATGAGACATGCTTGCCTAGAAAATACCCGTTCACTCCTGACTTGAAGAAGGCCTATTTTATACCTATAGGAAAACAATAACGAAGCGGCGTAACTAGCCTGATGATTTTAACAAGACTTGATAGTAAGTACCATCTTTTAGCTACATATTTTTTTTTAAACTAATGAGCATATTTGGGTACATTATTTACTATCTCACCAACAGCGGTATCAGAGAAAGGGACACAGCCAATCCCCACCCTAAATTTAAGTGAAGGCTCACACGGGTTGCTTACGTCACGACGCGCGTCATGCGAGCCGGCACGCGTAGCGTGTCAACGTCACTCACAGACACTCTGTGAACATAGATGCTTCATTAATTTAATCGAACAGTTTGTTAAAAAGGTGTTTTGTTATATCTACATAGTAATAATTACTTATGAAGGTAAATTATATGCATTTATTAATTTGAGATCACTTAAAACTAGGTACAGGGTGTGAAAACATAAGCACTTATAGGTTCATGTAACAATTTTCTTGAGGGCTCCAAATTCGGCTACGCCTGTATATTGGAAGTAGATTTAGCGCGCGACACTTTGCTATTTGAGTTGGTAACTAAGTTAGACTAGGCTGTAGACATGTTGAATGTTAACATTTTCTAACATAGTTGTTATATCCTGCGTCTTCTAATACTTATACCTATACTTAACCTGTATCTCCGAGATAATTTATCGTCATTTACGTGCAATTGGAACCATTTGAGTCTTAAATTTTACGCTCGCTTACATGCTAAACATCTTTTTTTTTTTTATTCAAGATAGGCAAATTTTTATCTCACCTGATGGTAAGCAACGATGTGGTCGACGATGGAGCAAGCTTGCCTAGAAGATACCTATTCGCGACTTGAAGAGTCCCATTTGCATAGTCAGTCACGCCATAACCAGTCTTGAAAAACGGCGTAAATTGGCTGATATGTCGTTTCTACATGGTTTGTGTAATAGTTACATAGATTGTCCGGAGCTAGTGTCAAGGGTCCTACGTTTTAGTGTGCCAAGAAAGCGAACTAGACATACAAACCTATTTGCTGTCTCAGACTCTAATACTAATTATGCCCAGAATTCACTTGTTAGTCGGTTGCATAGGACTTACAATAGAGCATTCAGTGGCATTGATATTTTCCATACCAGTAAAACTAGTCTTAAGCGGGATGTTATCAAAATGCTTAATGATGATAAAAATGGTGACAAATTCAGCAGTTGTACTTAAAACTAAAACTTGTATATTAAGTATTATAGTACATAAGGATAACTTTTTACTTTGTTATTAGTGATTGTCGTATTTATTTTGCAAATGAATAATCTACAAAATGTAAATCCGTTATTGGCTATTAGTTTTACCATATGTTTTAAAGTATTAATTTTAAGAGCTGTGGATTTTGTTTGAATAAATAAATAAATAATATTTTGTTTGTTAATCAATCTCGCCAAAACTGCTGGACGGATTTTAATAAAATTAAGCAAAGAGTTTAATATAAAAATGGAGTATTACAAAGTACTTGGTATCTTTACTTTTATCGCATCATCACTTTTCATCTGGTGAGATTGTGGTCAAATGCTTGCCTATCGGGCATAAAAAAACCTAGTACTTTATATTGGACTAGACGCGGCTTTTATTTTTTTATGTATGGATGGCACGATACCAACTATATAGATTGTTGGGCAAAATGCCCTCAATAAAATCGTAGTTATAATTTAAAACAAATTTCCATTTTAAGTAGGTACGAGTTATGTAAGTAGTCTCTATAATGAAGCTTTCAATTTAAAGCACATTAATGTAAAAGAAGTAGTATGTTTTTTATACACTCTATACTGCCGTCTTAATAAAGTCTTAATAAATCTGGATCTGGGTGTAATTTTTTGTGTGATGTGAATGTTTCCGAAACCACGACTTAAGTCATCGAGCTTGATATGAGCTGTGAGTGTGAAAGCGTATATGTTTATCAATTACTTATATACATTTAATTTTCAGATTTACTTATTTTAGGGCGGGCACCAAAAGTATTCTGAGTTTAGCCTCAGTCAAGCACTTCGTACGGCTGAAGGTAAACTTCGCGTCGCAAAGGTTACAGAACACGCGTGTCGAGTGAAAAAAAAATCTACTTTTAAAATCTCATTTCATCCTCTCATTCTAATTTTATTAACATTATTTCCTTGTTTGATTTCCTCATCCCGATGACTCTTACTCATAATGAACAACGTCTGTCGTCATCGTTTTGCGCAGAAACTCACATTATCCTCAACGTAACGGGTATAAATTTTCATGTTTTGCAAAAGGTTTTGAACAAAATTCTTAGCGAAGATATTGCAAAAATTTTGTCCATAATTATGCCTCTGGGATGAATCCGCTAAGTACCAGTTAGAAGCTCTTGAATCTATTGACCGGCGAATCAAAAGACTCACTGGCGATAGTAAGCTAGTTGTTTCGAAAATGCAGTCTCGATCACCAACGCAAAGCAGCAGTTCTATTGGTATTTTATCGCTTACATTTCGGGGAGTGTGCGCAGGACTTACTTGAAGTAATTTCCCGTGCTCTTTATACCTTTAAACAACAAGACAAACTGTCAAACGTCATCCATTTATATTTTTACTAGCTGTCCCGGCGACCTTCGTTCCGCCTAACAGTCAATGAATGTGCATATTTAGGAAGCCATACCCGGCATGCGTTACAATGTCATGTGACTATATTATTACAACCTTCATGTTTATGTTTGCCTAGTACTTTACCAAATCCGAGTGACGTATGAGAAAATGGAAAGCATGTCGAAATGTAAAAAAAAAATTTAAAGAAATGTACGTTCTTAAAAAGTATCCTATGTCCTTCTCCTGGCTCTAAACTACCTCCCTGCCAATTTTCAGCTAAAACGGTTCAGCCGTTCTTGAGTTATAAGTGGAGTAACTAACACGACTTTCTTTTATATATATAGATTACCTCCAGTACGCTCGAAGGAATTTGCCTTTACGTTTATCATCCGTAAGACGAAGGAGTGAGACTCATTGCTAGCCTCTTTGTTCGCCGAACGTTTTAATCTGGGTGTATTCAAGTCTAGAGTAGATAGGTATCTTCTAGGCAAGCATGTAACATCTTCTGGCGCATCTTCACTTTCCATCACGTGAGATAGTTGTCAAATACTTGCCTACCTAGCATAAATAAGGAAGCGAATGGATTGCAATGAACGACCTGAAAATTTATCTATTTGCATCAGATTCATAGTTGTATCCACCACAGAAATAATTAGACGACTCAGTTGGCGCAGTGGACGTGTGTCCGCCCTTTGCGCCGTGGGTCCTGGGTTTGATTCCCGGCAGGAGCACAAATTCCTTCCCAAGGGATATTTGTGTTTCTGGTTCTGGGTGTAATGTGTGTGATGTGAATGTTTCCGGCACCCATGATGCAAATCTTTGAACTTAGTGTGGGGCTGTGAGTGTGAATGGGTTTCTTTCTTTCTTCTTCTTAATTATAAGCTCGTTTAGTGAGCTATAGCTACTCACAAAAGGCTGCCAGGCCAACTTGCGAAAAATCCCAAGAGTGTGTCATCGTGTCGAATAGCGACTGGACGAATGGATCCAATAAAACACCTGGGGGTTCGATCGTCCACATATAGTCTCTAATTTGACTTTTTAGTTGTATAGTGTTATAACACTTTTCAGTATACCTACTGAGTCTATGAGTTGAAAATAGCGTAGCGTACCACTCCCAACCGCCTACTTTTCACCACACATGAAATAGAAAGTCAATACGGCTCATGCATGTCCTCTCACTCCTAGTGCATCTCTCAAATATTCGGGATCTGCACTCCAATGTCGACACAGTCTTTATCTTAAAACTGCTAAACCGTATTTGCTATTTTTTACTGAGACGCAAATCAGAAGTCGATCAGTTGAAGCGTCATAACTTGCAAACCTATGTCCTAGAATAATCCTTAAGACCTCGTGCTGGCGTTTTCATAGACTCGTGTTGACATCTGATAATGTATTCTTGAAGACTACGACCTTTCCACCAGTGGTTGTTTACACCGGCATAGAAGATTTTAAGCCTTGTATCTGGAGGTTTATAGTAAGCTATTGATATTGACAATTATTTTATATCTGTAGCATCGAGATAGGAAACAAACATATGGTTTGTAAAGTCTGTATTACAGTTTAATATGTCACTACAATTATTATGAAGGTTATGGAATCCGATAAAGAATTAGAACTTTGTTTTGAATTTGAATTACATCAGTTAATTCCTCCAAACCCTTTCTACCAGCAGTTAAGAACATAGAGGAACTTTTTATGCCGGAAAGTTTACCATCTAACAACCAGAAAAACTGACCAACCTCCAGTTCGCTCGAAGCGGTTTGCATCTACGTTCATCATCCGTACTGCGAAGGAGTGGAACTCATTGCCTGCGTCATTGTTCCCTGAGGGGTATACTCTGGGAGTCTTCAAATCAAGAGTAAATAGGTATCTTTTAGGCAAGCATGTCACATCTTCGACCGCATCATAACTTTCCATCAGGTGAGATAGTGGTCAAATGCTAGCCTATTCTGCTTTAAAAAAATAAATAAAAAAAAAGAAGAAAAACTTACAAATGTCATCCATGTAGGATTGACATACATCCAATTCTCTAGAAGCGTTTTGCTTTTTACCTATACCATCCAATCAGTGAAACTCACTGCCTGCATCTATGTTCCTCGGCATAATTTGAAAATAATCAAGTCAAGAATTAACAGGTCTAACATACTACATCTTCGGCCGCATCATCCCTTTATGTCAGGTGAGATAGCGGTCAAACGCCTATCCAAGATTTTAATAAATCAGCACGAAAAACCCCTTCATACTCTTGTAGACTCATTGCGAAATATTCAACAAAACCCTTGTTTCGTAAGTCTGTTGAACTCAGAAGTAAAAAAGGAATACATAAAAGTGTCTGTCTTATTTCGTACATGGCTATTTCAAAAGTGAGATCAAACGAAATAACACTTCAAAACTCACAAAACTTTGTTGTTTTTCGTAGAGCCTTACGCGATAAAAATAGCTGTCTTACGCAAACGACAGCCACTTTACAATTGTGTTTTTTTCTTTTATACAACGTATTTTTAATTAGATTTATTAAATGTTTATTCCTAATCAAGATGTGCCCTGTGATTGCATAATCAGAATAACAAATAGCATAGATATGAAACTGTAAAAGTTTTGATCAGTTTTCTCAAGACAGCACCCAAAACGTCGATGTTAATAAAAAAATATTTGCGCGATTAAGTCCCAAGATATTACCTAAAGTTGGCATAGATTTTCAGACATATATATAGAACTTTCATCCAGATAAGACCAGCCATGGCAAAAAATACTACGTTTCAAATAGAGTCACACACAAACATACACATGCATGCAAGCGTCGGAATTAGATGATTAGTGCAAAAAAACATAGAGTTCACTTAAGTTAGTCTTATGTTTGTTTAAAATTTAACCTAGCTAGATCGACTTATCGCTCCCGAATAAATTTCATTAAAATCGTTGGAGCCGTTTCCGAGATTCAGATTATTATATATATACAAGAATTTCTCGTCTAAAAGGTGTTAGATTAAAGAAAATGGTTTGCTTAACCCTTGTTTAGGTCGAATTTCGTAAGGTAATTATGACCTAATTTATGTTGTTCGGTTGAGTTAAAATTTCGTCATATTTTGATTAAAAGATATAAGTGTCATATGTTGCTGATCTAGTGATGAAGACGACGAGTTAGCCCAATATGAAATAAGAGGATGCTCTTCTTCGAACTTGTCCTCGTTACAATTTATTTACTTATGGAGTAGATACACTCTATATATTTATATAAGTAAAAATTAATTTTGATGTTGCATATGACCACCAAAAAACTAAACCATTCATCCGATTGTGATGAAACTTTGGCGAGTTGTTCTGCGTTAGGAAGAGAGAGTTTCTATTCCGAAAAAAAATTTATAAGTTGAAATCGTTTTTTTTTATTCTGGTTAAGTTAACGTCTGTCGCAGACTACATACCATTCTATAGCCTATATACCAAGGCAAAGTACTAGGTAAACATAAAAACGAAAGAGGTAATGATTTAGTGATTCATTTTATATAATGGTAATAATGTACTAGGTATAATAATATGTCATAAACGTGAAGGGGGTAAAACTTTTTTCTTTACGTAAAATCGCAACGCATACATGCCGGGTACAGCTAGCTCTTTATAATAAATAAGCACAAACGCTATTACTCACAGCCCCACAAAAAGTTCAATGAATGAAATGAACACAAATTACCCTTAAGGTGGCGATACCAGAATTTCATATGAAACGCGTGTTTTTGTAATCGTATTACTCGGCATTCATATTAAAACCGACGACGAATTTATATATGTATAAAAATTTGTCGTCATCTGTGTGATACGATAAATGATGCATAATTCTAAAAATATTTATAACTTCCATAAATATAAAGGAAAAAAATACCAAATCTCATGCAAGCAACATCAATTTGTATTTTTGTAACCATTTCGTTCAACCATTTTATATCAAAACACAGTCAAAGTTATTTTATATACGCATATTAACAAGACGAATGATGTTTTTAGCATTATTTTTTTTGAGGCGCGTTATCGGGAATTTTTAATAAAACCTTAAGAAATCATAATAAATATTACATAAAAACCCAAAATAAAGATTGCTACGCGTGACCTTGCGTTACCACCACGATGTAATTTACGCAATATGCACCTTTATGTGCAAAAGTGTAAGGAGGATAATTGGCTGTGGTTAAAAAAAGTGCTCGCATTGACGTATTAAGGAGGAACCCCTTAAGGACTCCTTAAGGAGAAACCCAGTGTTCACGCCGGGAATCTAACCCGACACCCCTGCATAGAAAACGGACGCGCATGTAACTTATTTAAACAAGTTAATTTATTTAAAATAAACAATTAATTAAAACAATTATTTTACAGGAACAACTTATTCAAACCGTTTGAATAAATAAACCGACAAACTAATTGGTACCTGTAAAGACGTAATATTGAACAACGGTACTTATAAAGACAGCCGATGTTAATTATTCAAAAGCTTCAATACCAGCTGCTAATTAATTGTCGATAGATATGGCCCAATACGATAGAAATATTATTTCCGGACATCAGGGTAATTTATTAAATGATCTAGACTATATGGTAAGTACTATAAGACGTTTTAAAAATAAATAAACGTAAGCAAAGCTTAAAAACGACTTCACCGCTTTATCTTCGGAACTTTGATCAGATTAGATGTACGAAACACGCATTATTGTCGATTTTTCAAGAACTACCGGTCAGATCTTGATCAAATTTAAATGGGACCAATTGGAAAGCAATGGCCTCGATTCTGATGTCACACACTAAATTAAATTTAAACTATTCCTGTCTTTTACAAAATAGGAACACAAGACAGAGATAGCACACTGCTGTGCTGTCAAGTAAGTCAGAACTTAGATGTCTATGCAAGCTTCGTCGAGTATGTTATTGGTGTTAACTAAAACCACGCGCCTTTCTGCTGTTAATATTCTAAATGATAAACTAGCTTGACAGCTCTAAAATGTATGCTATCTCTGTCTTGTGTTTCTATTTTGTAAGAGACAGGGATAGTTTAAATTTAATTTAGTGAGTGTACATCAGAATCGAGGCCATTGGCCATATCTTTAAAACAAAAAAAAATTAAAATCGCTAGACGTGGATCGAAGTAATGAGGTACATAAAAAAAAATACAGTCGACTTGAGTAGGTACCTCCTCCTTTTTTATGAAGTTAGTAGAAAAGGGTAAAATAGGGTAATAAGAGCCACTTAACCCTAGATCACTAAATTAATATCCGTCTCACAGATTACATGACCTTCATGCATTTGCTATTTAAGTATGTTCCTGGTACACCCCCCGGTCCGCTCAGCACTATGCCTTCCTGATTCAGCCCATTGATGACCTTGCACATGCGTTGCGTCCATATTTATAGGGATTTTGCAAATTATTAGTCTCTCAGAATAATGTTCAGATACTACATGTGATAAGATTCACAAGGACATTTTTCATTATTTATTTCCAAATTGATACTGATGTAGAAGGTACTTCTCATGAACAACCACACAAAACGTAAAACTTTTGCAGTTTTAAAATTAAAATGCATGTCCTTATTGCAACAACCATTTGTGGCGAGTACATTGTACCTGACAATTTGAAGTTAATGTAGTTTGAATTATTGCAGTATTTATTATTATAGTAATATACGTATTTTATTATGATTAACTTCTGAAACAATAAATACAACAAACAGAAAATATCGAAGTTTAATTTTGTTAGTCAGTACGACTCATATTTAGTGACTGTGTAAGTCGAAATATAATTAGTGATCAGAGGGTTAAGCGAATATTGAAATATAAACAAAATAGTAAATAAAATCTTTATTGCTACCTTGTAACAAAATTTACTTATTCAACCATCATTTGAGATCAATTATATATTTTTTTATATATTTCATTGGTTAACTTAGAAAAATATAAAAGTAAAAAAAAAGTAAAGTACAGGGATTCTTGGAAGATTATGGGTGAAAACTTTGCTATGCAGTGGAACACAAAAGGTAAAAATAAAAAATTGGTACTTATCAAATGTTATCTAAATTCAAGCACCCGTTTAAATTGAATTGAACTCGCACATCTCGCATACATAAAAGAAGTCAACGCTAACATATTGATAGAGATAATAATTGAAACGCAAGCAAAGCTTAATAAAACCGACAAAAAAACATCAAAATCGATTCATAATTGGCGGAGATATCGCGTAACATACATAAAAAAAACATACAGTCGAATTGAGAAACTTTTTTGAAGTCGTTTTTTTTTAAAGTCGGTTGGTTATACCAAGTTATGTTTCTAATTTTAGTTGATATTTAGAATATATGAGTATGTGTATCATGTACAAATTGTCTAGATTTGTATTGGATGGGTACATTTAAAATCTAATCCTACTAATATTATAAATCCTAAAAGTTTGTGTGTAAGTGTGTAAGTATGTTTGTTCCCTCTTCACGCTTTAACGGCTGTACGGATTTGGATGAAATTTGGAATGTACATAGATTATACCTAGGATTAACACATGGGCTACTTTTTAACTTGATAATAGCGGGCGAAGCCGCGGGGCACGGCTAGTAATATATATTTAGCAAAAGACTACAAAATCAGCGACCTATTTTCCGCTAATTTACCTGGGCTTTAGTCGTAATATACCTACATAAATTGTATAAGAAATCTCAATGAAAACCTTCGAAAGACATGTAATGAGAATTCTAAATAACATTTTTTTGTAAGATGACAACATATTGAAAAGACTTTTCCAAAAACACGTAGGTTTTCGACGGCGTTTCTTGGAACAATTTTCATTAAATTTCCGCACACACAATTACTAAATTTTCCACTATTTCTCGGAATACTACGAACGCCTACGGATATATCTGGTTTTGACACCCTCTTTGCGTTGTGCTTATTTTTTATACAACGCTAGCCTATCACATACTTCATAATAATACTTAATTTGAAAGAATTCAATTAACCTGACATGATATTATCACCTATCAAACAAAAAATAAATTAATCAAAATTAGTCCAGCCGTTTGGGAGCTATTGTTACCACAGACCTTCACCCAAATGCATAGATACACACTAAAAAGATCATTTTTTTCGGGAGTTAAATAGGCAAACGTTTTAGGATACTTATCTACTTATGCTTGTGACTTGCACCACACAAGGGTTGTACATGACGTCAGTATGTCACATGCGTCAAACACACGTGCGACATAAATGACATGCGTTGCCTGCATATGAATGGGTTTACGTAAGACTTTAGTTGAGGCTCTTTTCAACCGACTTCAAAAAAGGAGGTTCTCAATTTGACTGCATTTTTTTTTGTATGTATGTTACGCGATAATTCCGCCAATTATGAATCGATTTTCATGCTTTTTTTGTTTGGTAGATTAACAGAGTTGGTCCCATATACATTTTATCGAAATCAATCAAGCCAAAACGGAAATATAAGCGGTGAAATCGGTTTTTTTAAGCTTTGCTTGCGTTCAAATTATTACAAGCTTTTATTTGACTTGCAATGTTTCTATATTCGATTGATTAAGTCAAATCTTGCAAGTTGATTAAATTTTCACATGTTAGGTATTTTTTAATTTTTTTAAACGCTTTCCCACTCACAGCCCCATACTAAAATCGATGACTCATGTCGTGTGCCGGAAACATTTACATCACACACACAATCAAAACAAGAAACAGAAACACATTTTTTCTTTGGGGAATAACCTTGTGTTCCTACCGGGAATCGAACCCGATCCCCTGCTTAGAATGCGAACGCCACCCAACTACGATTTGTGTGTAAGTGTGTGTGTAAGTATGTTTGTTCCCTCTTCACGCTTTAACGGCTGAACGGATTTGGATGAAATTTGGAATGTACATAGATTGTACCTAGGAATAACACATAGGCTACTTTTTAACTTGATAATAGCGGGCGAAGCCGCGGGGCATGGCTAGTAACCAATAAATAATGACCAGTCTGATAAGCTTCCTGTCTCGTTGCTGGATAATATTTTTTTGCTAGAAATGGGAATTTATTCCGGGAAAGGGATTAACAATCTAATTATAAGTAGGTACTTATAGCAAAAGTTATGTGGATCGCTGTGTATATAGGTCGTACACATGAACGGATGCCACATAGGGAGAGATATCCAATAGCTACTGAGTACATAGATATTTATTAAAAGTCACATGTAATTAAAGAAATTAGTAAAGATTATTTTTAACAATTGCCATAATATTATAATAATTGCGTTTACAATATAACTGTCATAACATATTTACTAAGTCTTGTACAATTTTATGTTTATGTATGTGTATTGTACATTTTATCATATATAAGTCGTGCTCCGCGACTTCGCTCGCTATTGTCAAGTCAAAAAGTAGCCTATGGGTTAATCCTAGGAATAATCTATCTACATTCATAATTTCATCCAAATCCGTTCAGCCGTTGAAGCGAAATGAGGGAACAAACGTACTTACACACACACAAACTTTCGGATTTACAATATTAGTAGGATTATATTTATGTATGATAATATTATATATATATTTTTTGGTATATTTGTAGAATGTTATGTTATGTATATATGCAGGTATATTTTAAATCATAAATAATATAGTTAATAGTAATAATAGTGTACACCACTACCACGAATTTTTCTGCACCTTCTCGGATGACTGGCAGAAAATGCTCTATTAGCATTAAATCCTCTGTGTACAGCTATATTGTCCAGAAGAATAAATAAATAAATGATAAATAATATTAATATCCACGTTTTATTTAGGATAAATAAATATTCATAACAAACGTCTTCAAGGCTAGCATACTATGTCTTTCCATCACGTGAGACAGCGGTCGAATGCTTGCCTTGCAGTTTGAAAATACCCTCAAAACCAAATATAGTCAAGAACACTCTCGATCAAGTCACCTTTCAAACTAAATTTAATAACATCTAAACTGGTTCAGCCGAACTCAACTCGCCGAACCTGCTGACAAAATTTCACGAGAATCGGTTGTGAGATGCGACCTATAAGATAAAGCAATTTTGCCCAAGCAGTTTCAGCTTCGCTAGCGATAAACGCTTGGTCTATAAATTCATAGTTTTTAATTCTCAAAATCTGACACTGGCAAGTAGGTATACTTATTGGACTGTGTCAGATCGACCTTTAAGGTAGGTACGGGAAATATTCGACAAATCGTGAAATTACATCGTGCGCGTGACAGCTCGTTACCCCGGGATCAAACAACAACGGCTCCTTTCAGGATCTAAAACGTGTTATTACAAAATTCAATTGACGAAATCCCGGGCTTGTGGTTTGAGGCGAGTTTTAATTTGATTTGAACAATTAAATGAGAGAGGTAACGTAGGGTTGCTTAGACTTGGTTACGTGTTGCTGAAGTTTTAGTTTGTTTCTACCATCGTTCAACCAAATATTGTGCTGTGCATGTGATACCTATAGATTTATAAATAAATAAAAAAATAAAATAAAATTCTTTTATTTCAGACATGGTCCATATACAAAAATTTAAAATAAGTAAAAATGTTAGTCTTACACACCTTACAAAAACGTAAAAATTACATTTATTACTTCATTACATAACATTATTATTATTAGCTATATGCAATATATTTATAGTTATTTATATATATTTATAGTGCAACAGTTCACCAATATCCACGTGTAACATGTAAATCAATGAACCGCTGCACTACAAAAGAGTCCATCCTCTCAGCTATCATCTTAAGGATCCCGTTATTGCTCCCCCGCTTGTGATGAATAAGTTTTGCTGTCTTTTTGCGTATTATTGCATAGAAATCTTCTGTATGTGCATCTGCAAACATACCAGATGCACTACAGAAACGGGGAAGCCTCAACAAAACCCTAAAGGTATTATTATACTGTACTCTTAGAGTATTATATGTTTTATGCTAGATATTTCAGATGTGCGCACGAAGCTTCCACATTCATTATGCGTGACGCAAAGGAGTGAAACTCCTTGCTTAAGTGGGTTCCCTGATCAGTAAAATAAGTACAGAACAGTCTGGGAGTCTTGAAGTCACGAGTGAACAGGTATTTTATTGGCAAATGAGCACTATCCTCGACCAAATATTCACATACCATCAGGTAAATAGTAGCCAATGGCGAATAAAAAAAACGTTACTATACATACTGTTGCTTATTGTTAGTTTAATTTATTTAACAAATTCATTATGAATTTGTGATTTGTGAACTGTGCTTGAATACAGGAAGAGGCAGTGGCCAACCACCAGGGGCCACCAGGGGCCAACCCTAAATTCCTACCCTCTCCTTCCTCTCTATCTAATGAAGAAGAAGAAAATGGTTTTTTCGTACGATAAGTCTGTAGACATCCACTACAAAATTTACGCATTGATCATTATTTTAAATTATACAAACAATTACACACTTTAAAAATATTACGAATATATTACGAAAAAAAATTACAAAAAAATATTCTTATAATATTCGTAGTCGTTATGAATACGAATATTATAAGAATAAAATAATTGTCCTTATAAAAAAACCGACATGTTTACTACTATTTATAATAAATACAATCTCATGTATTTTACGTTTATTATTTCATAATTTTTTGGCCTCGTATTTTCGCCCGTGGCCGTGGCCCTCTTTGCCTCCCCCTTGCTACGCCACTGGAAGGAGGATAATAATATATTATAATTAATATCAGTTTACAGAGCCTACATTATACTCGAATATTAAATATATCTATACCTATGTTCTATATTAAAAATCATCACCTGAGAACGGCTCTATACAACCGATTTGGCTGATTTTTCTACGGACAAAAAAGGATGGTCTCAATTCGACTGTACCTATGTTACGCGATATCTTCCCAAATTAGGAATCGATTTGATGTTTTTATTTTCTTTCGTAGATTATACTTCAGAGGTCCCATATAAAATTTAACGCTATCGACCCAAAATCCAAAATATAAGCGGTGAAGTCGGTTTTTTAAGCTTTGCTTGCGTTTAATTATATTTTGTTGTGTTTATAAATGTCAGAACATGTTTGTATGAAAAAAATGTGCTAATAATTAAATTATTAAAAATCATAATTATATGTAGACGTGTATGGAAGACTTGAGAGCGGCTCGACAGATTTGACTGATATTTTGTTGGTTTCGTAAGAGTGCAAGGTTTTTTTATCCGTGATAAGCAAGCATTAAACATCTCACCTGTTTTTAAGTCATAGAAAATTCCTAATAAAAAGTGTATGTAAAAAAGCTAATTAAACCCAAGCAAAGCTTAAAAAAATACTACACCGCTTAAACTAAACGACTTCACCGCTTTATCTTCGGAACGTTGATCAAATTAGATGAACTAAACACGCATTATTGACGATATTTCAAGAACTACTGATCAGAACTTGATCAAATTTAAATGGGACCAATTGGAAAGCAACATCTTTCAAACAAAAAAAAATATTTTCAATATCGTGGAACGAAGTTATGAGGTAATACACATAAAAAAAATACAGTCAACTTGAGTACCTCCTCCTTTTTTGTGAAGTCGGCAGAAAAATCTTAAATTTCCTAACTAGCCAGCTAACTTCACACCTGTATAAGAAACTAACTCTACTCGTATCTGGCACTGTAACAACCCTTCCACAGGCACCAGTGCCAAAGTTCAAATTCCTCACCTTCACACGATTACGTCACTAAGCTAGAAGAATCGGCTTTCGCACAACACTTTCGCATATAATCCCTCATGAGCCAATTACGATAGATACCTAGACCTACTATACCATACTAAGTACGGGGTGAAGACATGCTTTGCCACGCGACCCGGCGTCACACGCGATGTCTTATGATGTGAGAGATGTGGGAAACGAATGTAGGAGGTAGTGTTTAACTTGAGTTTTTACCGACTTCACAAAAAAGGAGGAGGTACTCAAGTCGACTGTGTTTTTTTTAATGTGTGTTACCTCATAACTTGTTTACACGTAAACCGATTTCGAAAATTTATTTTTAGTTTGAAAGATATTGCTTTCCATTTGGTCCCATTTAAATATATGATAAGTAGTTCTTGAAATATCGTCAAATGCGTATTCTGTGGACTACATTGACGATGTTCTCGTTTTTAACCGACTTCATAAGTTGCCTCATAACTTCTTTCATTGTGAGCCGGTTGTGATGATCATTTTTTTATTTGAAAGCTGGTGCTTTTCATGTGGTTCCATTGAAATTTGATCAAGATCTGATCTCTAGTTTTTGAGTTATAGACAATAATGCGTGTTTAATACATTAAATCTGATCAAGGTTCCGAAGATAAAGAAGCGGTGAAATCAGTTTTTTTAAGCTTTGCTTGCGTTTAATAATGTTTTATTTTTATATTAATAATAGCTGCACTCCGCTGTTTAACCTGCGTAAATCCCAGACCCGCGGAAAATCCGGGATAAGTAGCCTATTCCCAAGCTCTAGTCTATCTCAGTACCAAATTTCATCAAAATCGGTTTAGTGGTTAAGACGCGAAACTTTAACAGACAGACAGAGTTACTTTCGCATCTATAATATTAAGTACGGATTTATATGTATTCATTATGAAAAGAGTGTTGATGTTCCCTGTGTTTAGGTCCACCCTGTTTGTAATTTTAGTATCATCTGACTTTGGTTATCGAGATAAATCGCTGGAAGCGATAAGACTGCCTTTTGTGCTTCTTTCTTAGGTTTAACTTTCTTTTGTAAGTGCTCTTTGGTGTTCAAATAAACCATGTATCTGTCTACTTATCTCATAGTGCTTTTTTATGCTTGATAGGTAAGTATTTGACCACAATCCCACCTGGTGGAAAGCGATGATGCGGCCGAAGATGTAGCATGCTTGCCTAAAAGATGCCTATTCACATTTGACTTGAAGACTCGCAGTGCTGTGATAACTACGTTATTCAACTTTGCGTAATCTATCTATATATATATATTGGTATATAAAAAAAAATTTGAACTGCCCGTTGGCACAGTTGGGTGAGCGTTCGCCTTCTAAGCAACGGTATCGGGTTCGATTCCCGGCAGGAAAACTATTTTTTCCAAAGGAAAATTTGTTTTTCTGATTCTGGTTGTGATTGTGTGTGTGATGTGAATTTTTCCGGCACCTACGACACAAGTCATCGAACTAAGTGTGGGGCTGTGAGCTTGAAATCGTTTATGTTTATAAAAATAAATTGTTCTGCGTTAGTCTCACTTCGCAAACGATTTTTTTTTTATAACTGACTAAGTAAACGTTTGACTACAATTACACCTGATGGTAAGTGACGATGTAGTCGAAGGTGGAGCTCGCTTGCTCAGTAAATACTTATTCAGTTTACTTTTGAACACACCCAAATTGTACCTACCTTTTGGGAAACACAGACGACGGCAAAGCGTTCCATTCTTTTGCTGTTCTATAAATGAACGAAGACGCGAAACGTTTCGTGCGAATGAATGAACGAATTGCATCTTCATTCTACTCAGATAATAAAAAGCACCTCTATTTTTTATAGATCCTGAAACATCCGCATATCTTACATAGTTGCTATAAGAAATAGGCTTACATATACCTCGTAACACCTGTTTATGAACTTCCGCGGAGAAGTCCTCGTTCATAGCTAAGACATAACTTAGTATACAAAGACTTACCTATGTTTCTATTTGTATAACGTGGATGATCACACACAATCACAACCAGAATTAAAAACACAAATTTCGTCATTTGGGAAAGAAACTTGCGTTTCCACCGTGAATCAAACCCGATACCCGCTGCTTGAAAAGCGAACGCGCACCCAATAAGCCAACGGGCAGTTTCACGAAAAACTTTCTTCTCCAATATTCAATAGAGGTCGGCTATCATTAATACTATAGAAATCTTAATGACAAAGTCGTATTCAGTTTTTGAATAACTCAAATTGATTTATTGATTGCGAATACAGGTGTAAACAGGATGATGACAAAGGAAAATAATTAAACGCATGCAAAGCTTAAAAAAGCGATTTCACCGCTTTATCTTCGGAATCTTGATCAGATTTAACGTATTAAACACGCATTATTGACAATAACTCAAAAAGTAGAGATCAGATCTTGACCAAATTTAAATGGGACCACATGGAAAACACCAGCTTTCAAATAAAAAAATAACCATCAAAATCGGCGCACAACGAAAGGAGTTATGAGGTAACTTTTGAAGTCGGTTAAAAACGAGAACATCATCAATGTAGTCCACAGAATACGCATTATTGAGGATAACTGAAAAACTACCAGTCAGATCTCGATCAAATTTAAATGCTTTGCTCGGCTGAAAACATGGATAAAACGACGTTTTCTAAAATTGAAACCTATTCGATTTATCGTCCCCGAAACCCCCTGCATACAACATTTCATGAAAATCGTTGGAGCCGTTTCCGAGATCCTGATTACACATATATACATACACATATATACAAGAATTGCTCGTTTACAGGTATTAGATTATATTGTGGCATGAAACTATTTTAATGGGTTCGCACGTTCTATAGAACTGTTTATGTGGTATTTCCTTGCTTGATTGCATGCTAACATAATAACAGTTACGTATTTTGTAGTGATATTCCAAGCTATATGATGCATGGAGGCAAACTGCATAAGCGCTCTCTAGCGACTACATAATAAAGATACACCTAGGTTAATATAATTATGTATTAGACATTAAGATTTTTTTTTAAATATGAAAAAAATGCACCGGCTAGTTTTTTGCAAGGTTCTTCTCGAGATGGCTGTAATGTTGCGAATCTGGCAGTAGAGTAATTAACTTTCACGAGTGCTTCTTTGGGGCCCATGTGTTTATGTTATGTTATATGTTAAACATGATTTTTTACTTATTTAAAATTTTACATACAGTTTAATAGTACCTACCTACAGTACCATTAAACCAAAAGAGGTAAAGCGATCCGCACTGTTTGGCTTACTAGATTAGGTACTACTGTTTACTTATACTATATTTCGTCGTACTTTTTAAATAAAAATAAATAACATAAACGCTTTCACACTCACAGCCCTTAACTAAGTTCGATGACTTGCACCGTGGGTGGGTTTCCGCCACCCACGGACCCACGCCACCAATTCACATCACACACACAATCACAACCAGAACCAGAAACAAAAAAAATCTTTGGAGAGAAAATTGTGTACCCGCCGGGAATCGAACCCGAATGCTTATAAGGCGATCGCTATTGCAACTAAACCAACAGGCAATTCTTATAATTTCTTCTATTAGCGTAATCAAAATAGGCCGATCTCGACTACAACGACTGCAATCTACTCCTGTTCATGGTTTTGTCGATTTATCGAAATAAAAAAATCTGTATTTTAATCAAATCTCCTTTTCGAATGGTTAAATCACACAGTAGCCCTGTAGTTACCTACCTATGCCACATGCACGGCCTTGCGGGGGAGGACAGATGTGTGAAAACGTGCGACCCCCTACCCTACTGGGCTGGGGTAAAGTTTACGTAGATATAGCTTATTAGATCAGTAGCTCTGTGACAGCAGGTAGGCAAATATGTACTTATGTAGATCTATACTGAGTATAATATTGATACTAGCCTGTTATGTTATGCTCTGCAACATCGATGAAAAACAATCTTAGTAAAAATAGTCGATCCTAAAACTAAACTCCATACAGTTCAATATAAGTGTGTTCCCACGATACCAATCTATTAACTTAGGCTCTGAGTGTTTTTTTACTAGTCTATAGTCAGTCACAACTACAGGTCACAGAAACTAGGTCACAACATATAACATAAGTAGGTAGTTCAATGAGAAACACTTTTTTTGGAGGATCATCTTAATCTATCCATTCATCTAAAAGCTTTCATTTAGTTAGGTGATAAACCTATACAGATAGCAGAATAAGAACGAGGTGAGCAATTAGCTCGCCTGATGGTAAGTAGTAATACCTACTTGTCTATCTTTTGCGATCTTTTGTGACAGCGTGAAAACTACAACTGAAATACTACTCGGGAGGTACTACTTACGCACCTATCAAACAAAAAAACAAACAAACGCTTTCACATTCACATCCCCTCTCTTAGTTCAAAAATATTAGGGATCGCGGGTGCCGGAACCACATGGAATCACATCACACGCACACACCAAAACCAGAAACACAAATTTCTCATAAGGAGAAAATCAATCAAATCAAATCAAAATCGTTTATTCACATGGGCACCAAAGAGGCACTCATGTAAGTTAATGATTCTATTGCCAGATTCGCAAAATTACAGCCATCTCGAGAAGAACCTGGCAACTCGGCGGCGCATTTTTTTTTAAACATTCTTAATCTCTAATACATAATTTTATTAACCCAGGTGTATAAAATGTGAATGTTTTATTTTTAAAATGTAATTATTTTTCTAAACGGGAATTAAACCCGGCGTCCGTAAGACAGGTTACGTTAGCTTTCAGTTCATCTTAAAATGTAGTACTATCGATTCCTAGTAAAATAATTACTCTATCCTGAAAGCGTTGTATTGTCGGCTATTAAGCCGAGAAGGCAACGCTCCAGAGACTATCTATGGCATCCATTATTAAGTGGATGCTATAGATAGAGTATCTGGAGCTCACATTAATTAGCGATACCTGCCTACTTCCCTAGATGTAGTTGTCAAGCTATAGAGCTAAATTTAGATAAATGAAGGGTAGGTATATCTCCGTTTTACCGATACGGTGATTTTTTTATGTGTGTTATATCCTCATAACTTCTTTCCACGAGATCCGATTTCAAAAATATATTTTTTATTTTGAAAGATTTTGCTTTCCAGTTGGTCCCATTTAAATTTGATCAAGATCGGATTATGTGGACCTCATTGATGATGTCATAGAATCATTAACTTTCATGAGTGCCTCTTTGGGGCCCATGTTAATAAACGATTTTGATTTGATTTGATTTGATGTTCTCGTTTTCAATCGACTTCAATAGTTACCTCATACCTAACTTCTTTCGTTGTGAGCTGATTTTGATGATTATTTTTTTATTTTAAAGCTGGTGCTTTTCATGTGGTCCCATTGAAATTTGATCAAGATCTGATCAGTCGGTTTTTTTAAGCTTTGCTTGCGTTAAATTATTTTCTTACCAACCAAGCGAAGCTAGACGTTCGGATATTTCATGTAATGTAGCCACCAAATCAGTAATGTTTGTAACCATAGTCGATTCTCCAGCATAAATACAAAATAAAAGCTTTCACTCTTACAGACCCACACAGTTCAGAGACTTGTATCGTAGGTGCCGGAAACATTTACATCACATACACAAATCCACCCAAAACCAGAAACACAAATTTCTCATGGGGAGAAACTTGTGTTCCCAGCCGGAATAGACCCGTTACCCGTTTCGAAGGAATACACCTAAGCTATTAACAATAAAAATTATAAAATTAAAATTACTATCCCAAAAAATATATATTCACATTATACTTTAAACATTAAGATTCCATAGCAATAAGAGTTATATTCCGTATATTCCCAATCGCTCCCACATAGATAGCGACAAAATAAAATTCCCACTTAGGTTCTTTTGAACTACCCTGTGGCGTGGTTGACTGAGCAACTCTAAGCAGCGCGTTCGATTCCTGATGGAAACACAAATCTTCTACCCAAGGGAAATTTGTGTTTCTGGATGTGATTATAAATGATGTGAATGTTTCCGGCACCCACGACACAAATCATTCTACTTAGTGTTGGGCTGTTTTGTAAAAGCGTTTATCATTACTAATATAATAAATGCGAAAGTAACTCTGAATGTTTGTCTGTGTGTGTCGCGCTTTCACGCCAAAACTACTGATCCAATTAAAATGAAATTTGGTACACAGATAGTCTGGAGGTTGGGAAAGAACATAGGCTTCTTTTTATCCCGGAATTCCCACGGGACCGGAACTTACGCGGATAAAACCGCAGCTAGTATTTACAATGCAAAGATTCTGCATCTTTCGGAAGAAAAAAAAATTGTATTACTTATTGGTGATTGTTTTATCTTTAATAGGATAGCGTTTAACAACCATCTCTAACAGTGATGATGTGGTTGAGGCCTATCTAGAATTATTGGCTTTTGAGGATAGATGCCGGGACATCTTTTTTAGAAATTATGGCGACAGATTTTTCTACTTGAGGGTAGTGAACTACGACTGTTTTTCGGTACATGGTGCCAAGGCGAGCACAAAAAATCCTAACTCTACCACAAAGTAAATCAGAGGCCAGGACAAATTAGGGGTAAATTGCGGGAATATTCCGTCGTGACTAGTATAGTTATATTAAGTTATACCTACCCTCAATTTGTAATAAAGTAATATTGGTGAAAGGCTACTGATATTTTTTTCTTTTAATTTTGGTTTCGCAATCTTGTGAATTTAGCCAGTGTCAAGTAATAATACATTTCAAGTGAATTTCATATTAAATGTCCTAGTCACAAGTCACAGTCAAAGTCAACAAAAAAATAAATAAAGTCAAGGTTCCGTCATAGTCAAGTCATGCTTAATAAAGTGGTAGAAACTAGGACTTCTATGGGAATTTTGGAGCGAATGCGAAAATCACGTTTCTCAACTTTGTATGATTTCCTACACTTATGCACGTTTACAAGTATTAACGGTTAACAATCCACCATTATTAAACATTAACACTCGTAGAATCACAGGTTTTGGAAAATTTTACAAAATCAACAACGCCATTTTTTCACTTTCGCGGCTAATCTCCTATTGATAATTATAAAGATATGCAAATGCTAAAGGATTTTCTATTTGAGAGAGAACAATTGAAACTAGATCATTAAAATATAATATTTATATTTTCCCTTTTTCCGAATACAATAACTAAAGTGACGTTTACACTATAGGAATACAGGTTAGACTACGTCCTCCAACATGTGTTTTATTATGTTTCATGTAAATCTAAAATGTTTTGGCATATGGGACACGTTGAGGAGTCATAAGTCTAACCAATCAAGATATAGAACATTTTGAGTAAACTTAACAATCATATGTAAAATTATCGTGAGTAAATTGAAATTATTAGATAAAACATAAAACGCTTTCACACTTACAGCCCCACACTAAGTTCGATGACATGTGTCGTGGGTGAAAATAAGTTGTGAATGTAAGTATTAGGTTTGATATTTGTATGCTCATTTTACTTCAAAATGTTCTATCCCTTAGAAACGTTCACAAAAATACACGCTTTCAGCTATATTATAGACAATTAGATATGAAATAACATCAAAATTACACAAAACATTCATTAATATTTTTAAATTACACAGATCTTATACATAGGACAGTTTTGCTGTGTCTAACACGCAATAGCTTTACCTACTACGATATCAAGCGATAGAAAATAGGTTAGTATATATAAATTGATAGATAAATACATTAAAATACACATCAGTATCTCACACGGTATCTCCACCAGAGGGCTCTGTGTGTTTGTTGCTATTCATATGACCACTGTCTCACCTGATCAGATCACGTGATCGACGGAGTAACGTTGCATACATTCCTATTCATTCACTTGGATTCCAAGAGTTCATTTCCAAGTTGTACTTATCTGTGAACACAGCCTGTCAAGAATTCCACTCCTTTACGCAGAATGAACGAGGAAGCTGAACACTTCGTCAGCATTTGAGAAGTATCTATCACATAACGGAATCGCAAAGCGGTTTGTCTGGTGGCCCTATGATGAAATCTCTCACACTCTCCGATGTATCATCCAGTAAAAGAGGCTCGTTATTCTGCGTATAAAGATCAAGGTCCATATTAATACATTGTATATGTGGAAGAAATAGAGTGCAAATTGTAGTATTTATCATATTAATCAAATAATCACATACAGTACTACTATCTGAGCCTTGATTACGTATCGTCGTGGCGAGCGGTTTCTATTTGAAAGCAAGAAGGAATCTTATTTCTTAGGACTTTTGTCAATTTCGAATTAAAACCTATGGCAACAGAGATACGTAAACGTCAGTTCCGCTTGGAATGAAACAGGTACCTACAGCACAAGCAGAGATGCTTAGCGTAAGCTCTGTGCTCAAATAAACAATATAGACGTGAGTAACAATAGTTGTAATGATAACATAACAATAGAATAGTTTTTGTATCCATTGCCACAACTACGAGATCATTTAAGTAATGTGGATTGTACATGTTTACTGTGAAATAAATTATTATTATTAACTGATAAGGAAACGGATATATCCTAAATGCTTTGCTTTGTTTTTTTTTTACTATTGTTTATATAGACCAATCGACTAGTTATACATATAATAGAAGGTATACCTATTAGTTAAATAAAGGAACATACATATATTTAAAAATATATTGGGGTTATTACATAGTACCTACTAAGAGTTAAGTCGACATACATTTGTCTTAAGTGAAGAGCTGCCTTCGTTTATAAAAAAGTTAACAAAATACAGCATTTAACAATAATTATAACATTAATTAGTATAGATATAATTATGTTCTTAAGCAAGTTAAGTACACGCCAAGAAAGTTTTTTTAATTATTTAGGCAGTTTTTTATATGGGACTAACTAGTAACCCTTTAGAATAAAATCACTAAAATCGGTTTACGTATTCCCGTCTTGAAGATGTCTTGTTCTGTTAGAATTGTTTATGCAAAGGAAAAATAATGTAATGAAAGGATTAAATAATTATATAATAAGGATAATGATTGTCCAATGATTAAATATATTATTAGAAGTATTCGAATAACATTTACGTACGTACATATAAACACCTATAACAATATTTACAGATCGGGTATCCATTTTCGAGCCTTAGTCGTTAAATTTTACGTAATTATAAGATAATTTTGATATTATGTTTAAATATACTATGAATACTTAATATTAAGGTGCAAATTTCTCGTGACCATTAAATAATCGATATATTTAAATGACTCGATATTGACACAAAGAATTGTCGATACCTACTGATATATTTCACCGCCCTACATGGCTGATAGAAAGGGATGCAGCTATACAGCCTGCATAGCTGCGTCCTTCTTATCTAACAAACATAGATGTGTTGGGCCAGTATCGATGAGCCACTATAAAACGCGCATGTATGGAGTCATTGTTTTCCACACACATCTACAGGGTTATTTGTAAAACACCAGAAAACTCTCAGACCCTAAATCTTGTTCGAATCCATGGCTCATTTAGTTTGACGAACATAAAAATCGTTTAGTTTTTTTTAATGTCATATTGGCAGGTATTTGACCGTTATCTCATCTGATGGAAAGTGACTAGTTTATTCACATGGGCTCCAAAGAGGCACTGCCAGATTCGTAAAATAACAGCATATCTTCTGAATGCTCTAGTTTCCGTAATAATTAAGATGATGTAATCTATACAAATGGAGAGGGCTATGCTCGGAGTTTCTTTGAAGGATCGCATTCGAAACGAAGTGATCCGACAAAAAACTTTAGTTATCGACAAAGCCCACAGGATTAGCAAGTTGTGACGTGTTCTAGAGTGGAGACCGTGTCTCGGCAAACGTTTGCGAGGACGCCCTCTGGCTAGCTGGAGCGACGACATTCGTAAAGTGGCTGGCAGCGGTTGAAGAGAAGAGCTAAAGATCGAGCTCAGTGGCGTGCATTGGGAGAGGCCTATGTCCAGCAGTGGACGAATACAGGCTGATGATGATGATGAATCTATACAATATATAATTAATAGTTATTTAAAATACTATCCCGTAAATAACAACATTGCAACGACGCGCCTCGTAATATACAATACAATACAATAATTCTTTATTGCACACCAAATAAAAGTTTAATTGTAAATCTTAAAATAATACAGTTATATGAGGTAGTACAATGGGCGGTCTTATCGCTTTAACCGATTTCTGCCAGACAACCTTTGGATGGACAGAAAATGTGCAGGATGATTTGGGTTGGTGTGGCGTTCTATACTAATATAAAAATATATCTAAATAAATAAAGAACATACGTAATACACATATACACAATCTATTATTAATTATCTTCTCTGTTAAGTCTTAAAGTCAAGTGTCAATTGGCTTCAGCGTGCATATTACAAGGCGTATTATAACCATAGATTGAAATGATGTCCTAAGAGGTATCTGGTATCTTACAAATTAATAATAAACATAGTAATCCATGCCAAATTCGGTTACGGAGTCTGATCGTCTGCTAAAATAACGATTATTAATGTTTTATATGCTAGCTCTAATGGGACTTGTACACCCTATTTTTGCCGATAATATTCTTGCACAATGTACGCAAGTTAGGTCACCGTCCCTGTATATAAAACATATACCTCACTACGATAAACATATACAATACAGAAAACAAAATATACATCATTGTTATGTTAGAAATTGCGCGTTTATGTAGTAGATTACGTATTAAATAGCCACAAATTTCATAATACACATTTTTTTATTAAAAATGATATCTAATAAGTTGGTTCCACGTGATTATTATGCTTGATACTTGTAAGTTCTTTCCTAGGATATTAAAACATCCAATATTATATCCAATCCAATATATAACGTCACAGTGAATCTCACATTTATACGAGGTCTTAAACACTCTTATGATAATATATATATATTAATAGTCCTTATATCTAATAATAAATAACATTAAATATTTTTAATTCATGTTAGAAAGTTACATATCAGAATCGTGTCTTTCATTCTGTTTGACTAGAAGCTCTCTAATATTAAAATGATATTATTTCATTACCCATTTATAAAATTACACATTTATATGTAATTATATGTGTTATTATGTAGTTTCAAAGTATGAGAAACTTTATTTTTCACATGATTTTCTTTAAAAAAATTAAGAGACAGTACAAATATTTTAAATTAAATAAGTCTTAAAATGGAATGAAAATTGTTATACTTTTTAAATAAAAATAATAGAATGTTTAAAGATTTTTACTATTATAGGTATATAAATGGGAAAAAAATTTAATTTTAAATGGAATGTTATATTACTCAGATTATCAAATAGCCAGATTAATTTATATTCAATCTTATTAATATTTAGAAAGAAAAAACACATATTATATTATTATAAGTGATACATTTTCAACTGTCTTTAAAATGGAATGTAAAAATAACTAATTTATGTCAATAACAAATTAATAATTTTCATTAATTACATTCCCAAATTAATTGTCCCTCAAATTAGAGCGCGTCTACTTTAAAAGTGAACGCTCTTCTACTAAATTTGTCATATATGTATGTATATGATTATTTTTATACAGGCTTTCTTTTTAAAATACGTAATATTTTAGAGACAATTTCACCCCAATTAAATATCTTTAAAAACCGAACAGATAATCATGGTAATTATATATTAATAGTTTTGTATAGTTTGATCTTTTATATAAATGAGATTACAAATCAATAGATAGCTAATATTTAAACAATAGTCTACAATAAATAACTAATAGAGATAAAAGCTTAAAATTGTGCCCTACAATCGTTACCAATCAGTATCTTCGTCATTCGATAATCGCCACATTGCATCGTTTATAGGTAATCGATTATACTTAATCGATTATAATTCGGATACTTTGAAATCTTAGCAGTAAGACTAATAGAAATGTCGAGTTGGAAGAGACGCCTATAGTTTCTAATTTCTAAAGGCTTCTTTGAACCTACGGCGATGCAAGGAGTTTCGATTATATCAGCGTAAGTATGTTCGTCTGTTAGTTAACACCACCTATTTAGTTTAATAAATTAATATTTATTTCACAAAAATAATTAAATTCATTTACAATATGGAGAATATTATTTTCTTAAACATATTAAATTTTTTCTACGTGTCATGTAGGTAATTAAAAAAATCAACAATATAATTATTATCTCAATTGAGGGTAGATTTTTTTTTTTTGCCACATATATGTTTCTCACGTAGTTGAATGCATTTGTGGTTGACATCTATGAACTAAAATTACAGGGCTCAGATATTTAACACTACCCACTGGTAGTGGGCTTGAGCACTTGAATTACCTAAGCTCGATGTCTTGTAGGTAACTTAGTTCATTGCTGTATATTGTTTTAGTTTATTTTTAGGAAATATAGACAATTGGTCCGTAGGTAGTTCTTGAAAAAAAAAAAAACTGAGA
This sequence comes from Lomographa bimaculata, assembly GCA_948107665.1. NCBI lineage: Eukaryota > Metazoa > Arthropoda > Insecta > Lepidoptera > Geometridae > Lomographa > Lomographa bimaculata. The sequence goes on along the minus strand of OX403586.1, from coordinate 4,922,375 downwards.
TACATTTAAATATCTCAGAGTGCGTTGCCCAGTTCTTTGCCGCGCAGGAGTTCGAATTATATGTACTGGGCAAGCATGAAGCTTACAGGTGAGCTACTTCAAAGTCTAGTCTCAAAAAGACAAACAAACGTCTGTAGAAGTGACTAGCTAGCTGGATGAATGGGTTGGTATTTTCTTTAAAAGTAGGTTCATTTGATTTTGTTAAGTTTACTAACTGGGTCTCGGGACTCGTTTTTCCGACTACATATATGAATAACACCCGTTATAGTTATCAAACTCTATCAGCCCCGAATTTATTGATTTCATCACATACGAGCTTTCTTTTATTTTTTATCATCACACTTCTATAGCCTTACTATTGAGATTTCTGTGGGATATAAGTAGTTTACAAAGCGCTGGCTTCTTTGTCCGGAATACGATTGAAGCTTTCCTTGGCCCGGCTCCAATAATAGTAGGGTGGTCCGGGGGAGAAGCAGTATTTCTGTTCGAGTGGTGTATCGTTTTCTACCCAGTACATCAGGTAAAAGTTGCACATTTCGTCTTTGTTTGTTGCACTGGAAATGACAAGGATAAAAAATGTTATTATCACGTCACTTGATACGTACATTGGTACATCATTATTCGAGTATGTTCGATAAGTTCGCAAGAAAAATCATAGTTAAGGTACGTGTATTTTTACACGACTGCAAAATAAGGTAATGCTTGTTTGTAATGTGTGTTGCCTATGTATGTATGTTTCTTCATTTGGGGCGCTCTACAATCCAAACACGTAGGATTTCGATTATTTTACGTCAATCGATTTGATTTTATCTTGCGAGTGTCACTAATGAAATTATAATAATCAAAATTCAATATACCGACAACCAGACGTCATACTGTTAAAAACTTCTTCTGAGGTCTTCTTTACCAAGTATCGGGGTCTTTCTTACCAAGTATTGGGGTATTTCTTATCAAGTATTGGGGTCTTTCTTACAGAGTCTTGAGGTCTTACCGAATTTTGAGGTCTTTTTTACAAAGTATTGGGGTCTTTCTTATCGAGTTTTGAGGTCTTTTTTACCAAATCTTGAAGTATTTCTTACCAAGTATTGGGGTCTTTCTTATTAAAGGTTGTTGGAGTCTTTCTTACCAAGTATTGAGGTCTTTCTTACTGAGTCTTGAGGTCTTTCTTACAAAATATTGGGGTCTTTCTTACCGAGTCTTGAGGTCTTTCTTACCGAATCTTGAGGTATTTCTTACCAAGTATTGGAGTCTTTCTTACCAAGTATTGAGGTCTTTCTTAGCAAGTTTTGAGGTCTTTCTTACTTAGTCTTGAGGTCTTTTTTACCAAGTATCGGGGTCTTTTTTTTACCAAGTATTGAGGTCTTTTTTACCGAGAATTGAGGTTTTTCTTACCAAGTATCGGGATCTTTCGTACCAAGTATTGGGGTCTTTCTTACCAAGTATTAGGGTCTTTTTATCCAAGTAATGGGGTCTTTTCTACCAATAAAGCGGCCATCTGTTAAAAAAACATGTGGGTATTACTCACCCAATCCTAACGGCATGGTCCTGGTCGTTATTCATGGTACACCGAGCGGCTAAGATGTCGCCGGTTTTTATAGGCGTTGTGTCTGCCACTGTATAGAACATCTGGGGTAGTTGGGGGTCTTTCTTGCCAAGCTGAGTCCAGACGTCGCCGGTGTTGGACTTGCGGACCACGTAACCGGTTACGACTCTTCCTGAAAATGCAACGAAAGTTCACTTATTTATTGTTGGGTGTTATTTATTGTGAATTAGTTCATTCATTAGTTCATTTTTAAAACAAATAGGAAAGACGTAGAATTAAATGAAGTAAATTATGAATTAGATCTAGTATCAAAATGGTTTGCTGCTAATAACTTATTGTTAAATGCTAGCAAAACCAAATGTATCAAGTTTTCCCTTCCTAATGTTCCTTTGGTAGATGCAAATGTTACACTTGAAAACAAAAAATTAGATCTTGTAAAGAAAACTGTTTTCTTAGGTCTGACTATGGACTCAAAACTGCAGTGGGGTACTCATATTGATGTGCTTGCAGGTCGCTTGAGTTCCGCTGCTTTTGCGGTCCGTAAAATTAGACAGCTGACTGATGTAGCGACGGCAAGGCTGGTTTACTTTGCATATTTTCATAGTTTGATGAGTTACGGAATCTTGCTATGGGGATCTGCTGCCGATGTTGAAACTATTTTTATTCTCCAAAAGAGAGCAGTTCGTGCAATATATGATATGGGTCCACGCGAATCGCTCAGGGAATTCTTTAAAGAAACAGGCATACTTACCATGCCTTCGCTTTACATCTTTGAAAATATAATGCATGTTCGCAAAAATATTAGTAAATATAAATTAAGAAGCGACGCACATAATCTTAATACTAGATATAAGCATAAAATTACAGTGCGCGCATTTAGATTAAGCAAAACGAATAAATCTTTTATGGCAAATGGTGTTAGATTTTACAATAGAATTCCTAAAATCGTAACTGAATTACCACTGGGAAAGTTCAAATCTGTAATAAAACGGGCATTAATTAAGAAAGCCTACTATAAAACCACAGACTATATTAATGACAAGGATGCATGGAGGCAAACTGCACAGGCTCTTTCTAGCGACTACCATAATAACACCTAGGTTAAGAAACTTATGTATTAGAGATTAAGAATGTTTAAAAAAAAAAAATGATTGAAAAAAATATGCGCCGCCGAGTTTCTTGCCAGGTTCTTCTCGAGATGGCTGTAATTTTGCGAATCTGGCAATAGATTCATTAACTTTCATGAGTGCCTCTTTGGGGCCCATGTGAATAAACGATTTTGATTTTGATTTTGATTCTTCTTGTTAGTCATTTCGATGATCTTTATATCGTTTGGGCCCAGTGTTCAGCCACTTCCACACCCAGAGGAGATACTTCATATAAATCGGCCAAATTACAGGCTAAGGGGGACGCAAGACACGTCATTATAAGTGACATTGTTTGTGTAGGGGAATTAGTATTAAAAAAAATTACATTGTATAGTTTCATCATACATTTGGAATTATTTTATACTAGCCGTGCCCCGCGACTTCACCCGCATTTATTTAAAAAGTAGCCTATGTGTTACTAGATTAACACGCCTTTTATAGAACCGGACACTGTTTTTTTTTTTCGGAACTGGTTCCGTACGAGGCTTTTAATATACTTGTACGGATAGCTATGTATATTCCCAATTTCATTAAAAACGTTCAGCCGTTACAGAGTGAAGAGAAAAAATAACATAAATTCACATTAACATACAAACTTTCGGATTTATAATGTTAGAAGAAAATACCCTACATCTAGCTTGCTAGCCCGGCGGATTAGCAAGTTGGAAGTGACAATGGGCAGGGCAAGTAGTATGTAGAACGGATGGCCGATGTGGCTGAAAGGTTCTCGAATAGAGGCCACGGACTGGCAAGCGCATGGTCGGAAGACCGCCCATAAGGTAGACGGACGACATAATGAAGGTCGCAGGAAGACGCTGGATGCAGGCCGCTCACAACCGTTCTTTTTGGAGATCTTTGGGGCGGCCTATATTCAGCAGTTGACTTCTTACGGCTGAAATGATGATGATGATGATGACCCTATATCTTCTATAGTTGTTCCATTGTTTCTTTCTTAAACTGAATCCTATGGTCGACACCAAACATCCGTGCTGCTGACATTTAAATAACTCCAAACGTAAAACGTACCAAGTGCGTGTGTGTGCGTCCGGAAAGCAAATGGATGTATAGTCTTATCCTCGTTCATGGTGCAGGCAGTCTCCATGTGTTCCACTGAGTTAGGCGGGATCACACCGCTCGTGCCCAGGAGAATGACGCCGGCTTGACGGGGCATGCTGAAAATAATAATCGCGAAAGTGATATAACGCAAGCAAAGCTTAAAAAAACCGACTTCACCGCTTTATCTTCGGAACCAGAAACATATTTAATGTATTCATTACGCATTTTTGACGATAACTCAAAAACAAGGGATCTTGATCAAATTTAAAGGGGACCACGTAAAAAGCACCAGCTTTCAAATAAAAAAGTAATCATCAAAATCGGCTCACAATGAAAGAAGTTATGAGGTGAAGGTATGAGGTAACGAGACCATCGTCAATGTAGTCCACAGAATACGCATTATTGACGATATTTTAAGAACTACTTATCAGATCTTGATCAAATTTAAATGGGACTAATTGGAAAGCAACAACTTTCAAACTAATAAAAAAATTCGAAACTGGTTCACGTGGAAAGAAGTTATGAAGTAACACAAAAAAAAAACTGTCGAGTACCTCCTCCTTTTTTGTGAAGTCGGTAAAAAGGCTTCAATCAATCAATCAATCAAACAAATATTTATTGACATCAGTTTAGAGGATACAATTTATATTCTGAAGCCTCTGGTTCCCGATGTAGTTTACACTGTGTTTCGAGAACCAGCGTCTTCTCTCTTTCATGAAACTATTTAATTATGCCAAGGGTTAGTTTACGGCTATTTACGTTATGTGAATGACCATTACGTTGTGTGTATGTAAAAGTGAGTGTGTTTATGTGTGGGAGAAGCGTTTCGTTAAAACACAGCAACCTATAAACATTCTGTAGCCAACCAGAACTGCCCGTTGGCTTAGTTGGGTGAGAGTTCGCAGTAAGCAGGGGTATCGGGTTCGATTCCTGGCGGGAACACGAATTTCTCCCTAAGGAAAATCTGTGTTTCTGGTTCTGAGTGGGGTTGTGTGTGATGTGAATGATTCCGGCTCCCATGATACTAGTCATCGAACTTAGTGTGGGGCTGTGAGTGTGAAAGCGTTTATGTTTATGTAAATACAATAAAATAAAATTAGATGGCTGCGCGTTCTCCTCCTAAGCAGCGGGTACCATTAACAAGCCTCTTCAGGTAGCAAATAAGTACATTTATATAATTGAAATAAGTAAATTATCGAAGTATAATAGAAAAAATATATTATACGTATTATCTTTTATATGATATAGAGAGTATGATATTATTATTGATATGTATTGTTTATGTAGTTTAAACAATGTTAATATTTCTATTATTTTTAATTTTATTTCATTCATTTTATCGCACCACCATTCCTACATTGACTTTTCGTTTATATTTCCATCCAAAGGTCGCCTGGAAGAGATCCCTATAAACTTTAAGACCGCCCATTGTGCCTATTTTGATAAGTTCCTATGTAATCTGTATTTATCTTTTGGTGTCAATAAAGAGTCATTGTATTGTATTGAATCTAGTTTGTTTAGTAAAAACTAGGAAGAGGTTTAGAGATAAAAGTAAGATTTTAATATTCTGTGATCTGCATTAGCCATCAAAAGCGCTATGGGGTATCTTGAAAATTTCACGTCTCTATCACCTCTAGATTAGGCTGCGTTGACTGTCAGTCAGTCAATCGACGTCGCGATGATTTTATATATTTAGATAACACACCATTAATTTCCTCTGATAAGCAGTGAAATATTTTTGCGAGGCCCAATAAAGCTTTAGATAAGGTTTTATTATTGCAACTTTTGTATATAAGTTGATCTTTATTATGTGTGGCATAAGTACTTTATTTACATAGGTGCAATATAATAAATTGTAATCAAAAATACACAGCAACACATAATTCATATTACACTAGAATTTGGTATACCTTCAGTATAAACATTACAGTAATCCATTCCCACTGGTGGGAATAAAGTAAAAAAAATATGCATATGCCCAATTGTTATGTTAGCACTTTACTCACTGTTGTTTCGTGTACTTCAAGAAAACTCCAGAATTGTCAGTCTTGTCCTCTGAAAAGATAAAATTATTTATAATTAGACATTCACATGATCATTACGGTATATTCCCAGTCGCCTCCACATGGATTGCCACCAGGTGGCAATCGGGAATTAAATTCCCAGTTGCCGCCGGATGGCGACTGGGTAGTTATTGCCTCACTTCAAATCGCTGTTCACTGCTGCGTGGATGCGGTCAAAAGCAGAAAAACTCACTTTTGCTCTTATGTAATTCTCATAAGAGCGATGCGCATAGACATCTTTATATCTATCGCCACCCGGCGGCAACTGGGAATTTTATTCCCGATTGTCACCTGGAGGCAACCCATGAAGGGGCAACTGGTAATATACGATCATTACTTTTTAATATCGTCGACGCGACTGAAACGGCGGGATGGAAGTAGTACAACATAACTCAGGCTTTCAGTTTACATATAGCTCTCCGATAGATATGCTACGGAATATAATGTTTAGTAAACTAAATGACAAACAATAATAAAGACAATATTGAACGCAGCAAACAATTCCGATCACGGGCATATTATTATGAAGATAGTTATTATTGTTTATCATATTAACATCTCGGATGAATTGCATGGAAATCGTGATTTGCTTATATGTTTGTCCTACAATTACAATCTGGGAGTCTTCAAGTCAAGAGTGAATAGGTATCTTCGAGGCAAGCAAGCTACATCTTTGGCTACATCATCGTCTTCCATCAGCTGAGATTGTCGTCAAATGGCAAATATTTGTTTAGAGCATGAAAAACAAAACCATTAATTTGATTGTGATGAAACTTTAGAGTGTAGTTCCACTTACACTTGCGAAGGTTCCTAGGCAAGAAAAGTAGTTATGAAAATAGTATTTTTTTTTTATACTATATCTATAAATAAACGCATTCACACACACATCAATTCCAAAGACTTGTATCGTAACTGCCGGAAACATTTACAACTCGCACACAATCACACCCAGAACCACACAAATGTCTTTTGAAAAGGATAATTGTGCTCCTGTCGGGAAACGAATGGAGAGCAGAGACCTGCCTACTGCACCAACTGGGTAACCGCTGAATATAGCTCTAGATTAAATTCGTATTGCCTGTTTTTAAGTAGCGGGTATAGGGTTCGATTCCCGGTAGAAACATAAGGTTTCTATCCAAGGTTTATTTGTTTCTTGATCTGGATATGATTTTGTGTGCGATGTGAATGTCTCCGGCAACCACGACGCAAGTCATCGAACTTAGCATGGGGTTGTGATTGTGAAAGCATTTTTTATATAAATCTTTCAATAAATACCTAATCTATGTATATAAGAGTACATCAGAATCTGTTTAATATATCAGATCAAAATACACGTTTGTTTTTCAAACGAGGAAAAGCTTTTGTCATTTGATAAGTTCTATTTCCAGATACAAAGGGAACAGCTGTGTAGGTGTTTCATTGTTTATATATACTCCTATATATATACCCAATAACAGTCTACATCTAACAATATAATTTTATAGGTATACTAGCTGGACCCGGCATGCGTCGCAATGCCACGATTAGAAAAAGTGTTTTACCTCTTTCACATTTATGGTCACCTAGTACTTTATTTTTTTTGCACTCACAGCCCCACACTAAGTTCAAAGACTTGTATCGTGGGTGCCGGAAACATTCACATCACACACACACATTACACCCAGAACCAGAAGCACAAATATCCCTTGGAAAGGAACTTGTGCTCCTGCCGGGAATCGAACCCAGGACCCACGGCGCAGAGGGCGAACACCTGTCCACTGCGCCAACTGGGTCGTCTACTTTAATACCATACTAAAAACTTTTTGGTTATTGCTCATATAAAAATACTAAAATCACGATAAAAAAATCAATTTTGAATTTTTTTTTTTTTATTTCATCCACGAACCCGCACTGGGCACCGTTCTGATGAGATAATGCTTCCAGTTCCAGCAGTGGGAATGTGTTAACGTGTTTAGAATAACATACTTTTTTGAGGGGCTACGTTTGGAGAAGAGTTCTATAGAATGAATAATTTAAACGCAATCAAAGCTTAAAAAACCTACTTCACCGCTTTATCTTCGGAACTCTTGATCAGATTGATCTTGATCTTGATAGAATTAAAACAATTCTAAATTAAGTTTAAAAAAAAACGCAATATTGAGGATAACTCAAAAACTACTGGTCAGATCTTGATCAAATTTAAATGGGACCACATGGCAAGCACCAACATTCAAATAAAAATAATCATCAAAATCGGTTCACCGACAAAAAAGTTAACACATTAAAAAAGACAAATTTATAACCAGCTCTTTTTTTGAAGTCGTTTAAAAATGAACTTACTTTCAAATTTGTGCATGTAATGGACTTGCAGTACAAGGTACTTGATGGCCGAATCCCTGCCGATGCGGAAACCGACGTCTTTCGGCAGGTTAAGACTCGGCGCGTCGCGGGCCCAAGCGTACACTATCTGTTGAGAACAATAACAGCGAAATATGTTACATTATACACAAATTAAGAACCAGCTTAAATCTCTTGAGTCCATTGATCGACGAGCGAAAACACTCATTGGCGATGATAAACAATTTTTTTATTATTCTCGATTGACAAGCATTTGACTACTATCTCACCTGATGGAAAGTGATGATGCGACCGAAGATGTAGCATGCTTGCCTAGAAGATACTTTTTTTTTTATTTATTTACAAAATCCACAGCCCTTAATTAACAGAGTTTGATTAATTTGAATAACGGATTTAATTTTGATTAATATTACTTAATTATAAGACAGTCATATTACTCTTACTGTTATGTATGATTTTGTTATATGTACTTAAATTAATGAAGTTTAAAGCTACATACATTAATAAAAACAATATTATAATTAATGCATTGGTTTGTGTGTGTATGTGTGTGTGTGTGTGTATATGTGTGTGGTACCTATTCACTCTTGACTTGAAGAGTCCCAGATTATACCGTTCGGGGAACAAAGACGCGGGCAATGAATTCTACTCCTTCGCAGTACGGATGACAAATGTAGAAACAAAACGCTTCTAGCGAGGAGGTATGTCAACCATAAATGGATGATGTTTGCCAGTTTGGTTAGATGGCAAAACGGGCATGGGGGAATTAATTCGTGTAATTCATGCGCACATTCGCCAAAATGTTGATTCCTTACTGCAGTCTCGACGTAAGGTGGCGAGCTTATCGGTTTTCTGTCGTTTGCAATTCGGAGAGTGCACGCAGAAATTACACGACTGCATGCAGAAATTACACGACTGCACGCAAAAATTGCACGATTGATTAAAGTGGTGCAATAAACGCGAGATTTGCCAACTTTTTTATTAAGTAAGTACTAATATCATTAAATAAAACACTAGTATCAGATTTAAAGTTTTGTAAAAACCACTGGTGGCGCGAGTAAAATCGCTGGCGTGTAAATAGCCCACCATTTACGTATTAATATTTTTAATGATAGCGGTAAATTATTTTGAACATTGGCAAAAATCAGTAGGGATACACGAATCAATTTACAGTGTCTATTTAAGCCCACGTACCTTAGACTGCTTCGAAACCGCCTCCGGAGCTCCCCAAGAAAGGAACTACAGCAAACTGTATGTATGCCTAAGCGCACACACACAACTCCACGTCGCGCCGGCCGGCGAGTTTGAATCCGAAGAAATCCGAGAGTGTACGAGGCACGGAACACTAAATCACCTCACAGTTCAAGCGGTCGATCACAATAGACACGATGAAGTTTTTATTTTAAGTCCTGGTTAATTACATGATAATTATTTAATTAGTTTTCTACGTCACAAAATTCAATAGCGGAGGGTTTGTCAACCACACGGATCAGGTGACACACACGACTAGAAGTTTCTATTTTAAGTCTGTGAAGTTAGTCGCGAGTGCAAAAAATGTCACTCGATACAACTAGCGCCATCTCTAGGATCGTCCTTGAACGATCTCTAACAGTGGTCAGCAGAGAGCCTAATACACTGCAAATGTATTCAAATATCCAAAGATTCTTGCCAATATGAATATTAGGTATATAAAGTGAAGTATTTATTCACAGATGTATAATTTACATTTATTTTTTATATTATAAAAGGCAAAGACGCTTCACCAACCACAAAAGGTAAACTTAATAATTAAACGCAAGCAAAGCTTAAAAAAACCGATTTCACCGCTTTATATTCGGAACTTTATCAGATTAGATGTACTAAACACGCATTATTGAAGATATTTAAAGAACTACTGATCAGATCGTGATCAAATTTAAATGGGACCAATTGGAAAGCAACATCTTTTAAACAAAAAATTTTTCAAAATCGGTTCACGTGGATCTGTGATATAAGGTAACAAACATTAAAAAATATATACAGTCGACTTGAGTACCTCCTCCTTTTTTGTGAAGTCGGTAGACAAAACCAAAAAAGATTATAATATAAAAAAAAAAGAAAATGGACACCTTTATCTCAGTTATTCATCATCCGTACAGCGAAGGAGTGGAACCCACTGCCAGCGTATTTGTTCCCTGAATGGTATAATCTGGGAGTCTTCAAGTATAAGAGTAAGTAGGTATATTCTTGTGTTGACGCGAAAGTCGCTATTTATTACATGCTTTTATTTAGTTTCACCTCTCCCGTTGTCTGTCTGTCGGTCTGTAATTAAATCTTGCAAGCTAAATTAGACGTCTAATTGGACTCAAATTTGGTGTACTTATGTATCTTCGGTGACAATACAATAATATGGTTTTATGGACCTGGTCTGATGATGGAGACGTAAGATGGTCATAGGAACTTCTAAACTAAACAAGATATACTCATCGAGTTTGGGCTCGTTTGATTCGTCTTGACCATTTCTCTGGTTACATAACTTTTCAGTCCTTTTTTATTTACAATTGGTATAAAAGCTAGATTAAAAAATGAAAAGTATTACTTGTTTAAATATCTCTATTGAGCAAGATATCTGTAATTGTACTATTATTGTACTACTAAGTATTCTGTCAATCAACTAACATTACTTAAAACGCTTAAACGCTTTCACACTCACAGTCCCACACTAAGTTCGACTACATGTGTCGTGGGTACCGGAAACATTCACATCACACACCTCTGTGTGTCACAACCAGAACCTGAAAGACAAATTTTCCTTGAGGAGATAACTTGTGTTCCTGCCGGGAATCGAACCCGAACCCCTGCTTAGAAGACCAACGCTTACTCAACTAAGCCAACGGGCATACCTTATTTGGCAAATTATGATAAGTAAATGACACCTTATATGTGAAAATAATATACCGTAATCATAGCCCTCCTTTTTGCATCGCCATAGTTGGGTAAAATAACAAAATAATTGAATCATTCCCCACTTAAAACACTAGTTATTTTTGAAATGATTTGGTACATTATTGCAACTTCGTTCAATTTGTTTACTTAGCACGTGTACCTATTTCGTGAAATCGATTATCCTCAAGCAAGATAAGAACTTAATATAAACTCGACATTATAGAACTTTGTCACATATATTAACGTGTTCCTTTCTCATGGAATGGCACTGAAACCAGGCAGTTTCTTATAATGACACGGTACTTCCATATCAAATTGGATGTCCAATGTATATGAAACTTTGTTGCAATACAAAAAAATTTGTACATTGCTCCTGAAATCTTCCAAAATGGTTAATGTCTTATTGTGACACGGTGCTGAAATGTACAATGTTATACCTACTGCACTGTAATGTGCGTGTGTAGAGTATGTAAAGGGTATTCCCGCATTTATTCAATGAGTTACTTAAATATTTGATAAACATTACGGTAATTAAATTATACTTAGCAGTCGATAGGTAATAATAATATGCTCTATTATGTATTTACGCGTAAGCGTTAACTGATAAATTATAACTGATGTTATAATTATAACTTAAAATAAATCAGTACCCAACCACAAGCTTGGTTTTGCTGCGAAAGTGAAAATGCGTTGATTTTGCATAATTTTCCAAAACCAGTGATACTTCGAATATTAATGTGTAATAATGGTGGATTATTAACTGTTAATACTTAGTGAACGTGCATTAGTGTAGGCAATTCATACAAAGTTGAAAAACGTGATTTTCACCGTCGCTCCACAACTCCATTAGAAGTTCTAGTTAAGTTTCCACCATTGAAAATGAAAAAAATGAAAATAACTTTATTTACAGCTGAAAAACACTCCAAATATTACAGTCATTTATTATATAAAGGTTTTTTGTTATTTTGGTGTCTTGGGCTGAAAGTTTCATAATATGCACTCTTAAAACTGTGGTCTTCACACTAGGCAAGCCTGTGACGTGAAGACCTAATTCGAACTATCACTACAAAGTTGACAAGGGACACAATAGTCATTATTAATTACCAAAATAAAACATAAATAAAATAAAATAATGGTCGTTAAATCAGATAGGCATTGTATTCGTTATTCATTAATTCTAAAATTCAAATATTTAAATATAAAACGAAATACAATAAAAATAAATAAATAATAAAATGACAGATAAGTAATACTAGTAAAGGTGATCATATATAACGAAAAAGAAATTTAAAATAAGATTTCGGAAATGTCTATAGATTTTATGTAAAATGACTATACATTAATTATACATTTATTTATACATTTTACTAGGGCATGACTTGACTATGACTGTTTTACCTCATGACTTCGTTCCACGTGAACCTGAATTTTTTATCAGAGCGCCTGGTTGAGGCGACGCGTGATCAAAATGCTCTTATTTGGCTCAACGTATTAGCATTGCAATTCAGAAAGGCAACGCCAGCATGATGGGAACGCTACCCATTGGTAGTGGGCTTGAGCACTTGAGTTACATATAAGCTCGATTTTGTAGGTAACTTAGGTCTTTGCTGTAAATACTTTTAGTTTAGTTTTAGGAAATATAGGCAATTGGCCCGTAGATATTAAATTTTGTATCAGGGGATAATATTAGAATTTACAAAAATCTTGAGTTGTGAATTAAATATGTTATTGGATACTTATTGAGTTTTACTTTAACACTAGTAAGTAATCGAAGAACTGAAATACAACCGTAAAAAGAATCTTCTGAAATGTTTAAGAATATATCCTACTATCCTACTAATATTATAATTCCGAAAGTTTGTGTGCAAGTGTGCAAGTGTTTAAGTATGTTTGTTCCCTCTTCACGCTTTAACCGCTGAACGGATTTGGATGAAATTTAGAATGTCCATAGCTTATACCTAGGATTAACACATAGGCTACTTTTCAACTTGATAATAGCGGGTGAAACCGCGAGGCACGGCTAGTAAAATATAAATAAACTCACTTGAGAGCCAGATTTACACGGGCTGGCCGTGTTGTAGAGATCGTCGATTTCGTTGCTTTGCATTTCGCCGCAGCTCCTGCAAAAACAATAAAAATTTACTTCGAAGCCATAGTAGTCGATTAAGTAATGTATTAAGGCGCCGGGTAGAGGTTGATTTGCCCGTACAATCGTAATACCGAAATGATTTATAATTCAAGCATATAACCACCTTATTGTGCTGTTATTCAGATAAAAAACGTATTAATCTAGGTTCCTGGATAGTTTTTATTCCAAAATAATTACCTAAAACGAAATATAAACCAATTGATTTTTACACATTATTACGACGTAAATGTCGCATCTTTAACTTATTCGTTTTGTATTAAAAACGAACACATTTCTTTTGTCATTACAACAGGAACATAGACTATCATTTCAAGGTACTATTAATACAAAAAACAATGGCTAAACATTACATTTTCATTCATAATTTTTGGTATTACGGCACCTATTATAATTGTTCGGTCGGTAGTGCTATCGCATCAAGCATGGGCACAGTTTGCAAGTTAAACAGAGACAGCCTATAGACTCGTTCAAAGCCACCCCGGCCTCTTAAGTAATTCACATTTTTACAATATACAGGGTTATTTATACAACACCAGAAAGCTCACAGACCCTGATTTTTATTATAGCCTTTAGCTCATTTTGTTCAATGACTATCTTCTGAATTACAAAGTTTCATAATAATTAAGATGATGCATTCTATACAATGTATAATTAATTGTTGTTTAAGGTTTAAAGATATTTATTCTCATATAAGATATACATCACTTCCATGAGAATATTAATTAAAAGAAATTATAATGCGTTCATCGTCACTATCTAGCAAAAAAACATAAATAACAAACTAAAATTCAACCGAATCAATACTTCATCACCCTGCCTACATTAAAACAGCTGACTTTAAAATAGTGACTCGTCTGCTACACGCTTGTAAAATCGCTTTTTGAATGAGGTGAACGGGTTTACATTTTTTTAATCTAAGGGATATTTATTAAAACAGTGCGGCACCTTAAAAATTTATCATTGTTTTGCCATAGTTTAAACTACACTGTCCTGTAAAGAACCGCATCGCCGCGCGGCGCCTCGTAATAAGTACACCAACGCCAGCTAACCCAGTAACATTTAACTCCTGAAGACTTAACAGAAAAGATAAATAATATATTATAAATTGATTTGAGAAATCATAAAACAAAATTTGCAATAGCCGTACCAAGACGTTGGTCTCTATGGTTGAAATGATGTCCCAAGAGGTTTTGGTATTTTATAAATAAATGTATTTACTATTGTAACTATTACGGGCCAATTTCCTATATTTCCTTAAAACTAAATACATCTATACAGCAAACACCTAAGTTACCTAAATGACAACGAGCTTATATATAACTCAAGTGCTATAACTGACTTTAAATAATATTTTACAAATAACCCTGTATATATAAAATTACGAGAAATAATAATTATGTAACTCAAACATAAACCTAAACGCTTTCACACTCACAGCCCCACATTAAGTTCGATGACTTGTGTCGTGGGTGCCGATCACATTCACAGCACACACACAATCACAACCATAACCAGAATTGTAAATTTTCCTTGGGGAGATAACTTGTGTTCTCGTCGGGAATCGAACCCGATACCCCTTGCTTAGAAGGCGAACACGCACCCAACTAAGCTAACGAGTACCTAGTTTGTATTTTATATATATTAAAAGTATGAAGATATATATATGTATTCGGTGTTATCCTTACCATACAGAATCGTTTGAACCAGGTTCTGAGCATCCATACAGCAGCATGTGATGAGCGGTGTGCATCGAAGCGTTGGGCTCGAAACCAACTAAAACATAAAACAGTTATTCAAATCTGACCCATGACTCTTTTGCCTTAAGGGTGGCTTTTTTAAGACGTCAACATGAATCGGACATTTAATATGTTGTACAACCTGTTCTACAGAACCCACTTTTTCTCTTTACGGAAAATTTGTGTTTCTGCTTCTGTTGAGATTATGTGTGTGATGTGAATGTTTCCGGCAGCCACGACACAAGTCATCGAACTTAGTGTATGAAATTTCTTATGGTTTAACGCTTTCACACTCACAGCCCCACACTAAGTTCGATCGTCTTGTGTCGTGGGTGCCGGATACATTCACATCACACACACAATTACAACCGGAACCAGAAATACAAATTTTCCTTGGGGAGAAAACTTGTGCTTCCGGGAATCGAACCCGATACCCCTGTTTAGAAGACGAGCGCTCACCCAACCAACCCAACGAGCAGTTCAATAGAAGTACTTCAAAATGTTTGTCGGGCAGTTGTCAATAGTTGTTGCGGCTTCTCATTTCGGGGCGAAATACTGGTAATGTAGATAAGACATTAGAAACTAGTTACATATTATTGAAGTGAAACTTCTTATGGAAGGGCTTTGAAATTCTGATCAGAAACAGTTTTCTGTGACGAAAAATGATAGGAGTAAAGAATGTGAATAATTCAAATATTTCCCTGTAATACAAAAGTTTCAGTTCTTTCGTGTGTCTTCACAACACAGGGTATTTACAAGCTTTTATTTAGCTTGCACTGTATGTATGTAAGTATGTTTGTTCGGGTGGAATCTTGCAACTCAATTTTGAAGCAGATATCTTCAACCGATTGATCTGAACTTTTGTATTCACGTTTAGTTTGGATGACAATGCATGGTTAGCTATGTGACGTCATTCTAAGTCCAACATAGCGGAACACACAAAATGGCGGACACGTAATTTTTAATGCACTCCTACAATATGGGTATCAAATGAAAGGGCTTGCTAAGAATAACTAGAAAAATAAAGAGACGTCACTTTAAATCCAATATGGCGGACTTCTAAAAGCTTGTTTTTGTCATCGAGATAGGAAACAAACCTACGGTTTGTAAAAGGAGGGACGACTCCGCCAAAAATCTGTGTCCTAGTGAGAAGTCACAAAGAACCTCTGTGTCCCTTTTCTTTAGGGTAACCCTGATTTTGAGATTTGTGGGATAACCTTTTGAGCCATTTGAATTATGTCCTACTTGAATAAACATAAACGCTTTCACACTCACAGCCCCACACTAAGTTCAATGACTTGTGTCGTGGGTGCCGGAAACATACACATCACACACACAATCACAACCAGAACCAGAAACACAAATTTTCCTTGGGGAGAAAACTTTTGTTCCCGCCGGGAATCGAACCCGATACCCCTGCTTAGAAGGCGAAAGCTCACCCAACTTAGCAACTGTGATATTTAACTGTGTAATCACTAATCATGCTACAATATGATATTTAATAACAATATTATTATGTCATTCATAAAGATAAACTAAAATACACTATATGCGTGATTAAAATCCACACTGATGTTTCAAAATGCATTTAAATTTAATTAACATTACATATATATATTTACTAGTATCTATCCGCGGCTTCGTCCGCTTATCCGACTATAGGAGCAGGTTCGATATTTTTCAAAATGGCGGAGATATGTGCTGTAAAATTGTTGTAATAAGCTTCTAGATACATTTACAACCCATCTCTAAATTTGTATCCTAGAATAAAGATTATCCATAAATCGATGACATATTGTTACTACTTTGATATGTCAGAATCTTGGTAAATATTATTATTACATACTTATATCAAACTAATTTATTCATCCGAAAGTTTGTGTGTAATTGTGGCATTATTTAAGTATGTCTATTTTCTCTTCACGCGGCAACGGCTGAATTAATTTTGATAAATTTGGAATGTACGTAGCTTATGCCTAGGATTATCAGATAGTTTGCTATTTAACTAGATAAACGCAGACAAAGTTGCGGGGCGGCACGGCTTGATCATCAATATATCCATAAAAAATCCAATGAAGGTAAACCCTAACTTTTATGACACTCAACTGACACAAATTGTTGTGTACAAATTATTGACGTAGAGTGTGAACCAATGCAAAATTAAAAATTACTAATTTCTTCAAGCCAATCAACTCATCTTCAAGCAAACATTTTGGCCTATAATAGTTATATAAGAAAAATATGACAACGTTATTAATTATCAATAGGAAATAAGCATACAATTTACATACAGGTCAAGTATATTTTTTTTAATTTTATTTTTATAAAATTACACCCATAATATGATTTTCTTCTTGAATTGCTTTTTATTAGGAGTTTTAATAAATAAAATGGATGGGAATTTCAAAATAGCAAAACGCTCGCTATTGGCTAAGCTTATCGTGACTAAGTTACACATTTTTGAGGTCACTGATTTGTCAACTTTTCTTTAATTCTATTCATTTGTTTTTTCAAAATCGCTGTTTTTAAATTTGCTAAACTTTTTTTCTCCGCTATACGGAGTCAATTTGAACTGACTCCAACTTTCCGAAATGTATCCCTACCAGTAACTGACGATCTCGAGTAACTCGGTTTGACTCTAACTTCAAAGCTCAATTTTGGTACTTCCATCGAGTCAAAAACCCAACTAGCTGCAAAAAAGCTGGGAATCCTTGCAAAGGTGAGACGATACTTTACACCGGGATAGTTGCTCAATTTGTATCAAGCACAAGTCCTAACATGTATGGAGTACTGTTCTCATCTTTAGGACGGTTCAGCTAAGTACCAGCTTGAGACTCTTGACACCATTGAGTGGAGACCCAAGAGACACATTGGTGGCGAGCAGCTATCTAATTCAAAGTTTCAGAGCTTGGGTCATCGCCGCGCCGCATGGTAGCTAGTCTCTCGGTTTTTATCGGATACATTTTGGTGAGTGTGCTAAGGAACTGCACGATCTAGTTCCCCCGTTCTATCGTCGGACAAGCAGACAAACTGCTAAGCGACACCATATAGCGGTGTCGCTTAGCAGTTTGTCTGTGTCTGTGTCAGTGCATCTGTGGACATTCCACAAATGCGCACTAAGCGTTTTGCCTCTACATTCATTGTGCGAACCGCAAAGGAATAGAATTCCTTACCTGAGTCGGTGTTTCCTGATGAGTACAATATGGGAGTCTTCAAGTCGCGAGTGAATAGGTATCTTCTAGGCAAGCTTGCCCCATCGTCGACCACATCGTCGCTTACCATCAGGTGAGATAGTGGTCAAAGTTTGCCTACTTGAATAAAAAAAAAACCTGATTGCATTTCCCAATGCCTATTTATTTCGATATGAGATGTATTGTTATGAAGGAAAATTTTCTTTCCGGCAATGTATTAACGGCAACAATCGAATAAAAATGTATGCATATTCCATATTTACAAACGTATTCATTAATATAATCATAATTGAGCATCAAGAAGGAACAAACTACAAACACACTCACAAACTTTTGCCTTGATAATATTAGTAGGAAGTATGATAGTAGGATAACTTTATTTTGTTTTTACAAAATATGTTTATAAATGGCGGATGTAGTTGTGTAGCTTGGCTTGTATACCCATATAACAAAAATAATATCATAAAACCAAATACTATTAGGAAAAAAAAACGGTTTATTGAGAATAGTTTGATAGTAGGTAGGGCATTTAGAAACATATTCTGTAAGGTTTCGATTAAACAAATAATTACGACAGATAAGATCTTATTATTACTACAGACTACAATTTCTACCTCTTGGAAACTTTTTTAGAACTAGTCGCTCTGTGCGAGAGGGACACAGGGGTCTTTTCTAACCTTTCACCCGATTTCGTCGGGACCGCAACCACGATTAGTTCTATATGCCTATTGATAAAACGATTTGACATTGTAAATACGCTCTTAGTTAGTTGTGATAAGATTCCATGCATGTTTGATATTCGGCACTGTAAGTTTGTCAGTTATCCATCCTATTACTTTAGCTACAACATCCTTGGTTTTTGTACTTTAAAAAGTTTTTAACAAGTATCTTATTATCTCATAGTACAATATACAATATGTGACTGCATCGAAATCAGTTTGTTGAATGTCAATGGATCATTGTTTAACTGTTTACGTAATGCATGTGCAACCTAGTTTCTAATCGCATTATAATAGAACTAACGTCATGAATGTATATTAAATTACACATACATAAACTTAACATAACATAAACGTTTTCACACTCGCAGCCCCACACTCCATTGACTTGTGTGGTGGGTGCCAGAAACATTTTAAATGTCACACACACAATCACAAACAGAAACAGAAACACAAAGAACAATGGCGAACTCCCATACATCGTTTTAGTTGAAGTAAAATAGCATCGTATATAGATAAAAAAATATCTTACGTAAGGCCGGTTGCCTTCTGAGCTTAATTTTAAAACAATTGTCGTTTTAGAAGGCCTAGTTATTAAGATATTAAACAAAACACATTTGTAGGATATGACTCAGCACACTTTGCCGATCTCTTTTTGAATACGCCAACAGTTCTGACAGTCGTGAATTCGTGATAAAAGCCCATTCCAAGGAGCCACCACTACGTTTAAACTTGAAATATATTATTACTTGACACTGGCTAAATGCACAAGATTGCGAAGCTAATATTAAAAGAAAAAAGAAAAAAAAAACAAACGTCAAAAGTGAAAACGTCATTCATACAACAGTTTGGTATTGCCATGACATTTGCTTTTTCCCCTTAAATGTCGATGACTGCAATAGCAACCGCAGCTAATTTTAGAAAACCTGTGAATGACAGACGGATTCTAGACAGCTGATGGTTCATACATAAGTTACCATAGTATTTTTTGTTTTATGGATACATCATAAGCATTAGCATTACGGCTTAGGAATATAGAGATGCACTAGGGTAAGGTAATGGACATGGTAACATCTTATTATATAACCACAGTATAGGAGTTTTGCCGCGAAAGTGAAAAAATGGCGTTGTTGATTTTGTGTAATTTTGCAAAACCTGTGATTCTTCGAGTGTTAATGTGTAAATAATGGTGGATTATTAACCGTTAATACTTAGTAAATGTGCATAAGTGTAGGCAAGTCATATAAAGTTGAAAAACGTGATTTTCGCCTTCGCTCCAAAACTCCAATAGAAGTTCTAGTAAAGTTTCTACCACTTTACTAGGGCATGACTTGACTATGACTGACTACTTGACTTTGACTGTGACTTGTGACTAATACTTTTATTATGAAGAATAGAAATTGTTAATATTTGTTTAATATTTCGACTGAAGGACTACGCATCCATGGTCATGAAATATTTTAAAAAAAAAAAAAAAAATAACCACAGTATAGACAAAATCAGAAAAATGAAAAATGGTGGAAAGTAATCGTTTTGTTTCTTTTAATGTGTATTTTTTTACCTGGCTTCGTCTGCCTTTTCTGTTGTTTTAGTAAATCTTTGTAATTTATTTGAGTGAATTTCGTTAATTTCACATTTAAATACGATCAAACATAGGCCAACTAAAATTTCGCCATTGTTCTTTTCCTTTAGGTGAAAACTTGTGTTCTGCCGGGAATCGAACCCGAGACAGGGGTATCGGTTTTAAGAAGGAGCTTAAAAAGCGAAAGCGCTAAAAAAAAGATTTTAGCTCGATTAAGTACCGTGATTAATGTTTATTCATTTAGTCAATATGAAACATCTCTACATTTTAATAAATAACTCTATGGAATTGTCCACTTTCTGTTAAAAGCAAAGAACCTTAGAAAACTAAAATGTATACAAACCTATGTAGAAGTTATCCCGAGGCGAAATTCTGATAGGCGAGCAAAGATAGAGCTCGTCCTGAAAAAAAAACACAATGTTAATTTAGATGAAATTGATGATAAATAATTGATTATTTTTTTATTTAAATCTAATAACTTTATTGCTCGCTTAACGAGCTTCTTGTATATTTATATATAATCTCAATCTCGGAAACGGCTCCAACGATTTTGATGAAATTTTGTAAATAACTTTAAACGAGCAATAATAACCCACGGCCGTAGGGTCTAGACTCCCCACAGATTAAGGGCCCGCCTCAAGTGAAATTTTTTCCTTTCTATTACTTCTGCCTAGTATAGTTAATTCTAAATAAACAAAAAATATAATTCATGACATAACGTTAACATAACAGTATTTATTTACTAAAATCACTAATTATACATATAAGAAAATTTTATACAAGTTGATATATTCTATTGGATGTATTGCTTATTGACAGAGAAATATTTGTTCTATTTTGACATATAACATTACGTAATTATAATTACTTAATACAAAAACATATAAACTGTTAACAACCCAGTTGGCGCAGTGGACAGGTCTCCGCCGTCCTGGGTTCGAAGGGACAAAAATTCCATCTCTAGGGATATTTGTGCTTCTAGTTCTGGGTGTGAGGTGTGTGGTGTGAATGTTTCCGTCACTCACAACACAAGTCTTTGATCTTAGTGTGGGGCTGTGAGTGTGAATGCGTTAGTTTGTTTGTTTGGTTATACTATTAGTATTTATTTTTCAATACATAAACTTTATTTATGCTAAATCATTTAGCATAAAAAATATAGCTCATAAAAGGACTGAATGGCGGCTATCAAAGACTTGTATATTGGGTGCCATAAGCATTCCCTATTCAAAAACAACAAATCTCCAAAGAAATAAGCTTAATTTTAGCTTAATTCAAATTGCAACCAAGTGCAACAGAGATAGGTAATACTCCTATTACCTAGACTCCGTCTCGGACTGCCTAATACTTGCAGCAATTACCTAATACTTGTTTCATAATAAAGGCAAGTGTTTTGTTATCAGGCACATCACGCAGTTGATCAGTTTCATTATCAAATGCCAATAAGTGTTGAGTGGGTTGTTCTCATAAACTCAATTACCAAAGGTCAAGGACTGTGTAGGTGTTAGGAAATGTCAATATAAATCAATACCTAGCTGTTTGACAAACTAAATGAATATTCACCAGCATAACATTAATACATACATATTGTTATATAGTACAAAAAAATATTTATTTTGACACGTAGCGAAAATATAACATAATAATAATGAAACACTAATCAACTTATCATTAAGAATTCCGAAATGGGTTTCCCTCACCACAAAAGTCAAGCACAAAACTCGACGCTGATTTTCAGGCAAACCCTCAGTTATATTAAAGTGTGAGTAAACTTAATTACAAATATATTTTTGCCAACTAGCAGTGCCCTGCGGCTTCACCCACTATTATCAAGTTAAATAGTAGCTAATGTGTTAATCCTAGGTATGAGCTATATTACATCTCAAATTTCATCCAATTCCATACAGCCGTTAAAGCATGAAGAGGGAACAAACATACTTACACACTTACACACAAACTAGTTCCTTTATGTGTTTTTTTAAAAGACCTTTAAGTATCAGCCCAAAAAATGGCTTCTTTTCTATAATAATAAAATTAGTAATAGGTATACATAGTTAGGTAAACTAAAATATATGCATTTTCTTAAAAAAACAAAAAAAATATTTGATTACCAGGATGCATTTAGGTACCTAAACATTGTTTCCTAAACATTGTTTTCATTTTAATTAATTATACATGAAGGTACATACATTTCTAACCCATATTGTATTTGATTTGATTACAATGATTCAATTAAGTTGCGGTAAGGCCTACACTGACGTACCACTTGGGGTGACATATATTTTCCAGGAATAAACCTTTTTTTTTCTATTACATTTGCCTACCAGTATATTTGTTATTGACCAAGAGAGAGTGAAGCGTCTCTGTTTCAACTTGGACATAATTGATTTCGTATTTCCGGATTGCCCATTCTTCTCCTCTACATGCTGCATTTCAAAACTGATTCTCCTGAAGTCGTTTCGTGAGCAGGTTTGATAATTCATTTTTTGTCGATTCAGTTTTTGGAATTTTTTCGAAATGGTATTGATAATTAAGGACGTTGCAAACGAACGTGAAAAAACATATTTCAGTCATTTCGAAAAATATGCGAGGTCTTTAGCTCACAGAACTACTAGTAATTATATATTACTTTAATGTGTGTGTAACTATGTTTGTTTTGTTTTCATGCTGGCTGTAATGATTGGATGGATTTGGATTAAATTTAGCGTGTGAGTGTGGGTTGAAAGTAGTGATTGAGAAATATATGAGGTTTTCGGTATCCTCATATGATAATTTAAGATCTTTGAGTTGAAACCATACATAAACGGCAATGTTCTACGGCCTTGTTGTAGTGTGTATGAGGTAGTACTGATACTCATGTGTAGATACTATTGTTTCGATGATCTCAAGATCACACAAGTACCTACAATAGTGCAATTTACTGCACTAATATTCTTGCCAGCATGTTTTCTAAGTATCGGTGTTCCTCCTATTTCTGCGATAGATAACATTCGCAGAGTTCATAAAATTATGTACCTAATTCATTACACACCTAATTCATTAAACCGGTATAGGTACATTAATTATAGAATTTTAAATTAGAAAAGGCTTACCTTGTGCGGATAGACATTTGGCATGAGAAAATCGTAGGAGTCCACTTCATGTGCGAACACACCGAAGCCGAACACACCTAGCATAATGAGCAGGGAAACCCCTATTTTATCCATTTTTTTAGTCATGAAATTAATGAAATAAGTACTGGAATTGCGCCTATACACTGCGCTATCGGAATTCACAATACGACTGAAATTATTTATATTTGAATGAACCTTATAAGTTAAATATGCTGCTACGTTGTCGTCACGTTGTTTTTTTATCACATTTACCAGTCGAAGCGGCGAGTGTTTGACTGTTTGTAAATTATTTTCGCAAATAAATTCGATCAATAAAGTTTACTAACGTCATAGCACGAGTTGCCAGTGAACTAATTCTCCCCGAATTTCTGGGTACCCGCGTACTTAATGCGTCGTCGTTGATAAATTAGACATTTAATTACCTGTGGAACCACAGTTAGAAACAATAGTTTGGTAGGAAAAAGTTTACTGGGAATAAGCAGGGAATTTCCTAATCACTCCGTAATGGTTTTGGTGACATTTGGTATTATTACTAGTTAAAGTTTATAAAAAGGGTTAGCGGGCTAAAGTTTTAATCTTTATGCATGATCTCGAATGACACAAGTGCTAAGACATTGTATTTTCATTATATATTTTAGAAAAAAATAAAATAATTAAAATTATTGTACTTTAGTTGTTTTCACAAAAAGTATTACGTTCTATTATTAATCAAGCGAAACGATCTCTAAATTAACTTGGATGGTGCAGCGCATTGTCCGAATATGTAAAACTATGGCCCAAAACCAGCAGTGGAAATTAAAATTAAAATACTTTATATTTTGATGGGCACCTATACGTAATTGGTAAGCAATTTTTTTTTATATCTACCCTTTTGGTGCATCGTTAAAAAAAACTTTGCAAGAAAATAACAATTTGGTAGGCCATGAAAGTCACTATTTATATATTTATACACGAGCATATAACTCAGATGCTTTCATTGACATATTTAAACGCCTGCAGTTTTTAAAACGGCAGCGATACTGAGTAGGTCTTTTCTCATTTAATGTCGAAAATGATGCCCTCTGTTATACATAATACATAAATAATAAGTGTCATCTTGACATCTCGATTCGTGTTTGAAAAAAAACACTAAATACACTTTTGCTCCATACAGAAAATTATTCAACATATTTTCCTCAGGAATGGACAGGTTTATCCAAAATCGTATAACAATAAAAGTCGCTAAGAGATTGGCGAACTATCTTGTAAAAAACCAGGGCAATCTAAGGACTTTGAAATCTATGTTCACTATTTTGTGATATGGGTCTACTGTGCGTTGGCGCGGAGAAACACGCAGCGGCGGCGCGGCGCCTGGCGTGAAAATAAGTTTCAAAAAGCTTTTTGTTTCTAGTTAGTTTCTAATCACCGCACCGCTTGTAGTTAGACACTATTGACTAACTAACCCTTTCATATGCAATAGGTAATTGGGCATAATAGTAACTCGCCTACGCGTAACAATTAAAAATATTTATTTTGTTTTATTTGTTTAATTTATAATTTCCTGAACTGTGTGGTATAATTGCTTAATAATAAAATAAGTTGTTCGCCTCAAAATGAGACCAAACGCCTATATTTTGTTAGAGAAATACTTTTGAAGTTAATTTTATTTGTAACTTTTTTTTAATATTAATTGTTTTTGTTGTTCTGGTACAGTATAATATAACGGATATTATAAGTAAGTTTCAATTGAAGTGTGCAGCCGTTTTTTAGATAGACCCCGGGACAGGTGGTAAAAGATGTAAATATAGTGACATTTTTGTCTTACCAAATGGTTATTTTAACAACATTAATGTTTTATAAAAAGGTTTTGTACACTACCGGCAAATATCTTTTCATTAATATCTAGTTAATATAGTTATAACTAAAAAAAAATATATTTTTGTTCTCACCTTCGTGTATATGTGACCCCTAAATGTTTTTGTGTTTCATATATTGTTAAAATTACCAACAATGGTAATTGGACTTGGATTTGGACAACAGCTTTACATATTCTCTGAGAATTTGAAGTTATTCGCTGGTAATGGCTTGTATGGTTTAGTCACTAAATGCCTCTGAAAGATGGACGGACGGACTCATGGACGGAGAAGGTGTTGAACTATCCAAACCAACTAAGATACATAACTTCACTCGATCAATTAATATCATCTAGTTTCCCTGAATACGATATGTCGTCATAAGTAATATAAAACTAGTAAATAGTAAGTTAATGTAAAACTAAGTAGTAAGGTAATGTGAAACTTCCTGGGAGCTATGGAGAGAAAGCAAAAATGTTATGTCACGCTTAGTAGCCACAGTTTACTTACTTTAATGCTCTTTTGCTGCCAGAAAATGTTTATAATTATGCAGTTAGCTAGCTGCATTGGTTTTTATAGTACTGTGTGGACAATTTTCAACGTTAGTTGGTAATACTGATATGTCTAGAAATTTTGACAGTTACTTTTTTATTACCTACTATATTTTGGCTTCACATTCTATTTTACCGTTTAATTTTAATATGATAAAAATATGGCAGTGCTATAATATCTAGTCTTTGAACGAGAAATTCTTGTATATTAGTATAATATGATCTGAATCTCAGAAACGGCTTCAACGATTTTCATGAAATGTAGTATGCAGAGAGGTTCGGGGGCGATAAATCGATCTAGCTAGGTTTCATTTTTAGAAAAAGTCGTATAAAATAAAATAAAAACCGAGCAAAGCTCAGCATCCAGAATACAAATTAATAAATAAAGATTCACAAGTTTTGAAAAATAATACAAAATCGACTTAGACATTTTTCACTTCCGCAGAGAAACTCTCACGAACTACCTATTAGAAACTCTAGCTAGTTCCTAATAATGGGTAGTTCGTCTATCTAAGCGTAACTCTTTCACTTAGGTACAGCTATCTAAGCGGAAACTCTTTAACTTAGGTACAGCCCTGCACTAAGTTCGACGAATTGATTCATGGATGGCGGAAAATTCCTTATATAGTAGGTTGGTAAACTACACAATACACTACACATAAAATAAATAGGTACCCCATCGAAATATTTATGAAGGTTTTTTAAGAAACACAGAGCAATAGAGCCTTGAAGTTTTCACGAATGTCAAGGGCAAACCAAATAAATTTAAATACTTGGCCATTGTTCCATATATCCAAGGATGCTACTATTTTTTAGTTATTCTAGAATTCGTTATTTTAACGTTTTTATTCATAATGCAGGCAAAGCCTTTAAATAAAATAGGTAAGGATGTAACTACCTACCCATATCCGAAACATAATTAATTTGGTATACTTTTCGCAATTACAATTTAAAATATTTCTTTACGAGTATTTAATTAAGTACCTGATTCACTAAATATGTGTATTTTGTAAGATACGGTTGATTATTTAATGATAAAGGACCTAATTACTTAAGGAAAATAACAAGAAAAACAAATGTTATATTTTGCATTTTTTATTTCTTATATTTAATCAAATATTACCATACCTAAACACATTCAAAATTGTGAACATTATTCGTGCTTAATTATGAATGCAAATTAGAGTGATTTAGTACATTAACATATTATAAGATTGTGGTTAAGTTATAAGTTTAGGTAGTAGCTACCTAGTGAGTTGCTTAAACATTCCACTAGAGATACATATAATTGGTTCAGTACGGCCATTAAACAATGTTCATTTCTATTTCATTTTTATTCATATATACATACTTAAGTGAGACTGCTTGGTTAGCTTACGCCAATAAAACGGCTATTGGCAGTTCTTTTACTTGTATTACAAACATTGTGGTATCATACTTAAAAATATATGTTATCTATATAAACATAAACATGGCATAGGTTCCCAATACATATCGTTAATAATCCTATCCTACTAATATTATAAATCCGAAAAAGTTTGTGTGAAAGTATGCAAGCGTGTAAGTAAGTTGGTTTCAGAGGAAAGGCTAAATCAGTTAAGCCTTTAAAGCTTGAAGAGTCATGCTTTAAAGGCTTAACTGATTTGGATGAAATTTGAAATGTACATAGCTTATACATAGCGAGCGAAGCCGAGGGGCACTAATCCTTCATAATCATAAGCCTGTATTCGTCTGCTCAGCTGGACATAGGCCTCTCCCAATGCACGCCACTGAGATCGATCTTCAGCTCTTCTTTTCCAACCGCTGCCAGCCACTTTACGAATGTCTTCGCTCCACCTAGCCAAAGGGCGTCCTCACAAACGTTTGCCGAGACTCGGTTCTCTCGGTCTCTCTCTATCTCTCTCACGTCTACCCCATCGGTTATCAGTTCTATGGCAAATATGACCAGCCCACTGCCACTCCAGCTTGCTAATCTTGTGGGCTATGTCGATAACTTTACTTTACTTACTTCCTTACTAATATTATGAACGCGAAAGTTTGTATGTATTCATTGATGTATGGATGTTTGTTACTCTTTTACGCAAAAACTACTGAATGGATTTTAATGAAACTTTACAATAACATAGCATATAAATCAGAATAATACATAGGCATATTTATAAAGATATTGTGTGAATAACGATACGTGTCAAGTAAGTAGGAAAAAAATCTGCCATCTGCGAGCTATTCTGGCATGCGCTGCAAAAACCTATACACGTAAGTATATAATAATCTATATATATAAAAGAAAGTCGTGTTAGTTACACTATTTATAACTCAAGAACGGCTGAACCGATTTGGCTGAAAATTGGTGGGGAGGTAGCTTAGAACCAGGAGACGGACATAGGATACTTTTTAGGAACGTCGCATTTTATTTTTATAGGTGTATAAAAATCATTTTCTCATACTTTACTCGGATTTGGTAAAGTACTAGACATACATAAACATGAAGGAGGTAATAATATGTCACGTGGCATTGTAACGCATGCCGGGTATGGCTTCCTAAACATGCACATTCGTTGACTGTTAGGCGGAACGAAGGTCGCCGGGACAGCTAGTGTATAATAAAAATGTTTATCTTATAGTCCAACAAAATAGCCCGCGACAGCATATATCTGATAAGCCATTATCGCCAAAATAGTACACTATAAATACAATAAAATTTAAAGCTACTCGAAGTACTAATCTTGCGGGCACGAAGTAGCGGGCACCTGCTAGTATATTAATACAATAAAATATAAAATTAATAATATTAATAATAATAATAATGTAGCTTTCTATTACAAAATTATCGTTTTAACCAATTTACAATATTAGTGTAAGCTGTGTATAACGTTAGACTTGGACAAAAAGCAAAGCGGGCAGAAGACAGTTCGCAAATCTTAGACTTCTTAAGCTCTAGGTACTAAGATTGCTAATTGGAATACTTGGCCTAGGTGGAATAACAAACTAACGGAGATTGGTCCGTGGTCCGTAGCTGTGCCCCGCGGCTTCGCCCGCGTTAATTAAGTTAAAAAGATAAAGTGTTATTCCGGAATCTAAACTATCTACATTCAAATTTCATCAAAATTGGTTCATTCGTTACGGACATAATAATATGTGGTAACAAACATTTACACACACACACACTTTCAAATTTATAATATTAGTAGGAGTAGGATGCACCTGGTACAATCTAAGTATCTCTATGACAATTCACGTGAGACAGTTAATAGGTTACAATTTGCTGACGTCCTTTTCCGGACGTTATAGGATAACGTCCGGAACGTTTATTTTTACCGAACTCAAAAAAGGAGGAGGTACTCAATTCGACTGTATTTTTTTTGTGTGTGTTACCTCATAACTTTTTTCAAAGTGAACCGAATTTGATGATTCTTTATTTATTAGAATGCTTCCCATGTTCATTAAAACTTGATGAAGATTTGACCACTTGCACAAATTTTTAGTAAGCCTCAATAATGCGTATTTTATTCATGTATTCTGATCAAGGGTACCGAAGAAATGACCCACCATCGACCGCATCGTCGCTTTCCATCAGGTGAGATAGCGGTCAAATGCTAGCCTATTTGTCATAAAAAAAAATGTCAGTTTTAAGCTTTACTTGCATTTAACAATAACATTTATGTTGAACATTTAAAGATTGTTTCTTTAACGTATAATAATGATAATTATGTAATAATGTTTAGTACCTATTTATACTATTAGCACACTAGACGGCGCTGCGAGTATTGGAACGCATACTCGCATATCTGACAAGTCGGGATCGGCGCGAAAAACGTCAAACAGAAGAAAATATGGCGACTGATGGGGGATTGTCTTGGTGTTGTAGTCTTCTTCTTCTTCTTCTTCTTCTTCTTAGTTATGGCTTCGCAATCTTGTGCATTTAGCCAGTGTCAAGTGATAATATAATATTTCAAGTGTATTTCATATTATAAGTCCTAGTCACAAGTCAAAGTCAAGTAAAAGAGTCAAGGTCCAGTCATAGTCAAGTCATGCCCTAGTAAAGTGGTGGAAACTTTACTAGAACTTCTATTGGAGTTTTGGAGCGAAGCGAAAATCACGTTTTTCAACTTTGTATGATTTGCCTACACTTATGCACGTTCACTTAGTATCAACGGTTAATAATCCACCATTATTACACATTAACACTCGAAGAATCACAGGTTTTGGAAAATTTTACAAAATCAACAACGCCATTTTTTCAGTCACGTCAAAAAACCGGTGTTGTAGTCGAGATGAAAAGGAAACTAAATAAAAGTAATCATATGTGATAAAGATGCTTTTTTTTTTCTTTGTTATTGGCTTCGCAATCTTGTGCATTTAGTGTCAAGTAATAATATATTTCAAGTGTATTTTATATTAAAAGTCCTAGTCACAAGTCACAGTCAAAGTCAAGTAAAAGAGTCAAGGTCCAGTCATAGTCAAGTCATGCCCTAGTAAAGTGGTAGAAACTTTACTAGAACTTCTATTGGAGTTTTGGAGCGAAGGCGAAAATCACGTTTTTCAACTTGGTATCATTTGCCTACACTTATGCACGTTTACTAAGTATTAACGGTTAATAATCAACCATTATTACACATTAACACCCGAAGAATCACTGGTTTTGGAAAATTATACAAAATCAACAACGCCATTTTTTCACTTTCGCGGCAAAAATCCATAAAGGTGCTTATCGGAGGTTTTGTATAGCAACCTACCGAAGATAATAATCGACGGTGTAAGAAAAAGGTTGTGTTGTTTTTAATACTATTTACTAAGCTATATAATTATAATAGGTAGGTACTTGATGATATATCTTAAATTAGATTTTTTGTATGCTCGTTAGGCAAGCATTTAAAAATCGATATTAGATTACAATCTGCTCGCGTCTTTGTTCGGTATATTTTTAAAGTTCTCTACTGCACTTTTACTCCAGTAGTAATAAGGTGGTCCAGGAGACAAACAAAACTTCTTTTTCAGTGGAGTACTGTTCTGCACCCAATACATCAGGTAGAAATGGCACATTTCGTGCTTGTTTGTTCTTCTGGAAAAAATAATAATTTATTAATAATTTAAGTAACTAGTTTAGTCTTAAGTAACTTTTGTGGATTCTAATGAACTCTTTCTGACGAACAAGTGCAAAACGCGAGCGAAGTTTCTATGATTCAGCTTGGCCAAAATTGCTTTCGCATGTCCGGCTCTCAGCAAGCTCTTTCATGTCCGGATTTCCGATTGTTTTCCACTACCGGTCGCATTTCTCAACCGATTTTCTTGAAATTTTGTAAGTAGCCAGTGGCTTGAACACGTTTTTAGGGAGAACTCGACAATCTATGGCGGCCCTCTCCGAGCGCGCGCCCGTCGGCAGAAATTCGAGTGTTAGGACCACTTAGAATGGTTTGTTTGCTAAACAAATGACCATTATGGGCTGGTAAAAGATTACCGCTTCATCTCAAGTGTTTATTTTAAGTGTGTTACAAAGTAATTGATTGAATTAAACACGTTAGAAGTTTGTCACAGGGAAAAATGAGTTCTTCAGATATCTTTATTTTTTGTCGTAAATAGCGATCGATAACATATATTTTTTTTGTTGTTAAAATGATGTATTTTAACTATGCTTTTGATTGCATATTAATTTATGTCATTGTGCAAATGATTAATTACCTTAAAAAATTAAGGAACGATTGAGTAAATTTCCCGCGCGGCGCATTAATTTGTCAAAACGCGCGCTGTAAATATGCGTTCATTGTAATTCATTTAAAACATGCAGGTGATAAACAAAAGTATTGCTATAATAAGCCGTTCCTTACCTTCACAATTTCATAAAAAAATAAACACCTTTCTCAGAAAAACTTGTTGTAATATCGGAAACTCTGATCGGAAAGAAAAAAAAACGCCTCGTTACCATAGTCACTTTTGAGTGACAATTGTTATTTGCCTTTTGACTTTCTCAGTAAAGAAACAAAATGAACATAGAGAAAAGATCCTCTTGTTGGCAGAAAAGTGCGCCAAATAATAACACTGTCATAATATTTACACAAAACAAATGGCTGAATTAGCGCGCGAAAGCATCGTCGCCCCGCGTCGGGCGAGTCCATTATTTATATAAAAGGCAAAACCATCATTCTACATATTCCACAAATAACGAAATTGTTTAAATTACATAAATGCTAAAGCAATGATTTTTCCAATGTATAAAATACATATCATAACATAGAAATTGGCGATTACCCCTTGAACTCGAGCCAGCAGTGCACCGTGAGCCTGGGCGAGTCCATTTTGGCGGCAGCAAAGGATTCTGCCGCGCCGGCATAATACGGTGATTACGCGTAAACGTAAATAATTAAGGATAGCAATATGCACATAAATCTAATGATTAATACCTACCACGTCGTATTTCAGTAGCAGTTAGAGCAAATATAAAAAAATACGATAGTTATTACTTGACAAAAAATCATAACTCACGCAATTTTCGTCAATGTTGTTACTCGAAGAAGATATTTATTACTTTACATGCGTTTTTCATAAAAACCCATTACGTAAATAGATACAGCTTAAAACAAGGAATAAATATTAGTATAACACTCAATAAAATAACTTCTTTCGGCAATTTTGTATTTTTTTTTTAAAACACTTAACTTTCCTTGCACTCAAACGACTTTCTCATTTTCATTGTTTGAAAATGTCTAATAGTTTCATTTTACTTTGACATTTTAGCGATGGAAAATATTGCTACATTATTAATCTTAATTTCCCCATAGCTTAAAGGAGTGCACTCACGGCCAAACTTAAATTATGACGAAAAATCAGAGATACGGACCGACCACACCGTTTTGGTTCCAATTGGAACCATGTTCAATTGGGCTTGGCAGAAATCGGTGCCTCTCGGCACCGCGTTCAGTTGAGTCGGTAGGTTCGATAATTATATTTTATTAAAGGTCAATTCAGTTTTTGTTTTTAAGCTATTGCATAGCTTCTATCGCGGGCCTTGAGCGTGGAGACCGAATCCAGAAATTCCGTAACGAAAATAACCTAACACCCCCCACTCCGACCGGCACAGCGGTGATACTTTTTAGTTTTGCCATCTATCGATGAATAGCAGAACTTTTAATGACTTTTTTTAAATATCACGCTTGTGTCTTTAGTTCAGCAACTCGCCTCTAGGTGGCATTGGTTGTATCGGCGTTACTGCGTATGCGTAATCCCCCTCTTCGCCCCGCAATTTGGTGACTCATGCCTGCTTAGAGTTTCGGCGTTATTAATTATTATACTGCATAAATAAAATAAATAAATAACTATAATTGCATAAGTTGATAAAAAAAGCTATGCAATAGCTTTACCGCGGCAGTCCCACACGTCTTTTTTTTTTAATGTCATAGATATGGGAGTCGAATACGTAAAAACAGTTCATCCATTTCAAAAATATGGTCTTCAGCTCACAGAGTCACTAGTTTCAGTTTTAGAAAATTACATAGATACCTACTCATGCGTTTCATATTTATAAACATCAAGAAATGAACTAAACTTAGAGATATTTTAATTGGTGCCATGATGACTGCTAACATAAAAAGTAACTAAGTAATACACTTTTTTTTAAACATTATGTATTTAGGTAATGAAGTACTGAATATTAACTGTAGTACTTATATGATTCGGCTTTAATATAAAAGTGAAATCTAATATCTTTAAACGAGCAATATATATATATATATATATATATTTGTAATCAGGATTTCGGAAACGGCTCCAATGATTTTCATGAAAGTTTATGATAACGGGTTTTTCGGCCCAAGGAATCGATTTATCAACGTTCCAGGTCCGAGAAATGCTCGGTTCCCAAACTGCATTTGAAAAACCGGGTTGGAGAAACTATCAGCGCCATCTATTAAGCCATGACCGATGTAAAAAACTGTTTCTACTCGACACTAGATGTAGCTTTCTGAGGCTACAAATTCAATCCCATTCTACCAAAATCAAAAAACCGAGCAAAGCTCGGTCATCCGGGTATTTAAATAAATGCTTGCAAAAGAAGTCATACAATAAAAATAAAATAACACGAAATAAATGTCGACGAACTAGACATAGACAACGCGTTAACCAATTCCCGTTTTTATTTGATTATAACAAAATTTGCGTGTGTTTTTTCAAAATATTATACAATAATGTTTACCTACCCAATCGTTACTCGACGGAATTGAGTATTTTTGATAGTACACCGAGCAGCAAGAATATCACCATACTGTATCGGAGCATTGTCGGCCACTGGGAAGAAACCTTGCCGTAGTCGAGGGTTCCTCTTTCCGAGAAGGGTCCACTTGTCAGCGACTTCACCCTGGCGGACCACGTACCCGGATACTACAGTTCCTGGAAAACAAATTAAGCTACCTGTCAAAAACTTTTTCAAAACAAGCTTTTAGAAGTCCGCCATGTTGGATTTAGTTACGTCACTTTATTTTTCGAGTTATTCTCATCAAGCTCTTTCATTTGATACCAATTTGATACCCATAATTATTGTAGTAGTGCATTAAAAATTATTTGTCCGTTATTTTGAATGTTTCGCCATGTTGGATTTAGAATGACGTCTCACAGCTAACCTTGCATTGTCATCCAAACTAAACGTGAAAACAAAATTTTAACACAATTGGCTGAAGATATCTGCTTCAAAATTGAGTTGCAAGATTCTACCCGAACAAACATATTTCCAAATTAAATAAAAGCTTGTAATAAATAGTTTATCTTGGAGCATCCAGATTACAAAGAGGCGATG
Organism: Lomographa bimaculata; assembly: GCA_948107665.1. Taxonomy (NCBI): domain Eukaryota; kingdom Metazoa; phylum Arthropoda; class Insecta; order Lepidoptera; family Geometridae; genus Lomographa; species Lomographa bimaculata. The sequence continues at coordinate 4,887,651 of OX403586.1, read as the reverse complement.
ATAAGCTAGTCGAGTCCAAATTGCAGAGTCGGGGTCACCGACGTAATGTCGCGAGCCTATGGGTATTCTATCGTTTACATTTTGGAGAGTGTGCGCAGGAATTACACGAGGTCATTCCACCTTGTCGTTTTACCATCTACCAACAAGACAAACTGTTAAACGTCATCCATATATAGTTGACATACCTCGAGTTCATCCGTATTGCGAAGGAGTGGAACTCATTGCCCTCGTCTTTGTTCCCCGAACGTTATAATCTGGGAGTCTTCAAGTCAAGAGTGAATAGATACCTCCTAGGCAAGCATGGTACATCTTCGGCCGCGTCATCACTTTCCATCAGGTGAGATTGTAGTTAAATGCTTGCCTATCGGCTATACAAAAAAAGAGGGCGTTTCCCAATAAGTTATATTATATCCCAATGTACAGGGCAGAGAAATGCCCGTTGGGAGGAAAAACTACAGGACAGGGTAAGAAAATGCCTTCAATGGAGCACACATCTAAAGTGATGAAACTCTGTAAAAAAACGAGGTTCGGTAAACAGACTTCGCGATTTTGCGTGTCGATCTGACGGCGCTGGGGCGACATCGACACCACCCTTTTAAAGAACAGTCAGATCGCAGGACTGCTCTGGCAAGACTAGTTAGTTTAGGTTGAAAAGAACAAGATTGCAAAGTCTTGAACATCGGCGTAAAGTTGCAAGCCTATCGGGATTCTATAAAATACATTACGGTGAATGTGCTCAGGAACTACACAACCTTGTTCCCGCTTCACCTTTTTTCCACCTTACATCTAGAAGAACGGCGTCGCGTCACCCATTTATGGTTGAGATACCGTTCATTCGGACGAAACGTTTCGCGTCTTCGTTCATTTATAGAACAGCAAAAGAATTGAACCCTTTGCCGTCGTCTGTGTTTCCCGAAAGGTACAATATGGGTCTGTTCAAAAGTAAAGTGAATAGGTATTTACTAAGCAAGCGTGCTCAACCTTAGACTACATCGTCACTTTCCATCAGGTGTGATTGTGGTCAAACGTTTGCTTAGTCTGTAATAAAAAACAAAATTTTCCAGTGTTGCTGTTACACTGTAGTACTGGCAACTTGCTCTCTTTAGTACGCGTGGGTACAGTTTCATACGTATAAATAGGATATTATAATCAATAATATCAAGACGAAATTCAATAACTGAAATCAGGATTACTATGACGTGTATTAAAATATACTAAATGGCTTAGATTAAAACTATTTTTTTTTACGTTTCTTTACCGGTTCGAATTCATATTGCAGCCTTTCGCCGCCACGAATTATCCACAATTGCATATTTATTCCTCAATAGCTCATTGCTTCAACAATAGGGGTAGAATTAGAACGGCTCTAACCCCCAGTCACCGTCTTACTGTGTAGACCATGCGTTACTATAGGTACATGTATATTTTAGAAATCGTATCTTGGAGCTCTTTTATTTGATAACCGTAACCATAATGGTAGGTATTTGTCTATTTAAGGTATAATTATTCCAAGTAATTGAAGTGAAGTGAAGAAAAACATTATGTGCGAGTGTGTGTTTGTGTGTGTGTATGCGTGCTAAGATAAATTGTGCATGTATGTGAATTTATGGTGTACTTTGTGTTTGACGACCCAGTTGGTGCAGTGGACAGGTCTCCGCCCTCTTCGCCGTGGGTCCTGGGTTCGATTCCCGGCAGGAGCAAAAATTCCTACCCTAGGGATATTTGTACTTCTGATTCTGGGTGTTAAGTGTGTGTGATGATTTCGGCACCCACGATACAAGCCTTTGAACTTAGTGTGGGGCTGTGTGTGTGAATGCGTTTGTTTGTGTCTTTGTTTGTAATTGTTTTCAACAGGGTCTAATATTTAAATTAAATCATTGTGTTTGTATACGCGAATTGAGAGAAATTGAGATAAATTCAACGATAGCTGATATATAATATTACAATCGGTTTATTAATGTGTGTGCTGTGAAGGAACAAACGAACATACATACACAAGGTGCTAAAATCATAATTTGCCTTTAAGCTTCGCTGTAGGCGGATGATTAAATAACAATACAGTCGAGAAAAAAAGTGGATTGCGTCACTAGACGTATTGCTAAAAAGTAAACACATTAAAATTTCCTCAGAGTTTACCTGTTATTATTGTGGATCATAAACACAGAACATATTTTTCTCTCCTGATTTGATCCATATTCGTCCCTAAATGTTTGTTCCACATTTAAAAAATCCACATTCGGCCCACATGTATGTCCTTATTCGTCCCGAAATTTTAATTTTTCCTTTAATTATTATTTTAATCCAGATTCGTCCCATTTTCCCGTCTTCGTACGGCCCACTTTTTTTCCCTTTAGTTTAAATGCTAATTTTAGTACAGACAGTCTCAAAAGCGCGCACCCGCCCAAGAACTACCGATCATTTTAACATTATCTAATCATTGAACTTACCGAGAGAGTGTGTGTGTATACGGTATGCCAAAGGATGTATAACCTTGTTCTGTGTTATAGTACAAGCAGATTCAATATGCTCTATCGAATCCGGAGGAATATAACCATTATTGGAACCCAGGACAATAATACCGGCTTCATGTGGCATGCTGCAGAGGAGAACATTATATAATTAGGTATTATTATCACATATCTAAAAAAAAAATTTCGAAATAGGCTCACGTGGAGAAAAGTTACGAGGTAAAACACATAAAAAAAAAATACAGTCGACTTAAGTACATCCTCCTGTTTTGGGAAGTCAGTAAAAACATAAGGTTAAGGCTCATAAGGCCATGAAATATAGTAACTCTCCACTGATACCTCTTTGATTTAGACTCTATGATATACTCTTTGATGACATGCACACCATTCGCACATTTGTTTGTAGGATACTTTTTTCTGAGTAAACCAAAGAATACAGAAAGAACGAGAATACAGAATGTTCTTTCTGTATTCTGAGGAGTAAACTTACCGGGTGAAATTGAATGGTCTAATTTGGTATTTTGAAATAATTAAGGTACTTACTATTTGTCTGTGTACATCAATATAATGCCAGAATTGTCAATAGTGCCTCCTGGAATAGAAGAGATATATCTTGTACAGTTAATACATAACTTTCTCCTAACCCTAATTCCACACATGGCGTGTTTTCTTTATCCATTGTTAGTCATGTGTAAGCCGCAAAGATTTAGCAGCTAGAGAAGTTTTTCTCCACGGAATAGGACTTCCTACTTATAATGCTCTGTGCTTGTATCCTATTTTGATAGTTAGCATTCCTCGACACTCTCACTTCATTCTTACCTATTGATGTTATCTTTTACAAAATCTATGCATATTTTCTTTTGCCTTCTTCCTTTAATCCATTTTATTCCCATCCATACAACTTTTCAGCTCTGTTAGATAATGCTTACTTTAAAAATTAGTTTTAATTTTAAAAAGGTGTACCTCAGGTGTCTTAATTTCGTGTTGGCTCTGTTAGTAGTAGGTACCTACTATCCGTAGTTTACCACCTTCTATTACAAAAACTAATACATGCGCCAACAGATATTCGGGCAGCTATCCTTTAGTGCTAGTTTTCATTAGATACTTATCTAGCATGCGTATCACCACTGACACCATCATCACTTACTTACCATAAATGAGATAGTGGCAAAGCGGGAGTTTAAAAAACTCATTTTTAATACCTACCTAGGTTCTGTGATAATAATATCAGTAAATTTGAACCATACATAGCTTATACGTAAGAATTACACGTCATAGGCTACTTTTGAACTCGATAAACGTGGTCGAAGCCGCTGGTGTGTCGCTGGTGGCCGCACGGTTAGTAAATCATATTACCCTGATTATTTGACAAAAAACGTAAGTATAATTTATTTTTAACATAACATCAATACTTTCACATTTACAGCTTCACACTAAGTTCAAAAACGTGTGTTTTGGGTGCTGGAAACATTCACTCAATTTGAGCGGGCGGGCGCATCCGACGCTAACCTCTAATTGCCTATCTCTTAGGGGCTTGATATTCAAAGCGTCGCCCGAGGCGCGCGCTTTGTATATCAAGGTCCCTTAGGCGTCATACATTTTTTTTTTTTTTTCCTTATTTTTGGCTTCGCAGTCTTGTGCATTTAGCCAGTGTCAAGTGATAATATATTTCAAGTGTATTTCATATTATAGGTCCTAGTCACAAGTCACAGTCAAAGTGAAGTAAAAGAGTCAAGGTCCAGTCGTAGTCAAGTCATGCCCTAGTAAAGTGGTAGAAACTTTACTAGAACTTCTATTGGAGTTTTGGAGCGAAGGTGAAAATCACGTTTTTCAACTTTGTATGATTTGCCTACACTTATGCACGTTCACTAAGTATTAACGGTTAATAATCCACCATTATTACACATTAACACTCGAAGAATCACAGGTTTTGGAAAATTTTACAAAATCAACAACGCCATTTTTTCACTTTCGCGGCAAAACTCCGTCATACATTTTATCTTCACAGTAGGTACTCGGGGCACGCGCCTCGGGCGCTTTGTATATCAAGTCCCTTTGGTGCAAAATGACAGTGACAGCTGAGGCCAGATTTTTAGGTTTTGTCAGCGTTTTAAACCTATTGAAATTCCGTTTTATAAAAGCGTGTATAATGGAACGACATAACTTTCAATTCGAAAACGACAATCATAACTATTTATAAATAAGGTTCAGTATTGCTTTTCAAATAGAAACTAATCGCAACAAAGATACGCAATGCAGGGTCTGGACATAATGCTCGTGGTTTGTTTGTCCACATTTATGAAATACATAAATTATCAAAGTCCTTTTATATGAGATTATACTCTAAATGCCTATTAACAATGATCAAATTGTGGCTTCCTGTCACATCTGTCCCTGAAGACGGAGCTGAAAAGCGGTCACCATTCATCGAGCTACCAATACATGGATTTCGGGTCCGCGCTCAAAAGTATATATATCCATAGAACATACACGACAGAACGAAACATAAGTGACACTCCCGCCTCGTTAGGTGAAAATAGTGCGACCCTCGTCAGTCGAAGCTGCATACGTTGATAGATTGTAGCAAGCAAAAGTAAGGTGTAGTAATGGAGATTAGACATATATTAAATTGTTTTAGTTTGTTTACAATCATATAACATTTATCCAGGTTGGTGTAGGTTAATAAGTACACTTAATTCGTGAAGTTTATGTAAGACCCGAGGTCCACTTGTTTGTAGGTCGATGTCACCCTTATGTAAACTTACTTTTCAAGCTGATAATAATAAGACCAAACCTAGGGCGTCTCGGTTTACCAATACGGCTAGTCTCTGTCGAATTTTCTGCTTCATCTTCAGATCCTGGTCAAGAATGTTTTGCAATTTTACCATGTACTTGCTATGGGTACAATATAGGTATTAGTATTATACGGTTTTAGGTATAATTGAGGGCCTAATTTGTGTAAATAATAGTGGTCAAAGGCTGGCCTATCTGATATAAAACAATTAACTTTTAAACTTTAATACTATAGTGATTAATATCGTATACTGATCAGTTCAAAATTACGGTTGATTTCAAAATTTAAAGTGTTTAAAACGCGTTGGAAACATGATCAATTTAACAACGATTTTAAGCCGGTCAGTATGATAACTATTGCACTGTTAAATAGATCATTTTACGTGTGGAAAAAGAAAAAAGTCTAGACATGTTAACAAAATAGTTCCCAAAATCTACCGAGATGACATGATAAAACTCTAGATATCCGGTGACGACGTAGAGGGACGACGGGGAGGGGGATAAGTGAAGTCCCCCTCGAACTCTCCTCCCCTAAAAAAATTATAACCCCAAACTTTACATTAGTTAGGAGTTATTATTTTTTTCAGTTAAAAATCCCAATCTGTCAAATAAAGTATTTCCTAGTCATAAAAAATAACAATATTTTAAGTCAAAGTTGGTTCTGGCACTTCTCTGGCTGCTGCCGTTGCATGCCAGCTTCACTCGGTTCTTGCGTTGTGGTGGTTACTATCAACCTAACATAACCAACCAGATGTAATTAAATAATTAATTTTAATCCGTATCATCCGTACAGCGAAAGAGTGGAATTCATTTTTAAGTTTCCCGAGAGGTACAATCTGGGTGTCTTCAAATCTAGAATAAATAGGTATGTTCTAGGCATGTTACATCTTTGGCCGCATCTTCGTGCTTTCCATCACATGAGATAGTGGTCAAATGCTTGCGTATCTAGAATAAAAAAGAGTGCTACCCCAGATAGGCAGTGTACTCATATTTTTGTCATATTACAAAAAAATAAAAAATAATACGTATTTTCTAGACTGGCAAGCGAAGTGTCGGAAGACCGCCCACAAGGTGGACGGACGACATAATGAAGGTCGCAGGAAGACGCTGGATACAGGCCGCTAACAACCGTTCTTTTTAGAGATCTTTGGGGAGGCCTATGTCCAGCAGGGGACTTCTTGTGGCTGAGATAATGATGATTTCCTAGAGCCAAAACTAAGGTTCAAGGTTTAAGTTGAGACAAGATCTCTAAAATCTAACCATAATTAATATATATATATATTTATTAATGTACAAACTTAGGTGGTAGGTTTACAAGATATATTACATAAATTTAAAGGTTATGATACCAATAGTAGCAATAATATGTAAACCATGCAGTGTTGTGATCCCTAGGGCCCGCACTAGGCTAGCCTGTGTCGCGAGCTCCTAGTCTCTTCAATTTGTCTATATTAAATATGTTGACGAGTTTATATATATTGGGACATATGACGTGTGTTAGTCTGCAAGTGTCGTGTTCGAGTGTTAGTCTGCAAGTGTCGTAAATGAGTGGTCTGCTAGTGTCGTGATAGTGTTAGTCTGCAAGTGTCGTGATTGAGTGTTAGTCTGCAAGTAGTCGTCAATAATCAATAATTAAGATCAAGTTACGGATATCTATATAATAGTCAACCCCGAAATATTGATATGATCTAACAACTCCTTCGGAAGGTCTTTTTTTACGCTCGATAGGCAAGCATTTGACCACAATCTTATATGATGGAAAGTGATGATGTAGTATTGCCTAGAAGATACCTTTTAACCCTTGACTGAAGAGTCCCAGATTGTATATACATAAGATATACAAAAAAAGGAAATAATGAATGATAATGAAACTTACTTCTACGATAGTGTACTTGAAGTATGAGATATGGAATTGAAGAATTCGGGCCAACGTGAAATCCGACGTCCTTTGGCAGGTGGAGGCCTGGGGCTTCTTTGCTCCAAACGTATAAAACCTGAGAACAAGTAGAATAGAATATAATATAAATTTATTTTTATAAGTTACATTAATAATTAGTATAAGGAATAAATATAATGCAATTAAGACTTAAAAATACCCTAATCATTAATGAACACACAAATACGTACTATGGAGTGGAAATCGTTGCCTGCGTCATTGTTCCCCGAAGGGTATAATCTGGGAGTCTTCAAATCAAGAGTGAATAGGTATCTTCTAGGCAAGCATGTCACATCTTCGGCCGTATCATCACTTTCTACAGATGAGATAGTGGTCAAATGCTTGCCTATTTAGGATATAAAAAAGTAAATAGTTAAATGAATTTCCTATTACCTAGCCAGCAATCTAGTCTATATAACAACAGGATGTTCCGCTATGTATAAGTAGGTATCTCATTTCGATTCTAATCAGTTTTTATTGACATCTAGATGAATAAACTGAGACTGAGACTGAGACCTCCTATTACCTATTTCTGATGCGAACGGTTTCAATTTGAATACGACAAAACACCTAAGAAATAAGGTTCATTTTTGCTTAATTGAATAGAATATAAACTTCTCGCAACAGGGATCAGAACAGGGGGCAGAACATATTGAGTGAATACAAACAAAACAAACGCATTCTCACTAACAGCCGCACACTTAGTTCAAAGACTTGTATCGTGGGTGCCGGAAACATTCACATCACACACATTACACCCAGAACCAGAAACACAAATATCCCTTGGGAAGGAATTTGTGGTCCTGCCGGGAATTGAACTCAGGACCCACGGCGCAGTGGACAGATGTCCACCCTCGCCAACTGGGTCGTCATGAATGGAATAAACGGGAAATGAGTGAAGGATGAGTGAAGGGAGAGATGGAGACGATTGTGAGCAAAAGCACAACGTACTTATTGATGTTAAAAAAATATCCTATTCTATTCATATTATAAATCCGAATGTTTGTGTGTAAGTGTGTAAGTATGTTTGTTCCCTCTTTACGCTTTAACGGCTGAACGGATTTGGATGAAACTTGGAATGTACATAGATAATACCTAGGAATAACACATAGGCTACTTTTTAACTTGATAATAGCAGGTGAAGCCGGGGGGCACGGCTAGTTTAAATATAAAACCAGAGTCCGACGACGCATATTGCATAACATATAGCTTACAATATTTTAAGGGCATAATAACTAAAGCAACATTCATCTCTCATTATCAAAGATAATTAAGTAATATACTCACCCGCATCGACTCATCAATAAAGGACAGCTAATTTGTCCGAAACTAGTCCAAAGAAGTAAGTCGACATTTTTACGTGTTTCAAGCCGTATATAACATTGAAACATTTTGTTTTTTTTTGACGATTCAGTTGGCGATCAGATCTCTGCCATCTGCGCCGCGGGTCCTGGGTTAGATTCCCAGCAGGAGCACAATTTTTACATCCCAAAGACATTTGTGTTTCTGGTTCTGGGTGTGATTGTGTATGTATCATATGTAAATGTTTCCGGCACCCACGATACAAGTCTTTAAACTGAGTGTGGGGCTGTGAGTGTGAGAAATTTTAATGAAAGTATGTGATACGAATGCATGGTTATTAAAAGTAATAATAATAAAATAGCTAGACTGATTCGTGAACTTTCCTATACGGCAGTCATGATTGGTCGGGAACATAACAGAAATAATGTCAAATTGTACGAACCTCGTTGGATTTGATACGAAATAATAATATAATGTTTTTCCACGGGCCACCGGGTACTCAATCAAATTTTAATGAAAATATAGAGAAATATGTGCATCCTTTTATTACAACAATTGAAACGCAAGCAAAGCTTAAAAAAACCGACTTCATCGCTTATATTTATTTCGGTTTTGGCTTGACCGATTTCGATAAAATTTATATGGGACCTCTGAAGTATACTCTACCAATAAAAAAAGACAAATAAAATCGATTCATAATAGGCGGAGATATCGCGTAACATACATAAAAATAATTAAACGCAAGCAAAGCTTAAAAAAACCGACTTTTCCGCTTTATCTTCGGAACCTTGATCAGATTTAATGTATTAAACACGCATTATTGACTATAACTCAAAAACTAGATATCAGATCTTGATCAAATTTAAATGTGACCAATAAGAAAGCAACATCTTTCAAACTAAAAGAAATTTCGAAATCTGCTCACGTGGAGAGAAGTTATAAGGTAACAAACATAAAATAAATACGGTCGACTTGAGTTACCTTCTCCTTTTTTGGGAAGTCGAATTGAGAACCTCCATTTTTTTTAAATTGGTTGAAAAAACATAGGAATTTTGAGTGTATATAATTATGTAAGTGAATTTGCTATAGATACCTGAGATCCATTATTGCATGGTGATTTCCTACATTCCCTGAAAAATAAACGTAAAATAAATTGTTTTGCTGAAGTTTTCGTGAGACTGAGAAATGTTTAAACCATTGGATCATCCAATGGTTTAAAAATTTCTCAGTCTCACTATGTGATTTGAACAAAATAGTCGACCTAGGTTTCGAGCATGCACTATGTGACAATGACAATCTTTGTCGATACTTAGGTCGGCAACTTTGATTAAACGTATACAAGCATTTTCCTTATTTTTACATTATTTGCAACAAAAATCTCAAAAAATAATAAATCAATAAAGAATTCTGTACAATATGACAAGAAGGCAACCAAATAATTTGCCTGGTGGTGCCACCATACGGTATAACTTTATAGTACATAATAATTTATTGTACCTATAATAACAAGCGGCAAAATCAATATGCAAAATACCCAAGACCTTCTGTCTGAAAACGGCTGCACCGATTTTCACGTAACATAACTTCTTAGCTACTAAATTTATAGTAGTTTATTAAGGTGACTTAATCGAGAGTACTCTTGCACTGACGATCAAGTCACTTTTTAAACAAAAAAAACCTACATCAAAATTGGTTCAGCCGTTTGGAGCTACGATGTCACCGATAGACACCCTGATCCTTCTATGTGACTCCATTGAGCTAGTCGCGTGAGCGTTCGCCTTTTAAACAGGGGTATCGGGTTCGATTCCCGGCGGGAACACAAGTTTCTCCTCAAAGAAAATTTGTGTTTCTAGTTCTCGTAGTGACTGTGTATGTGATGTGTTGCCAGTACCCACGACATAAGTCATGAATTTCGTTGAGGCTGTGAGTGTGAAAGCGTTTATGTTATATAACTTTCCAAGGTTACAATTGTACAGGTTTTTAAACTGTGCAGCTTTCACCCAGGCAACTTTTGGATGCCTTAGCAATGTCATCTTACCATTACATTGGGTTGAAGGACTTGAAGGTTAGCCTTAGAAACGCAATACATGAAGAACGAGTAAAAAATTATTCGGTTTATCCAAATTGTAAAGTCAATTATACTCAATTACACTTATTCATTATATAAAACGACTCATACCAAACTGATTCTCTTGAAGCAGGCACTTCACAGCCTAACAGCATCATATGATGTGCATAGTTCAAAGCAGGGGCGGGCTCAAAACCCACTGAAATAAAAAATTACATTTGAAAACATCGGATCAACTTCTTAATCTCAGCCGGATCACGCACGGAGTTCTCTGAAATGGATTCTCGAACAGTTCCAATTTTTATTGGGTTACAAATAACTATAACGTTCTTTCGTATTTGTTATCAAGAGTATGGAGGCAAGGTTATCGGTATTCTATCGCTTAAATTTTGGAGAGTGTGCACAGGAATTACATGTTAATTCCACCATGCCTTTTTTACCATCTAACAACAAGACAAACTATCAAACGTCATCCATTTATGGTCGACATACCTCCAGTTCGTTGGAAACTACCCCAAGTTTCAACAGAGATCGTATATAGAGTACTATCTGCCATCTATGGAATATTTCATCTACTAAGAAATAGCATTGACTTCTGTGATAGAAACAAGACAAAAAGATATCTATCATGTGTTATATGTCGCACATTGAAAATCTTAACCTATTTACAGTTACTGAACGAGCAAAGCTCCCTGTTGACTTGGCTGGTTCAGCACTTTCTCTGTCTGTCTGTCTTTCAAAGTCAATTATCATCTAAACCTTACAACCAAATAACTCCAAATTCACAGAGAACATGTAAAGCTGTGGCCCAAATATGAAAATGATATAAATGAAAATATTAGGGGGGCGTCCATATACGTAAGTGCGGGGCGAATAATTTTTTTATATTCCTCTGTATATGCTTTGTGGCGTATCATTGAAAAGAACTTTATAAGTAAAGTACGAAACCGCTTTTAGGTTCTGGTTATGATTGTATCTATATAGTTAGGTTGTATTTATATAGGTTCTAGTTGTGATTGTGTGTGTGTGATGTGAATGTTTCCGGCACCCACGACACAAGTCATCGAACTTAGTGTGGGGCTGTGAGTGTGAAAACGTTTACGTTTAACGTTTACTGACCTAAATAGAAGTCCCCACGTATTTTTGCCGATGCGCATATATTAGTTTCTCCCTGAAATAAAATAAATGTTATTGTCCTGATTTTTCATTTTGACATCCCTATCTTTATCTTACTATGCCTTACGCTCTGTTGCTCTGTCTAGACCAATATAATCACGCAGAATTAAAATAAATGAATAAATTAAAATTAAGATATATATTCAGCATTTGAACTACCTGTTGGCTTAGTTGGATGAGCATTCGCCTTTTAAGCAGGGGTAACGGGTTCAATTCCCGAATGGGAACACAAGTTTTCTCCCGAAGGAAAATTTGTGTTTTTGGTTTTGGTTGTGATTTTCTGCGTGATGTGAATGTTTCCGGCACTCACGACACAAGTCATCGAACTTAGTGTGGGGCTATGAGTGTGAAAGCATATATGGTCTAGAGTTTGAAAAACTTTGAAATTTTAAATATCGTTCATACAATTATGAACGAACTATACATATAGTTGCAACCTTACATTTTGAATAAATATAAGTTTAAAAATGAAACGAAAAAGTTGCACACAAAACTACGAGATAGGGGTAAAATACATGCTTTACCAGAATTATAAAAAGTATGGGCATCAAAAAAAAAAAGAAGGTACTTACCCTGCGGTAGTTAAAATCGGGCATCATAAATTCGTATGTATGCACATGTTGATACGTTAACACTAATAAAATATGATCAATAAGTAATATAAGAAAATGGAAGAACACATTTTTATCCATTTTTAGGGTTCCCTTAACAATCCGGTCTTATAAAACTTGCGATAATCTTGTAGGAGTACAGTAACGTCTGTCTTCTTCAGATCTTTTATCAGCAGCTGCGGTCAGCTGTCTTCTGAGACTACCAAGGCCTTACTGCCATGAGGTCATGGCAAATGTTTGTAAATCGTTTTATCAATGGCAGATCCTTCTATTCTATTCGAATTTGTTTTATTTTTTTATGGGCACCTATATGGATGTGTGCATGTTTAATATTCAAGATGGCTTAACCCTGCAGTGGGCAGCTATTTACACAAAGCCAACATGAACCTGACTGTTTTCAGAAATTGTGACGATATCCGAATTTTTTTAGCTGGCGGAAGCTTTCACACGCTGGTCTTGAATCGCCTAGATTAACACAATACAGTACAAAAACTCTTTATTGAACCAAATTGAACCAAATAAAGTAAGAAAACAATCATAATTATACATATTTACAGGTTCTGATGCCCGTGTTAACTTATGGCATACATCTTTGGGGCTGTACTAAACAGAGCAATATTTCAATGATTCGACGCTTCTAGAATAAGGTATTGCGAGGCATTGTGAATGCACCTTGGTACATCCAAAATGACAATCTCCACCAGGACCTCAACATCGAGTTCGTTGACAAAATAATTTAAAAATACGCAGAAGCTTCACCATCTTGTGTACGTACGTCGAGGCTATCCAGTTCCTCGATCACACGTATGTAGCGAGAAGACTCAAAATAACAAAATCGTTTGAACTTGTTTGGTGTTAGTGTATTAGTTTATTTTAGTGTTTTATAAGTGCTGCTCATTAAGAACACATACTTATTAGGCTAATCTTGGCTAGATTATAACAAAAATAGTAAAAAAATGTACATATTTAAATCTATGTACATAAAAAGCGATCTGTTGCGACTGCAATATTTTTGTTATAACCAGATTAAACCATTCAGGGAACGATTCTTCGCTCGAGAAACTTTCACGAATTTCTTAATATGGTATCGCGTTCGATTCCCGACTGGAACACAAAGAAAATATGTGTTTCTGGTTCTGGTTGTGATTGTGAGTATCATGTGAATGTTTCTGGCACCTACGACGAAAGTTATTGGACTAAGTGTGGGGGTGTGAGTGTGAGAACGTTTACATTTTATGTTTATGCTTAAAAAGGACCGGGTAAAAAAATATGATACAGTACAATAAATGTAATCTTATCGCTGGAAGTCGTTGTGGCCCACTAAAGCCGTCAACTAAAGAAACACAGTGCAGCTTAGGACTGCAGCCCCGGATATTGATTTCAGGCGGGGAAAAAACTGATTAATAACGCCTATAATTCGTCCTTTATCATCATCATTTCAGCCATCAGACGCCCAGTGATCGACAAAAGTCTCCCAGAATTAACGCCACGACGACCCGGTAAAGTAGAGTTGTATTGTTCTGTGGTCGAAGTTGTCAAAGTTGTGTTGTGTATTCGTCTGCCTAGTTTGAATTTGCTTTTCTATAAACTTGGCGCCCGGGGATGGGCCCCCCTCCTAGATCCGGGGCTGTAGGACCAGGAACTGTTGCATTTTCTCGTGTTGTAGGCCAAAACCTACTTCGGGTCGCTGTGCCAGGGGTGTGATTAAGTAATATTTTATCTTTGATTTATTATAAGACGCGGGAGTAAAATGATGTCACTCTAGGGTTAAAGTGAACTCCATTGTATCGATCACTTCAGTCTTAGTCGACACGTTAAAAAAATATTATTTTTGACGGTCAAATTATCTTGTATAAGTATATAATTAATTCTCCAAGTAGTTGGATGATTTATGACTTTGTCCATCCATTTGTCAGAAAACATACTTGTAAAACATACTAGTAAATAACTTTAAATTCTCAGATATGTAGTGCTGCGGCCAAAAGCCAAAAAGGCAATTAAAATGACATAAATAATAATATTAAGGGGTACCTATACACGTAAGTTAAGAGGCAAAATTTTTTTAGCTGTGGGGTATCCACACAGCCAAAAAAAATTGTGTTCATGAGTATGTTGAAAAATAACAATTAGGTTGGACACCAAAGTCTCTCTTTTTAAACTCTTTTTACCGACTTCCCAAAAAAGGAGGAGGTACGCAAGTCGACTGTATTTTTTAAAAATTTGTTAGCCGACTTCAAAAGTTACCTCACATAACTCCTCTCCACGTGAGCCGATTTCGATATTTTTTTTTTAAGTTTGAAAGATGTTGCTTTCTAATTGGTCCTATTTAAATTTGATTAAGATCTGATCTCTAGTTTTTGAGTTATAGTCAATAATGCGTGTTTATACATTAAATCTGATCAAGGTTCCGATGATAAAGCGGTGAAGTCGGTTTTTTTACAAAATCCGACTTCACCGCTTTATCTTGATCAAATTTTCTCAAACCTTGATCAATTTTTAATGGGACCACATGGAAAGCACCAGCTTTCAAATAAAAAAAGAATCATCAAAATCGGCTCACAACGAAAGAAGTTACGAGGTAACTTTTGAAGTCGGGTAAACCAGAACATCGTCAAAGTACGCATTATTCGTCACAAAATAGACATTATTGACGATATTTCAAGAACTACTGATCAGATTTTGATCAAATCAAAATGGGACCAATTAGAAAGTAACATCTTTCAAACTAAAAAAAATTTTTGAAATCGTCTCACGTGGAGAGAAGTTATGTTATTACACATAAAAAAAAAAACATACAGTCGACTTGAGTACCTCCTCCTTTTATGGGTAGTCAGTAAAAAATACAGACTTGCAATTTAAATGAACTATCTTTGAATGGTAAATTTCAGTCATATAAATAATATAATATTATATGTTCAGCTTTAGACTAAATGAATGCAAGAATAATAAAACTGTAATTTATAAGTACATGTAACTTGATTTTTTTATACACAAAATGTATAATATTGTCGACATCTGATAAGCGACTAAATTAATAGTGGAAGTGACATAACATCACTGTCACCAATCCTAGATGTTTTCTTAATTAAATCGGGTTATAATTACGGTAGCTAACCGATAATTATGTTAGACTTAAATAAACAGCATGAAGATATGTTTAATATTATTATCTCAGGGTAACGAGTGCAGTTTGTACCGCGCAGAATTTTGATCAGTTGAAATGCAAAATTCCACGTGGTATTGGACTGCGCACGTTACTCTCAGCTGCTAAAAAATAGAGCGCTAGCATTAGCTCTGTGGCGCCCTCTACGATGATCTTTGAAGACAACTTAGTTTCTTGCCGTGCGCCATCTATCACTGTATAGGGGTACTCGGTTTTCGCTATGGAAACAGTAATGTTTGTTAGTTTCGTATATACAAAGTAGATGGCGCTTTTCTAAACTTAAGCTTAATTGCTCATCTTTGTCGTAGCACCTACTGTTATCTAATATAAATTATTACCTATTTGCATTACGAATTAACTATAAGTTATAGTCTATAACATGCACGTATCATTAGACATTAACATCCCTAATATTTAATTAATTAATCACATATAATACGTACCTACTCTAATTAAGTACAAAAAGACTGGCTTTAGAAAAGTATTGAAGAAACTTTCCTTAAGTCACAATATCTACATATTATTTGTTTGACCTCTTGCTTCCTTAAACCATGACATCTATTAAAAAAGTGACGTGGAGATATAGAGCCCTCGTCGCGTCGTCGAAGTCGCGAGAAATCTACCTACAGTAAAATGTCATAAATATTTTTCAGAAAAGCTTTCAGCGGGAGTCGACTTGACGAGTCACGTTTGAAAAAAAAAACGTGGGTAAACGTGCCGTCATATATCAAACCTAGGTATGTGTGATGCAGGCGAAGGCTCCAGCCTCCATCATTTAACGTCATGCAAAATCTTTGATCACATTATATTAGATACTGTCTAATATATAAGACACGCTAAAACTATTGACATTTTCAAAAACTTGGTCAAATTACACTACCTGTCAAATAATTTTTGAAACTATTATTTGTAAATTATAGATACATATGTACTTATTTATTTATATGTTTGTAAATGTATTAATAAGTATATTATATATATACATATATTAATATTCGTATTAGGTATACGTATTGTATATACATTATACAGATATATATGATTTATTATTTATATATTGTTATCCACATATAGTGCTATTTATATATTATGTTTAATTGTAAGTAAGTAGTATTTAAGTTACGTATCAGTATTTAATTTGTTTTATACTGCATGAGTTGTATTAGTTGAGAACACCACCTACAGCAAAATATTTCTACTATCCTGTCCATCCAAAGGTTGCCTGTAAGAAATTGCTTAATGTGGTAAGGCCGCTCATTGTACAACAATTATTGTTTTTCGGTTATTTATTGTTATTGTTTTTAACTACTTATTGGTGTTCAATAAAGAAATATTGTATTGTATTGTATTGTATACTGTCACGTTAATGTCGAGGCAATCCAGCTCCTTGACGTAACAGACCTAGTGAGAAGACTTAAAAGAACTAAACCATTGAACTTGTGTAATGTTAGGATATATCAGTGTAATATATAGTGAGAGTGCTGCAAAGCGAGTGTCTTACCCTTAAATAGAGACAATAATAAAAGTGTTAATGGACACATTCTTAGTAATAGCAATGTAGCAGTTTATGTTAAAGTTGAATTACTGATTAGCCATAGTTTGGCTAGATTGTAATTATTAAAGGGCACTTTGTAAGAGGTACTTTAGAAGTAAAAAATAAAAACATATTAGTACATGTTAAAAAAAATTACGTCATGTCATGACGTGAATTTAATAATGTCGTTACCAAGGATGTTGTAGCTAAAGTAATCCGTAGGTTTGTTTCCTTTCTCGATGGTCGTTACTAAATGTTGACAGATATTTATGTTACTGTATTATTTTATTTATGAATTACAATATTATGTGAATGAATGAATAACAATGAAAACATGAATTATGTTAGCTGCAGTTTTACGTTTTACAACAAGTTCTATGTTTTGGAAGTGAATTTAAAAATATTCAACCTGTTTTTTTTCACACTCACAGCCCCACACTGAGTTCAAAGACTTATCGTGGGTGCCTGAAAAATTCACATCACACACACATTATACCCAGAACCAGAAGCACAAATATCCCTAGGGAATTAATTTTTGCTCCTTCCGGAAATCGAACCCAGGACCCACAGCGCAGAGGGCGGAGACCTGTCCACTGCGCCAACTGTAGCTTACCTACATTTTAAAATTAGGAACTTTATTATAAAGATTTTTATTAGATGTACGTAATTTTTTTTATCTATTATTTCCGGCAAGCAAAAGTTAATCGCTTATAATTTATCCTTTACCTGCAGTTGTAAAACAAATCGGACAATAACAATAAATTACGATAGATATAAAGCGCTCAAATTGATATCTCAGATCGGGTTCCGTGCCTTGGGGAAATTCTGACGGAATCAATTTTCAAGGGAAGAAATAGAGAATAATATTATTTTACGACTAGCTACCTAACAGATCTTTTGCTGAAATTTTTACCTATTTTTACCCGACAGCTCGACGCAAAGGAGGCTTAAGCAGTCTATGTATGTAAGTTTTTTTAGGGTACTTTTTGTAATATTTTTTCTTTTGCGATTCTCTAGAGACCATGAGTCGATTGATGATTCTTAATTCTATCGATATATATATCGATATAGATCGTGCGAGTATCATTAAAGACATGACAGTACCTACTTTCGGTTCTACGTTTATAATCCGTACAGCGAGTGGAACTCATTGCCTGCGTCTTTGTATCCTGAACGGTACCTGGGTGTCTTCAAGTCTAGAGGTAAATTGGTACCTTCTAGGCAAACATGTCCCATCTTCGGCCGCATCGTCACTTTCCATTAGGTGAGATAGTGTTTAAATGGTTGCCTATCCAGCATAGAAAAAAACATATTTCAATATGGCAACGGCCAGACGCAATTTTGTTAAAAATCAAAAATGAATTGTGTCAAGTGGGGTATCATTGAATAGATATTTGAAAATCATCTATAATTTGTATTGTAATAAACTAAACAATTTCACACTCACAGCCCACACTGAGTTCGATGATTTGTGTTGTGGGTGTCGGAAACATTCACATCACACACACAATCACAACTGGAACCAGAAACATAAAATTTTCCTTGGGAACCTAACTTGTTTCCGGCCGGGAATCGAACCCAATACCCTTGCTTGGAAAGCGAACATTAACTTAAAGCCTACGGGCAGTAATAGAGCTAACAAATAAAAAAAATGACAGTCATCTTCTGACCCGATTCCACCAACTCTTTGCCAAACTGTTTGACAAACAGATCACGCTCGCACCCTTACGTCTCGCGACCTTGACTGACGAGGATACTTTACGTTACGACCCATCGGATACCGGGAAATGAATCGTAAACCTACATGGTTTTGGCAAGTGAATTGACCTGGGATAATGTTTGAGTTATATTTACTTATTTCGTTGTATTCCAAAGCCTTAACAATGTGTAAGGGTTTGTTCTATATTCTAAGGTGTAAAGATATTAAAGCAAGCTGTATAGATAAATAACTAGATAGATGGCAAAATCAATGATATTTTCTATGTGCTTTACTACTTTTCATATAGATAATATCGAACCACTTTAACGAATAACTGAACTACTACTAGTATAGACTACAGTTACTACAGTTCAGTAGTTCATAACCTAAAAATTTGTTGCACTCTCACAATTAGGGCTTGCATTATCCGTTCATATTTAGTATTCGGATAAAATGGATAGTAATTATCCTAAATATTCGAATATTTCGGATTTTTCGAATATAATATAAAATAGTTTTTTTATAAATGAAAAACAAAGTTATATAGAATTAATCAATCTTTGTTTTGAACACACTTGTACTGAAACAAGCAAATGAGATCACAAAGTAGTAGATATATTAATTTTAAATTTAGTGAGGTGAGGTAGTGCGGGGAACATCGTACTGTCGTTAAATTCTTTATGTTCTTAGCTAATAAGCAAATCCACTTGGCGTGACGGGGAGAGATAACTATGGAAATATTATTGGCATGATAAGAGTGACAACAGAGAAAACTGGTATTATTGTTTTATTATAAAATAAGACATTTTATTTCCATCAATAAGTATATTACTTGTAAAAAAAAAATGTTCGTAATATTGGAAAAATCCGAATACTGGAGATTGAATTATTCGCTTAGTAAATGTAACGGATATCCGGATAATTTCAATATCCGGATATCCGGATTGCAAGCCCTACTCACAATTCATAAAATTATTAGAAACTAGCCCCACGCTGTTAACCGAACACAAACATTTTCCTGACAATTACAAACATAATTTAATGATATATTTGTATTTAATTAATCACATATTGACATTGTATAATCATATTTAACCTTTGCTGATCAATGACTGTCATTATATGTAAGTAAAATAATTAAATGCTTATATAATTTCACTGGTATTTTTTTTTTTTAATTTAAGTTTACCAATAATTATTTATAAATGTTTTAACTAATGATGTAATATTGTATTATTCAGAGAGGCAATGCCACCAGCATGATGGGAACGTTACCCACTGGTAGAGGGCTTGAGCACTTGAGTTACCTATTAGCTCGATGTCGTGTAGGTAACTTAGTTCTTTGCTGTATATAGTTTTAGTTTAGTTTTAGGAAATATAGGCAATTGGCCCGTAGATAGATTATTAGAAAGTATCATATCAGTAAATCTAAAAAAAAATAAGATGTAATATTGTGTAAGTGTTAATTAGTGTAAGTGGTTTCAGGACGTTCTAATTATTAATAAAATAAATTAATTAATTAATATCGCTTATACACATGGCACTCATGAAGTTAATGACTCTACTGCCAGATTCGAATACAGCCATCTCGACAAGTTATTTAGATTGTAAGTAAGTAGTTATTTCGTTGGTAACATAATTAATTGCTTCTCTATGTGAATTGTTTTAATTATCCAGACCTGTCCCTTACATAATGAGTGCAAAACGAAAATCATAAAGCTGAAAGTAGCAATATAATTTGTATAACTTTCGCGAACTTCAATCACTTTCGCTCGAAGCGTTTCGCTTCTACGTTGTGTACGTAAGTGAAACTCATTGCCCTCGTCATTGTTCCCGAACGGTATAATCTGGGAGTCTTCAAGTCAAGAGTGAATGAGTACCTTCAAGGCAAGCATGCTTCATCTTCGGCCGCATCATCAGTTTCCATCAGGTGAGATTGTGGTTGTGCTTGTCTATCAGGCATAAAAAAACATGTTTTTATGAGTAAACCGGGTCTTTTCACGACTTAAGTCTGTCGTGATCACGACCGATGCAACCCTGCCAAAACGTGGAGGTTAGTCAAAATGATTATTTTGAAAATAAAAGCGCGAAAAGACCCGGTTTTCTCATAAAAACATGATAGGAACAATGTTAAATGGACATAAGTAGGTACCTTTATAATCTCTTGCGCAACGCACTGGGTGCGTGGTGAGCAGTTTTTTACGGTACCCGAGTGAAAAGTCAATCTTTTTAACCGACTTAAAAAGAGGTTCTCAATTCGACTGTATTTTATTATGTGACCTCAGAAATTTTTTCGAGGTGAACCGAATTTTGATGATTTTTTTTTATTGAAAGCTGGTGCCCCTGTACTGTGGTTCCATTTAAATTTGATCAAGATCTGACTAGCAGTTTTCCAGTTATCCTCAATAATACGTATTCATTTAATCTGAACAAGAGTTCCAAAAATAAAACGCATTCACGCTCACAGTCACAGCCCCACACTAAGTTCAGAGACTTAAGTATTGTGGGCGCCGGAAACATTTACATGTCACATACACAATCACACCCAGAACTAGAAGCACAAATGTCCCTTGGGAATGAAAACTGTGCTCATGCCAGGAATCGAATCCAGGACCCACGGCGCAGAGTGCAGACACTTCATCGACGATAAAACGGTGAAGTCGATTATTAAGCTTTGTTTATTTAAATTATATAATTTATCTAGGCTCATAAACTTAATTTGGGGTAATATCCTGAAACACATTATAATAATTTTCAGAGGTATAAATGATTTAACACCAAATCGTAGATTTCAAATCACTTTCACCAAACTCCGAAAAGCCCTTTCAAAAGGGTCCCCTTTACCAGTAACAAGGTATTTATTGGGAGTTGAATGGTTACATAAAATTTCCGCTGTTTCCCTTTGCGTTATGAGTTTCTGAAGCCTGTGTTCTAAGTTATAAGAAATGTATGATATTGACGAAGTAGTTAAGTTTTAGGTAACTTAATAGTAATTTTTTAACAGCATTGTACGATCTGAAGACGCTTGATTGAAAACTATGCCAATAAGCTGATGGGATGTGCGTGTGTGTGTGTGTGTGTGATTTAAAATTCACTGAACTAAACTTTTGTTAATTTGCAACAAATTGCGTTTTTTCAAGCTTAATTATACATGCGAAAGCATGTGCATAAGTTTGTATGTATGTTTGTTTTCTTTTCAAGCATTTGTGACATAATATCCGTTATATCCTGTACTTACAACTTACTGTACCCGAACTGTACTGGAACTACAAACACAGAAATCAAACAAGTATTATATAGAAGAAAAGTTATAAGCAATTAACCTCAAAAGTTTTTCTCTATGGATAAAAACGTAGGCGCGAGATCTCAGTTCGGCGCGAACGACTAGTATTACTTTCGTCTTTGTACACAATTTTTGGCAACGAAAATATGTGATTTCTGATTTATGTAACGTCGAGGCCGAAACGTCGAGGTAAATAAAAATAGTTTTTAGCGCGATTAAGTCCCGAGATATTACCTAAACTATATGTAAATATAGTTTGACAAACGCTATAATCTTAACAATTCGCCCATACCTTTATCCCAACAGAAACCAAGTGGAAAAAATCAAAATCCGCACAGCCTATCTACAAGTTGCAATGTTGCACCCTCGTCGGATAAGCACGAAACATTTTATCAATAAGGGAAACTGAGGGGACGATGAGATTCCACATGTGGTGGTTTTATTGTTCGTACGTTTTGTAGGCTTAACGATAACATGATTTTCCTTAAGATAGATAGATAACGCTTTATTGTCACACCTTACATAAATCACTAAATATAAAATCATTTTTAAAAGACTTAAATTAAAGTATACAATGTGCGGGAAGTATCATCGCTAAAAGCGATTTCTTGCAGATAACCTTTAGATAGAGAAGATTTTAAATGATTCGGTGAAACGGGGGTGTAAATACAAGTTTAGAAATATATAAATATATAGAAAGGTATATATATATATATATATATATACATATTTAAACTAAATGAATTCTATAAGACAATACTAATAAATGCATATGTTTATAAATAAGATAATATTTTAGTGAGTGTGATCGATAATAGTCAGTGGCACGGCCAGCAGCGGATTCAACACATGACAAATCTTGTCTCATGATAATTATTGCTGTAGCGGCAGCAACATCAACTGGTTCAAGCCCCCCGAAACGACAATCCTGAATCCACCACTGGTCACGGCCATGCTGTGCACGATATACGCTGTGCTTGAACTATTTGAATTACTCGTTGGCAAAGTTGATTGCACGTGTGCCAAAGCAATGTGTTTCGGCTTCGATTCCCGATGGGAACACTAGTTTTCACCCCAGGAGACAATTGTGTTTCTAGTTATGGGTGCTATGTGTTTATATGGCTCTCACGACATTTATTAAGCGTTGTGTAGGGTTCTAAGTATGAAAGTGTTTATTATTTAAGAGGTTAAAACGGATAGGAAAGACATGGAATAAAATTAAGTAAATTATTAATTACATCTAGTCTCGAAATGGTTTGCTGCTAATAACTTATTGATAAATGCAAGCAAAACCAAATGTATCAAGTTTTCCTTTCCTAATGTTGCTTTAGTAGATCCAAATGTTACACTTGAAAACATTAAATTAGATTATGTAAAGAAAACTGTTTTCTTAGGTCTGACTATGGACTCAAAACTGCAGTATGAGGACCCTTCATATTGATGTGCTTGCAGGGCGCTTGAGTTCCGCTGCATTTGCGATCCGTTAGACAAAACTAAATATTTTTTTATTCACATGGTTCTGCCCATCTGAGCTATTGACCCGTGAGCAAGCAACATAATATAGGTGTGAAAAGCAGTTCATTCTGAGAACGACACCGGCAGCTTGTCGTCGGAAGTGTCTGAACTTGCGACTTGTTGATGTCATAGCAAAACATACGGCCACGGGAAACTGCAACCGTTTAAATTGTAAAGATAAATTTTTGGAAATGAGAGGTACGCGTGGAATGAAACCTACTTACCAGCTCTACAACTCGTAAGAATTTTGGCTTCCATACTAACATATCGAAGCGACACCACTTTAAGGCGGGTTCCATTGCATAGCTTTGGAGGGGTTAAATTCCAAAGAAACTTAATCGGAATACCCACTTTCAGAACGATGCTTTGCGCGGGGAGTCCAGTTGCATAAGCTCTACCGTATAAGACTATAAGTGGTAGCATCTGTTCAATCTAGAACTATGTGTATGGCCCGGTATACCACTTCATCTCCTTCAATTTCTATCAAAATACTGTGATTTATGGCAGCTGCATAATTATTTTTGGGCGTAAGTATTGCTCGTTCATAAAGCTAAGAATTGTTACTTGAAATACATTTTAATTAGCTAAATGAATGAGTTCTTCCACCACAAAATTGTATGGTTAGTAACTCTACCAGGGAGAGTTACTAACGGCAACGATTCGGAACATACACATTTGCTATATAATTCTAAAAATGGTTGTTTTGGCTTCTGTTGCTCTAATAAAGTTTTTCTTCAATATTTTCAATGTACAGACATCAGCTTGTTACAATTTTATTTTAAGTAAAGATTTTGAAAGCAGGTCACTTTAAACCAGGTTTTCTTTATCTGACCACATAATCACTTACCATGAGGTAAGATAGTGGTTAAACTAAATAAAACAAATACTTTAGATTATTTGTAACAATTTCATTTAAAACATTGCCCTTCAATCTCAAATATAGTAATGTTTGCTCATTACTGCTTGGCGGTCGAATGAATGGCTCTGCAAACGATGCATGGTCTGCATTATCCGTCTGCAGCTACAGTGCCGCATTGGCACTGCGTCTCAAATTGGTCAACTATATAAAAAATATATTAATTAAACTAAGGTATTTGTATGTTGCTAAAAATGCCCGTTTCTTAAAAGCAAATAGTCAATCATTGCGTACCAAAAGAAAAACTTAGTGGATTCAAACGAGGGTATTCTCTATTCACGTTGCTCCAATACAATTACAGAAAGCAAATCGTAGTGGCCCAATTTGTTCCTATAAATGAGCCATATCCTGAAACTAATTCCCCAAATTCCCACACGGCCAAACAAACAATTACCAGAAGTATGTGTGCCTATTAAAAAAGCGGAAATTAAGTGATATCTTACCCTTTCAATTGGGTTATTTTCAGGGTGAACTGAATACGCCTATGACACGCAAGTTTCCCACGAGTTGACGGTTCCGTGAAGTATAAAGAGAAGTCAAACGTGTAAGAATGTCTACTAACAAAATAAAATTGAATCTGAGAAGCGTTAAATGATGATAGACGAAAAATTTTTTATGACATTCCATATAATATACAACGACATTAAATCCTGTAATATTGTATGCAGCCCAAGGTATATCATCGCTCCACCTAGACACAGGTCGTGCTCTACTTCTCTTGCGTATTCAGTCTCTACTCCGGAACTAGTCTACTCCAACGATTGTCAGATTGATCAGCGCCTTATGGTATAAGATGAGCTCCGGATTCGAGGGAACCCCGATCTCCTTCCATAACATATCTATATATATATATATATATACATGTTTATTAGTTAGTTGTGCATTTAACACCTGTAAAAGCCTGCGTCAATACCTATATTTTTAATGCGTATTTGACATTTCACTACGCCCTTGCGTGTTGCGTGACATAGAGTCATTTTCGCAGTAGAGCATCTGTCACTTGCCTTAACTTGCCGGTCAGTGGGTCAACTTACCTCCGATAACACCACATAGCTAGCTTGTTAAAGGAAAATGTTGGCATTAGTAAGGAAAACAAAGAATTCTTCTGCGTGATAACGTTATAACAAATTACGCATAGTTTGTATGGCATTCCGATTGATATAATATTATATGAATTGAACGAATTGTTTACAGTTGTTACTTGTAGGTTGTTTGGATTTGTAAGTGTATGGGAATGTGGGAACTTGTACGTCAATTTGAATGACTATCGAGTTATTTCAATAAGGAATTCTAATTATTATGGATAGACAGTTATGCACTGTTGCATCACCTTCATTAATTGAGTTATAATTACGCATCGTCCTTTCTTGTCCTAATAATTACGCACACAATAAAAATATTACATAAGCTGATAGCAGTTATAAAATGATGATCACTATTGTTTTTTATTTAGTATATACGAGTACATTACTCTCGCTGAACCGATTTTGATGATTCTTTTTATTTTTGAAAGCCGGTCCTTCTTATGTGGTCTCATTTAAATTTGATCAAGATTTTACTAGTAGTTTTTAAGTTATCCTGAATAATGCGTATTTAATTGATGTAATATGATCAATGGTTTCGAAGATAAAGCGATGAAATCGGTTTTTTTTTAGTTTTGCTTGCGTTTAAATTATTACTATGTAAAATTGATTTTTTTTAGTTCTGCCTATCAAGTCTTACGACATAGGAACAAGAATGGAATCTATGAATGTGTTTCGATTATAAGACAGGAACAGGCTGATAATAATATAAAGTTTTGTAAAAAGCTGCACTACAAGCAATATTAGGTTTACGTTTACTAATAGACCACAACATCAACGGGTGTTGGTGTTTTGGTCGAGGGTAGTAAAGAAGCTAGGCTTAAAATGGAAACTGGTGTCTCAAACGTAGCTATCGGGATAACTTTTTTTTTTTTTTATCGAAAACACTATAGAAAATCATGATAAATGATAGATAATGATAAGTGCTTTCTTCTAGTCTTAAATGAAATCGTTTGTCCAGAAAATATGTAAAGAAAATGACAGTTAGTAGTCATTCATAAAAAAAGAAATACGTTACTGAACATTGTCTCTACCTTCTAACATAGACTAAGCATACATTTCATCGTACCTACATTGTACATAATAATGTAGGTAGGTAAAACTTTTTAGGACATTTCCGGACCGGACATAAGTATCAAATTGCATGGCGATGCAGATAGCTGTGTAATTTATGTCCTTTTTCGGGTGGTTGGCTTGATTAGAAGTGGACTCTACGGAACCATGTTGATAAATAACCTACTGAATACTCTTTTGGGTGATATGGTAGAATGAGGTGTGTTTTGCAAAATTACACACAATGAACAAAAGGACGGTTTCTGTACCAGTATTTGGCTAGCTAAGCATATTCATAAAATTGTAACTATACATCATACTAAGATAGATAGATAAATCTTTAATCACACTACAAAAGAGAGCACTTACACAGACATCTTATAATAATAATAATATGTTTATTCACAACTACAAAGTAGCTTAAATTAACTTCCATCTTAAATAAAAGAAACAATAAAACGAATTAAATACTAAATATTAACTAAATTCAACTTATAGAGACCTAGAGCACATTCTGTGACAACACTCTTTCCTTATCTTAAACATAACATAGGGGTACAAAGGGCTCTCTTATGGTTCGAAGCGATTTCTTCCAGACAACCAAAGGAAGATGATAAAAATATTACTAACAGGGATGGCGGTGAACCTCAATACCCATATAAATAAATGACATATACTTACTACTTTGAGATTGATACAATTTTTTTTTTTTTAAACCGTGCAGTTATTGAGAGCGACGTATTGAGACCACTGTAAACTGTTCCAGAGGCTTGTACAGGAAAAGAGGAGCTTGTTCAGTAAAAAAATCATCATAAAATGTAGATTTGTGGCTTGGCATTCTCAATTCTAAAGTTTCAAGTGACCTCAATGAGAGCGAGTGCCCAAGGTTAAGAAATATAGTATAAAGAAGATAAATGCGAAAGTTTGTTGTTGAGGCAAAACTGGCATCCTAATGAGGAAAACTCGTTATACTCGTTGCAGTGCGTCGGGCATGCATGGGTTCCTAACTTCTTAGACGTAATTAAGATCATACATTTCTGGGCAATGCTAAGAGTCTCGAGGAATGCCATACTCATATGCCTGATGGACTATTTAGGAAGTACAATATTGAAACATTGGCTGACGGCGCACCAGAGTGAGAACCGTAAATAAATTATGTCTGTGATATTTTTATCACTACCTTTTTATTAATCGAGCAAAGGGAATTCTCTAAGTGGACTGGGGTGGATCAGCTCTTTGTCCGTCCGTCCGTCAGAGGAAACAAATCTCACTGCCAAACAAAATAGACCCATTAGATTTAAGCATCGCGATTATATTTAAATGCACATTATATGTGTTGTTTGTGTATAGAGTTATAAAATATAATATAGAGTTTAAAAAAACCAGTACTACCAGTTTGAAGTCGATGGCATTTCAAGTACCTATTTCATATCATAAAAGCATTTGAATTATCTATATAGATCCCAAACTAAATGCAGACTGAATAATAAAATACTTAAGGATCCATTCCGAATATATTGTTTTTTCTGATTATATTTTTAGTTATATATACATTATTCTGAAGGAAAAATTACTAATTGAGCTGAAACAATATTTCAACAAATTTCCGTCAGATCCGCTCTGCCGACGATCCCCTGTAATTTGATTGACATCAATAACAACAACGCCCCAAAAATTTTGTCTGCGTTATTTCCGGCAAATTTTCCACTTCATGCTCATTACAAAACTTTTATCCTCTTCAATCAAGCGACAACACAAACAAATTTTAATTTAAGGGCAGTACTGGCAGTATGGAAAATTCGGCCGACCGGAAGGGACCGGAGCAAACGGAAAATTCGTCTACCGTTGCACAGTGTGCTACAGTTACGGAGGTCACTACTGTATGATTGAATAATAATAAAATTTATAACATTTCGTTAAATTGTAATTCTCACTGGGTGGGTCAAATTAATCCCGATAATCGTTGATCCCGATGAATTAATGTTGCTGTTTGTATTAAATCTTTTCACGCTCGTGTAAGTTAAAGTCGACATAAAAATTACCGAACTGTTCAGTACAAAACTGTACTTTTAGGGGTTGGATAGTTAAACAATATAAGAGTTCTTAAAATCCGGTAGAGCCATATTGTTCGTTTTATCGTCTGTCTATTTTTTCGATTTATCATAAATACAACTTAAATACTCGTAACCAGTAGTAGATTTATTATGATGACATGGATATTTTGAAAAATATTTTGCATAGAATTAGGTGAGGAATTAAAAATAAGTAGGTTATCAAATGGTTGCACAAAAAATATACCTAATAGAATGAACGACCCAGACGGCGCAGTGGACAGGTGTCCGCCCTCTGCGCCGTGGGTCCTGGGTTCGATTCCCGGCAGGAGCACACAAATTCCTTCCCAAGGGATATTTGTGCTTCTGGGTGTAATGTGTATGTTTCCGGTACCCACGATACAAGTCTTTGAACTTAGTGTGGGGCTGTGAGTGTGAATGCGTTTGTTGTTTTTTGTTTGAACACACAAATTTTCGAACTTTTTTTTGTGGCGGGGAACAATGCTTTTCTTCCCAGCGGAGAAGGAAAGGAATGCCTGAGGCTTGAACCCAATTATAACCGCTTTGCTGAAGGAGGGCCACCGTTTGCCATGATTTCTCGCTGCCAAGCATGGCGTCTACCACGCTCGGCAGGGATCTTCGCTTATGTCGGCTGATAGCGTGTGCCGCTGTGGGCTGTATGCGGCACACACCTCCAGCATGAGACTTTGGGTACTGAATTAAGTTCAACTAAAGTATCCAACTTGTTTATTTTCAGCGGTACGTTGAGGTCCGAATATCCGTGACGAATGGGGCACTTCAGCAAATATTTTGACTTCGAAATAGGCTACGGTCAAGTGGTTCGATTTCGGATTACCCCCGTTTAATAGTTCGGTTTGTGTTTGGTTTCCTAATTGGGAACTTGGGTATACAATTTTATGACCGATTAGGGTAGTATAACGTTTCGTCAATATTAACATTATTGGATGGCAAATTGGCGTTTTTCGAGAATCTGGTCGTTCTGTATGAAAAAAATAGAATTGGATATTACTCAAACTAATTTCTTTAATAACATACTCGTTTCGTTCATGTAGGTATATATTATATAAATACTATTTTCATCTTCGATTTCATCTTCGAGTCTCTCAGTTTTAACGAACAAACGCATTTACACTTACATCCCCACACTAAGTTCAAGACTTGTATCGTGGGTCCGAAAACATTCACATATCACACACAGAACCAGAAAAACAAATGTCCATTGGGAAGAAAAATTGTGCTCCTGCCGGGAATCGTATCCAGGGCCCGTGGCGCAGAGGGCAGCAGATGCCTGCCCACCGCACCAAGCTAGTCGCCGGTATTGCTAAATGTAATTCTCCCATCTCCATTTCCATTATCGGACTTCCAGACAGACTCCTAAGTGATACCGCTATATGGTAGACATTCCACATGTACGGATGATATTTTTGTATATATTTACTTCCACAATAATTATGCAGACCGCAAAGGAATTAAACTCATTGCCTGAGCTGTGTTTCCTAAAAATAAGATAGGCATCTTGCAAACGTGCAGCGCCGTCGTCCACCGTATCATGGCATAGATAGTCAAACATCTTAATTAATAAAATATATTAACAATTCTTCTTTGATAATAATTTCGAGGTATTTCCAGGAACTCCGTCTTTTGTTTCATATTTTCTCATATCGTGTCTTTTACTTTCTTTATTTGTTAAAATACTTTGTATGGTGTAACAGCTGACAAGTTCAATTCTCAATTCCTAATATCCCCGAGTAACATTTTCTTACTTTAGTTAAACATAACTAAAGCGCCTTTTTTAAAAGTCACATTGACGCGTGTATCAGTGTGTTACTAAGATGACTTATTCAGTTATAAATATGAATACATTAAAAAAAAAAACTTAGCCTAACTATTATCTACAAGATCATATTTTTTTTGTTGTACTTTGATCTTATTGATGAATATGGTTCACCATGACAATGCTCTCATGGTTCATAGAAAATATGAGGTTAAAAGAAAATGTTTGTACAACTAGGAAGACTCAAGGAAAGAAAGAACTACATTTCCTCCCATTTCCCTGGTCCAAATTACGTTGTATGAAAATTAAAACAAAAATTGTGACAAGAAGTAAATATAAGGAAATAAAAATATAAAAAAAAACTATATACAAGACATCGAGCTTAAAGGTAACTCAAGTGCTCAAGCCCACTACCAGTGGGTAGCGATCCCATCATGCTGGCGGCATTGCCTCTCTGAATTGCAAAAAATAATAATATAATATAACATAACAAATTCTGTAGTCAAAAAGTATGTTTCCGCCCGGGATCGAACCGGGGACCTTCTGCGTGTTAGGCAGATGTGATAACCGCTACACCACGGAAACCATGTGTCAATTGGTCTAATCTTTGTATTTTCTTTTTCGTGTAACTACACTATAAAGAAATCTTTGATACCGATCCAAATATATATTAGTCTACTACGGTACGTAATGGGTCAATGACATCATACGCCTTTTATTCGTTAAACTAATGTATCCAGAACTAAGACAAAAGTTGGTCAGGTTAGGTACGTAATATAAGTACTATACCTAACATATCTTTATCGATTTGTAACACTTCATTTATAGAAATGCTATCGTCATTTTATTAAGCTCTTGTTATTTATGTGTTTTTGTATATATATGTATTATTATAATTTTTTTTTTTATCGTAATATCTACGAATTTTTTTTCAAATCTACGGGCCAATTGCCTATATTTCCTAAAACTAAACTAAAACTATGCATAGCAAAGAACTAAGTTACCTACAAGACATCGAGCTTATAGGTAACTCAAGTGCTCAAGCCCACTACCAGTGGGTAGCGTTCCCATCATGCAGGCGGCATTGCCTCTCTGAATTGTTTTTTTTAATGTAT
The DNA here is from genome assembly GCA_948107665.1 of Lomographa bimaculata. NCBI lineage: Eukaryota > Metazoa > Arthropoda > Insecta > Lepidoptera > Geometridae > Lomographa > Lomographa bimaculata. The sequence goes on along the minus strand of OX403586.1, from coordinate 4,856,091 downwards.
TATTATCTAATATATAAATGAATCCCTGGTACCTTATGGATACAATTTAGTTACTAAAGCCTATGGTTCCCAGTGTTACACTGTTTCGAGAACCATAACGTGTTCTCCTCGATATAATACATTGAGTCGTCAAGATATGTATGGACAAATAGATTATTAGGTACTGCATAGATAAAGCACTTCATCAGTGCGTCCGTTTGTAGCGTCTGTTCTTTACAAATAAATAACTTCAAATTCTCAGTGAATATTATGTAAAGCAGTGGCCCGAAGCAAGAAATGGCAATTACAATTTTATGATTGTTATTATTCACTGGGTATCTGTGGATAATTATTAAGAGCAATCTCCTCAAAAATTGTGTTATTTGAAATGAACATCCTCGATCACATTATGCGTTTAGAGCGTGCGTTGAATGTACATAAACGCTTTCACACTCACAGCCCCACACTAAGTTTAAAGACTTGTATCGTGGGTGCCGGAAATATTCACATCACACACACATTACACCCAGAACCAGAAGCCCAAATATCCCTTGGGAAGGACTTTGTGCTCCTGCCGGGAATCGAACCCAGGACCCACGGCGCAGAGGGCAGGCACCTGTCCACTGCGCCAACTGAGCCGTCAAAAATATCATCATACAAATCTTTATTTTATATTATTTGTCTCTAAAAAGGTTTGACCGATTTAAATATGGCTTTTTTATTTGAAAGACTAGTTCATTGACTTAATTCTGACTTAGGTTTGGTGAAAATGCGAATAATAAAATCGAAAAATCATGTAATAATTACATAACAAAAGCAAAGCTTAAGAAATCGACTTCAACGCTTATGTTTTGGTTTTGGTTGGATCTATTTGGATAACATTTATATGGAACCACCCCTAAAGTATAACTATCTACCAAACAAAAAAAAACATATATATCGCATAACATACATACAAAAAAAAAAAAAACAGTCAAATTGAGAACCTCCTTTTTTGAAAGCGGTCGAAAATACGGGGGCAAGCTACATTTTTATGAATAGAAAAACTTTTATGAAAAATATTAACAAAACTTATTATAAGTACGACTCTACTCGTACCGTGTTAGGAAATATGTTTCGTTCAATTTCTATCTCTGCTTCTATGTACGACACACCAGGTAATTGATTAAATACCTAAAAAATATCATGCCCTTCATTAAAAGGTTCAATATATCAAAACGATAACGGCATTAGTATACCTACTTCTTATCGGTTTGATTTATTCTATCGTATCAAAATTTATCGTGACGATAAATTTAAATGTAGGCTGAATTCGAAGTGCCATAAACCTTAAAATAGGGCTAAACTAAGCTTAGAACTGAATTTCATTTTATAATTATGATATTACAATCAATAATGGTATGGCTGTAATCAATAATGTGAGTTAGTGTGAGTGTGAAAAAATAATGTAAATTTTTTTTTTACACAAATAGAAAAAACGCTCCGCCCAATTTATTGCCGGTTCTTCTCGAGATGGCTGTAGTTTTGAGAATCAGGCAGTGGAGTCATTAACTTTCATGAGTGCCTCTTTGGAGCCCATGCTTTTAAACGTTTTGTAAGTTTTGTATTATGATCTGAAATGTATTATTAATTTGATGAGTGTATTTTTTGTATATAAAACGTAATTTTTTAAAACACCAGGACACATGAGACATCATTTCAATATTTTTTTCTAGACCAACGTTTTTTCTATGTATAATAATAAGTACCTAGATGATCGAGCTTTGCTCGTTCATTGCCTGAAAAACGGATAAAACGACGTTTTCTAAAAATTAAACCTAGCGAGATCGATTTATCGCCCCCGAAACCCTCTGCATACAACATTTTATGAAAATCGTTGGAGACATTTCCGAGATTTAGATTATATATATTCAATTATTCATATATACAAAAATTGCTCGTTTAGAGGTATTAGATATTACTAAACGCAAGCAAAGCTTAAAAAAACCGCACCAGCTATCAAATAAAAAAATAATCATCAAAATCGGTTCACAACGAAAGAAGTTATGAGGTAACTTTTGAACATCGCGGTGCGGCGATGTTGTTCTTCGAGTGACAGTGTAGTTTAAACAACCATTCTTTGTAGATTATATAAAATACAACATCTTAATGAAGTAGTAACATTCAGAAAGTCATAGAATAATTACATGAGCTTAAGGGTTAGAACAAGAATGTGATCTTAGAGTGTTTTACAATTTAACCTGTATTTGAGTCAACAATTCATGGGTTACCTATATTATAGATAGTCAATGTTCAGGCATTTGTTCAAAAAGCTGATTTTTGATAAGATAAGATAATTCTTTATAGGCAATAACTATAGTGTTAGTGTTCGTGAGTTCTTATTGCAGGTAATGTTATTACAGTTGACCCATCTCGGGCGTCCAATGTCACAAAATATGATCATACAGACCATACAAAATTTTATTATTTAGTGATATTTGGATTTTTTGATGAATAAGCTACAATAATTATAATTAGTGAAATATAAAGAAAAAAATAAAAGAGTAAAAAAACACCATAAAAATTACAAATTGAAGACTTTTACTGAATTTGTTTTTCAAAGTGAAACCTGTACTGGACGTAAAACGTTTTCCTTTTCTGTATAACCTAAATTTGTATAGTTACAATGCATCACATTTAATCGAAACATCTGTGACCAATCAAAATTTTGAAAATAGCCCCTACGATTGACTGCACCGATTTTCACCAAACATAGGTATCTAAGAACGCTCTCGATCAATTCACTTTTTAAACCAATAAAAATAAAATCATTATCAGTACAGTCGTTTAAGCGTTTGGAAGCCTCAGATGCCTACGGTGCCTCAGATAGACACACCGATACATAAGTTAAACTTATAACACTTCCTATACGCGTCGGGGGTTAAAAACGAACGTACATAGTTATACGAAACTTGACAAAAACCTCCAAAAGAAACAACAGCAGTTCCTGCCCTGTCTCTGGCATCTGACGAGGGTGCTTGTTAGTATGATTATTTGCGTGACCTCCCAAGCTGATCCGAATTTGACCTCGGGGATGTATGGACTGGTTTGGCGGGAATACGTTGAAATATTACAGTGGTGGAGTTATGTTTTTAACGTTCATTTAGTACTATTTTTTTAGTGATTCGGAATCAATCTTTGCCTCGGTCTTAGGCGGATTGAATTTTAGTACAATTGGATCAGGAATGAATTGGTGTGGGGATAACTAATAGGTACCTTCGAGTTGGTTAATTACAAATCAATTAAGTGCTTATTTATTTTTGACGTGATAACGTCTTATAAATCGATGAACACCGGCTGCACGCACAAAAATGTGTCACGTTCCGCCTGAGCCTGACCAAAGCGAGAGCGTGAAACAAGCGATAGAGAGGCACGATCGGCCTAAGCGTTCGTCTTATGACGTTATCACGTAATATTATCGTCCGTAAACCGACTTTACAGACAACCATTTTTTTTAAATAACCTACTGTTAGCAGTGTAGTGTTGTTATTTTGAAAAGCTTTGAGAATACGCGTGAAATTTAAAAGGAAAAATGTAAGGCATGTGTTATACAGGGTTATTTGTAAAATACTAGAAAGCTTTTAGACCCTGTTGTGTTCTAACCCTTAGCTCATTTAGTTATACTAGTTTCTTATAAATGCTATATTTTCCGAAAAAAATAAGATTATGCAATCTATACAATCTATAATTATTATTAATAGTTGTTTAAACTATACTGTCCTGTAAGTACAGCATCGTCGCGCCGCGCCTTGTAATAAGCAAGCCAATGCCGGTGACTCTTAATACTTTAGACTGTACGGATACTTTACGTAATGTTTTTAAAAATTACTCTTTTCTCACATTAACTGGTATTTATGTGTATGAAATTTGTGTATTTGTAAAATCTAATGAAAGTTTATTTTTTGAAGTTAAATCAAATCGTGCAGTGTCCCTCAGACCCAAATATAAACATAACATATGTATACCGCAAATAAATAATAGTATGTTTTATAATTCTGCATTTGTGATGGCCATAAAAATTTATAATAGAATACTAGAACTGAAAATGTTAAATGGAATACAATTTAAACGGAAATTGAAGTCATGGCTCATTCCTAAAGTTCACTATAGCCTTAAGGAGTTTTTTGATTCTTAATCTTTTATATAATTTATTATACTTCTTGTTTTAAAGTTTAATGTTTATACGCACTTTGTTGCTATAGCTACTAAATTAACAAAATTGTTTTTATATCTTTAAGTACTAATATGTCGTTACATTTAGGATGATAAAATATTGTACGCTCGAAATGGGCAAGCTGTTGAAACTGTATTTATTATATTTAAGATCTTGTAAACACAGTCTGACAATAAAGCATATTCTGATTCTGATTCTGATTCTGATTCTGATTCTGATTCTGTATAGAGAACATAATAATACATTTTAAATTAATTTAAAAAAATCAAACTATAAAATTTAAATGTATTTATTAATAGTAGGACATAGTATTAGTTTCACATACTCTACCGTTTCCGGTGTACAAATATTTAAATGTAGATGTCAAATAAGTAACAATAGAATTTGAATAATTATAAAACAGTATTCTTTATTAAAGACGTTGATCTCAATGGTTGGAATGGTTACCCAAGAGGCTTTTGTTATTTTACATATTTCTCTATGTATGAACAATAATATGTTTCGTGTTGAACATGAAAGGCAATTTCTAGACCCGCTTGCTATCTTTGATATGACCGAGATATGGGATCACTGCTGTGATATCAATCCTGAAATAGTATTGTATGAATCCCGAACGATGAAACCAATAAAAATAACAATTAACTGAAAGTATGACCCAAATTCTACAGTTACCGGACTGTAGAATTTGGGTCATCACTTCACTATTCTATATCCGACTAAACAATACAATTTACGCCAATATTGTATCCCTCCTTTTGAGTAGAATTTTGCGCAAACAAAAAAGTAATACAAAGTTGCGATACACTGGTCTATGTCTTTGGGTAAAAAGGGAAAGGATATATAAAACCACGTTCACATCGCAAGCGTCATCCGATATCTTCTGATATCTCATTTTGCCGCGCGGAGAGGCACGAGAATGGATAGCGATTCGGGACTCAAGAGATTTTGGTTCAAGTTATAAAAGGGTTACCTATATTGAAAGCGTAATACCACCGATGGTCTATTTTACACGAAAAGTTAAATTCGGACCAGTCTGGTTTTTATCCCAATCGTTTGCCAAATTGTCTTGAAAGGAGAAGTTGCGTTTTGATAACGTGTTTTTTTTTTAATATTTGTTCCTGAATTGATTTCGTAATTCCCTTGTAAATAGAGGCTGCGATTCCAGGTGGATACAGGAATGCAGATTGTGAAGTTAAACTACCCACAGTAGCAAAAAAAAAAACTGCGGATAATAAGGCTGAAGTAGTGGAAATTCTGTAGCTCCTCCGTGTTTGGGTCAGTACCCCCTAACACCATACCGTAGTGAAGCAGCACTGTGCAAACATTACTAATTGCAGTTGATAAGTTAATTTGCTAGTAAAGTAATGTGCGATTCACTTTCTCTTCAATCTTGTCCGTAACTGTTTACCTGGAATCAAGTTTATTATGGCCATATATTTACAAAATGTTAAAATAAGAAATAGTAAGGTAGAAACAGTAACGCAGAGAACTTAACTTCGTTTATAATAAGACATTTACCTGCTAAACAAAATTTCTGAATTGATGATTATTTCTAAGTTATTTCTCTGTCATAAAAATATTTCGTTTATATTTTCGACACTTGAGCCCCACTTTTATGTAGCCCCAGGCCGCGGTCCCGACACCGAACATTGAATTTCGTGTTGCGACACATTTTTGTTAAAATATTGCTTCGGCGACACCTTTTTTGTCAGCTCTGATGTTATTTCGGAGCTGTGATTTCACCCATTGTCTCTGTAGATATTTGAGATACATTCCCACGCAGTTTTGTTATGCACACAATCTACAAGTAAAGACAAAGTGCTATTGTCAAGAGATACCTTACAATACCATTGATAGTAACGAACTTTATTATTGTTTTGACATGTGCGTTTACAAAAAACATTATAAAGTGTAAGTAACAAGAGTCAACTTAAGTATTAGTGAGTATGCGTATAAACCGTGAGCCTACAACAAGGTAACCTATTACATAAGATTTATGGATTAAACTGTTTGTAGAGATAACCGACACTTAGTAGCTTTAAAAATGTTTGGTTGGCCTGAGGGCAGCTTGGCACGTTCTGCAGTATAGGTCAAAAAGTGAGAAGTATGTAGCTATTATGTAGGAGTAGTATTCTGCTCATAATGTGTGAAAGTTAGGTTGAAGTTTCCATAAGAAAAGTACGGTTTTCGAGCCCTACGGTTTGATGATTATATCGCCTGATGAACAAAGCGGTCGATGATGAAGCACTTTATGCAATCGCCGAGATCTCTAAATAACAAGACAAGTTATTTTTATCTTTCAAGCACAGGATTTTTGGGTCTATTACATTTGCGTTAAAATTTCTTTCGAGTTTTTGTCTTGGGGCGGAAATGTATATGAGAAAGAAACACAAATCTATATTGCAACGATGCCAAATGCTTGCATCCATCAGTAGATCGGTGTTAATGAGTATAATACTCAATGTTTACATTTCTATCAATGGCTTTATTTCTTATGGACCATAGTGTTCTTCTTGAAAATTAAGTTGGAAACTTCAGAGTGACAAATTGAACTAAGGATGTGCAATGATTAATTCAGACAAAAATTATGTTTTAAATGGAACCATGGCGTTCATATAGTAAGCTAAAATACGAAAACCACACATCGAAATTTGAACATTTTAATTTGCGCCCCAAAAAAACCGCACTGCGATCGCATAATCTCCAATTCCATTCAAATTAATCCAGCTGCCAGACAAATCAAAAATCACAAAGGGATTGCACTGTGTGAAAAATAAATAAGACCCGTTCTACACTGTCACCTCCAATCCAGTTTCAATTAACGTGTCCAGGGAAGCGTTAACGTCCGTACACACCCTACGCCCTAGGCTGTTTACATATGAGTTTTGTGAAAGGGATTGAAGACGGTTAGAATTGGATGCTATTTGTGAAACTTGGAATGTCTTTGTACCATCAAGTAGAATATTTTTACCTACTTACCCTGATATGAACAAGATCATAAATCATCAAGTTAAATCAATAATTTATAATCATTAACCTCGTTGGCGTAGTTGGTTGCGCGTCTGAGGTTCTAATCAGTTGGTAACGGGTTCGATTCGCAGTAGGAGCACGAGTATTCTTTCTAGGTGAGATTGTGTGTGATGTGAATATTTCCGGCACCCAAGTCTGCGTACTAAGTTTGAGGCTGTGAGTGTGAAAATGTTATGTTATTTAAGGAACAATCAAAGTTTTCAAGTATCTTCAAAATTTAGTATCAGTGGCGTTGCCAAGAGCAATAATTTTCATTAAAGAACATACAACTCCAAAGAAGCTTTTACAACAAAAACTCGAGCTTATTTTATTTAATAGGTTTACAGTTGCCTCAATCGACCTTGCAATAGCAATTACATATCATCGAAGTACTTTTTATGTTTATATATTATATATATTTATATATTAGTATTTGTGTAAGTTTATTGTTACATAGTATTTAATAATATATTTATAAATATTTTTACCATCATTATGTATATTATTTACATGTATTCCTATATTTATACATTTATTATCCTTTTATTTTTCAAATATATTTACTGCACCGCCACCCTTTTCTCTGCACCCCCAGGATGACTGGCAGAAAATGCTATTCTAGCATTAAGTCCTCCTTGTACTATTGTTTTGTGCAAAAGTATTAAATAAATAAATGAATACAGTAATGAATTTCCTTCGATCGACACTTTACTTCATTAATAAAAAGATAAATCATTAAATTCTGTATGTGCATCACCCTTTTGTCATGAGTTCATAACACAGCCTCTGTATATAGGTATTCAAATATCCTCGATCTCTCATGCTTATAACGGGGATGCTAATTACCAACTATCTACAACTACATACGACCTAGGGCGTCATTCTGTCTCTGCTTCCGGTGTAGCGTCGCTAACTTAAAGCAGTATGAAGGATGTCAGCTAATGGGGGAATTATATTATTTTAAGAAGTATACTAATTACCATTTAAAACTTATGAGGTTATCAACTTATTACTTTTTTCTTAACAATAATTATTTGATTTATGATATATTTTTTTAATCAATAACACGTATTCACACTTACTAGGGTCAAAGACTTTTATCGTGGGTCTGGATACATTTACATATTACATACACACAATCACACCCAGAACCAGAATCAAAAATATCCCTTGGGATGGATTAATTGCGCTCCTGTCGGGAATCGAACCTAGGACCCACGACGCAGAGGGCAGAGACCTGCCCACCTAGAGTTTATTTAGAAGATATAGATTATATGCATGATTCCGATTTAAATATGTAGTTCTTGAGATAAACCCCGTGACTGCATACGTCTAATAGACTGTGATGTCCGTAAAGTTGTTATATTCTAACACAGATTAAAAAAAACAGTTTCGTACTCTACTTGCTCAGTTCTTTTAAACGACACCGCAGTAGTAAAATATTTTGCTCACCACTTACGTGAATGGGTGCTTTTTTATTTTTTCATTTATTATATAAATTCAATTGCTACTTTTGGCTTTGGGCTGCGGCCCAAATAGACAGACGGCGCTGCTGTAGATATTCTCTGAGAATTTGAAGTTATCCGCTTGTATTATTTGAATAAAAAAAAAAGCTAAATTACTCTGACATACAGACCGACGGACGGAAGGATGAAGTGCAGAACCACCCAAGTCAACTAAGAGATCTCGCTTCGATCGATCAATAACTATAGCTGTCACTATTAGCAGAAGAATGTCAGTTAAAACAACGAGATATTTTTCTCATTGTGTAAGTGTGAAAGAGATTGTTTTGAATCATTGCGTGCTTTGATAAGCTAAATATTTTCAGATACGGATCGCATATAAATTTAAACAGATCCCGAACCCCTTTGAATGCTAACTCCATAAACAAAATAAAACCTGCAGGTCCATAACCGTTTTCTCTTTAATACAATTACACCAGACCGGGGCGGCTAAAAGCCCGTTTATAATAATGTTACGTTCACTTTCGTCCAGCGAGCGACGCTAAGTCAATTATATTGAGTTTCCCCATTGAGCTACACAGGTATACTGGGTGGAGGTAACACAAGTAGGTATGGAAATACAATGACTTTTTTTCTTCTTAAGTGACAGAGACCATCGAAATTAATGCTTAAAGGCTCTTAAAAAAGTGATAGGTACTTATGCAATAAATAATTGGACAGATCGCACCGTTTAAATTTAATTAATCACTTCTATGCATTAACAAGGTAAACTTATCAATTCACATTTGCTATGACAAAACAAATGTAATATTGCATATTCACAAATTAATGAAAAAATGTTTTTCATTCAAACCAAAATAAAATTTAAAATAAATTTAAAGTAAATAAAAGAGCTGCGGCGCTCTCCATTGTTTAAATCTCTACATCAAAAACCTACATTAAGCGTCAATAATATTAATGCACTGAAGAATCAATACTAACGCCATTATATTTTTTATAAAACATTCGCCATATAACACATACCAAAATAATATTGGAAAAGTACATAAATATGCGTCAATGTCAAGAACAACTTAAATTTAGAGATTTACATTACATTCATTCGTACTTGTGATGTTGTACTAATTTATTATTAATAAAATATATATCTTTAAAATAATAGTCTGAAGTATACAAATTCATATAATAATAAATCACACAAATATTATCTTAACATCAAAAAGTATCTTATTTCTATAATTGATTTAAACCATTGATATACCTTATCTGTACCCAAAATGCCTAAACGTTATTTTCGGTAATTGTCCTTAATAGTCTAAGGCTGGTATTACCATCTCTTTCTATTAAAAGAGCGATATTAAACACAAGCCTACCAGAAATAATAAAACAATCTTTCAAATGTATCAGTTAATGCACTCTTACCTCCAGTTTTCCAAATATAGATCAATGGATCTTCACGTAGTTTCCATGTTAGAAAGCCTATCGCATTTCAAAGGCTCCGGTTTGAGTAATAGGGTTTTTTAATTTGGTTTTCTCGGGATGTTTATATTTTCAGTAAAGAGAGTATTTTGTGCAAAATAAGGTGTATTTTTCCTAAATAAATATCGAATGTGTGATGAAAAGATAAATGAGAGGTATAATTTTGTTTTAGGAAGTACAAAAAAGTAAGTAGCATAGTTTGTCATTTTAATCATGATTTTTTTATGGTAATTTAGTGACGATACGAGCAAGTCGCTTGCCTGATGGTAAGCATCACGCTTGCCCACTATAGTTCAGTGCCACCCAGAGTTTAACTTAGGTCAAAATCCTGAAATGAAATGAAATGCATTTATTTGCTTCAAGTGTAGGTATAAACATGTAAGGTTAAGTGTATCAATATAGTTCACACACTTGGTCATAATAGTGACATGCAAATATTGATTTGAGGGCTAGGTAGTTAGATATCTTTATAGCGTCATAATAATAATTTTGGTTATCTATAATATAAAAATGAATCGCAAAATGTGTTGGTAAGCGCATAACTCAACAACGCCTGGACCAATTTGGCCAAATCTTTTTTTAAAATGTTCGTTGAAGTTCAAGGATGGTTTTTACGGCGAGAAAAATTAGAATTATTGCTGGAAAAACCCTAAAAATAGCCCTTTTCTTTTTCCCATACAAATGCACCCGGGCGAAGCCGGGGCGGATCGCTAGTTGTTAATATATTCTATATGTGGCCCAATTACAATAAGTAGTAATGGATAAATCATCATTAAAGTTATAATGTCAAGAGATGTCAAAATTTCAGAATATTAATGTCAAAGATAAAAATGTTACTAAAATATAATATTGTCATAAGTTATTACAGTCCCACGATTGAATATAAATATAATATTAAGGATGTTTACAATTGTCAAGAAAGTAATTTACAGTGTAGTAGGTTTTTTCTTGCAGCCATTCTTTGAGTTTATTTATAAATTTGCTATACGGTAAGTCTTTGAAACTGATGGGTAATGGGTTGCCTGCTAGGCAATGATCTGCGTTCGTTACCCATATATATTAGAAAGAAAGAAAGAAAGAGAAATAATTTATTTCGACACGTAGCAAAAACATAACAATAACATTAAAACACTTATGAGCTAATAATTAATTATCATAATGCATGCCGAAATGGGTTTGCCTCAGCACAAAAGTCAAGCACGAAACTCGACGCTGATTTTCAGGCAAACCGGCGGGTGATATATATTTATTTATTTATTTAATATTTTATTGCACAGTAAAAAGTGTACAAAAGGAGGACTTAATGCTAAAAGCATTCTCTACCTCTCTTTATAAATGTGATAGTTACAAATATTTATCCAATTATAAATCTAAATAAATAAAAATACGATAATACTTATAACATATAATATACGTACATAAAAAATTACTATAATACATACAGGAATACTTATTATACACACATATATAAAATACCTATAATAAACAAATAAACTAAAACAAAAAATAATTAAATAATATAATAATTATATAATGCAGATAGAAGTAAATAATGAGAACAAAACAAAAGACTTCTATTTATTAATTTTAAAAACAAAAGTAAAACAGCCAGTAGTAGACAGCCAACTAAATAGGGAATCAATCAATTGAGCTCCAACCCCGTCCGTATTGTATTAGATGTTGAATCTCTTTTAGCTCTGTAATTTTACTCGAAAAATTCCCGTCAATCTGAAATTCAGTAATGTTTGCACACTACTGCTTGGAAGTTGAATGTCTGGTAATGGTGTTATTATAGTTATTATCATATTTCCAAGTAGAAGAAGTTTTTACAAAATCACGAAATAAAAGTCCTGGAAAAACCCTGACCTAGAACTTTATAACCTGAGGGAATTAAAGTGTTAATCTTTTAATAAAATACTATAAACGTACTTAACGTTTTACCTCTTTCATGTTTATGGTCGCTTAGTACTTTATACCATAAGTACTAAAAATGTTTTGATATTGTTCATACTGGGGGTATGAGGGTAGGAGGGTGAAAAATACTTTGCGACCTATTCTCATACCTACCAAATATACGAAAAAAAACCATTAAAATCGGTTAAGAGTTTCGGTGGAGTTAGACCACAAACACCGTGACACGAGATTATTATATATTAGACTAGACATGCCCCGCGGCCTCGCCCGCTATTATCAAGTTGAAAAGTAGCCTGTGTGTTAATACTAGGTATAATCTATGTACATTCCAAATTTCATCCAAATCCGTTCAGCCGTTAAAGCGTGCAGAGGGAACAAACATATTTGCACACTTAGGTACACACAAACTTTCGGATTTATAATATTAGTAGGATTAGTATGATTACTACTAACCTCGTCCATTCATACCTTCTGGACAAATTATTATGATTGTAGTCATATTACTCACACAAAAAGAAGTATTTTATGAGAAGAGCCTACAGAAAGTTTTTCTGTGTTTTCACCATTACGGTTAACGCCCTCTAATAAATCCTTTAGACGACATTCATTTGTTTTTTTGTTATGTGCTGTGATTCACTATGTTATGTTATGACACAGAAGGTTCTTTCTCAACATCTTACATCATTTGAAATTACTTTATTTATTTAATATAGCACTGCTACATCATACATATTAAAATTAAACTTAAAATTAAAAGTACGACAGGGGAATTTTCCGATATGCATGACAATTTCGGCGTGACTATCATTTGCCAAATGTACTCAAAAAGAATAATAAAATAATGAAAATAACAATAGAAGGAATACTTAAAATTACTAACAATACAATGACTTTCCAAGGTTACTTAGGGTCAAATGTACTTTGTGATTGCGGCATATATCTCAAAATTTGAGAATTGCTTGAGCTTAAACACTGCAAGAAAATTGCTGAAAATATCTCTGATTTGATTGTTGAAACTATTATATTAATTTGCGAAACGTGAAGTGGGATTTTGTTAACCCATATTAGTACGGTATTATTACTTTATAGTATAGGTAATGTTGAGTAAGGTTAGCTTACTAAACTTACACCTATCTTTTTGCCACATATGAGATTAAAATGGCGGCAAACCGAAAGGCAATGGAGGCACTTATCAATTAGGCACTTATATGGTTATTTATGAGATACTAGATAGCTTCGAAGCCATTATTCCTGGGTTTGATTTTCATAAAAAATATTAGATGTACACATAGTTTGTGACCTAAAAACCTAACATGGTTTATCTAGGTGCAGAACTTCTATGTTACAATACACCTCGTTCAAACGCTTAGTTCATTTAGTTCTACGACTTTCTTGTGTTTACTTTTTTTTTCGAAATAATTATGATTATGTGTTGAATACAATCTATAATTAATTAATCTTATATATAAAAATAAGTCGGGTTTTCCTTCCTGACGCTATAACTCCAGAACGCAAGAACCGATTTCCACGGTTTTGCATTCGTTGGAAAGGTCTCGGGCTCCGTGAGGTTTATAGTGGCGAAACGGAGTTCGCCGGGTTTGCTAGTAATTGTATAAACTACACTGTCCCCCAAAGATCGGCATCGCCCCGCTACGTCTCTACGCCGCTACGCCAGTTGACACCTTAGACTTAATAGAAAAGATAAATTATATCATTTAAAAAAAATGAAAAGTCATAAGACAATGTAATGAAAGATCATTTTATGTTGCCTAGTACTTATTTTTAGTTGTCTATTTTATTAATATTTACGTATAAGAACTACTTATTATTTTTCTCATTATATTCAAAATGTCATTGTGTCATCCATTATTTCCTGTACATTTTTTTATTTTATTTATCATAACATAACATAAACGCTTTTACACTCACAGCCCCACACTTAGTTTGATGACTAGTGTCGTGGGTGCCGGCAACATTCACTTTACACACACAATCATACCCAGAACCAGAAACACAAAATTTCCTTGGGTAAAAAACATGTGTCCCTGCCGGGAATCGAACCCGATTGCTTAAAAGGTGAACGTGCACCCAACTAAGCCAACGGGCCGTTCAAAGTATTTTTTTTTATTTATATAACCCGTGTACAAGTTTCTACAAAGAAGACACATGATTATACGCAATAATTTACTTACCCAACGCTGATACGTAAACCTCAGAGGCGCCCTTCCGTTAAACTCAGGCCCAATAATGAGATTATTTCCCAAATTTCTCTACCCCTATCTCACGGGCCCTCATATTTGAGAAATTTAAGCGGATTTGTCAAGTTTCGTCCGTCCGACTACTTAAATTTATGTGTACCCTCGTTACAGAGGACTGGAGTTGACAAGGTGTTGGTGTTGAAAAATCGGGATTTTGCGAATCGGGACAAAGCGTCAGCGGAAATCGGAACTCTTTGCAAGGTGTGGATGTGAAGGATGATTTGAAAGAGGTCTTGTATTCAATTATCTGAATGCGGCTATAGAAATTAACGACCAACAGATAAAGGTAGATATCAAAGAGTATAAGACTTGGTTATTTTGTCTTTGTTACATAGCAAGTCCATATAAGAAAGCGAAGCGGAAATTATTTTAAGGTAACGCCTAACAAAAATGCTGCATTTGACTTCCTGTACTATCATTTATTTCAATCATAATATATTCTTCACACAGTGTTACAGTAGTGCCTTTCAACGAGACTATACTTCCAGCATTTTAGGAACGCTACCTAAGACTACCTATTGTTACACTTTCTCTCAAGTATATCCTATTGCTATGTTTATATAAACGTGTTTACTAAAGAGTACATCTTTATTTCTATTTTATTCGGTATAAACATTGGAATTATTATTCACTGGCAGAGACAACATCTGCACTTGGTAGGTATACTCATTATTTAAAATAGATGACTTAAAACTAGTATTTTCAAGGACGTCTTAAAATTCATGCCGATTTTTTTTATTTTTTTATTACAGACAAAGCAAACGTTTGACCACAATCACACCTGATGGAAAGTGACGATGTAGTCTAAGGTGGAGCACGCTTGCTTAGTAAATACCCACTATGACATGTTCCCAATTAAGTGAAAAATCTATTGTTTTCTCTCTTTTTTTTCTCTAAAAAGAATACACCAAAAAGTCTGAACTCGACTGTCAAACATAGCTTATGACACTCAGCAATAGTGTTGTTAAACTCATTCACTGATAAAAAATAGTGAAATTTTTGAGTATCGGATCAGTAGTTCCAGCGATTACCTATCTTTTACAAACGAACAAACTTTACATCTTTATAATATTTTAGATTAGTGTAAATAAATGTAGATTAGCTACACTAAATTATATAGTATAGATTAGCGTAGCTAGTGTAGACTGGTGTCGATAAAGAGGTAAGTTTAGAAAGGAGAAATTTTCGCTTGAGGCGGGGATGGAACCCGCGGCCATAGGGTGCCATACCTTATTGCTCTAACCGCCTGAGCTATTCAATACCCGCCTCAAGTGATAATTTATCCTTTCATAATTAAAAAACGTGTGGCACTCGGAGACTGCCGCGGTAAACCTTTTGCATAGCATTTTTTATCAACTTATGCATTTATAATTATTTATTTATTTTATTTATGTAGTATTTTTTTTCTGCCACCTAGAGGCGAGTTGCTGAACTAAAGAGACAAGCGTGATATTTCAAAAAAGTCATTAAAAGTTCTGGTATTAATCGATAGATGGCAAAACTAAAGAGTAGCATCGCTGTACCGGTCGGAGTGGGGGGTGTTAGGTTATTATCGTTACGGAATTTCTGGATTCGGTCTCCACGCTCAAGGCCCGCGATAGAAGCTATGCAATAGCTTAAAAATAAATTAAAATTTATAAATTAGTTTCATCGCTCAGTTACCATATAAAAAAGGCAGTCTAGATTATAGTGTAGATATGATTATGTTATGGCTTGGATTTAGTGATATTGCAATACTTTGTAGAGCAAGCGCGAACTTAAGCAATCGATATCGGTTATTAGTCGTAAGACAATAGTCGACGCCATGTTGTCGGATGCTTTCAGACTGCCTACAAATCCTGACAATAGAACTAACCTTTATTATATTATAAGTAAGTAATGTTGGTTGCATCGGTGCGATCGCGCATCGCTACATATATAGTATATAGGTGCCTACAACAATAAAATTTAATATTTGTCCCTGAACCCTCTCTTAAGCTATACCAGCACTCTCAGCCGCCTTTTCCCGGAATCAACCTCGGATCGAGGAGGTAACTCGATCACATTGTAACATGATTACCGATGCCGTATCGGGAGACGCGGAAGCTTTTAGACAGAAACGTAAGTATTAATATGTACCTTTGGTACTTGAGTTGATATTGGATAAATTCGGGATGATTTCTGAGATTCGGTAAAGTACGATATTGGGTTATCATTAATTCATATTGAGTTTGTGATATTTTTGTTCACATTTATATTGTTAATAATATTTTAGTCTAATACGGATGTATCCCACATATTTACCATCATACATTCATTCAGTCGTGAACGTCCCTTCACTAATGAAAAGACGTTTATTACAAACTTTTATTGAATTACACCTGTCACGATATCTATCAGTCTGTAAACAAATCTTGTAAGCTAAATTAAAACCACTTCCCCATGTCTGATTGGACTCAAATTTGGTGTACTTGCACCCTGCTTAAGTACCCATCTTTGGTGACAATGATATGGTGGTCTGATGACGGAGACGGAAAATGGCCATAGGAACTTCTGCACTAAACAGAAAACCCAACGAGTTTGGGTTCGTTTGATTCGACTTGACAAATTCTCTGGTTATATTATTTAATGTTATATTTAATTATTTAATGTTTCCGGCACCCACGATACAAGTCTTTGAACTTAGTGTGGGGCAGTGAGTGTGAATGTTTTATGTAACTTTTTGGTCCTTTTTTTACAACTGGTAAAACCTTGATTCTAAAAATCTTTTAAAAATATTACTTGTTTAGCTGGAAAATTTTACCTGCTGTTTTTGCATAGATTATGATAGAATCACTTCATATCCTTTTTCAGATTTTTGAATTGAAAACTTCTTTAGCAGCGTTGTGCACTTTTTTTGGGATGGGTAAAAAATTTTTAACTCGCGTCAGGACACGTGACCTGATCGAAAATTCGTAAGACGGAGGGAGAGTAGACCGCCCGGCGCGGCGTAGGAGACGAAATAATATCCCCCTCTCTTTTTACCGCGCGTTTACAACGTTAATGTTCAAGTTTTCACTGCTGCCGGCACTCCCGGAGTGCAAACCGTTGTTTTTTTTTTGGTTTCTCATAGATGTACCTATTTGCATGGTTAATAATTGAGTCATGCAAGCTAAGATATGATAAGTTTTCTAAATCAAAACTTGAATGATTGAGGCAAGTCCCCAAAAAAAGCATTAAAAGAGCTTTCCTGGTCCGATATGTCTTACACACAAGATTGGTCTCTCGGTTTCACTAGCCCTAATTAGTATTATAAATAGAATTAGGTAGTAATTTCCCAAGTATTTGGATTTTGATAAAATTGGTCCTCCTCATCCAAATAACTCCGTCTTTCCTAAACCTTTATACAAAATTTAAACATTTTAGCAGGCATGATAAGTACTAGCATTTCAGCCACAGCTTCAGTTATAAGTTTGAATCGTGTTACTAAAATCGGGTGTGGGAATGGAATGAACCAATGGTCAAAAATATTATTTGCAAGATTTCTACTGTTAATTATATGACGACCCAGTTGGCGCAGTGGATAGGTGTCCGCCCTCTGCGCCGTGGGTACTGGGTTCGATTCCCGGCAGGAGCACAAATTCCTTCCCAAGGGATATTTGTGCTTCTGATTCTGGGTGTAATGTGTGTGTGATTTGAATGTTTCCGGCACCCACGATACAAGTATTTGAACTTAGTGTGGGGCTGTGAGTGTGAATGCGTTGTTGTTTGTTTGTTGTTAATTATATTTTCGTCATTAAATTTTAAATAGTGATCCAAATATAGGCTTATATTTTAAATTTCAATTCAACAGTTCACGTGTTTTTCTAACGGACCCAATAAAGATATTTTATGGCGAGACCATGAACGTCCCTATATAAATAAATATAGGAACCCATAGTAACTCAACTTCAAGCATTGAGTATTTGCGAGTTTTCAACGATAATATCTCGTCGTTTTGCCTGCATAATACTGCCCCTGCCGAACAACTAACTAGGGTTTAATCTCAGAATACAGAAAGGGTTTAATATCTCTACATAGTATAAAACAAAGTCGCCCTACGCGTCTGTCCGTCTATATATCCGTTAACTCCTCCTAAACCACAGAATGCGATTTTGATGCGGTTTTTATCATCAGTGAGATAATTTTTCATAAAAGGTTTATACTTATATATACTAGCCTATACTCGCCCGCGGCTTTGCCCGCGTTTATTATGTTTATTAGTTAGCTTTTTCCAATTTATTATAATAACTTATTAATAAATTTACCTACTTTTCATTTTCTACTCAGATACAACAATTTACATAACAATATCCGGATAAATGAGCTTTGCTCGGTTTTTTGTTTTTGGTAGAATGTTTGAATTTGTAGCCTCAGAAAGCTCATCTAGTGTCAAGTAGAAACAGTTTTTTACATCGGTCATGGCGTAATAGATGGCGCTGATAGTTTCTTAAACCCGGTTTATCAAATGCAGTTTGGGAACCGAGCATTTCTCGGACCTGGAACGTTGATAAACCGATTCCTTGGGCCGAAAAACCCCTAATCTGTAACTTTCATAAAAATCATTGGAGCCGTTTCCGAGATCCTGATTACACATATATATACAAGAATTGCTCGTTTAAAGGTATTAGATTAACTGTAACACTAAAACATAGACCCATATGACCTTTAATTCCCCATGCACCACCTTAATGCATGCACCCTTGACCAAAAATATTAATAAATTCTTTTTTTTTTTAATTAACTACTCAAATACAAATTCCCATCAATATAACTTCATAAATAAAGATCTTTCTTAATTAACTTTTGTCCCCCATTGCACCATTTTAATGTACACTGGCAAACAATATTGAATACATAATTTTTTATATTAAATCTACCACTCAAATACCAATTTTCATCTCTATAAATTCAAAAACTAAAAGCTTTTATACATACGTTTTCACCCCATTTATCCCTCTTAGGGGTAAAGTTTCTAAAAATCCTTTCTTAGTACACCTCTACTAAGACAAATTTCAAGTCTCTAGCAGTGCTACTACCAGAGGTTTAGGCTATGTTATCCCTAAGTTAGTCAGTGAATCACTGAATCAGTAATGTCAGGACAAAGAGTTTTATAGTATTAGATAAAATCGTAAGTTTTATGGACGTAGAAAAAAAAAACTTATTATAAACAATTTTATTTGCCTAGTCGATCTACTGGTTCCAGTTGTATGACGACGCCGTCAAGACGTCGTCGCTTCGAGTAGGTATCACCTGGCCACGTCGGACGAAACCAATATCTTCGCTCCAAGAAAAATCCGCTTTGAAATTGATATTCTCCAGGCGTTGTTTTATTTATTGGAACTTGTTTATTTTAAAGATGGCGAGAGAAAAGCGATGTTAAGGAATTCAATTTTGGATGAATGGATTCATTTAGAGATTAATGAAAAACACATTTTTAATTAATTTTAAGTACACTTCACTTATTAATTTTAAGTAGCTTCCATGTTTTTAATCATTGAAAATTATAAGAGACACAAATAGGACAAAATCACTAAAAAGTGAATACTACACTAAACGTTTTTAAATAAAAGTTTATTTAAAAACGTTTAGTGTAGTATTCACTTTTTAGTGATTTTGTCCTATTTGTGTTACCTAAGAGTAATTTTCTTATAAAAAGCTTTTATGACATGTCTTTCCATGGTTGGTTGTTGTATGAACTAGTTTCCTTGCCGTACCTAAATTGTATGGATATATGAGTTGATGAGTCTATGAGTTTTTAAAGGCCCTTATAGTCTCTGTTGCAACTTGTGTAGTCCTTCCACGTGGCCTTTATTGCCGTGGTGGGAATATGGCCTTCTGGTTCTACCAGTCTGCCTGGGCTGGGCGCTGGGAGCAGTTACTCCCAGGGAATGTGTTGAGCGCGTCGGTGGTGGTCGTCGCGCTCTGGTGGGGTCCGGTGTTTAAGGAGGGAACGAGCTTGGGCTGGGCTTGAGCCATCTTGCTCCGAGCTGGTCCCCCTTGCGCGGTCTTGTTTTATCCTCCTCTGTCCGTACAGGGCCGGAGTCAACCTCAGGGCTTGTTCGTGCCTATCAGGCGCGGGTGTGAAGCCCGAGGGTCTCACGGCCTTTCCTGGGTCGGGTCGGTGGTCGCGTGTCTCGTCCGGTATTAAGGTCTCATGTCTCTGTTGCTCAGCGCCTCACGCGCTCGCCCTTCCAACCTTAACTCTTCAGAGGCTACATACAGCCAGTAGCATTTAGCTCTTTCGAAAAAAATATAAATAGTCTTAGTCACCAGTCTGTATATTTTGGGAGATTTTTTAGTAAAGAGTGCGTATAGTTATCACATTCTAAACGGATATTTCATAAAAGTTATAGAAAGAACTGTGTTTTTAGTGCGGGTCAAAATTAAACAAATTTTCATCATTGTGCCAGTTAAGAATATCGTATACATTTATCTGTCATCTTTATTGACTTGCTAAAAAGTCGGTAGAGACGATAAATAAATGATTAAAAAAATAATGATAAGATACATTTAAGTAACTTATTAGCCATCTATAATCTTGGCTAGATTGTAATAAAAATAGTGTGCACGCAAACGTGAAATTTAAAATTGATTCTTGTACAGTATTGATGATGTTACAAATTACAAATATCGTGTTAAAACTAGTTAAAAGTACATACGTCGCGTCGTCTGGAAACTAAAAAGGCAACCAACATACAACTATAAAAAAAAACTAATTTCAAAGTAAAAAGGAAGTTTAAACCGGATGTAGCAGTCTGCAAAGGGAGTTTGGAGCGCGATATCCAGTACTTCCGGTGTGCGAGCGAGATAGGACACGGAAATGAATACGTCTGTCGATTGAAAGATTGTATTTGAGATCGCAAGGATTCATGACACAAAGGATCTTTATTTTGTTCACAATTTTATTCTATACTGGAAAACAAAGCGATTGTTTAAAAAATAAAACAGAGCAACGTCAATGACGTTAGGTACGTCTCTATCTGCTATATATACCTTGTAGTAGTTAACGTATATCACACTATCACACAGTTCCAGAACCTGTATTCCTTCTAATCTTAAACTACATGACGTCCTCCGTTTAATACTCAAGCCACGCATACTCCATACACATCGATAATCATATTTCGCTCAAAGCATTTTACAAAATATATCTTTATATTATTTTATACAATTCTCTTTGTACGTGTGTATATAACTGAAATTAACGTCTGGACAGGTTTTTGATGAAATTTTTGTGTGTTTTCAAGTGGATTTAAGAATGGTTTCGTTAATGGTGTAAAAATAGTAATTATATAAAGTTTTATTGTTGAATATGTCCTTATGAGGCACTAATGAAAGTTTATGACTTCAGAGACTGATTTACAATTTTACAGCAATCTCGTGAAAAATCTGGCAAGTGACTTATTTCTGATGTGCTTCTTCGTTTCTAATTGCTATCCGTCGACCACTATTTCACATGAAAGTCATGGTTGAAGATGGTAAACGCTAGGTGGCAATTTTTTTTTAAATTCTTATACATGTTATGTTCCATGTGAATAAATAATTTTGAATAAAAAATAACAAATATCATTGAGGAGAATGCTTTTTATTGCACTAAACATAATATGTTATTGAAATTGGTTAATAAGTGAAAATAAAAATATTACAAAGATATATTGCGATTTGGAATAATTGCGAATGAGAAAAACTGCGATTTAGATAAAAATGCGAACAAAAAATATTCTACAGTAAAAATAATATAATGGGTAAATTTGCTAACAAACACCAGTACATAATAATAAGAATAAATTTTTTAGTAATCAAGACCTTGTTTTACAATATAAATATTTAAGTTTTTCAATCCCAAATGGCACAAATATAACCTTTGTCAAGTTTTGAATACTTGCGCCATTTGAGAGATTCAGCTGCCATAGCCGCGCCACTAGCTTGTAGCGTAGTTTCAGGAAGATGGGATGGCGCCAAAGTGTCAACACACGTGTCATCCCACACAAAAGGCCGACCCATCTTATAATTATGTTTCAAACCAATTTAAGACCGATAGAATTTCGTCTCAAAATGATGATAATGATAATAAAACACTGTTATTTTTCCATCAATCACAAAATTAAATAATAATAATTGCAAGTGACTGTCAAGATGCAATTTATATCCCATCAGTAACGCGGTAATGATGGAAGTTTCCGATGCCACTTCAGTTAATGAATATTACGAAGTTGCTGGTGAAGGATTTGCTTTCTGTGAACTTGTGCTATTAATCAGTATGCTATTACGTCAAGTTACATTTGCTTTTGAAAAAAGAAATTATAATGAAATATTTTCAATTACCGTATGACTATATTTTCTACCGACTTCACAAAAAAGGAGGAGGTACTCAAGTCGAGAGTTTTTTTTATGTTACCTCATAACTTCTTTCCACGTGAACCGATTTTAATAAGGTATTTTTTTGTTTGATAGATGTTGCTTTCCAATTGGTCCCATTTAAATTTGATCAAGATCTGATCAATAGTTCTTGAAATATCGCCAATAATGCGTGTTTAGTACATCTAATCTGATCAAAGTTCCGAAGATTAAGCGGCGAAGTCGGTTTTTTAAGCTTTGCTTGCGTTTAATTATTGTAATATTTACCCCATTTCAAATGAATTCCCGCTAAGAACACTTTGGTAGAGACGTCATTGTTTTTTATATTTGATAAGATAGCGTTTGACCACTACCTTACATATTGATAAGTGATTATGTGGTCGAGGACGGTAAACAAGCTAGAGAAAGATTGACTGAATTTAAAAGATAACCACCGGAACGCAATTTTTAGGGAATCTGTAGACAAATTTGTGTACTTGGTAGTGGTGAACTACGACTGTGTCGCAGTGTCGTTATCTATAAAAAAATAATGAAACGTAAATATTCCTTATTTGCTCATTTTTTTAAGCTTCGATAATAAAGTGGAAAGTAAAGTTGTGGCCGAAGATGTAACATACACTACGATTTAACGTAATCATCCCGACTGAGAAAAACTCGATCATATAGTCCTTTAACTTTTTTATACTATGTTTTGGCAGATAACTCGATCACTAGTGGAAATAAGTACATTTAGCATAAAAAATGTTTATTATTTTTTAAGTACATTTAGTTTAAAAAGTTGATTATAAAATAAAACAAAATGAATTATAAAAGATATCATACCGATAGGCCTGCTACCTTACGTTAATTACCGATGTTAAAGTTTCGACGTAAAAATTCTCCCAAATTTCAAAATATTTTTAATTTTGCCTCAGTAATTAGTAAAATAACCGTACGATTTACCGTCAGCAGGCAGTTAGTAGGTACATCACGACAGTCAACCCCTGACGGTACGCTGGCAAAGTGTAACCGCGGCGCGCGTCGGTCCTCATGTGTTCCGAACTTTAATTAGCCAGTCTGAGGCTTAACGCCGGGTGTTATATTAAGGCACAGTACTAACAGACTAACAATTATATTTACACGTATAAAGATTAACTTTGCAAGCAAAATGCTTATAGTGAAATGTGTAAAAGACAGGCTGATGACGCAGAACAAAATTTTAAAGAAATCCCCGGTGCCAGTTTTTAAGTTCCAATGACAATCATTATCTTGTTATAATTTTGGTGACGGCATTGCTATAGGAAGCCACAAAATAAAATTGAATTGGATTTTTTTAGGGACTTTTGAAACTAGCTCATTAGTATCTGAAACACTGATGCACCAACTTTAAACAACTAATCGTAGGTATGTTTTAAACCTGTTGTCTAGAAGAGTTCGTTTTTAGCTATAAGATAGCTCATTGTACTAATCTATGATAATGTTTTACGTATTTCATTTTATTTTGAAACTAGCTCATATGTATCTGAAATACTGATGCACCAATTTTTACCAACTAATCGTAGGTATGTTTTAAACCTGTTGTCTAGAAGAGTTCGTTTTAAGCTATAAGACAGCTCATTCTACTAATCTATGATAATGTTTTACGTATTTCATTTTATTTCCATTATTCATTGTGTACAATAAAGATTTATCTATACCCACCAATTAAGGTATATAAAATATCCGCTTGAGTGCGATAGAGACACAAACAGACAGGCGTACGTTTTTCTATAGGGGTTTGAATATAAAGGTAAATAAATGAATAAACATACTACGGCCACACACTAAGTTCAATGACTTGAAACATTCACATCACACACACAATCACAACCAGAATCAGAAACTCAAATTTTCTTTGGGAAGAAAGCTTGTGTTCCTGCCGGGAATCGAACCCAATATCCCTGCTTAGAAAGTGAAAGCTCAGCCAACGAAACCAACGGGCAGTTCAAGGTGCTGGTACATTAAACTGTTAATGACAGAATTGGTATTTTATTATATAGTGTTCTTTTCCCACGTTAATTATTATAAGTAAGTTTTCGTCACAATCTAGTTTTTCTAGTTTGTACTAGTTACAATATTTCTTCCTGTATGTTGAACTGCCCGTTGGCTAAGTTATGTGAGCGTTCGCCTTCTAAGCAGGGGTATCGGGTTCGATTCCCGGCGGAAACACAAGTTTTCTCCCCAAGGAAAATTTGTGTTTCTGGTTCTGGTTGTGATTGTATGTGTGATGTGAATGTTTCCAGCACGACACAAATCATTGAATTTAGTGTGGGGCTGTCAGTGTGAAAGCGTTTATAATATGTTATATGTATATTCATAGCCATTGTAGAGATATCATTTTTCATCGATAAATACATACACTTTTATTTCACTTTCATTTATCAAGCAGTATGTGAATCAAAAAAGTCTATGAAACAACAAGTTTAATAATATTTTTAATGTCAGCATAGCAAATTTTGTTGCCCCTTAAATGCAGACGGTGTTGAATGGTTTGGCAAGTTATTTAGATATAGCTTACTGTTAGTTGTGGAGTGTAGTCAAAATTGTGAGGTGTAAAGTTTTGTTGATAAATATCTAAAATAAAATCAGCGGTTTCATGATGATCATTTGGTTGTCAGACTAGAACTAATACTAGAAAATCAGATGTCCTCAGAAATTTTGTCATCACAAAATCTGGTAGTAATGTATTATTTTCTAATCTCTCAACTAATATGAATATATTTGAATGACCCTTTGGCTTTATTGGATTCACCTTCTGAGCAGCGAGTATTGGGTTCGAACCGGGGAAACACAAATTTTCTCCCCAAGGGAAATTTGTGTTCTAGTTATGGGTGTAATTCTGCGAGTGATGGGAATGTTTCCGGTACCCACGACACAAGTCATCGCACTTAGTAAAAAAAGTGTAAAAAAAGCATCGCCGCAGCAGTATCTTAAAAGTGGCATTAGTCTGTCGAACCTAAGCCCACTGGATAAAAAATTTAACCTTACTGCGAGAGACTAATACTTAGAGAATAATCTAGTATGCATAATTTTATATCAAGAGTAAAAGGTCTGCCCACTTCTTCTTTGTCGTGTCATTGGAAGAAATTTTTCTCTTGAAAAAGTTTCTCTACACTTTTTGGCCCAGTACCGTGACTCCAAGGGAAGAAGCTTCGTTTAGGTAATTTGTACAGTCGTTAGGAAATTGAGGGCAAAAGAGTAAGTGCTCCATAGTTTGTGAACTCCCTACTGAGTCAATATCATTACAATTATAGATATACCCACAATTTAACCGACTTTGGTAGTAAATAACACAATTTCGGAACATTAGAGCGGCACTCGACGGGGCCTCCATTAGTTTCCATTTAGCTGTTAGACTGCTTCCATATGTTTATTACGAAGCTATGATGTCATTTGGATATTATGATATGACCCATTTGGATAGATTGCCACTAAAATGGGTTGTATTAATAAGTATGTCGGGGTGAGGGTAGGATGGTCTTCGATTGAACGCTTCCGCTCTATATCTTTACCGTTATCAGACATCATGGATTTTGGAAATGAAACATTGGGCGTCTACTTCAATGACAATATAATCCATTGCCAACAATTAACAGTGAAAATCTTAATAGATCCGCGAGATGCAGGCGGATTTAAGAGACGCAGCGCGTTCTGTGCTATCCAGCTCTCGAATGCACAGAATAATATTACTCCCTAAGGCACAGAATACTATTACTCCCTACCGGGAGCCCTAAGGAGACCGGGAGCTCGAATGCCCCAACAGACATTGACAACTACCAAGCACAGACCATTTAAGCGCTGTGTTAGATCGATTCACGCCCGACCGACACATAAGTTGTCAAGAATATTTTTCTCAGGATCGCTTGGAAGTGACAAGTTAACATAAGGTATATAATCTCATAGAATTGAAAAAAACAACCTTAAAACGGTCTTTTATCCTGTATTTTTGCCCTATATTTGACACTTACAAATATAAAAACCCATATTTGCCATAAACTTAAATTTATGTATCACTTTATATAAATTAGGCGTATCCAACGAAAAATAAAAATACATCAAGTGGCATAATTTTAGACGAAAAAAACCATGTGTAAACTCATTCAATCCTAAAACTGACTAAATTCTAGAGATGGAAAAGTCTGAAAAAGTAAATACTAAAGTTACATATTAATATGACTTGTCCCATCGACTCAAGACATCATTGCAAAATATCATATTTTAGGGAGACTACGCTTAACATTTTATACAACGTTACTAACATTAGAGCATAAGCTGGAGTTTATTTTATATCGATATTTATATCGATATTGATAATTATTAATAATTATAATATTGATATTTGTTGGTACAAATATCAATATAATTATCAATATCGATATAAAATTCCCTCGCGTAGCATCGGTCAGCTATTTCCGACCCCAAGCTCACTACATTTTAGTATTAATATTACGAGTATATTTTATTCCAGTTCGTTAAACAAAGCCATAAAAGCATTAAAATTAACGACAATTTTCATGATAATAAAATAACTTGATGACGTAAACAAACGTGTTTTATGTGCTATTTTATTCGCACAGATGTATCAATTTGATGGCCTGTAAAATAACAAAGTGATATAAAACTTTACACAATTTGTCAAAGCTTATTCTTTTCAACCGACCTCAAAAAAGGAAGTTCTCAATTCGGCTTTATGTTTTTTTTTGTATGTATGTTACGCGATATCTCCGCCAAATATGAATCGATTTTGAATTTTTTTTTGTTTGGTAAATTATACTTCAGTGGTCCCATATAAATTTTATCGAAATCGGTCAAGCCAAAACCACAATACAAGCGGTTAAGTCGGTTTTTCTAAGCTTGCGTTTAATTATCTACTGATATCTAAGGGTGAATTGCCTATATTTACCAAAACTATATACAGCAAAGACCTAGGTAACCTACAAGACATCGAGCTTATAGGTGACTCAAGCCCACTACCAGTGGGTAGCGTTCCCATCTCGCTGGCAGCATTGCCTCTCTGAATTGCATTTTCTTTTCCCTAATTAAAAAAATATTTTCAGAAAGTTACGTTTATATGTAGGTAATTTGATTCCTGGTAGTAGGTATCCCCGAGAGAACTTTTGTATCTAGTTCTGGCTGTGATTGTAATTATCTATGCATGGGATGTGAATGTGTCCGGCACCACCAATAAAAGTCTGCAAACTTATTGCGGGGCTTGAAAAATCCTTTGCTTGTTTGTTATTTATAAATACGTAATTAATGATGATTTCTGCGTTAAAAACACTGAGGCTATATAATAATTGAAACGCTAGCAAAGCTTAAGAAACAGATTTCACCGCTTGTATTTTGGTTTTGGCTTGATCGATTTCGATATATTATATATGGGACCACCTCTCTATATACACTACAAAACAAAAAAAGAATTGTCAAAATCGAATTACTCTCGTTTCTCCTCCTTTTTTGTGAAGTCGGTAGAAAACGGTTTCTTTATTAGAAATATAGATAATCTAAACAATGAGAAAATGTAGAATGTTTCCTATTTTATTTATTGAAGTTATACCTATTATTATTGAAGTTTATTATTTGTAATTTATTCTACGCAGCTACAATAAGATAAGAAGTTTCAAGCTTCATCCTCAAGATATTAATTCACTTCCGGATCCTCAAACGGGACCTCTCCTAATAATATTTTCAGTGTGTTTTCGCGATTATTTATTACCTAGGAACTCCGTAAATCATTCCCGGGATGTCGGGTGTCTCTAGTTATTTTCTATTTTGTTGTAGGGACATTATATTTTGTGTACTATACTAATAAAACAGTTTTACGTAACTTTATACTAAACTAGTCTTATCCTACTAATGTTATAAATCCGAAAGTTTGTGTGTAAGTATGTTAGTTTCCTCTTCACGCTTCAACGGCTGAGCGGATTTGGATGAAATTTGGAATATACATAGATTATATGTAGGATTAAAAACTGTCAAACGTCATCCATTTATGGTTGACATACCTCCAGTTCGCTCGAAGCGTTTTGCTTCTACGTTCATCATCCGTACAGCGAAGGAGTGAAACTCATTGCCTGCGTCTTTGTTTCCTGAACGGTATAATCTGGGTGTCTTCAAATCTAGAGTGAATGGGTACCTTCTAGGCAAGCATGTTCCATCTTTGGCCGCATCGTCACTTTCCATCAGGTGAGATAGCGGTCAAATGCTTGCCTATCTACACATAGGCTACTTTTTACCTTGTTGTCACGCTTGCTCATTACAGCTCAGTGCCACCTAGAAATTTGAGCTTATATAATTCGACCTCCTGTGCGGCAAAGCACTGCGCTCATCACCCTGAGATATTAGATGTTAAATCACTTAATGCCCTGTAATTTCACTGGAAACATTGCCCTTCAATCCACCAAACAATAAAAACGAACAGTGCTCCGCGGCTTCGTCCGCTATTATCAAGTTAAATAGTAGCCTATGTGTTAATACTAGGTGTCACATTCCAAATTTAATCTAAATCCGTTCAGACGTTAAAGAGTGAAGAACGAACAAACATACGTACACACAAAGTTTCGTATTTATAATATTTGTAGGATTTCAAAAATCGACTTCACCGTTTTATCTTCGGAACCCTTGATCAGATTAAATGAATGAAATACGCATTATTGAGGATAATTCAAAAACTACTGGTCAGATCTTGATCAAATTAAAATGGGACCACACGGGTAGCACCAGCTTTCAAATAAAAACATTAAAATCGGTTCACTCAAAAAGAAGTTATGAGGTAACACACAAAAAAATACAGTCGAATTGATTACCTCATCCTTTTTGAAGTCGGTAGAAACAGGTTATAGATACATGGATATAGAATATGCAATCACTCCAGATGTGCGATTCTATTACACAACAGCACATAAATCACTGGGGACTGAGGGGACGACAAAGAACAGTTATGAAATTGTTAAGGCGGCAAAACATAGCTGCCCGGGTAACAGTTTCTTTAAAGTAGTGTAAAATGAAGGAAGAGAAAGTGTCATAATAATTTGTAGAACAAGATGAAAATTTGAAAACTAAAATCTGATCACTATAGGTATTTTAAACATCAAAAAATGTTACATTACATTTAGGTAGTCGTAGTGGTTTT
Source organism: Lomographa bimaculata (assembly GCA_948107665.1). NCBI lineage: Eukaryota > Metazoa > Arthropoda > Insecta > Lepidoptera > Geometridae > Lomographa > Lomographa bimaculata. Next base: position 4,826,268 of record OX403586.1, on the reverse strand, counting down.
GGTAGTGCAATTCGGACCATTATGCTATCAAACAATGACGCGGACAATGCGTTCTACTCCTTTGATGATTACGTACGATAATAAACGTAGAAACGAAACGCTTCGAGAGAACTGAAGGTATGTCAACCAAAAATGGATAACGTTTGAGGGTTTCTCTTGTTGTAAAACAGAACGGTTTATTAAAACAAGTGACACTTCAAAAAGTTTTTTTTTAAATCAAGCTTTTACTAGTTCTAAATAAAAGGGGCTATAAAGTTCGGCCTTATCATCACTTTCCATCAGGTGATATTGTGGTCAAATGCTTGCCTATGAAAGAAGAAAGAAAGAAAATAAAGTATTTGTGACTTAGCATGATAAATAAAAGAACAATAAAAATACGATTATAAAATATACATATAAACGAAAGTCACAAATCGGCCCCAACTCAGCATAATGCTGGCAGACGACCAGCGCTGATCTTCCGTTGCAGCCGTTCGGTGGAATCACGGCATAAGCATGCACACAATACGCGAACACAACAATAAACAACTAAACACATTTTACAAATAATACAAATTTACACATAGGTACCAGTTTCTAAACTTCTACTAATCTATATTGCACTCGTATCATGTTTTAGTGTTTTCTCATGTTTCTCAAGTGCAATTATAAATGTTTTCAGTTTAAGTCTAAAACTGTTGCCACTATGCAGGTTGCTCACCGGCGGCGGAATATTATTCCAGCATTTGCTAGCTGCGTTGCGGAAACTACCTCTGAAGGAGGCTGAGCTATAGGGTTGCATGGAGAGTTGTGGTGCGCACTCACGGGACCCTTGAGACCTGTGGCTTATCAGGCATGAAAAAAAAAATTACGTAACTAGAGAATTTGTGAAGACGAACTAAACTAGCCTGATGCTGATGAAGCGCTTATTTTGTTTATTTCTAAAGTTCCTATGGCCATCTTCCGATTCCGTCATCAGACCAGATCCATGGTACCATATCATTGTATTGTGTATTTTCACCCAAAATACATGAGTACACCAAATTTGAGTCCAATCGGACATCGAGACAGGGGTCTAATTTAGCTTGCGACATTTGATTACAGACCGACAAACAAAGATACAGGTGAAACTAAATAAAAGCTTGTAAAAACATTTATATATCTGTTATGCGTTTTCTGGACACTATTTAAATTTATAAACTAATTACGCTGGGCGTTGAAATATATATACATATAAAATACCGATAACAACTATCTTCGTGCTGAAAATAAAAGAGGCTTATAGAAATAATACATATCTTTTACGTGATAAATAAAAAAATCAACTCGTCAACCTGTCACTGTCATACAGAAAATCTTAGCAATCGAATAAAAAACCTACCCCAAAATCTGTCACGCTCCTCATAGCAATTGAGGGTTACGACAGCTCTCAAGTGCCCTCGAACGAGCGCTGATGTTGATCGGCCGGGGTGCGAACAACTCTATGTTTAGGGCTGTAAGAGGTTCAGTATCAATACTTTAAGGAGATTAGATTTATTTTTTAAAGAAAAACCGTTTTTTAATAGCTTAAAAACAAACAAAGATGTGTATGCGTATTTTGCATGAGGGAAGAAATTTATTTTTTAGGGACGTAAAGACGAAAAGACTATGTCGCGCTCTCTGCCTGTTTGTTTCAATAGACACCATTTTTTGAACGTTACGTGTTATACCACTCCAAGTATAAAATTCCGTCTAGTCGTTATAGAGACAGGTCTTTGACATACACTTACACATGCACACACTTTTACACACACTTTCGAATGATAATAATTATAGGGCAGTGTGGTAGATGCAAAGGACGAAGCTTATGTATATACGAGTAAAACTAATCCTTATGATCGTTTTTTCATTATATTATTAGAAAAATTCTAGCGACTTCATAATATAGATACACAAATATAATATGCAAGCATTAGCTATCTACGGGCCTATATTTCCTAAAACTATATACAGCAAGGAACCAAATTACCTACAAGACATCGAGCCTATAGGTAACTCAAGTGCTCAAGCCCACTACCAGTGGGTAGCGTTCCCATCATGCTGGCTGCATTGCCTCTCTGAATTGCAATGCTAATACGTTGAGCCAAATAAGTGCCAGCATTTTGGTCACGCGTCGCCTCAACCAGACGCTCTGATATAATTTTGAAAATAGAATTAGCTCCCGGTCCCCACGGACCCAGTGTCTCAACACCAAACGGCTCAAATATGTAACCACTGCCGAGGTTTCCATATTTTCGCCGTTTGTGCTGCTCTGCCGAAGTTGCCGCGACGCCAACCCCATTCTGTGTTTCTGGAAGATGTGACGGAGCTAAAGTATACAAATATTAATATAATTATGTATTAGTGTTAAGAAATAATTTAAAAAAATATGAATCAATAAACAGCGCCCCCGAGTTTCTTGCCAGGTTCATCTCGAGATGGCTGAAATTTTGCGAATCTGGCATTAGTCATTAACTTTCATGAGTGCCTCTTTGAGGGCCATGTGAATAAACGATTTTGATTTTGAAAAACATTACCTAGTTTGTAGTATGTGCTGGTGCACAGTTTAATGTAAACTTTTAGAATTTTTTTTATATACTAGGTACAAAAAAGCAAAATCAGCAAATGAAACATTTTTCCCAAAAATCTGACGCATTTGGGTCAGTGATTTTAAAGATGAAATAGGGATGTTGACTTTTATCTGGTACATATTCAATGTAATTGTTATTCTTTTTTTTTTTTTTTTTATTAACAAAATCCACAGCCCTTAATTAACAGAGTTTGATTAATTTGATTTATACCTAAGGCCAATAACGGATTTAATTTTTATAACTTAATTATAAGACAGTCATATTACTATTACTGTTATGTATGATTTTGTTATACTTAAATTAATGAAGTTTGAAGCCACATAAATTAATAAAAAAACATTATAATTTAATGCATTGGTTTGTGTGAGAATTTTGTGTGTGCATGTGAAAGTGTGTATTTGTTTGTGTGTGGGTAAAGGGTGTGTGTAATTTTTATTTTACTATAATTTTAGATTTATAACTAAAAAAATAAATAAATATAATGATATAGTTAATGGGATTACAAATTAAAATCAAAATATTAGCTTATATTCAGAATCTCAAAAATTTCACACTTAAACTTTGACTTACAAAATAGGTCGACTGTTCTATAAAATTTGTTATTATAAGTTTTTTGCAATCTACAGACGATAGAATTTTGGGCATAATTAGTGAAACTGTGAGGGATAGCAAACAAGTTTGTGTGTCTTAGGACAGCAGAAAAGTTTCATGTAAAAGGAAACCGCAAACTGAATGTAAAATTTGTGTATATTGTGACTTTCTAATGTGTTATAAAGTAAATGTTAGTCAAATAATGTTATAGGTACATTGATTATATGCATAAATTCGATTTTCAATTATGCCTCGTTTATTTCCCATTTCAAAATATAGGTCATATTAAAACTCACCAGAAATTGCCTGACTTGCCGGACAATCGTTTAATGATTTAATTACTTAATAAGCCCGATTAAACGGTAATGGTTCGAAAAAATTCGAAACTTTCCATTTTAATTGACACGCTGATACATGATGATGATTGTTATGGATTTTCTTGTAGAAGAGAGTTAATTGGTTTTGAGTTAATTATCTTATTACCATTGTTTCAAATTTTAGTCACTATCGAAAAATGGTTTCTAATATACTGAGCGCCGCGGGAATTACAATATTACAATACTATACAATAACTCTTTTTGTCGCCAAAAGATGTTATTACAGCTTACAGATGAACTTATATAGGTAAAATAGGCGGTCTTATCGCATTGAGTGATCTCTTCCTTCTTGTTACTTCTGTTTTTGCGTCGCGTTATCTCCCCAAGATATGCCAAAGATATAAAATATACACAAAATCTTTATAAATCCCTACTATCCTACTAATATTATAAATCCGAAAGTTTAAGTGTGTAAAATTAAGTGTGTTCCCTCTTCACGCTTTAACGGCTTAACGAATTTGTATGAAATTTGGAATGTACATAGATTATACCTAGGATTAATACATGGGCTACTTTTTAACTTGATAAAAGCGGGCGAAGCCGCGGGGCACGGCTAGTAATATTATACATATGAATGTAAGTTTGTTTGTAACACTTTCAAGTGAAAACTACTTAACCGATCATCATGAAACTTTGTACACATATTCTTGGAGGTATTGGAGAAGTAACATATGATACTTATTATTAGAAAAAATTACAAAAGATAAAAAAATAATGCAAACGAAGCTGCGGGTAAAAGCTAGTACAAAATAAAAACAATAAAATTTTGAAAATTCATGAAAAGTTTTAAGTACGCTTCCCTTTTTAAGCGATATAGGTGTTACATGTATAGGTGTTTATGAAATTATTACAACATTATATTATCCTGTAAAATGTATATACTCGCAATGCAATACGAGATACCTCTTTACTCTTCTAGTTCGTTAAATGTAAATGTAAATCTATTAGTGTAATCCTTTTCTGGCCTTACTTTATGCATAATACTTTAATATTTATATCATGTCATGTAACGCTGTTAGATTGACGAAATAAATAAAATAAAAAAATAAAAAAATAAAAATACGTAGGTATTAATCGATTTTGTAACTACCTTTATAATTATTTACCAGTATATTTACCCAAAATGTAATAATTTAAAAATAAATTGTTATATTAAATAAATAATGAAGTAATCGGTAAAATGTATTATTAATAACAGCTAAATTCTAATTACGGTACTGTGGCGAACCGCGGTCTCGTAATTCGACATAACAATGTGTCAGTGAGCTTTCAAAATGAAAAGCCGAAATATTGATCACCCCTGGGTTCGATGGCCTCTGATTGGCTTCATTGGTGAATTGGGTTGGGTTGACGAAACTAAACGGTTGTTTAACGCACCGTTTAAAAACCATTGTAGTTTGATATTATTGCAATACATAATGATTTTAAACACAAATGCTTGTTAATGCAAATATCATAAAACGATCCATATGAAAATATAACGTTTAGGTATCCCGTGGGGACCGGGAGCTCATTCTATTTTCAAAAATCTATCAGAGCGCCTGGTTGAGGCAACGCGTGATCAAAATGCTGGCACATATTTGGCTCAACTTATTAGCATTGCAATTCAGAGAGGCATTGCCGCCAGCATGATGGGAACGGTACCCGCTGGTAGTGGACTTGAGCACTTGAGCTACCTGTAAGCTCGAGGTTTTTGCTGTATATAGTTTTAGGAAATATAGGCATTTGGCTCGTAGATATTAGGTATCGTATTTATTACTAAGGATCACAGTAATTCGATTCAACAGGCATATTTAACCTAAGATACGCATTCGTCATCACATCATCACTTATGCTATAAAGAAAAGTAACTGATTTTTAATTTAATAATAACGGGAACTGCTCATTGTCGATTTATTGGGACGCGACAGTGAGCTCTTACAATGGTCTCCTATTGTTGTCCTTTGTACTCCATAAAGTAGCATAGAAAAAAAACAAACAACATTGTTATGTATATCAAATGGAAGAGATGTAAAATACCATTCTTAAAATATACATGTAGTATGATAGAGTATGACGCAGTTTTTTTTTTTATGGAAACTTTTTAGTATTAGGCTTTTAGTTTTAATCTGTCATTTTATTTGATAGTATAATGATATAAGGGCAATTTCTTATTATTATTATTATTAAAGATCTAGTTAATATTTAGTATAAAAACAAGTAAATGCAACCCTGCGATCCTCAGCATACATACCTCATCTTTTATAACATTGTAAATGTTTTTATGGTACTAACCGGCTGTTAATCGCGTTATCTATTGTCGAAATACTCCGACCATGAATAACAATCGCGATAGTTTTCATAATAAAATTGTAAATGTTTTCTACCGATTTCACAAAAAAGTAGGAGGTACTCAAGTCGACTGTAGGTTTCTTTTTATGTGTATCCTCATAACTTCGTTCCACGTGAACCGATTTCGAAATTTTGCTGTTGCTTTTCAATTGGTCCCCATTTAAATTTGATAAGGATCTGATCAGTAGTTCTTGAGATATCCTGAATAATGCGTGTTTAGTACATCTAATCTGATCAAAGTTCCGAAGATAAAGCGGTAAAGTCGGTTTTTTTAAGCTTTGCTTGCGTTTAATTGTTAAATAAAAATTACTATTTTGATCTTGATTAATCAATAACATATAAGGTCAGATTTTGTATAAAGATAACGTGCCTTGTTTTCCAAACAAGTGATTTTTAATCGTTGGATTAATTTGGTAAACATGCCTTAGAAATATCACGGTGGTATGAAGTAAGGGGTAAGCAAATGATGGGTGCTCCCTAATGTCGTGGATCAAAGGTGTGATGTGGTTATGGGGTATTGATGACTACCTACTTGCCATGTAATTGTCTATCATTAGATATAGGTCGGTTTATTGTAGATACATACATTATGCTTTTAACTTTATTCTGCCAGTATTGTTTATTTTCCGTTTGTTCGATTTATTCATTACTAGCCGTGCCCCGCGGCTTCACCCGCTATTATCAAGTTAAAAAGTAGCCTATGTGTTAATTCCTAATATAAGCTATGTGCATTTCAAATTTCATCCAAATCCCTTCAGCCGTTAAAACGTGAAGAGGGAACAAACATACTTACACACAAACTTTCGGATTTATAATATTAGTAGGATAATATTCTGTAAGCTTATGTAAGCAATCTTTGCAGAGGTTAAACCGACTGTTTTTCCTGACCACTATGAACACTCACAGCTCCACACTAAGTCCGATGACTTGTCCGGAAACTTTCAAATCACACACACAATAATCACAACCAGAACAAAAAACACAGATTTTCCTTGGGGAAACTATACTATTTAAACCATCTACATTTATAAATTGTTTAATCAAGACGCTCGCGTGATTGTAGTTAGCATTAACCTGTAAACAAACATCTGCATACCAGCCGTAAATTGAAAAAATACATCGGTCGAAAAAATTGCTCTTCAGGAGAAATTTTTCCTGTAAGAGCAGTCCAGCTTTACATCTGTGTGGCAAATAGGCAGCAATAGTACCCCCTCAGAATTTTAAAGAACTGCCATCTCGTTTGTTGATCGAGTTTCATCTCTTCATCCTTGAGGTCCGCAGGAGTTAGGTATTTCTATTGTTCCTGCATAATGAGTTTATATAGGAAATACCTAAGTTATTACAATCTTATCCCAAAACAAAGTATATAATAATTTAAACGTAAGCTAAGCTTAAAAAACCGACTTCATCTTCGAAACTCTTGATCAAATTCGAATTATTGAGGATATAAAAACTACTTATCAGCTCTTGATCAATTTAATATGGGACTACATGAGAAGCACTAGCTTTTAAATAGCATCCTAAAAATCAGTTCACCTAGAAAAAAGTTCTGAGATAACACACAAAAACAATCAATCGAATGAATACCCTCCTCCTTTTTTTGAAGCCCGTTTAAAACGTTCTTGTTATAAGAATATCTATCAGTTTCCTAATTTTCCATCGTTTACCTTTGTAAGTATTCTCGTGCAAACAGCTTGAGGCGTCGGACTCTAGTGGAGCACTAGGGTCCGCTTGACGCCCTGGAGGCTTTTGTCAGGGAAATTGCATTCTGTGTGTCCCCTCTGAGCCCCTTGGACTAAACTAAATTGTACCTACAAAGACGGGTTACGTACGAAAGCTGAGAACTTGTAGGTACCTGAAATGGATATAGGTATCCATTATATTAAATTAAATATATTAATTTAATATAATATTTTCTTTGCCAGTCGGCAATTTATGGACGATGGCTGGAGATTGCCACAAAATACTTTTGACGTACGAAACCTTTTATTTTTCAACCGACTTCAAAATACAAATTTTTTTTTGTATGTATGTTATATATCTCTCCAATTATGAATCGATTTTGATGATTTTATTTTTGTTTGGTATATTATACTTCAGAGGACCAATACATTTTATCGAAATTGATCCAGCCAAAACCAAAATACAAGCGGTGAAGTAGGTTTTTTAAGCTTAGCTTGCGTTTAATTATTTATTATGATAACTTTTGTGACTGCTTTTCATTGTGGTATGGCCAGCTATTCATCACGTGATTTTTAGTGTCAAAAATACTCCGACCAGTTCCAAGCGTATACAACGCTCTTCTTCTGAGCGTTATATTGTACATATGTCACAAAAACGTAGGTGTTCGATGACAAATTTTTCTACTTGTAAAAATAAATTGTTAGTTGGGATTAGAAACTGTTTGATTTGTTTCGTATCACACATATTTAAAGATTTCACTCACCTATATTTTAATCTCACGGATATTTGGGTCCAAACTTATAGCGTTCACTCTACTTCTCAACCTTAGCTTAACATCATACTGTTTTCTACCTTTGATAGTAAATAAGCAATTTATAAACGATCGCAAAAACATTTTTTAGATTACTTGATGTGCTCATTGAAGATGCAAAGAAGTTTCAGTAAATATTTATAGAGTCAATATGTTTCAGTATAAATTAGCATAATGATATTATTTATCTCCCTTAGTCTGACAAAATCATGAAAAAATCCTGGCACTTTATTATTATATTTAATTTGACGAAAGTTTTAGACCCAATAGTTCATGATTTTTATGTCCTCCGACATATTAAATTTAATGTGACATCACATAATCTTATAACCAGCGGTCAACCAAGACGCCTTCAACAATAATAATTTGTTAAATAATGATAAGGAGGCAAGTAGTTATGAGGGAACAATGAACTACATACATACCCAAATAGGTTAAATATAATATAGGTCAAAATCATGACCCTTCACCGTAGTCGAGTAAAAAGGTACAACACGATAAAGGCCTCATGCCTAAATAACACTATATTTATTATTGTTTGTCAACTACGGTGACTTGACTTCTTCATTATTCACAGGCTTATGTAGGCTTGTGTTGTCCAAGAACAACCCTAAATGTCATAACACTTGACTTGCACCAATAACAGCAGCAGCACTGCAACAATACTAAACAAGCAAACATGCACATAACAGGCATATGACAAAGAAGCAGCAGCATGTACACGATAGACAGTATGGCTACATTTACTTTCTTCATAAATAAAACTACAATTATAAATATTTAACGTCAAAGGCGCCGAAGTTGGACCCTTCTCTCAATTTTCAAGCCGAAAAATATATTTTTTGATTAATGAGCCCCTTCTTTTTGTTTATTTACTAGCGCTCTGCCCCGGCTTTGCGCGTTTGCGTTTCCGGTGGAGTTTTCTACAAGAATCTTAGATGTAAACCTTGTACTAACAATTACAAACAACAATAAAAAAAAACAGTAATTTCGTCATTTTCAACTTTTTGCGAGACAATTGAATTTTACATATAAGAAGAAGAAAGAAGAGATCTCCAAAATTTTTAACCGGAATAAAAAAAAATATTTCAAAATTCCCACACTGCACGTCGTTTGTACAATAGTTGAAATGAAATCAGTGCAAAGTACAAGCGGTTGGAGGATACAGCTGAAAACATGGAACGTTATTGCGAAAATGTAAGTCGGAGTTTTGAATTGTGATTTACTGTTATTTAGTTGAATACTTATAAGGAATGAGTTATATTGTGTTATACTATTTTTTAATTGTCCGAGCGAGCGCAAAGCGCGAACGAAGCATCTTCTTTTCAGCTTGTATGTCCGGCTGTTCTCCTTTACCAGGTCCCATTTCTCAACTGATTCTTGTAAAGTTATGTAAGCGAATCAATAATTTATTATACAGATTTTTTATCCATTCTTTTTTATATCTATTTTGAATAGTGTTTAACAATGTTGAGAGTCAATGTTAAAAATCAAGAATATTTGTTGAAATTTCTACTAGTATCATTCTAGACCTACTGTGTTTACTTACCATCCTCGAACACATCATCACTTACCGCAGCTAAGATAGTAATCAAACACTCGCCCGTCCGAGATTAAAAAAATAACCGGCCAAGTGCGAGTCGGACTCGCGCGCGACAGGTTCCGTGCCATTATCTATAAAAACGGCAAAAAAGTCATGTCTGTTGTATGTCCCCCCCCCACCTTAAATATTTGTTTTATTTTAATATAATTATTTATTTTTAAAGTGAATATATAACTAAATATCGTCACAAGCAATACCAATATCGAGCATAAACAAGCAAAATTCTAAAAAAAACTGTTGTTGTGTGGGAGCCATCATCTGTGAATTTCAACTGTCTAACTATCACGGTTCATGAGATACAGCCTGGTGCCAGACGGACAGACAGACGGACGGACAGCGGAGTCTTAGTTACTTCCCGTTTTACCCTTTGGGTACGGAACCCTAAAAATGGTGCCTTTCACAACATTCACTGGACAACGTTTAACGTCTGTTCCGCGATACTCTCATAACATAGCCCGTTTCTACCTCTAACCAGCCACAGCTTGAATAGGTGTAGCACATGCCAGTGCAAATATTTAGCAACAGAGGCCAATGTGCTCGTGCACTGGAAATGTCATAACACTTTGTGTAATGGGCAGAAGTGTATATGTGTAATTTGGTCGTTGTAGCTGTGCTTCATGTTAGTATACGTTGCTGTGTATAATTTTGTTTCTAATACCTACATATATTGTCGCAGAATACGTAATAGTTAACAGACACACTTTATTTTTAGGAAGACCAACTTCGCTTACAAGCTTACAAATCGTTTGAACTGACCGTTGGCTTAGTCGGGTGAGGTTTCGGGTTCGATATCTGGCGGGAACACAAGTTTTCTCTCCAGGAAAATTGGTGGTTCTAGTTCTGGTTGTGGTGTGGTGTGTATGATGTGAATGTTTCCGGCACCCACGACACAAGTCCTCGAACTCAGTGTGGGGCCGTGAGTGTGAAAGCATCAAGTTTTTTTATGTTTCAATGCCTACATTATGCTGTCGCAGAATACGTTGTAGACCGACACATACAAATCTAGTGATTTGAAGCTTAAGCACAATACAATTCCAGGTCTAGTGTGTTTACCAGCTTCGATCACATCGTCACTTACCATCAGGTGAGATAGTGGTCAAACGCTAGCCTGTCACAAATAAAAAAAAACTTTTAAATAAATAGTTGTTACGTTGAAATTGTGACTTTTACCGTATAGTCACTACACCGTACTACGCCGTACTAGTATAGCATAAGTCTATTATAAATCAAGGCGCTTACTGAGTTTGTATGTATACTAGCTCGCCATACATATGAGTTTTGTCTATAATTTGTACTTACTGAGGGCACATTCAGTACAGGATTAAGCCTCATTGTTTTAGGGGTTCACTTTACTTGACTTTAGATAGAGGTACTTAACGATTTAAAAGCAATCAAAGCTTTAAAAACCGACTTCACCGCTTATATTTAGTTTCTTGTTGATTTTCTTGAAGTGCTAAATCAATTTCGATACTATGTCTGTATACACCACCTATATATGGCACCACCTCTGAAGTATGATCTACTAAACAAAAATAAATCATTAACATCGATTCATAATTGGCGGAATGATCGCGTAACATACATACAGTCAAATTGAGAACTTCCTCCTTTTTAGAAGTTGGTTCGAAATGGCATTAATTTTAATAGATTGAATTTTTTTTTAATTTGGCAAACTGCTTATTGTATGCATGGGGTAATCCATTGGACCATGCATCGTTAACATTTTTTGCATTAAAACGGTTTACCAGACATCTGTTAAATTAATATTACATTTGGAATATGTGGAATCCACCCGATTGCTACTACCAACCTTATTCAACTATGATATATTTAATTTCGTCAAAAAATATAAGGATTTATTTAAGCCCGCAAGTGAGAATGACTCAGTTTAAAAATAAACCAATACAGACTCGTGCTTGAAGTCACACCGAGCTCAACAAAATTGAGTAACAGTTGTCTGGCCATGTGTGTACCAATTAATAATTAAGTACCTGAAGATTTAAAAATAATTAGTGATAATTTATTTAAAAGAAGTTATGTATATTTTAATAAAATAAGATATATGACCGTAAGGAATTTTTTGAAAATAAGTTTTCACATTAATTATTTAAATCTGTTTTAGTAATCAAGTATATTATTATGACATGATTGCACTTAGATGTATAAGAATAATTTAATATGTTTTAATATATAATTAAATAGAATATAATGAAAATACAATAGAAATTGAAATAATAAATCTGTACCTATTTGCATGCTATATATTAACTAGCTTAACATGAGGCTCATCTCATGTACATCCTTATACCATGTTTAAAGCAATTAAAGAATTATGGTTATGAACACACTTACCTATGTTAATTTAGTTCCGGTTGTTCTCACGTAATTTTTTATTTAATCGAGAAACTCGACCGGTGTTCGAGCGCTCATATTCGGGAGCACGCGCTGTAGCGGCAACGAGAACCTGGCGCGTACTGCGCATGCTCCCAAGGATGAGCGTCTATATCGCTCGAACACCGGTCGAGTTTCTCGATTAAAATAAAAAATAAGGTGAGTACAACCAGAACTAAATCAACATGTATACGACTCACGATAGTTTTAATAATAACACACTTACCTAACCGCTTATCTGTGCCAAATTGCGTGACCTAATCTGGTTATAACTTTATACATTTTAAAATTTAACGACTTGTTTAACGATCGACAAATACAAGACTACGTTTTCGAAACTTTAACGGCCTTTAATCGCGAAATTTATAACCATTAGCAATTTATGATAATACGAGTAAGTTGATGGAAATATTCAATGTATTCATAAAATTCAATTTCCTAGGGAAGTTAGCTCATATTAACGCTTCAAGGAAGTTTCTAACTTCAGGTGACGCTGTTCCCACACAACGTTGTGCTACGAAGACAATTATGCTAGATAATTATAGTTTGCTGTTGGAGGAGGCACTATGCTTAGGTCATGCATAATTGTGAACCCTTCGTAGAGAATTGGATGGACGAAAACAGGCTTAATCCATTAGATATCAAAGGCGCTGGAGTTTCTATTTTTTGAGGCTAAGAATTGTATAAGCATTACCGGATAAGACGACATCTCGTGCGTCCCTGCCAATCAAAAAACGAGGTCTCATATAATCACGACATGTACTAAGATTTAGTATCAGTAACAAAAACCTATTACATATCTTATTGTATTTATTTTATTTATTCTATGGGAGAAGTATACATATTTGTTACTGTAGAAATTGTTATAAGGTCGAGTTTATTTACGGGAAGATGCTTAAGAAAACACTGTCGGTACGTGTACTCTCTCGAGTGGTTTATTGCAACTAAAAAAGTTTTGACATTAGCAGGCGCTTATATAAAGTAAATTACGCTCTAAATAAAAAACATATAATTTGGTTTAACATTCCGCCCACCAAAAGGACTTTATGGTCCTTTTTTACTCATTTACTGATATACAAACAAAATGAACTAAGTTTTTAGATAATACAAAACAAACAACAAAATGGTTTTTGGTGGACCTATATAAGAAAAATATTATAATATATATACTAAAAAAAACTAAAGTTACAAAAACGTTGCTTATTATTCAGTGTCAATAGGGAGGGGACAGAGTTTTGAAACAGACCTTTTGACTATGCTGTTCCCACTTTTTACACTATACACTCTTGTATTAGAATCTTGTCCTGGGTGCTTATCAACGATTCGGCCCAGGGACCATTTTCCTGGCGGCAAGCCATCAGTTTTGATCAAGACTATGTCACCTATCTTGAATTCTTCAATCCTTTTTTGCCATATTGGTCGTTGCTGTAGTCTTGTTAGGTATTCATTTTGCCAACGTCGCCAGAAATCACCCACTAATTTTTGTGTGTATTGCCAGCGTGATAGTCTGTTAATATTCACATCATCATAATTTGGCGATGGGACGACTATCGGAGCTTCTCCTATCAAGAAGTGTCCCGGTGTAAGAGGATCAAGTGAATCTGGATCAGAGTCATCAATTGGACAAAGTGGTCTTGAGTTTAGACAGGCTTCGATTTGGCATAATACCGTTGACATTTCTTCGAAAGTAAGGTTAGTGGTCAGGACTCGTCTCAAATGGTGTTTAACTGCCTTCACACCGATTTCCCACAGTCCTCCAAAATTCGGTGAATAAGCTGGAATAAAATGCCATTGTGTGCCATCTATTGCCAAGGTATTGGATATATGCCCTTCAAAATCTAGATTTGCCTCTTTCAATGCTTCTCTCAACTCCTTATCAGCGCCAACAAAATTTCGACCTTGATCGCTCCATAAGCTGCTACATTTTCCTCTCCGAGAAACAAAGCGTTTGAATGCATCAATGAACCCAAGTGACGTCAGATTTCCTACACATTCTAGGTGAATTGCCTTGGTCGATAAGCAAACAAATAAGCAAATGTATGCTTTCTGCGTTCTTATGCCTCTACCTTGTGCTATGCTTATTTGGAAAGGACCGGCAAAATCTACTCCACTTCTAAGAAAAGCTCGCGTAGGTGTGACTCTTTCCTTGGGCAAGTCTCCCATTATCTGTGTTCGGGATATGGCTCTCTGTTTTGCACATATTAAGCACTTGTGGATGCATGTTTTCACCAATGACTTTGCTCGTATAATCCAATATTTTCCTCGTAAATAACATAACATCAGCTGAACGCCACCATGCAGGGTTTGTATATGAGCATCTGCAACCATCAGTGGTACTAATTTATTTTTGTTTCCCAGAATTATAGGATGTTTTGTGTTCTCATGAAGATTTGCATGCCTCAGACGTCCGCCCACCCTGAGGATACCTTCCTCGTCAAGGTAAGGATTAAGTGTTTTGATGTTGCTATCTCCCTTCATAGGTTTGTTTCTTTTTGTTCTATTTATCTCGTCACTATATTCTTCTCCCTGCACTAATTTAATGCATGCCATTAGAGCCTTTTCTAACTCTTCAGTAGTAAAGTTTTCTTCTGTATCTCTTGATCTTCTTTTGAAGTTCAAAAACCTCTTGCAGTAGGCTATAACTTTTATTAATTCTTTTAAGTTTTCAAACTGATCAAACTGTGATGCTAAATTTTCGTGTTGCTCTTCATTTTGTATCTTTAGATTAACTTGTATTTTCTCTTTTTTTATTTCTAAATCTGTAGGTTCTACTTCTGTATATTTTAATTCGATTTCTTTTTCAGAAAGCCATGCTGGACCTCTCCACCACAATTTCGTGTCATTCAGATCTGTGAGTAACATGCCCCTTGATGCTATATCAGCTGGATTCTCCTCTGATGGAACATGATACCACCGGTTGTTAGGAATATTTTCATTGATTTCTACAACCCGGTTTGCGACAAAAGGTTTCCATCTGTGAGGTTCGCCAGATAACCATGCAAGTACAATCGATGAATCTGTCCAAGCATACATCTGCGTTGCAGGTATTCTCATGGCTTGCTCTATTTGCTTTAGCAACCTCGACAATAATAGTGCCCCGCATAATTCTAATCGTGGTAGTGAAACTGAACGCAGAGGTGCGACTCTAGTCCTTGAAGCTATTATTGTGGTTGTTATAATGCCATCTTGATTCTCAACTCTTAGGTAAGTAACAGCCGCGTAAGCCAGCATCGACGAGTCACAAAATCCGTGAATTTGAACCTTTTTCATGTCAGTGCTTATGGTGCTGAGCCAACGATCTATATGAATTTTCTCCACATTTTTGAAATCTGTCCGAATAGTCTGCCATTCTTCCTCTAGTTGTTGACTTATCTGATCATCCCAGCCGACCTTAGCTAACCAAATCTTTTGTAATAAGATTTTCGCCATGACCATACTAGGTGAAATCCATCCGAGAGGATCGAAGAGCTTCTGGACATCCGACAAAATGGTTCTCTTCGTGACTTTCGTTGTGGTTGTTGGCATGTTCAATTTATACTGAAATTGGTCTGTTCCCAAATTCCAAATCAATCCTAATGCTTTGACCGTACCATCCAACTTAATATTCAAATGTGCATGATTACTTCTGTCGGTTATTTCGATAGATTTCATAAATTCTGGACAGTTTGATGACCATTTTGAAAGAGCGAAGCCTCCTTTTTTCAATATGCTTGTCACTTCTTGGGCGGTGACTATTGCTTCCTTTGATGTGTCACAACCAGACATCATGTCATCCATGTAGAAGTCTTCTTTTATTATTTTTGCAGCGTTTAGATGATTTTGACCTTCGTCGGTAGCCACTTGATGGAGAGTTTTTACTGCGAGATAAGGTGCAGAGGCAGTGCCGAAAGTCACTCGAAGCATACGGTATTCTTTTATACTTTGTGATTCATCTTCGCGCCATAATATACGCTGGTATTTGTCCGCGTCTTCTTTATACACCAAGCACTGTCTGTACATCATTTTGATATCGCTCGCAAAACAGATACGTTTCAGTCGCCATCTCATTATTAAGTTCCTTAGATCGTCTTGGAGCTGAGGACCGACAAGCAATTCATCATTTAGTGAAATATTGTTGGAACCTTTTGCTGAAGCATCAAATACGACGCGTGTCTTCGACGTTTCTTTGTCTTCACGGACGACGGCGTGATGAGGTAAGTAAACAGCTTTCGTATTCACTTCACTTTCAGGAATTTCTTCCATGTGTCTTAACTTCACATATTCTTCCATAACTTCTTTATAATCTTCTTTCAGCTGTGGTGTTCTTTTAAATCTTCTTTCTAACTGCATAAGTCTCTTTCTTGCTATGTCTTTTGTATTTCCTTCGGGTGATTTTGGGTTTTCAGTTTTGAACGGTAGTTTTACTATGTACCTTCCATCTGTTGTTCTTTTGTGCTTTTCTTCATAGATTTTTTCGCATAATTTTTCTTCCTTTGTTTGTTTTCTATTATAATCTGTGTCTATTTCCCACAGCGATTTCAGCATATCATCCATGTCTACCTGATGATGAAGGACCAGAAATGATTTTTCAAGCAAGTTCGACGAATCAATTTCGCCAAACAAGATCCATCCAAGGTTTGTTTTTTGAGCGCATGGAGACCCTGGAGGACCTTTGATGAGTGGTTGTTGCACTATCTGTGCGTACTCTTTCACACCTAGAAGCAGATCGATGTCCCCCGGCGTGTTGTATGTTACATCGGCGAGGTTGAGACCTTCTAGGTGTGGCCATTCGTTAGCAGTGACAGCCTGGGAGGGGAGCTGCGTGGTAAGTTGCTTGCTCATTACATAAGCCTTTAGATCCATTTTGAAGTCAGAATCCCAGCGGGAACCTACTTGTATCTGTACCACGTGATCGATGTTCATTCTTGTAGACCCCACTCCAACTATGCTTCCTCTTGCCGACTGCTTGGTAAGATTGAGCATTTGAGTTGCCTTTTCGCTTATAAACGCAGCCTGTGAGCCTTGGTCGACGAGCGCGCGGAGAACAATGGTGTGATTTTGCTCGCTTCTTACAGTCACCATTGCAGTCGCTAGCAGTGCTGTACTCGTGCCTTGCCTTGCACCATGGTGTGACGCTATCATTGTATTTACTTGTTCTACTGTCTCTTCTACACTGTGGTGCGATGTCTTCGGTTGAGTGGTTCCTGATGTTTCCGGAGAATCTGAATACTGGTTTTGATGTAGAAGAGTATGATGGCGTCGCTTGCATATACGACAAGACATTTGCAATCTACATTGATGTGCAGAATGTCCTGGTGCTAGGCAGTTGAAACACACGTGGTTAATTTTGACATATTCAACTCGTTCAGCTGGTTCTCGTTTAGTGAAATCTTTGCAATGGCATAACGTGTGGTTATCCTTGCATAGGGCACATATTTTCTTTGATGCTAATGGTGACGTATTTGATGACAATGAAGGTGACGTAGTAGTAGTGACGTGGAATGAACGTTCCTTCACTGGTTTATCACGGGTGCCCGATGATGATGCGACCAGTTCCAGCGTTCTGTACTTTGATTGGAGAAAAATCTTCAAATCACTCCAGGTAGGTAATAAATCGGATTCGTTTTTGTATGCATATTCCTCCCAATCTTTGTGTGTTTCGGAATCAAGCTTTTGCACGACTAGAAAGATGATGACGGGGTCCCATTGATCCGTTGGGATATTTAAGTTTTGCAGATTATTCAGGCAGTCTGTCGTCACGTCGAGCAAATATTTGATTTGCGTAACTGATTGGTTAGCTATCTTTCTTTGATTAAACATTTTTTTCATACAGGAATTTAATATTAATCTTTTATTACCATACCTTGTTTTCAAAATGTCCCAAGCTATTTTATAATTTTGATGAGTCACTTGAATGTGCTTCAGTAACGTTTGAGCTTCCCCGGTCACACTGGTCTTTAAATAGTGTAATTTTTGCACATCACTTATTGTAATATTGTCATGCACTAGCGAAGTAAACAAATCTTGAAACGCAGGCCATTCTTCATAGTTTCCCGTAAACTTTGTCAACTCAATTCGTGGCAGCCGTACCAGCTGATTTGTTGTATTACTATTAGATGATTCTGACGGCGGCGGCGATGATTTGGTTGAACTCGATAATAGGTCTCGTAAGTCCGCAAGTAAACAAAGATATATTTCCTCGTGGTTATAGAATTCTTCGTTTTTAAAATACGGTAGCGTAGTTTTTTTGTCTTGAGGTGTTATTTTGACTAAATCTTGATGCGCGTTCTTGAATGTTTCCCAATATTCTTCGAGCATTTTTATCCGAGTTTCGACATAACCTCTCGTTAATCTCGCCTTCGGACATTTTTTCAAATTAACTTGAGTTTTTTGTATAAAACTAGCCGTATCCTCCAATAAATTAAGTAATTCTATAGTATTTGCCATCGCGCTAAAACGTAATAATCCTTATCTGCGCTGGAATGCGGTCCTCTATTGTTCTCGTCAGCCGGCCGGTCGACACTCGGCGATGGCTTCGATAGTTCGTTGTAAATCCGGCTCGAATTCGACCATGTAGAAATTGTTATAAGGTCGAGTTTATTTACGGGAAGATGCTTAAGAAAACACTGTCGGTACGTGTACTCTCTCGAGTGGTTTATTGCAACTAAAAAAGTTTTGACATTAGCAGGCGCTTATATAAAGTAAATTACGCTCTAAATAAAAAACATATAATTTGGTTTAACAGTTACTTTTACGGATAAACCAATTTTAATGTAATTTTTAACTAGT
Source organism: Lomographa bimaculata (assembly GCA_948107665.1). NCBI lineage: Eukaryota > Metazoa > Arthropoda > Insecta > Lepidoptera > Geometridae > Lomographa > Lomographa bimaculata. Next base: position 4,807,125 of record OX403586.1, on the reverse strand, counting down.
CGTCTCCCTCGGCTTTGGCCGCGTTAATTAAGTTTAAAAGTAGCCTATTGTTATTCGGAAACCTAAACTATATGCATTCTAAACTTCATCAAAATCGGTTAATTCGTTACGGAGATACGTGATAACAAATATTTACACACGCACAGACACACAAACTTTCGCATTAATAATATTAGTAGGATTATATTATTGCAAGCTGGAAAGTTTGTGATATTTTCAACTGACTTTAAAAAGTAGGTTCTCAATTCGACTGTATGTTTTATTTTTGTTTGTATGTTACACGATATCTCCGCCAATTATGAATTGATTTTGATGATTGTTTTTTGTTTTGTAGAGTATACTTCAGAGGTGGTCCCATATACCTATTAAATGTTATCGAAATCGGTCAAGCCAAAACCAAAATAATAGCAATGAAGTCGCTTTTTTCGATTTCGCGTTTCAATTATTTTAAAGTTTTACTAATAGTAATAAAATTTTAGCGTTTAAGTGAATAATAACGGAAATGTTTGTAATTAGATGTCGGAGGTATATTACAAAATTTTATACAAAACATTTGGAATATGCTAGAATGATGGGGTTGTATTAGGTTTGTTATAATTAAAAGAATAAAATTGGTGATGTCATAATTGAACTTTCAAATCACAAACAAATCCAAATGCTATGCGAACAACTTAGCTTAAATTATCCATCTTTTTTTTCTTAACTAAAAACATTTGACCACTATTATATATTACCTGGTAGGAGATGATGCGATCGACGATAGAGCATGTTTCTTAGTCAAATTCAAATTGTAGGTATGTCAATTATCGCTTCAGTCAGTATTTTGGACAACCATAAAACTATAAGGTGGAGAAACATGCAATTAGCGTAATTATATTGCATTTGTGTTTGTCAACCATTCCGATTATACACGCAAGGAAAGATCGGTATTTGCAGTAGCATAAGTGACAGAAAATTTAAATAATTCAAACCTCTACATTTTATGCCTGTGTTTTTTTTCAACTGTCAGTATATAAATCAGAAAATTACATTATGAAATATACATATACATGTATACTAAGCCCTTCCCCGTGGCTTCGACCGCTATTATCAAGTTGAAAAGTAGCCTATGTGTTAATCCTAGGTATAAGCTATGTGCATTCCAAATTTCATCCAAATCCGTTCAAGCATATTTAACTAATCGATTCAATTCATTTTAATCAGTGTATAAGCTTAAATTTTATTCTGCTGTCGTTTTTACTAAAACTAAGTTCTGAAGATTGAATATTATAAAATATTTGGAGATATTTTAAAAAACTGTTATATTATGTGACAATTCCAAAGATTGATCTTTATTTAACAAATATAAAAAAGTATGAACTCCCAAGAAAGTAAATTAGGCACTCAAAATCTTCGATTATTCACTGAACGTGCGAAATGGCTCTTAAGCAAATCGGATAATCCGATACATATTAATCTTCTCTAATGTATAAATATCTTGTGTCACGGTGTGTCAAAATATTTTTTCTATAAGCGTGGCATTGCAACGCATGTCGGATACAGCTAGTAATAGTATGATTATTGTGTTTTATTAAACAGGGTTTAAGTAATAACAAATGCACATTTTGTACTTTTAAAATTATATTTAAACTTTACTTACGCGTTTTCGATGTCAATGTAGAGATCGAAAATTGATTCAGCTTCATTAGGAAGCCTTCGTCAGGGTGAGTGCGGAGCGCTTGCCTTATGAAGTCTTTAAATAAGTCTTCCAAATTCAGCCGAAACAATTGTTGATCTAGATGTCAACAACGTGTATGTAACATTAATTTAAACCCAGTAACCATAATTATTATTGTGGTTAAAGATATTAATTTCTCAAAAGAATTGTAGCAATAATTCATTCACTTACTGAGAAATTATACAAATTTTAATTCTAATTAAGTGCATGCTGAAGCGAAGCATAAAATTACTGAGTACATTCTTATCTAAGTCTAGTTATATGTATATATAATATTTATTTTAATTAAAATATAAAGTAGATTTGTGCAGCAAAAGAGTTAATTATTATTATGTATCGGATAATCCGATTATCGACAACCTAATTATATTTATTGGTATATAATAATTAAAGAGGTTGCCAAATGAAATCGAAGTCTAAAAATTAAAAATAATTTCCAAGCACAACTTTTAAGTAGTAAAATTGTATTTTAATATTATGTACCTGCAATAAACTTTTAGGTAGGTATAATTAAAGGGTAACCAAATGGTAAGTAATATTTACTAGGATCATTGGGTAGTCCAGGTGTTAGGATACTTCAGACTGCCTGAAAGCATCTATCACGGCATGTCTACTGTTGTCTTTCAATTAACAACCGTAATTGTTTAGTGTGTCCTCGGAAACTCCAAAAAAATATGTAAAGACAAACAATAAATATATATTAACCTTAGATCGTTTGCCTAATGTTCTCTTATTATAAAAGGATGTCTTCTATAAATATAATAATTAAACGCAAGCAAAGCTTAAAAAAACCGACTTCACCACTTTATCTTCGGAACCTTGATCACATTCAACGTATCAAACACGCATTATTAACAATAACTCCAAAACTAGTAATCAGATCTTGACAAAATTTAAATGGAACCACATGGAAAGCACCAGCTATCAAATAAAAAAATATTCATCAAAATCGGCGCACAAAGAAAGAAGTTATGTAACTTTTAAAGTCGGTTAGAAACGAGAACATTGTCAATGTGGACTACATTACAGAAATACGCATTATTGACGATATTTCAAGAACTACTAAATTTAAATGAGACCAATTGGATAATTACATCTTACAAACTAAAAAAAAATTGAAATCGGTTCACGTGGAAAGAAGTTTTGAAGTAACAAACATAAAAAAACTGTCGATTTGAGTACCTCCTCCTTTTTTGTGAAGTCGGTAAAAAATTAAGGTAGAGCACAGTATTTTTCCTGCCTCCACGTCCTCGATAAATTCTCACTGGGCAAGTTTCTAGTGCGTTATTTAATGAAGTTAGTTTATTAGTTGTCGCTTCTGTATGTAGGTTTTAGCGTGGGCAGGTATACGATGTTTATGAAACAATTTGAACTGCCCGTTGGCTAAGTTGGTTGAGCGTTCGCCTTCTAAGCTGGGGTATCGGGTTCGATTCCCGGCGGGAACACAAGTTTTCTCCTCAAGGAAAACTTGTGTTTCTGGTTCTGGTTGTTATTGTGTGTGTGATGTTTCCGGCACCCACAACACAAGTCATCGAACGTTGCGTGGGGCTGTGAGTGTGAAAGCGTTTATGTTTAAAAAAAAACAAATCTTAAGTAAAGCATCCCACCTATACACAATATATCGAAGCAATTGTCAGTAAATTAGTACCGCTTTATCACAGAAATTTATAAGGAGCAGATTTTTAGCTCCTCTTACAAACTTCTCGTCTTACAAACCGTAGGTCTGTCTCATATCTCAATTATTAAGAGTTTTTTTTATTTTAGCTTCGCAAACTATGTGCATTCAGCCAGTGTCAAGTAATAAATATTTTTCAAGTAGGATAGGTATTTCATAAAACCAGTCCTAGTCACCAGTCACAGTCAAGTTACGCCCTAGTGAAGTAATAGAAACTTTAAAATAGAACTTCTATTGGAGTTTTACAATGAAAATAAAACCACGTTTTTCAATGTTGTATGATTTGCCTACACTTCATGTTCAAGAATTATTAACGCGTAATATCCACCACATTAACACATTAACACTCGCAGAATCACAAGTTTTGGAAATTAATACAAAATCTACTAGGTACAACATTTTATCACTTTCGGGGAGTTATTGTTTCGATACCAGAAACTTTTTTCTTATATACAATAAGGTTAGTATCTTTCAAACGAATTAATCTGCATACTTTGATGCCAAAGACAAAATTCGTTGCAAAAAAATTACACCTTTAGTAACTGAACCTCCATTAAAATCACACCTGAGTCTCAAATATACAGGCCTTAAATTTAGTTGAGACTCATTGTTAAAACGTATTCTACATAGGTATTTAAGACCAATATCAACTGTGTAATTTATCTTTAGTGCAGGGCCTAATGTGTAGTTACGGTAATAATAATAATATGTACTCATACCGAGTTAAAAAAAATAATACAATACAATACACTTTATTGTATAACCAGTTTACAAAGTGTACAACAAAACAATTTTTAGAGATTATAGATTTTTAATGGGTAATGCAATCGGCGGTCTTATAGCGTGTAGCAATTTCTTCCAGACAACCTTAGTATGGACATAAATGTAACTGGAATGTGTAATAGACTTCAATCGCAAATATCTACGCAGCTCTTTATTAGATCTTGATTCAATTATAATGGGACCAACAAGAACGTATACGTCCACGTCCTTACCCTTTCGAGTAAAACAATAATTTTCCAAATCGGTTAATAAATGACAGAGTTCTGAGATAAATACATAAAAAAAAGATTTCGACGAATTGAAAACCTCCACCTTATTTTAATTTGGTTAAAATATCTCTACAGCGGATGTTTTAACATATACATTTCTACATTTAACCTAAACCTACAATCGATGCATTGTTAACAAAATAAACTGGAAAAACGAACCATTGAATATACCAAAAGGCTCCCCTAGACACGCATGAGGGCGCCACAAACGGTCAGCGGCGCGTGACTCTACCTCCCTATCTCCTATGAACACGCTGTATAAGAGCGTGTTCAACTATGTTATTGATAAAGCCGTTGTGGAATCTGGAAACAAAATAAGTTTTAAGGTTTTGTTGGCACGTTTGATATATAAGACGGATAGAGAGCATTCCCTGTTCTAAGACACGGCTTCGAGGGAAACATGACACTAGTGGCATTTGTTTTTTACTTTTTTGGACACCAAATTACAAAAGCGCCATACAACATTTTTTTTTTATTACAGACCAAGCAAACGTTTGACCACAATCACACCTGATGGAAAGTGACGATGTAGTCTAAGGTGGAGCACGCTTGCTTAGTAAATACCTATTCACTTTACTTTTGAATACACCCAAATTGTACTTTTCGGAAAACAAATAAAAAAAGGACGGTCTTATTTTTTAGAGCAGTCTCTTACAGACAACCCAACCCTAAAGAATACATATTATTATGGACGATGGTGCATGCATATAGTTTAATTTAACAGAACGCAATAAATATATTATCATTAATACAAGATTTATAATTTTAATAGCTATAGTAAGCTACCGATTCTTACTAACATACAACAGTATTTTAAAGTAATTATTTCATCATTTGAGCTAGTACATGATGAGTAAAGAAGCAAGTTTTGGTTATGATGACACAAAAATCAACACGTTATTTTGAGCATAACAAATCAGAAGCCTCAAAAAAATGCATTGAATATATTACAATAGGAATATCAAAAGATGGTAAAACCTTGCTCGCTGTTCAAAATAACCGACCACTCCACAGATAGCAATTAAAATTATTTTAATTTCATCAGTTTCCATCAATAGCGGTTCCAATCAAGCAAAGCATCAACAGCTTTCGCTCCAGGCAGTAATTAAGAGATTTTCATAAATGTGATAATTTAAAATTAAGCGACTGAATTTTTTGACAGATTGGGAACAACTTATACGGTATACCGGATACTGAAATTAATTACTATCAGTACTATTTGTTTTAATCCTCCTTTGTAATCTTATCCGACTTTGTTATTATTTTAAAAAAATATGTAATTATTACTCATTAATTAAACCTTTTTTGAAATTGTTGTAAAATAGTATTACAAAGAATTATGTTTTATTTGATACATATAATCATGAATTTATCTGACGTCTTAGTAGGTTGCCCGTGTCACTTTCTAAATACAACACAAGTTTTCTTCCCGACGGAAATTTATGTTTCTAGGTAAAGGTGTTAGCAAATTTGTTAGATTGTGTAAGCAGTTTTACTAACACGTCGCTATTTATACTATAATAGCCTTTCCCCGCGGCTTTGCCCGCGTTAATGAATTAAAAAGTGGCCTATGTGTTAATCCTAGATATTATTATAAGCTATGCACATTCCAAATTTCATCCGTTCATCCGTTAGAGTGTGAAAAGAAAACAAACATACTTTCACATATACACAATTACAAAATATACGTACTATTAGTACATACGCAATCGCATAAAAGCATAATTTATGTTCTTAATAATTAAACGCAAGCAAAGCTTAAAAAACCGACTTCACCGCTTTATTTTCGGAACTTTGATCAGATTAGATGTACTAAACACGCACTATTGACGATATTTCAAGAACTACTGATCTTGATCAAATTTAAATGGGACTAATCGGAAAAAAACACCTTTCAAACAAAAAAAATAATACAAAATCGGTTCACGCGGAAAGAAGTTATGAGATAACACATAAAAAAAATACATTCGAATTGAAAATCACCTAAAATCTCTTTTACTTTTACAGAAATCTTCAAATTGCATCATCAAGCTAAGAGGTAGGTAAATATTGCTCTAACTCATACTTTTCTTCAACATCAAACAACTTTGCACCACCCAGGAACGAAGATCTCTTTTTATTCCAAAAATACAGTTAATACTAGACCAGCTTAAACTGGACATTTTCAAGATAATTTGACCCTTAGAAATGAGATAGATAGATGCTACGCCGGCTCAAGTTAAACTGGTTTTGAATGCTAAGGGTGCATCCGGATTAACAGGCGGATTTACAAAGAAATGCAATTAAATGCAAAATAGGGTATGTTCACACGATGTTGACGCGCGTGACGAATTGGGGGATAGGTGCCAGTCGATTTCCTTGCGAGTGGGTTTTTCTATTTGTTTATTTGCTAAGCGATTTATTTAAAGTGTTGAACAGGGGGATTTTTAAGGAGCCAATATTTACGTATGTAGGTATGTGTATGTATATTACAACAGATTGTCTGTCGCTCATTTATAAACCTATTTTCTCTGTCTTACAAACAATATACCTACAAGGTTCTCGATCTCATTCACGATTATAATTAAATGCAAGAAAAGCTTTAATTTGCCGCTTTATCTTTGGTACTTTGATCAGATTAGAAGTACTAAACACGCATTATTGACGATATTTCAAGAACTACTGATCAGATCTTGATCAAATTCAAATGGGACCAATAAGAATTTCAAAATCGGTTCACGTGGAACGAAGTTATGACGTAATAAACATAAAAAAAATAGAGCCGACTTTACTACCTCCTCCTTTTTTGTAAAGTGGGTAGAAAAACTGACTTCATCGATTATTGTAATTTTTAAACTTTCGCGATTCGAACACATAGTTTAGGTAATATCTCGGGACTTAATCGTTAAAAATAGTTTTTTAGCCCGATTAAGTCCCGAGATATTACCTAAACTATTCATCGATTATATTTTGGTTTTTGTTGATTTTCTCAAAAATCACTTTATCAATTTCGATAAAATTTATATGGGACCAACTCTGATATATGATCTAGGAAACAAAAAAATATCATAAAAATCGATTCATAATTGGCGGAATAATCGCGGAACATACGTAAAAAAAAATATACAGTCGAATTGAGAGCCTCCACCATTTTTGATGTCGGTTAAAAATATTAGTGCATATAAACTGCGTCACACGAATGCACCAGCTACAGTCATGAATCAAATTTCCATCATCCAAGAAGCGTAAATTGTGCCTCGCAGATTTAGCTGACCCGTACTCGATTACCCCAAAATAACCTAATATTAAAAAACAGCTCCAAATACCTTGAAAAGAATACAAATTGAATTAAGACCGTAATCCCTTGATCTCTGAGATGTTCCTTTCCAATTTTCGTTTAACTTTGTCTCATTACTTGTACACCACATCGTTTGGGATATTTGCGAGCTAATCTTATAAAAGATAGTGTCACTGCTATAAACATTGTAGCTGGAAGCGTATGTTTGAAATCTGTCATTTATCTTGTTTAACGAGTACTGGGTCGTCAGTCTTTGTCCTCAAAGAATGATTGGGGCATAACTCATAGCGTTTGCAAATAGAATATGACACACGTTTTTTCTACCTCTTGCACATGTTGGTTTCCACGCAATGTTTTTATAACGCTTTTATAACAAACACCGTCAATAATGTTGTGCAGAGCTTCATATGTTTTGTTAAGGTATTGTTTTATTTGGTTATTTTGTACCGAGATTTAAAACGTAGGGTTATATATTATTATCGTACTTACTATAGTTGGACAGAAAACTTTGTACCATCCGGAGCAGTTCACCAGATTCTCATTTCACCAGATTCGCAACTCACCGGATCTCAACTCGGCAGATTCTCATCTAACCTGCTTCCTGATTCAGAACGTTTCGGTAACTTAATGAATCGATACAATTGGATAACTTTCTCTATAAAAATACATTATATCGTACGATAACTAACCGAATCGTACGGTAACTGATTTATCGTATGGTTCTAAACCATTGGGCAGATCTTGTACTATCGAACAGGAATGCGTATCACTATGATGAGCAACAATATCTATGCACATTTTGCATTTTTAACAGATAATTTCAGAAAACATTTATTATATTTGAGTATGGTCTACATACCTCCAGTTCTCTCAAAGCGTTTTGCTACGTTCATCATCCGTACAGCGAAGGAGTGGAACTCATTGCCTGCGTCTTTAATCCCCGAACGGTATAATCCGGAAGTCTTCAAATCTCGAATGAATAAGTATCTTCTAGGCAAGCATGTCACATCTTCGGCCGCATCATCACTTTCCATCAAATGCCGCATAAAAATCTGGAAGTTTATTTAGTTCATACTAAAGTAGGCCGCTCCGCTCAGCCATCAATGCTGTCAGAGCTCACGGTAGCGGTGGTAGTTAGTTTCCCTCCCCCCGCCTTGCCGCGCATTCCCAAGGCGCGCTGCAGCGGTTTCGGTCAAAATATAACTCAGGTTATTAACATAATTTACTTTGACACTTAACTTGTGTTAGACACAAGATGGGACAAGTGTATTCTAAAATAACTTTTCCAGTACTATATCTCCTTGTACAAAGATAGCGTATCAAGCGATTACCTATTCATAAAACGGGAAGTTAAAACTCGGGGGAATCCAGTTTGCGCACCGACTGAGCCAAGGAGATTTATGCATTTTAAATTACTCTTGAAACAGTGGTTCTTCAGTAGAAGCGATGCGATGTTTTTTTAAACTAGCCTTGTTATAGCAAGGCTTTTTTTTTAAATAGAATATTACAAAGATAACTATTAATATTGCCTTTGATTATTATTTTGTGAGTATTGATACATATGTATAGAGGTAGCAAAATACATTAAAGTGAGTACTTATAACGTAAGTAATAAAGGTCACATATTAAAAATTGTCTGGTGCCAAAAATGGAGCAACGTATGTACGAATACATTTAAAACGAATTCGGTCTTTTCAAAGGCAGTAAAATTAAAAAACAGTGTGTAATGAAACAAAGTACTTAATAGGTATTACAAAATATCTTCGTTAACATAGTAAATAAATAATAAAGTAGAATCGATCTAGTCACATTTTTAGTAGACAGAGTGCAAATTTCGCAAATATGATGAAAAACTTATATTTTAATAGATTATATTGTAGTATAATTATATGTACACAACAGCCAACTCGGTCTTATAAATTATATCCTACTTAAAAGGTTTGCTAGATGAATATTCTGGGTGTAAAAAATAAAATAAAAAAACAGTCAAATTGAGTACCTCCTCCTTTTTTGTGAAGTCGGTAGAAAACAATTAAAACCAATAAATGTTTCGCATTATATGCGGATAAATCGAATAAAGGATTTAAGTGTGTATTTTATTCATGTGATATATGAAAATTTCGAGTCACGGTGTTTGTGTTCGAACTCCTTCTGAACGGCTCGACCGATTTTAATGTTTTTTTTGTAAATTGGGTAGGTATGAGAATAGGTTTGAAGAGTAGTTTTCACCCTCCATTTTGTAATCGCGCTTTTAGTATTTTTGTATAAACAATATCCAAAAAGTGTTTAGTATGGTATTAGAGTACCAGGCGACCATTAACGTGAAGGAGGTTTAAATTTTTTCTAAACGTGGCATTTCACGCATGCCGGATACAGCTAGTATTATTATATAATAGATTATAGGGAACTATTCACCTCTAATATCGATATTTGAAACATCGAGAAATAGATTCCAAAATGTCTTAAAGTGTAAAAGCTCTTGCTCGCCCTGGTCAAAGCATCAACTTAATGGGATAACGATTAAACTTTGATTTCACGTTATGAAGCTCTAGTTAGAAACTTAGTTAGAAAACATCGCCTCTGATTGGCTATGATTTCGATGTTTACTGAGCATATTATAGAAGTTCATATATATCTATTCTAAGCAACCCGCTATATACGTGCCAGTTTTCTATATTTCCTAAAACTAAACTTAAATTATATGCATCTGTACAGCAAAGACCCTAGTTACCTACAAGTCTTCGAGCTTATAGGTACAAGTGCTCAAGCCCACTACCAGTGGGTACCATAATGCTGGCGCCATTGACTCTCTGAATTGCAATTAATTGTTTTTATAATGGTGTCCCTTAAAAGCTAATAGGTGAATGTCCGATGGGTAAAACTCGCTAGGACAGAAGGAAACAATATTGTATACTTAGTTCTATATCTGTAAGTTATCGAAGAGACCGAGAAACATAAATTAGATTCTCCAATAAGGTAATGTGTATCCTGACGGAAGATCTCCAGGGTCGGAGGTCAGGCGGACCCAGTTGCATCAGTCTTGTCGAGGAGATCATCAATCACCGGCTAGTGGTCTTGGATATTTGGTTTAGCTTGGTTGATATAATCGAATGTGTAGCTTAAAGACAGAATATTATTACTGAAACACATAAAACCTCTAGTTTTAAATAAAATATGACAGCTTTAGATGACTTACCTAATCTTCTAAATTACTATACTAAGTAATATGTAAGAAGTATTAACATACAGTCACGCAAATGTACACATCATCCATATTCAAGCACACACCCACACACATACACATACACACTCAAACGCATACAAACACAGACAAAATCTTGTAACTAGCATGTAAGATTGACATACAATAGAGGTACAAATGGGAGAAGACACTGGTCCCTGAAACACAGTTTTCAACTACCCACCACCAAGGTGGCCACCAAGGGGGCACTAAGGCAACCTTTATGAAGCAAACATGAATAAAAAAAAATATTTAAAATACAAGTACAATATTTATAAAAAAGTTAAAATTCAATCGATAAGAGGTATACCATTATTTGAACATTTTTTTTAATGCAATGAGCACAAGAACATTGGATTTGTATACACACAAATATAAACAAATTTCAAGATGGCAGTAAACGTAACATTGAAAAGATTTCCAGCAATCAAAAACCGAAAAAATGCTTTCTGAAGACACAAAAAATTGTGGCGCAAAATACATCTGTTCAAAAAACGCACCCTCACGAAACGAGGTGTCTCGACCCCACGGTTGATGGCGTTTATACTCTGTAACACGAGCTAAGTGAATCAAACTGTCATTCTGCCCGCATTACGTAGCAACAGAGGTGTGAGCATAGTGTGGATGAGACATAGTCGATTTGGGGTTCCGGCAACACTCGGTTATAATACAATACAATAATACTATATTGCGCACCAAATAAGATCAAAACAATGAGTACTTAATTTGACTACTATTTCACCTGTTAGATTATGCATATTTTTATATTTTTAACTGACCCTAGCGGTCAGGAAAGTCAAGGAAAGTTGACTAATTATTGATATAAACAATGTGTGAACTGACCTCACAAATCATGTCAGCCGATAGAGAGGTTTTTGCAATTTTTGAATAACTTTAGTTAAATAAGAATTTTAATAAATACAAAAGCATTCAAATAATATAATTATGTTACAGATGTATTATGTATACCAATAAAGATAAAAAAAATAGCCCATGTATTAATCTAATGCATATTTTAAATAATATTGAGATACATGATATCAACCTGGGCGACCATTTAAAAATGGCCTACCACCATGGATAACGTTGAAACTCATGGTGCCACCATGGTACCATCACCGGTAGCTCTAATGTGGATGTGTGTTTCACAACAACAGTGCTATCATCATTGGTTTTTATGATACACGTTGCGCATATGATGATTGGTTTGTATGATAGCGGGACGTCAGTGCAGGCCTTACCACATTGAATAAGAATAATAAGATACACGCTTCGGGAACATCATGACAAATAGTAATTGTTGTAAGAGTTCCCCCATCTACCAAAATTCACTTTGTCAGTATAGAGCAAAAAACTATGTTATCGAAGTGTTTGTTTTTTTTTTTTTTTGTAAATGACCTGAAAAGACAAAGTATTTTTGAAAAAGCTGTTGAAATGTGTTAAGTCAACCACAAATAAAAAATGGCCAAAACATATACAAATGAATTTTGCTCCCTCATCAGTCAATCTAGATTATAGTCAAAACTTTGTAAGGACTTTGTAGATATTCAATATATTTTATAACAAATTTTCATTTCACAGGTTATATTTTAATGTCTCATCCACACTAAGATCGTACCTTTTGACAACCAATGCTTACTTTTTGCTTAATATCATCCCCTGCAGACGAAGGGTGCACCTCACGAGCCCTTTCTACCCTCTTTATTCAAGCGAAATCACTTTCCCTGTAAAATACACCTTAATTTTTTCTTTTATAATTGCTTTCGCCGAAAAAAAGGTTGTAAAAAATGTTCTTGTTTCAATAACCGTGAAATTATGTTGGGAGAATTTGAAAGGTTGACATAAGAAGGCATCATTACAAAATACTGTAGTCTTTTACAAGGCTCCTCTTATTAATTTCAAGGGTCTTTGAACTTGTTTAAAAATAAATATTGTTTATATTTTTGTATTTGATTTATATATATTATAGTACACTTTTTTTTTCCAAGTTATAAATTTTTCAAGTAACTATCTACGGGCCAATTGATTTGAATTTAAACATTTCCTAAAACTATATATATAACGATTGAAACATTTCCTAAAACTATATAGGTACAGCAAAGACCCAAGTTACCTACAAGACATCGAGCTTATAGGTAACTCAAGTGCTCAAGCCCACTACCAGTGGGTAGTGATTTGATTTATAATAATTATCTCTTGCCTTATTTATATTGACTTATGAGGGGTACGATATGAGTATAAAGGAAATACATTTTATACATTAACTCGACCAAATTTTTATATAGCTTTAAGAGGGTTGAGATTCAATCATTATACGTCAAGAGTGTTCATAACATTTATAACATCTATCAGATATTATTAAAATATGAAGTATAAATTAGGTTTACCAATTGACTGATATATAAATCTATGGGCCAATTGCCTATATTTTATTTAACTGAATTAAAATGTCTCGTTGCTGTTACTGACATTCTGGTGCTATATGTGACAATTCCAATTATATATTAATAATCACAAAATTATTTGGAAATTACTACCTTATTTTGTAAACAGTAAGAACGTAGTACCTAAGTGAAATTAAAAACGTGAGAGAAATTTGCGATTCTGGTTCTTGTTGTGATTGTTTGTGTAATGTGAATGTTTGTGGCACCCACGACACAAGTCATCGAACTTAATGTGAGTTTGTGAGTGTGAAAGCGTTTATGTTATGTTTATTATCAGATATTATTATTATCTATTGGTACATCATTGATTGATTAATAATGATTTCTATTAACCTTTCAAATGCTAAATGAGTATATATTCAACATTTACAAGAACAAGAATACTTGTTAACAAAGAACCTACTGAGGGGGCAAACAAGGTGCATTCCGGCATTACAACAATTCCAATAACTCCAATTTAACTTGCATTCAGAGTATTAATAGTAGCTCTGATTATAAAGGTTTCTCTAAAACTAGAAACGAAGAAGCTTAAGAACATTTAAATAGCGATCTTATGTACTAAGTACTAAGATTAGAATTTAATAAACTAGGAGGAGGTTAGGAAATTCGAAGAAACCGTTAATGTGATTTCAGAGACAAAATGGTTGTCGCCGACCCTTATGCAAAATGTCTTCTTTGATTCGACACACAACAAGATGATGGGAGGAGTTTAGACGCTGGAAGAGACAAAAACATACATTTTGATATTGAAGAACTTAAGACTTTTTTACTGAGTGTAACAGCGAGAAAATTGAGAAGTATCCTAGATACCAAATTGACCTCAATTAGTTACTGATATTAAAGTTATTTAATTGGTTACAGAAATTCAAGCACTAATGCCGTTGTAATATAAGTGTTGCAGCGGTTGTTACAATATTTACAATATTTAAGGGACTAGATCTACAAAGGTCCCCAGGTCCGCGGCTAGGGCGCTGTAAAGATAAAATGTATGGCGCAACGAACGAAATATACTTGGCATCGTAGACGTGTAGCCGAGCGTCGGCCGTGCGTCGTGTCGCTCGCCTGTGACGCTTCGGGTTGCCGACGTTTTTGTATAGGCACCAGTGTAACAGAGTATAATGAGCGGATGGGGCACACATATTTTTACAGTGACAATGTTCGACACGGAAAACTAGACTAGGATGCCGCAGCAGCAGCAGGCGAGGCGCGCGTGCAGGGCGAACGTCCGGGCGCGTTAGAGTACTTTGATCCTATTTTAGAGGAAGTAATAAACTGCGTTATAAAAGCACGTTTGAACATCTAGTTTACCATAAAAATATTATACAGGCGATTAGGTGTGGTTTATGATTTTCCAATAACTGCAAGTTGCTTGAGATGTTTAGATCTCTACATAATAGTGTACACAGAAAGGTGAGTTGTATGACGTTAATAGTATAAATACAAAAAGCGCGGGGTGCAGCAAGTATATGTATTATTATTAATTTACACCTATAAATGCTTTACTGAGACTTAAGTATAAATGTTATAATCAATAATTGATTATTTCTGTGCTGTGTGCTTATTTGTAGTATCACAGGATATATGCAGTCTAAATTCCATGTCAAATTATGTCAAACTAACCGTGCCCAGCAGCTTTATTAACTTAAAAATTAGTCTATGTGTTATTACGGAACTTAAACTACATATATTCTAAATTCCATCATAATTGGTTTATTCGTTGTGGAGATACGTGGTGACAAACATTAACACACACATACACACACAAACTTTCGCATTTATAATATTAATAAGATTCCAGCGGCTTAACCGCGACGTAAAAGAAAGGCAGACAAAGAACCAGATGTTCAATGGAAAAGTGGCGTGAAATATTATCATACAGTCATTTCCATTTATTCAAGGTGTATGTGCCCAATATTGGCACCAACGGCGAGTGGCGAGCGTCGGCGCCCACCGCACGCGGTTTCGCAATTTCGGCGAGCAGTCCGCGCTGTCCGCAGGCGACGACAACCGTTGTATTACGTGTCGTAGACTTTATGCCCTCATAGCATCTACAAGAATTTACAAAACAATCTTTAGTTATGATGAAATTTAATTACAAGCATGCTCTATCTTTGATCACATTGCCACTTTCCGTCGGGTGATATAATTAATAGTAGTCAAATAAAAAAATAAATTATCCCACAAAAACTAAAAAATATAACAAGTAAGCAGGGCGTGGACTTTGTTTCTTTCACATTCAGAAACAGTAAAGAGCAGGATAATTTACTTCTACTTCTACTTCTACTAATAAATTCTTCTACTTTAATTTATTTTAATTTACTCTAATACATAGTGATACATTTAGAAAGGAAAAATTATCGCTTGAGGCGGGGATTGAACCGGCGACGTCATCAACACAAAGTGGAGCTAACTGCGATGTTAGACTCGTTGGCCTTAGTAGTTTATACGGTCAATGCTATATAAATAAAAATCTACTCAAATTCACATGTTTATCGCTTTTGTTCTCAGTATTTGTTTGAAGAAAATTTTTGGAATTAATTGCTGTTTGCTATGACACGTAATACAAGCATCATTCAGGCTAACCGGAGGCGTGGATATCTGAAATCCGTCGGCCGTAAAATCCTTTGGCTTAAATCGCTTAAAGCGCTTAAGCATTGCATCGTCACGCCTTGTACTTTCAGGAGAGTTTCTGAACTATTTGGTAAATGTTAGCTGGTGAATAATTCATACTACCTGCTATGTTTGAAAGCATCTCAAGGCTTTGAAACGTCAAATTTGTTTTAGACAAGTTGCCGCTATTGGTCGTGGCAGTTAGTCAAAAATTTCATGTAACTTACATTTAACTTCGGATCTTATGATTTAAGAACCTTTTTAATTTATTTACCTTTTAATTAATGCCAATTCTTTGAAATGATCTATTTCTTATCTAATTATAATTATTTCATTCAATGTTACTTATGTTATATTGCCTATGTTCCGCGCGCAGCTATCTAGGAGAGTAAGTCGTTAAATAACATGTTTACTGCCCTCGATCACTTACCATCAGGTGAGATAGTATTCAAACGCTAAATTATTCTTAAAAATGTTTGAATTTAATAATCAACCACTACAATAAATCATTGAATATATAAAAATACTAGCGGACCCGGCAGATGTCATAACTAACTCCTCCTTAAAGGCTGAGTATATTATAATCATGTACGGTTTTTTTTACAAATTAAAAAACGCTTTCGCACTCACACCCACACTAAGTGCGATATCTTGTGTCGTGGGTACCGGTAACATTCACATTACATACACACAATCACAACCAGAAACACAAATTTTCATCGAGAAGAAAACTTGTGATCCTGCCAGGCCTCGTTCCCAATATATATACCCAATGATTAGAAGGCAAATGCTATGCCAAGTGGCAGTTCGAAATAGCCATGATTGTTGATTTTTAATTCCATTCATTTTTTGTTGAATTTCTGGATGCTATTTTGCAAACGAACTCAAATATTATTTGCTTATCCGCCTAATTTAGAGGCCAATGGTTTAGGTACAATATGACTGGTTTCTATGGTCAAAGCTTTTTCCTCTGCCTCTTTTAGTCTCTTTACACACACAAATGCGCACTCACAGTGGTTTTCTCCACTGATATTAAATTTTCTATTCGAGTGTACGATTAATCGCTTGGAAACCGTAATTCGCTTTGTTTTATTGGAACAACTGCTTGTTTAAGCGCTTGGTATATTTTGCTTAAAATTGGTAATCGAGGCTTTTACGGATTTACTTTTGTCGGAACATTCAAATTGTTACCTATGTTTATTTCGCCTTGTGACTGAAATACGGTGCGTCAATTATCGAAGAAACTTAATTAAAAACTCCCCAAATTGTTAATTGGTCATATTCTGGACCGACATTTTTTAGGCAACCCATTTTGCATAATCTATAGAGGATAGATAAAATTGTTATATCTAGTTATACTAACATAATTTAAAAAGCTATATAAATATTATTATAATACTTATTGTATTGGTTGCTTATTGTACCTAAGACGGTCGTTGTAACTTACAGGCTCGGAAGAGACCTAGTGCTGAGGACAAAGATTTGTCGGGGTACTGTTGCCTTAGAAATAAGCTATTATTAGTAAGAACCTACCTGATGTAATGTACCTACACTTTGTTAATGAATAAATAAATAAAAAATAATAAAAAAATTGCAATATATTTATTGATATATTTAATTTGACATAAAATACTTTTCATCCATTAACCAGCTTGGTGAAGGTCGTTCTATACTGGGATCTTAGACTATTCGAGACGTCGCCGTGAGATCGTAACTTCTATTCAATTCATAAAAAGCAGAACATTAATACTAAATCACTATTATTAAATAAACAAAGACATTATAAAATGTATAAAGACAAATAAACCAAATGAATTGTTTTAAGGTAATTACAACTAGCAGAGACGTATCATATACGCACTCAACTAAGCAACGGACAGTTCGATTCCTCCATCAGTTCAAATTAAAATAATTAATTAATTTCTAATAAAAACATTTAACATCATGCAGAAACGATTTGGTATGCACCGATTCCCGTGTGCTGAAACCGCACGTGTACCGCACAAACTCTGCATTGGACATGCAGACAACGCAACATGCGGTCGCTGCTACCTACATTAGTAAATTAATTTCAAATTACTTGTTCCGGATGTATGTTTACGAAGGTATTAGCCTAAGCTGCATGCAGTTGCGAGAGCGAAGAAAGCTTAAAAAATCATCAGCGTGTCTGATATGATATAAATCGCTATCTAATTTTATACATAAAGCACTCTATTTCTAGAAACCTACATACAGTTTAGGTAAATATAGCAACCTATTATTTAAAAATAATAGAATATTATTTAACAATATACTATTAATTAATAATATGTTGTCGATGTTATTTCCTAATGGACATTTTGGATTTCTGTAGAAAGTTTGTAATTCAGTCTTCAATCATAAGCTTGGGTATAAATTTTTACATTTTTTCAACTAGCAATAATCGCACCTCGGATTAACCTCACTGGTTACGATATTGCCTCTGCGCAAAGTTATAAAAAAAAATATCTCTTGCTGAGTTGTAAATATTCGCGCAACACCTTTTTTGCAACGGGTCAGCAGAATAAGTAACCTTTTTATCTCTAATAGGCTAGCGATTGACCACAATCGAGTTGTCATGACGGATTGTATCTATTTATCGACGTCATTACAAACGGCGTTATCTACGATTAGCGTCTAGATATTCGGCGTCAACAACTTTTACGTTGTTAGACCATACTATATTACGAGTTACTATTAACGATCATGAGGTCGTTGGTGATAAGCACAAGAGACTTCCTCTTATGGAGAGCTGCTGAAACATCGTTTGGTGATTAACGACCACGACTGTACTGCTTAGATAATGCTAGATAGGAGAGTTTTTATTTGTTCTTTTATGCATGATAGAATATTTGACCAGTCAGTATCTCACCTGATAGAAGATGAAGAAGCAGCCAAAGATGTAACATGCTTGCCTAGAAGATACACTCTAGACTTGAAGTCTCCCAGATTATATCGAGAGAATTTTAATATGCCCTACCGACATAGATTTCTTGTCAAAGAAATCTCAGGCCCGTGTAAGGTTTAAAACGGCATCCACCAATTGGCAGTCAACACCTAAACATAAACATAAAATAAAACATTAGCTCTCTTCCACTCATGGCCACACACGCAGTTCAAATAATTGAATCGTGGGTGCCGGAAACATTCACACAACATACTCAATCACACACAACCAGAACATTCTGCGACTAAACGAAATTTACCTTGTGTTTTACCGGGAATCGAACCCGATAAGTGCGCTTAGAAGGCAGATGCGCAAACAACTTCCAGCAAGATACATAGCTGTCATCACTACGACGACCAAGGACTTCTTTAATAACGTTTTAGACACCATTTTAATAAAAAAAAACATGCGAGGCAGTCTTTGGGGACTGCCGATAGAAGTGAAAACTAAGTAACTTGTGAATTGTATCATCGAGCATTAGAAAGCGTTCGGTGACGATGACGCGAGTTCCATGATTTTTGTTCATCCATATCCTACTATCCTACTAATATTATAAATCCGAAAGTTTGTGTGTAAGTATGTATGTTCCCTCTTCACGCTTTAACGGCCGAACGGATTTGGATGATATTTAGAATGTACATAGATTATACCTAGGATTAACACATACGGCTAGTAATATATAAATAAGTGTTATACTATAAAATGCAAAACGCATCTAGAGAAGTTTTCACTTCAAATATGTCTATAATTTTAAAAGTACATAATTTTCCTCTACTACACGGACTAAGCTTGTCTTACATGTTCTTGTTCAAATTCTGCAAGATAAATTCACTAAGTGCCTCGCAACTTGTCTTGAATTTCTTAACTACCCATAATTACTTGCACGAGAAGTTTGAAGAGTTGCTTGTACTTCTTGTAAGAAGTTTTCGAATATATGGCGTAATTATTTTATGGAAATTCTTTGGCAATTGGTGCATTGTTTGATGCATCGAATCGCACAGTGCGTGGGAAATAAGTTACATAGCAGCATGAACAAGTTTTAATAGGTTTGGTTAAGTACCTAAGTAACTCTATGTACTTAGAGTTAGTGACAAAATCATTCATATAAACAGAACTATTACACACCAATTTCACCCTATGCTAGTGGATGTAGGTAGGTGTCATCGATTTGATAATCCTGAATGACCGAGATTTTCTCGATAAAACGACGTTTTCTAAAAATGAAACCTAGCTATACCGATTCATCGCTCCCAAAACCCCCTGCATACTAAATTTAATGAAAGTTGTTGGAGTCGTTTCTGAGATTCAGATTATATATATACATATATACAAGAATTGCTCGTTTGAAAGTATTAGGTATAGTTTTTTAAGTTCATTAAGTTGATATTGATTAGTAAGAGCCTAAAAATTGTTTCCAGTCGATCAAATCATATTTTTAAAATACTGAAACTATGTGTCTGTGTATGTTTTAAACAAGGTTTGTCTTTAAAGTCTGGCCAAATTTTACAGTTGTTGAGTAAGTAAATAGTCTGGAGCTTGGATAAGGACACAGGCTACTATTATCCCAATAAACAGCTTCTAATTATTGTTGAATCACAATGATGACGACCCAGTTGGCGCAGTGGGCAAGTCTCTGCCCTCTGCGCCGGAGGTCCTGAGTTCGATTTCCGGGAGGAGCACAATTTTCCTTTCCAAGGGAGATGTGCTTCGGATTCTGAGTATAATTTTGTGTGTAATATGTATAACATATTTTTTTGTGGCACCCACCATTCAAGTTTTTGAAATTAGTGTAAGGATGTGAGTGGAATGCGTTTGTTAAATAAATTGTGTAATTTTCCAACCATATTTTATTTCTTAATAAAAAAAAGTATATGTAAGTATATAACTTGTGAAACCTATATACCTAAAATGGTTTATCCAGGTGCAGAGCTCCTCAGTTTACTTCAACGCCTATCAACTTAGAATAAAAGAACATCAGGTACAAAGTAATTGACTCAACTATGCATAGGTATTAACTAAACAACATAAACAAGTAACCAGCCCCAGCCTAACAAAAAACAATGCACTCGGGACCGTCTGGTTTGCAACATTCATTTCTTATCACTTATTACTATAACACCACACAAAATCTAACAAATTTATTACATTAGTAAAATATTTAAGCTCAAACAGAACATATATAGTTTCAATATTGATTGAAACTAACGAATTAGTCGTGGGTTAAAAAACATTCGTATAAATAAAACCTTAAGTCTCTAGTAACGCACCTAAGTCTAGTTTAAATTCACTTCTCTTTAAATAATACAACGTCAAAATCTTTGGATACAATGCAATTCCAACTTGTTCGAAACTTTAAAGTTTTAACGCTTCGCAGGTAAACATATAATCAGCTAAAACAAACCAAACGCGTCAAAGTTTCTCTCGACTTCCTCCAGTTAACAATACAAATTTTAATCACAACGTATAACAATAACCTAAAACGTTTACAATAATTAACAGAGGAGAAACGCAAACGCGAGTCTAAGTCAACACCACGATTATAATACGAACGAATATAAGAGCCGGCGCACACTTGCAACAATGGAACTTAATCATTTCTTTAACCATTTTTTTTAACGTGATAACGTCTTATATATAATAATATATCGATGAACACCGGTTGCACCACGAAAAAGCATGACACATTGTCACGTTTCGTCTGAGCCCTGCGTGCAAGCGAGAGCGCGAAACAAGCGATAGAGAGGCACGATAGGCCTAAGCGTTCCTCTTATATATAATATGACGTTATCACGTAAAATTTTCGTCCGTAAATCGACTTTACCTATATGTGTGTGTTTTGTATGAGTGAGGGTTATAATATGCACATATGTGAATGACTATCTATCAGTATGTTTAAAAAAGTATTTGAGCTAGACGAATTTAAACGGATTTTAGTATGTATGTAGTATAGAAACTGGTATGTTTTTATCATGTTTAAAGCAGTGATGTCGTGAGGAATAGCTTTGTAATACTTAAAATTTGCTGAGTATTCAGCTTTATTTATTTTAAAGCTAATTGTATGTATACATTTACGTAACTAGTATTATATTTACCTACTTAATTGATGTACTTATATACTAGATGCCCACTGCAGCTCTTTTATTATTAAATGAACATTTCAAATTCAAATTTAAATTGTTTATTCAAATGGGCCCAAAAAGGCACTCGTGAAAGTTAATGACTCTACTGCCCGATTTGCAAAATTAGAGCTATCTCGACAAGAACCTGGTAAAAAACTCGGCGCCGCATGTTTTCATAAATTTTTAAACACTGAAATGACCAGTACAGGCTTCCACACTACCATACTTATAAATACTAAAAAAAGTTCGTCTGTCTTTAACTATTCATGACTAAAACAGCTGTAACCTAGCCTTGATGAAACTACACTATTTTTTATGGAACACTACTCCTAATTCTTATTCATCATCATCATCACGAACCTGGGCAAAGCCTTAAGGTTTGGCTAGTAATATTTATTGCCGTAACTATGGCTGCCACTGTCAACAAACAATCTTAGCCATGCGTCCGTCCTTCCACCCCGATTAACAATAAGATATTATATTGCGACCCGCGCGTGCAAACAGAAATCAATCATCTCCCCATCAGAAAGGGGTAACTTTATTCAAACAGATCGAAATTTGCCACGATAGCTTTGTTGAACGTGCTGGTTTAACGGAATCGGCTGTTTTAGATTCTGCAATTATTGGACTATGATTTAAAGGTTACAGACCTTTAAATCATAGTCCAATAATTGCAGAATCAGTGATGCGGATATACAGTAAGTAGCAAATGGTCAATCTTAATAAGTTAATGCTAGATAATGTTAGTTAATGCTAGTTAATGTTAGTAATGCTATTTAATACTAGTTAATGCTAATTAATGCTAGTTAATGCTAGTTAATGCTATTTAATGCTAATTAATGCTAGTTAATGCTAGTTAATGATTGTTAATGCTAGTTAATGCTAGTTAATGCTAGTTAATGCTAGTTAATGCTAATTAATGCTAGTTAATGTTAGTAATGCTAGTTAATGATAGTTAATGCTAGTTAATGCTTGTTAATGTTAGTTAATACAAGTTTATGCTGCACCCAAGATACAGGCTTTGCCTAGTTTGGGGCCCACAGATAAGATTCACAAAACCTATATGATGTATGCTAAAAGTTATTCTATATTATAAATGCTAGTTAAACCAACGTGGTTTCAATTTACGAGGAACATTAAATTTCGCACATCGCACCCGAAATTAACCCATCAGAATGCGCAATAACATCATTATAAATCCATTAATCTTTATTTAAGTTTGGAAATTCAGTTGATGGTTTAGAAACTTTACCATTTATGTCTCTTGCATAACGCGACCGCACGAGGGTTGCATGTGACACACGGCTTTATATGTTGACTTTAGATTATAGAATCGAAATAGAAGTACACAGAATCGGGAGGAAAAATATTAAAATATTATGTTCTAAAGTCAAACTAGAATATTAGACAAATCTATTATGTTTAGTTTTTAATTCGTTTTTATGTATTTAGTTTGGTGTTTAACAGAATAAAAGTTAGTAGGTATTTTATTATGATAATATAAGCTACGTAAGTTTTACATAATTTACATAGTACCTTTTACATAATACTATACTGTGGTGAGGACCGAAAAGTATATATACAAATTTTTCATCACACGAATATTATAAATGCGAAAGTTTGTAAGTGTGTGTTGTATGTTTGTTAATTATTCTCGCTCAAACGGCTGAACCAATATTTATAAAATTTGATATGAAGGTAGCTGACACCCTACATTAACACAAAGGCTACTTCTTATCCAAGAATTCCCGTGGGTTTGGGACTTACGCAGGTAAAACCACGGGGCGCAACTAGTTTTAAAATAAGATATTCTACAATCGTAACCGCCGAACAGTGCTACGAAATCTGCACTAGCGCGGCAGCGTAGCAAATCTGTAGCGCTACGCTACGCACTAGTCAAACGATTTTTTTTAAATATTGTACGCTGGCGTTGGACAACTACGCCACTTGCTAGTGAGTTATGACGTATTTCGGGTTTCAAATATAATCATCATCGTCATCGACAGCCCTTTTGATCCCACTGCTTGATGAAGGTTTCTCTCATATTCTACCATTCGCCTTAGACCAGTAAAATAAACATAAACGCTTTTACACTCACAGCCCCACACTAACTTCGATGACTTGTGTCGTGGGTGCCGGAAACATTCACATCACACACAATCACAACCAGAACCAGAAACACAAATCTACCTTGGGGAAAAATCTTGTATTCCCGCCTGGAATCGAACCCGATACCCGATGCTTAGAAAGCAACCACTCAACCAACTAAGCCAATAGGCAGTTCAAACCAGTGTTAGTCTTGTCCAAATTCGACCCGCAATCATAACGATATCGTCAACTTATCTTGCTGCTGGACGTCCGGCACTGCGTTTGCTTTGTCTCCGCCACCACTTTGTTAACACCTTGCTCTGTTTGTCGTCTCTTCGCCTAGCCATATAGAAATAAAATAGAATTAAGGTTTTCTTAACTATCCGTGCTCTGCGGCTCTTTATTAAGTTAAAAAGTAGCCTATGTGTTATTCCGGCACCTAAACTGTCTACATTCAAAATTTAATCAAAATCGGTTTATTTTTTACGGAGATACGTGGTAACAAACATTCAAACATACACACACAAACGCATACAAACTTCCGCATTTATAATATTAGTAGGATAGTAGGAAGTAGGATACTGTGTAGATAATAAAATTAACTATTTAATATAACAGTCTGCACGTTTCAGGCGTACAGTATTAGGTAGGTATACTATGCAAACATTATGATTTATATATATGGATATCAGGATAAGCAAATTTGACGATTAATAATGGATACGTAAAGAATGCCATACTTATTTTCTTTGACTACCTATCTACATCTTAGTGATACGACGAAAGCAGCGCTATAATAATATCTACATCTCTTGTCTCCTGAAACCTGCCGCCTGAGTCACAGAATACCATATAGTAACCAAATACCTATTCGAAAATGGAACGTAATTTTTGACCAGAACATAGTATATATCTACATCTTCTGTCTCCTGAAAACTGCCGCCTGAGTCACAGAATACCATATAGTAACCAATTACCTATTGGAAATTGGAACGAAATTTTTGACCAGTTCATTCCCAAACTCATCAAAATGTATTCCTGTGTGTATTATAAAATACAGATGATACGCTTGATACCTAATCACATTAACGTAATTGCGATGCACAGGAAGTGGTATTATTGATGGGTTTCAAATTGCATCTACTCCGCTGGGATTATATCGCTCTATTGGAAACGTAAGGATTTGGATAATAGGCTAAAATTTGAAGTTTGGACTTGCGATGCGCTAGCAGTGGTATTATTGTTGGGAAACAAAATATTTTGTTTTATCGTTTGATAATTGGATCGAGTAGATATTCACATACGTGAGTATAGACTGGAAGAGCGTTTTATGTTTATTCTTAGTCAATGCATATTTCTCGTATTATATTTAGTCCATCTGACTGTAATAGAGAATAATTATGCATGAGATTTAAATTAAGGTTTTTTTATACTTCATAGCAATATACCTTTAATATAAATTTACTACTTCATTGAAATGCTTTTTAATTTGGTATTTTAAGGAACAAAATTGATAATTAAATGCATTGGAATAGCAAAGCGCACGCTATTGGCTAAACTGATTTGTGACGTCAGTTCACACATTTTTGATGTTAAGGATTGGTCAAAATTTCTAGACGGCTGCTAGCGGCCAACTTTCCTTGTCGGTGATTGGATTGTGGATGTTTCAAAAAGAAGTTAAAAAAAAGAACTTAAAAATTGCTTTACCATGCTTGATTTTTTTCATATTTACTTTGATATGATATGTATAATGTTCCAAGAAATGAAAGTTTATGTCCGGCAGTAATGTAAAAATTGCCATTGCAAAATTTTGTTAAATGAATCGCTGTTATCATACTTCCTACTAATATTATAAAGCCAAAACTGAGGGTGTGTGTGAATGTTTGTTACCACGTATCTCCGTAACAAATTTGGAACGTAGATAGTTTAGGTTCCAGAATAACACAAAGGCTACTTTTAACTTAATAAACGCGGGCGAAGCCGCGGAGCACGCTCTTTATAAATATAATTATCTCTATAAATAATGAGTTATTGTTATAAATATAATTATTTTATACGTGTGGACTGAACCAAATAAAATCTTTTCTCATGGACATGAGTAAGTCATTCGGATTTGGTAAAGTACTAGGGAACCATAAACGTAAAAGATGTTAAAGGTTGTGTAGTATGGAGCTAGCAGGTTTCGTATAAGATATAGCAAAAAAATCGTATTCTGCTAATTATCAACGCTCGATTCGACGATATCACGTATCAAAGCTTTATAAAGTGCAAAAGGGAATTTTAACTTTACATGATTCACTGGAACATTCAAACTTGGCACTCGTTTAGGGCTGGAAAGGCCCCTACATCAGCGGTAATAGACCAATTTGCAGGCCAATTACCGGTTCGAAGGTTTGGTAGAGCTTTCAAGTGACCCGGGAATTTGGCAACTTTTGGCGGGTCAAAAAGTTTTTATAATTGCCTATCTATAAAAAACTTTTCTCAAATTTTTGCTATATTTTTTCCGAAAGTGTCAAAAGATTTTTTTGAAGTTGCTTCATCAGCTTATATTTTTGAAAAATATAGTTATTTTTCAAGAAACTTTTGTCTCGGTTTATTTAATTGTCTTGTTTGGGGCTCTAGCCAAGTTATACCAACTGCATATGCCATATATGCCAAGTTATACCACTAACTACTCGATAGCTTCGTAAGCACATGTAATTTTCAACCTTATTACAGAAGACTTATAAGGTCTATTGGCTAGCTGTTAGTTTGCGTAGTAGTTTATCTATACCTATGAGACTATGCTATTTTAGATCTTAATTCACACCATTAAGGATCTTTTTACTAGACATCACTTAATTAGTTGTACATCGAAGTCGTTTGTGATTTTTGATAAGATGGAAGTGCTATAATTAGAAATTTTAGAAATGTTGCATTTTGTGTCTATAGGATTAGCCAAAATACTGCAATAGGACTGCTAAGAGTAATGTAGTATATTTTAGAAAGGAAGACTAAAAATATAGGATACGTCGCTCAAAAAGTGGCTTGGATAGCTTTGTGGTCAGAGCAGTAGGCCGCGGGCTTAAGTCCTAATCTAAGCAATATAATTGTTAAATTAGTAAAATTAGCATGAAGCGGGGTTTGAACCCGTAGCCATAGGATGTCAAACCTAACAAGAATGTTACCATTAACTTCTTACGAAACCGCCTCAAATGATATTTCTCCTTTCTAAACCTTAGTTAACATTTACACAACAACAACCACTCTTACAGCCCCACACTAAGTTCGATGACGTCATGGGTGCCGGCAATATTCACATAACACACAATTACACACAGAACCAGTAAAAAATATCCTTTGGGGAGAAACTTATATTGCCACTGGGAGTCGATACCCGCTGCTTAGAAGGCTCAGCACCAACTAAGCCTACGTGTTCAGTTCAACCTAGTTTTGCATAGCATTTGGCTAATGCTATAGGAAATCAATTGATTTGTATGGACTATAAAGTCTACAAGGATTTATCAAAACATGTACCGCATCCGTCTAGTATATTATTTAATAAAACATTAATGAAAAAAACAAAACGCCGCAACTTTCGCTTCAATAATTCACTCATATCAAACAAAATCGTACCTGAAAGCAAATAATCCGCTCAAAAATGCTTTAAAATAAACTAGACATTTTCTTTTTTCATTTTATTTTAAACAAAGTCTATTTGCGGAATATATTCCGTCGTGTGGCCGTGTCATCCGCATTTGGCGGACAGCCAAGTCCCGCAATCAGAGCCGGATGTAGGCCAAGAGGCTGCAGGCTGCGAGACTTTTTGTTCGCGGTAAACAAGGCCGGTGGATTTTCCGCGAAATTGTCAAAATTTTGGTTATAGTAATGGAAATCGATTTAGTTGCATTTTTTTTAATTTCCTTAATTTTAATCATCAGTGCGTTTTAAGCACTAGGTATTGCGAATTCCCAGCGGGTATGGACACTTTCTCTTGAAAGGAAATTTGTGTTTCTGGTTCGGGGTGTGATTGTGTCTGCAGTGAATGTGTGTGGCACCCACGACAGATGTATTAAAACGTAATATAAAGGATGTATAGGTTTGCAAGCAAAAAAGCTTCTTGTACTACCGCTTTAATCAGAATTCTTGAAAATTGTAATGTATATAATATTACAGAAAAAGTTCAACCTTTTTAAACCGACTTTAAAAAATGAGGTTCTCAATTCGACTGTATGTTTTTTATGTATGTTACGCAATATCTCCACCAATTATGAATCGATTTTGATATTTTTTTTGTTTGGTAGATAGGTGGTCCCATATAAATTTTATCGAAATCGATTCTGCCAAAACCAAAATATAAGTCGGTTTTTTTAAGCTTGCGTTAATTTATCACGTTTATGGTCGCCTAGTACCTACTTTAATACCATACTAAAAACTTAAAAAATGGTTGGGTAGGAGGGTGAAAGCCACTTCACGACCTATTCCCATATCTACCAAACATACAAAAAAAAAAATTAAAATCGGTTGAGCCGTTCGACCACAAACACCCTGACACAAGATTTTTATATATAAGAGAGTAAGATTACATATTCTATTGATTTTGTTTTTATATTAAAACTGCTTTACAGCATTAATAGCTTTTTGAGTTTTCAAATATAATATAGGAATCTAATAACTGTTATGTTATACAAAAATATCAACAAACTGTAGTTGTAAGCCACTGTACTATTTCTTTAACAGAACCATTATCGTATAAGTAGGTATAACTAGAACTACTAGTTAAGGTCTTACCTTAGTCGTATACTGAGTTGTAACCCATATTCATGACACTCACAACATTTCACACTTCTGATTCTTTTAATTGTTTTGCTTTTATTTATTTATTTTTTCTTTAAAAACTTCATGCATAAATACTATGTTCATAGGAGGACTTAATGCTACAGCATTTTCTGCCAGTCATCCTGCTATTTCAGGAGATATATCGGCGTGCAATAAATGAAGCTATACAATAAAGAAAAAAGCTTTTGATTATTTTTTATGTATATGTCTGTGTATTTTATTTATTTTGCTGTTTGTTTGTAGTGTAAATGTTATGTGTGTCATTAATAATAAATGTATTTTCTAACTTTCTTTCTTTCTTAGTTCTGAAGTACATTTCTATTATCATGACATCAAAAAATATAATATTATCTATCTTTTAGTGTATTAAAGTGTTTTGCTCCGGATATACTCCATATTTGTAGGCAAACATGTCTCGCCGATCAAACAACATATCCGATGGAATATTTGCACGAACCTACGCGATTCTTGTCTTGGTGTGTGGTGCAAAGGACGGGTAAAGAACTTACATTTATTTGAAAAATATTACATGTTTTTTGTAGCATACTTGCCTAGAATATAACTATTAACTCTTGACTTGAAGACTCCCAGATAACGGTACAGAGAACAAAGACGATGGCAATGAGTTCCGCTCCTTCGTATTAGGGATAGCAGTAGCGTATAGCATACTGAAGCATTAAGTATAATTTAAATTAAATTATTACGATATTTATTAACTACTAGCTGCCCCGCGGCTTCACCTGCTATTATCAAGTTAAAAAGTAGCCTATGTGTTAATCCTAGGTATAATCTATGTATATTTCAAATTTCATTCAAATCCGTTCAGTCATTTAAGCGTGAAGAGGGAACAAACATACTTACGCACTTACACACAAAATTTCGGATTTATAATATTAGTAGGATTCATTCAGGTACAATAATCTTACAAAAACAAAAAATAAATACATTTAGTATTTTTTTCGCATTGTATCTAATTATAATAACTATTGTGCTTAACTTATTGAGTTTGTGATGTCAAAAGACCAATTTTGTTACGTCAATTTGTGAATTATAAAATAAAGCCAATTTTATGTCAATTTGTATGCATAACACTGCCTGAAGTATTACAAAATACGTTTATAAATGATAAATATATTCTCAGAATTGGATGAATCACACGATCATTTAAAATAGTTACAATCAAATACGAAAATACCACTTTACGACAGTAAACGTACCTATAGTACTATCTTGTCTTTGTCTATCAATTATTTGCCTACTGATGCTTACGTAGGCATTTCTATTGGCACTTGTTTCCAATCCATCGAACATCCCTTTGTAACTAGCCACTTCTCTTATCACTTAAGCGGAAGTCGACAGGACGTTCTTCAGATAGTTTCACTTTTCCGCACCGTTGAGCTGTACCGTGAGTACGGAACTTTAAAAGTGGGAATCATTTCCCAGACTTTACTGTTTGAATTTAGAATGTCGCTTATTTTCTATTCATATTAAAGTTGTTCGATTCGTACGTTGGATGTTCAAATAATGTGAGCTATAGGAAAAGTTGAAGTGCGAAGTTTTCTCGTGAGTTTGAAATTAGTTTTGAAATTCTTTCGAATGGGAATACTTCTCGTACGTTATAAAACTGTATAGCAGCTGAAGTGACTATAAAAATAAATTATCGCTCAAATGGAAAGCTTTTTAATATCTACGATGAGTAAGGTTTTATTTGCAACAAGCTGTACTTTGAAGTATATCCTATTTAATCTGAAATAAAATGACCGGTTGTAGCTGCCCATCTTTTATGTTTTTTTCTAAAATAAAATATCAAATACAAAATGACCACCGACACTTAAAAGACTTTTTTTTTTGAAGATGGATTTATAAATAATCTTCATAAAATTTTATTGAAGATTTTAAATTAAATCTTTGTATGGCTTTGAAATTTTAATCCGCAATATTTTTGGGTATCAAGAACAATTTGTTCCCTGTAATACAAAAGTTTCACTTCTATCGTCCCGTAAGACCCCCGTCTTTGAGAAATACCCTGTTTTTTATTTTAATCGAATTCGCACCGATACATTTTTGTTGTATAAAATGTCTTTTAATGTTATTCAATAAATAAAACAAATAACAAAATGTCCGCTCTATATATCGTTAATTTGATGACCCAAAAATATAAATAATGATAAACCAAAGCTTACAAAACGTAAGATTTTTCACTAAACACTCGAATCATTATCATCAAATAAAAGACTTTACTTCAAAGCGGAGTCACAGAATGCTCACTTTTATTATTTTTAAGAACAAAGGGTAAACGCGCAGTTTAACTGAGCATAGGGCAACACAGCGCAGGGTGACGGTGAAATAGCTTTTTGCGAATAGAGGGTAGTAGCTCTCTATTCCAGCCACTTAGTCCCCTTCCTTTGTGCCACGCTTTAAAACTGTGCTTATTGTGGACGCATTTACAATGTTGTGTAACGTTCATTCTGTAAACCATTTTATGATGTTTTATTTTATAAATCATTGTTTTATTATTGTTTATTATATAAATCTGCTGCTTTTTTAACTTAGTTAATTTAATACAAATAAAAACTGTATATCTTAAAAAAGCAATGAAATATTAACCGCTGAGGCTAGTTTTTGTATATTTTATAACTGTATCTCTTCTAATGAAAAAAAAATAATAACATATTTTAGTTGGTTATTCCTCTTGGCGGGTAAATTTCGCTATTTTCTAAAATTTATTCTAGAACCGGTGACATTGCTACATAGTATAAAATACCAAAATGATAAACTACGGGGTATTGTGGCATTAACTGTGTATTTGACAGTAGAGCAACTTATTTTACATAATTAAATTTTCATATTTAAATGCAATTTGGTAACAAAATTTAATTATGTAAAATAAGTTGATAATAACTAGTAAAATGAACATTTGTAATATTAAAATGGAAAAAATACTTCTTCTCACACATTCATCCTCACAAATTTTTGACTTGTGAGTTTAATTGAACACCGTGCATACTTTAAAAGCTATAGATGTATGATTCCCATTTATGTATTAAAGTTACAGTACATTAAAGATTTATTATAATATGCATAGCTCAACTAAATCATCACGTACCAATATGTCCAAGTGTAAAAGCTAACAAAAGAGTGGCAAAGCAAAGTTAACAACCTTCTGTTACGGTTCGGTGGAATACACAGCCCTGCACAAACGAAAGTGCAGCGATGCGTTTGCTCCGTAACAATTATTTCAGTTTTCATTCGCTTGAAAGGAAAACTTCGTGAATTGAAGTTTTTACAGTAGTTGGGACGATTTTTTTTATTCTATAGGTACTTGAAACTGCCTACGGGCCAATTGTCTATTCTTCCTCAAACTAAGCTAAAACTATTTATATCTATACAGAATAATTAAATGGTATTTTTTATCACATTGCAATATTATAAAGGTATAACAAATTTTTTGTTGTTACTCGAATTAAAAAATATTGTATCTTGAAATTATTGCCAGGTGGAAAAATTATTTTTAGGATTATTATGGCTAGATTAAGGTTATTGTATTAGAGTTTTTAATTCACATTCTATGTTGTTTTATTTTTTGTTTACTTCATGTAATATTACATATTACCTACCTGTTAATCTTAATCGCTGATTAAGCTGACTTCCTTTTTTTAAAAATAACCCTGTATACATCACTTATCAGTGTTATCACCCCTTACCCATCTATCACCTTAAAATTCCCACAGTTTTGCACCTCCAGTCCATTAAAAAGGTATAAAAGTTGAAATTCCAAGTTTATCCAGCTGGTTGGTTTATGTGAGGACATCATGCCACGGGACGGTGACCAGTAGCATGTCTGTTGACCATTTGGTACACTTCCTAGTATTGTAGTCCACGTTATAGGCAGAAGCGATTAGCAATACCTACTAAGGGAAAATTTTATGGATGTTGAACTGCCTGTTGGCTCAGTCGAGTGAGCGATCGCCTTCTGAGCAGGGGTATCAGGTTCGATTCCTGGCGGGAACACAAGTTTTCTCCCCAAGGAAAATTTGTGTTTCTGGTTCTGGTTGTGATTGTGTGTGTGATGTGAATGTTTCCGGTACCCACGACACAAATCACGAACATAGTGTGGGCTGTGAGTGTGAAAGCGTTTAAACCTCCTTTGTTATTCTGCTCCTTTTCTTTGGTTAGATTTCTAGCAGGAGTATAATTTTCCTTCCCCAAGAACATTTGTGCTTCTGGTTCTAGATGTAGATTTTGTGTGTGATGTAAATGTTTTCAGCACTCCGATAACAAGTCTTAGAACTAATTATGGGGCTGTCATTGTGAATGCTGTTATTTGTGTTTGTTTGTCATATAAATGCTTTAAAGATAAACGCTTTCACACTCACAGCTACACTAAGTTCGATGTATTGTGTCGTGCGTACCAGAAACATTCATATAACACAGGCAATCACAACCAGAACCAGAAACACATATTTTCGTTGGATAGAAAACCTGTGTTTTCACCGGCTATCGAACCCGGTACCCCTGCTTAGAAGGCTAACGCGTACCCAACTTAGCCAACGAGCAATAATATGCGTCGAATGTTACCTACCCGTCGAGTTTTCGCCTTCAGTTTCTGCTTCGCACTATCACAAAACCCAAAGGATTACAGGTTTCTAGGTTTACGACTTTATAATGACGCGCTAAGCAATGAATTATTGTACTCAGTCATTCATGATTATTTTAATTATTCTAACTCTTTATGAACATACAGGCATGTTCTGGTACAGTTTCAGAATGGAGTTTATTCACGACAGGCTAATTTTAAACTCTAGATTGGACTGGGTGGGTCTAATCTAATGTAAAACAAGTAATACTTTAAAAAGTTTTTTTAAATAAAACCTTTACTACTTGTAAATAAAAAAATGCTAAAAAGTTATACAACCAGAGGAACTTGTCAAGACGAATCAAATCCTTAGACGAGTAAAATCATGTTTAGTTCAGATTTTTTATGGCCATCTTCCGTCTCCATCATCAAACCAACTCCATGGTACCAGTGCACCAAATTTGAGTCCAAACAGAGATAGAGAAGTAGGTGTAGTTTAGCTTGCAAAATTTAATTACAGATCAACAAATAGATGGACTACGGGACAGGTGAAACTAAATAAAAGTTTATAAAATAAATGTCTGTGTGGTCGTATTTCATGCGCTGATGAACCACAGTCTGATGAAGATTGTGGTTCAAATTTGGTGAGTAGTTCTGCATGTGCCGGCGAAGAATTAAAAACTTGTAAATGTTTTTTTTTCAATTTTGGACAGGATTACGTCTGTGGGACTTGGTGGAGCACTACGCAAACAAACTTGATAGAGGTAATAATTTATTAATTAAGTTTATACTATGGTATTAAAGTACTAGGCAACCATGAAGCTAAAAGAGGTCAGTACTTTTTTATTTTTTTATTTTGGGGGCTGAGTCACCCACGTCCGTAGGAGGATACCCCTTAAGTCTGACTCCCTACACGTGGTCCCCGGGTGGTGCTAATCAGGTGACATTGAGAGGTGGTAGAGCATTTTGTGAGTTGCTCGCCTGGCTTGCTACCAAAGTAGCTTACCACCATCATCAAGTTGAAAGTCTACCGCCAAGCCAAATACGGTGTTCCGGCAGTTATCCTTGAGAGCCTGCGTATTCCAGGTCTAGTGTGTTTACCAGCTTCGATCACATCGTCACTTACTATCAGGTGAGATAGTGGTCAAACACTAGCCTGTCACAAATAAAAAAAATAAAAAAAAATATATCTTCACGTGGATTTACAATGCATGCTAAATCCGTTACTGTATTTTTATGCTTGAAAAGCAAGATTTCTATTTTCTCTATTCATGAAGACTCCCTGATTATAAAGTTAAGGGACAAAGACGCTCAGTAGCATAATATACCCAGCATTATTAATTTTTTTTGGTGCAATGGATAATCTGACCTCTGCGCCGTGGGTCCTGAGTTCGATCCCCAGCAGGAGCTCAATTTTCTTTCCCAAGGGATATTTGTGCTTCTGGTTTTGGGGGTGATTATGTGGATGATATGTTAATGTTTTCAGAACTCACTATACAAGTTTTTGAACTTAGTGTAGCCATGTGAGTGTGAATTCGTATTTTTTTTTTTTTATTTGTGACAGGCTAATGTTTGACTACTATTTCACCTGATGGTAAGTGACGATGTGATCGAAGCTGGTAAACACACTAGACCTGCAATACGCAGGCTCTCAAGGATAACTGCCGGAACATCGTATCTAGCTTGGCTTTTTTACTTCACATTAGTTGAAATCGTATATGAAAACTAGCCTATCAAAAATAAAAACCGACTAATCAACTAATTTAATTTTTTACTGGCTAATTGGCAGTAATTAGGCCCGAGTTTACTACCACGATCATCGCCTATTAAGCAACTGTTAATTCACATCTTTATTGGAATGTCTAGA
This sequence comes from Lomographa bimaculata, assembly GCA_948107665.1. Lineage (NCBI taxonomy): Eukaryota > Metazoa > Arthropoda > Insecta > Lepidoptera > Geometridae > Lomographa > Lomographa bimaculata. The sequence continues at coordinate 4,771,676 of OX403586.1, read as the reverse complement.
CGGGCGTTTAAACATCGGCTATGACATTAATTTCGAAATTGTTGCATGATTATGTGAGCTAGGAGACTTGGACATAATTAGTATAAGACATATTACCTAGGTAACACTAATTTTATACACAGAAACTTGTTTTAAATCAAGCTTTTAGAAGTCCACCATGTTGGATTTAGAGTGACGTCACTTTATTTTTCGAGATATTCTCAGCGAGCCCTTTCATTTGATACCCATATTGTAGGAGTGCATCAAAAACTTTTCCACCATTTTAGGTCTTCCACCATTATGGATTTAAAATGACGTAACACAGATAATCATGCATTGTTTTTTTTTTTTTTTTTTTATTTGTGACAGGCTTGTGTTTGACCCAAGGATGTTGTAGCTAAAGTAATAGGATGGATAACTGACAAACTTACAGTGCCGAATATCAAACATGCATGGAATCTTATCACAATTGACTTAGAGCGTATTTACAATGTCAAATCGTTTTATCAATTGCATAAAGAACCAATCGTGGTTGCGGTCCCGACGAAATCGGGTGAAAGGTTAGAAAAGACCCCTGTGTCCCTCTCGCACAGAGCGACTAGTTTTAAAAAAGTTTCCCAGTGGTAGAAATTGTAGTCTGTAGTAATAATAAGATCTTATCTGTCGTAATTATTTGTATAATCGAAACCTTACAGAACATGTTTTTAAATGCCCTACCTACTATCAAACTATTCTCAATAAGCCGATTTTTTTTCCTAATAGCATTAGATTTTATGATACTATTTTTGATATATGGGTATACAAGCCAAGCTACACAACTACATCCGCCATTTATAAAAATGTTTTGTAAAAACAAAATAAAGTTATCCTGCTGTGAGTGTGTTTGTAGTTTGTTCCTTCTTGACGCTCAATTATGATTAAATTGATGAATACGTTTGTGAATATGGAATATGAATACATTTTTATTCGATTGATGCCGTTAATACATATCGAAATAAATAGGCATTGGGAAATGCAATCAGGTTTTTTTTTTATTCAAGTAGGCAAACTTTTGACCACTATCTCACCTGATGGTAAGCGACGATGTGGTCGACGATGGAGCAAGCTTGCTTAGAAGATACCTATTCACTCGCGAATTGAAGACACCCATATTGTACTCATCAGGAAACACTCAGGTAAGGAGTTCTATTCCTTTGCGGTTCCCACAATGAATGTGGAATGCATTCATATAGCGGTGTCGCTTATCAGTTTATCTGCTTGTCCGACGATAGAACGGGGATGGGGGAACTAGATCGTGCAGTTCCTTAGCACTTGCTCCAAAATGTATCCGATAAAAAACCGAGAGACTAGCTACCATGCGGCGCGGCGATGACCCAAGCTCTGAAGCTTTGAATTAGTCAGCTGCTCGCTACCAATGTGTCTCTTGGGTCTCCACTCAATGGTGTCAAGAGTCTCAAGCTGGTACTTAGCTGAACCGTCCCAAAGATGAGAACAGTACTCCATACATGATCGGACTGGTGCTTGATACAAATTGAGCAACTGTCCCGGTGTGAAGTATCGTCTCACCTTTGCAAGGATTCCCAGCTTTTTTTGCAGCTAGTTGGGCTTTTGACTCGATGGAAGTACCAAAATTGAGCTTTGAAGTTAGAGTCAAACCGAGTAACTCGAGATAGTCAGTTACTGGTAGGAATACATTTCGGGAAGTTGGAGTCAGTTCAAATTGACTCCGTATAGCGGACAAAAAAACTTTAGTAAATTTAAACAGATTTTGAAAAACAAATAGAATTAAAGGAAAGTTGACCAATCAGTGACCTCAAAAATGTGTAACTTAGTCACGATCAGCTTAGTCAATAGCGAGCGTATTGCTATTTTGAAATTCCCATCCATTTTATTTATTAAAATTCCTAATAAAAAGCAATTAAAGAAGAAAATCATATTATGGGTGTAATTTTATAAAAATAAAGATTTAAAAAAAAACTTGACCTGTATGTAAATTGTATGCTTATTTCCTATTGATAATTCATAACGTTGTTATATTTTTCTTATATAACTATTATAGGCCAAAATGTATGGCATATTTCATTCTTAAAATGTTGTGTTAGCGTTGGCTTAAAGAATTTAGTAATTTTTCATTTTTCATTGGGTCATACTCTTCGACAACAATTTGAACACAACAATTTGTGTCAGTTAGGTGTCATAAAAGTTAGGGTTTACCTTCATTGGATTTTTTATGGATATATTGATGATCTAGCCGTGCCGCCCCGCAGCTTTGTCTGCGTTTATCAAGTTAAATAGCAGCCTATTTGTTAATCCTAGGCATAAGCTGCGTACATTCCAAATGTATCCAAATTCATTCAGCCGTTGCCGCGTGAAGACGAAACAGACATACTTAAATAAAACCACAATTAGACAAAAACTTTCGGATTAATAAATTATTTTGATATAAGTATGTAATAATAATATTTACCAAGATTCTGACATATCAATGTAGTAATAATATCTGTCATCGATTTATGGATTATCTTTATTCTAGGATATAAATTTAAACATGGGTTGTAAATGTATCTAGAAGCTTATTACAACAATTTTGAATCACATGTCTCCGCTATTTTGAAAAATATCAAACCTGCTCACAAACCATCATGAGAATCGGTTGAGACTTGTAGTGGAGAACAACTGAAAATCCGGAACTACGAAAGCAATTTTGCCCAAGCTGAAATGAAATCGCTTCGTTCCCGCTTAGCGCTCGTTCGGTCAATTAGTTAATAGCTGACCCAACCGGCGTTCGCCTGGATATAAAAACAAACACATATACGCATATATTTTTATAGTCGGATAAGCGGACGAAGCCACGGATAGATACTAGTAAATATATATAATGTTAATTAAATTTAAATGCATTTTGAAACATCAGTGTTGATATTAATTACGCATGTAGTATATTTTAGTTTATCTTTATGAATGACATAATAATATTTTCATTCGATATCATATTGTAGCATGATTACACAGTTAAATATCATTCAAGTAGAACATTATTCAAATGGCTCAAAAGGTTATCCCACAAATCTTAAAATCAGGGTTATCCTAAAGAAAAGGGACACAGAGGTTCTTTGTGACCTCTCACTAGGACACAGATTTTCGGCGGAGTCGTCCCTCCTTTTACAAACCGTAGGTTTGTTTCCTATCTCGATGGTTTGACCACTATCTCACCTGATGGTAAGTGACGATGTGATCGAAGCTGGTAAACACACTAGACCTGGAATACGCAGTCAACCAAATTAAACGTATACAACATTTCAGCTCAATCGGTTGAAGATATCTGCTTGAAAATTAAGTTGCAAGATTCCACCCTAAACATAGTAACAAACATTCCAAGTTAAATAAAAGTCACGCGCCGAGGCCCGAGCCGCACACCTCTGCGTATCGCGCGTCTGACTCATCCTGATGAAGGACAACTAATTTGTCCGAAACTAGTTGACTAAAAGGTAAGTCGAAATTCGTGTTTTAAGCCGAATACAACATTGAAACATAATGTGTAATACTCACGATAGTTTTAACATTAAAATAAATAAAAGCTTGTATAAAAGATTTCAATGAATCTGCTACGTCGATTATTTAGCTTGAACAGTGTTTCCTGTAAATATAGGTACCATTTATATTGTACCTACTCTTACGACGACCACTTGACGACCCAGTTGGCGCAGTGGACAGGTCTCCGCCCTCTGCGTCGTGGGTCCTGGGTTCGATTCCCGGCAGGAGCACAATTTCCTTCCCAAGGGATATTTGTTCTTCTGGTTCTGGGTGTATTTGTGTGTGTCATATGTAAATGTTTCCGGCACCCACGATACAAGTCTTTGAACTTAGTGTGGGGCTGTGAGTGTGAATGCGTTTGAGTGTGAATGCGTTTATATATGTAAGCGCGTAGAAAAGGCATGAAGGGTGCTCCGATCTACTTTTAGCTACTCTCACACTAAAGGAATTCAACCCAAATTTCAATAGCTGTGACGTCTGTTTCACAAATAACACCAAGTAATGCCAAGTCTTAACTATAGCAGTTCGACAACCACTGTTAAATATTAACCAAAGTTCGACAAGTTCGATGTACTTCGTAAACTTTGACTTGAAATCGTAGCAAACGTACAACACCACGCGCTTTAGAAAACTGAAGTTTCTGTTTCGTATGAGGAATTTAATTAAGAATCGTAGAAACTTCGGAAATGGAAGAACTTTGAAGGACTTGTTGCCTTGATTAGATTGATGGTGTAGAAATGTACGACGGTCTTATACAGTAACTTGCTCTATTGTTGTATTGAAAACTAGACGTGCCCCGCGGCTTCGCTCGCTATTATCAAGTTAAAAAGTAGCGTATGTGTTAATCCTAGGTATAAGCTATGTACATTTTAAATTTCATCCAATTCCGTTCAGCCGTTAAAGCGTGAAGAGGGAACAATTATACTTACACACTTGCACACTTACACACAAACTTTCTGATGTATATAATATTAGTAGGATAGACTTAGTAACACTTCAGACATGCTAAGTAGGATTGGACATTTCTGGTGTCTGAAGTTTCAAGATATCGAGGCATTTAAAATAAGGCTTAACGATGACAATAAACAGATGTAAGTACGAATCCGAGTAAAGCATTTTACTATTTTTTTGGTTTAGTTTGTCTAAATTTAGATTACGGATACTAGTGTTGATTCCCGTAGGGACAGTATTGTATTATGTCGTCTCCGAATTGATTGAAATAATTCTGTTCTTCTTGAACACTTTATAAAACTGTATCAAGATCCGATGAAGACTAAAAAATTAAGCTGAAACTCGGTTAATACCAGTAAAATATATTGAACACGATCTATCTTCTTTTTAATATTTAATTCTACTGTACGTGTGTATATCACTGAACTCCTCCTAAACGGCTGGACCGATTTGAATGTTTTTTTTTGTATGCGTTTGGGTGGCGCCCTGGATGGTTTAGATTCACAAATCAGCCCGGCAGATGGCGCTGTATGGGTCCGCTGCACATGGGCGAAGCCGGGCCGAATCACTAGTATATTATATGTATAACTTATATTTATTATTATTATTTGCATACATATTAAAGTGAGTTTTGCCGCGAAAGTGAGTAATTATAGCGTTGTCGTATTATTTTTCAAAACTTGTGATTTTTCGAGTGTCAATTTGACTATGGCTTACTTTTAAAAAATAATTCTTGCAATATTTACTACCGACACTGGGCTTTATGCAATTAGAAAAAAAATACATTTACATGCTATTTTACTAAAATTTATAGCCTGCCGAACCAACCTTAGAATTATCCCGATCACCGCTATCCATTACCATTTCCTTGTATCCGGGTATCCGGGCCGTGATCTGTTTGTTTTGATGCGGAACATCCGGGTTTAAGTATCCGAGTACCCGGAAGATTTAAGGCTTCCACGGACGTTTACAGCTTCGTGGAAATATGAGATAATGTTTGGTCTGTTATTTGCAGAGTTGGAGTGAATTTGGAAGCGGATTTTTACAGTAACTGGTAAATAAACTACTGCAACGATGAAAAAAGGGTGATATTGATGGTACATTCCATGTAGTACCAGATGTTTTTTTTTCAATCATGATAAGTAAAAGTTTTAGTATTTACCTTTTGATTGAGTAGATTTTAACTTCTAGAAATATTTTATCGTGGTGAATTGTGTTTTACTTGAATTTATTGTTTTCATTTTAAATCCATATCATAGTATAATAATTACGTGTCTGAAAGTAAATGCATAAACATAGAAACGACAAAAAAAAATCATTAAAGGGCATTTTTATGTTACTCTCTTAAAAGTAAAAAATACTCTCTCAAAAAGAGCATAACAAATGCTGAAGGAGTTTACCAGTATCTATTCATGTACTTACATAAAGGGGTTCCGCTACTCTACCTTCTGATTTAAGCATCAAATTATCTAATAGTATAACTTTTTTAAATGCTAAATAAGCAAGCATTTACCCACTGTCTCATCTGATAGAACTTATTTTAATGTTATCAGAATAACGTATACATGCAAAGCCTCAAATCATACATCAACCATTAGAAGTAGGTTTAATCGATTTCATAGATTAGTTTTTACCGACTTCCCAAAAAAGGAGGTACTCAGGTCGAATGTTTTTTTTATGTGTGTTACCTCATAAATTCTTTCCACGTGAACCGATTCCGTAAATTTTTTTAGTTTGAAAAATGTTGCTTTCCAATTGGTTCCATTTAAATTTGATTAAGATCTGATCGAGTAGTTCTTGAAATATCGTCAATAATGCGTATTCTGTGGACTACATTGACGATGTTCTCGTTTTTGACCAACTTCAAAAGTTAAGTACCTCATAACTTCTTTCGTTGCGAACAAATTTTGATGATTATGTTTTTATTTGAAAGATGGTGCTTTTCATGTGGTCCAATTGAAATTTGGTCAAAATCTAATTTTTAGTTTTTGAGTTATCGTCAATAATGCGTGTGCAATACATTAAATCTGATCAAGGTTCCGAATATAAAGCGGTGAAGTCGGTTTTTTAAGCTTTGCTTGCGTTTAATTATTATTTAAATTTACATTAAATGTGATGGTTAAAGCTAATATAAGTGAATACAATTAAATAGAATATGTAAGATTTATAATTAATGTTTTTTGTATAAAGAGCCATAATAGACTAGTACAAAGAGTGAATCATAAGTGATTCAACGTTATTCCAACAGTTCGTGTTTACTTTGGGTGGGTGGATATTTGTAGACACGAAGATATGTCCATGGAGTATTTAACAGCGTAGACTGGTTCAGACATGTTTTAGACTTAAAAATATTAATAGTTCGCCCCAAACTGTGGTCTTGCGCGTACGTTTTGGTTAATAGATAAAAACTTTTGTGGTTAATTGTCATAATCATAATCATCTTTTATTCACCTTATATTAACAAAGTACGTACGTAATAATAGGTATGTCAATAACAATTAATATATTATTATAAAAACAATAAATTATATTAATAAACTAAAAAACAAATGCATTTAAAATGAGCAGAGAAAAATTTTAATAAAATTAAAGACAGTTGTTTATAACATTTCTTCATAATATTTTTTTTTTTGGTTTTATTATTTGTTGTTAAATAAAGGATAAAACGGATAAGAGAAAGTTTTCGAGACTATAAGTCTCGAGTCTGTTTTAAATTTGGTGCCTGTTTTAAAATAGCCCCAGGGACAATATGGGTCTAAAATCAGTGAATATTATGTTCTCCCACCAAATGGTTATTTTGCAATATTGACTGAAATAAAAACGGTTTCGTACTATACTTTCAAACTTCTCTTCAACGATATCCCACACGGGCAGAATAAATATCGAAAGTTATATAAGCATGTAAAATTAGTTATTACTAATGTATTTCTTGCATTGATTAGGAATTTGAATAAGGACACATTGACGCAAAGAGTTTGAATTACTTACCTCTAATAGGTTAAGTGTACCCGTGTACACCAAAATTGAAAATATATTATGCATACTTAAATAATATTCTTTATTTCAATCATATTTTTACCGACTTCCCAAAAAAGGAGGAGATACTCAAGTCAACTGTTTTTTTTTTGTGTGTTACATCATAACTTCTCTCCACGTGAGCCGATTTCGATTTTTTTTTTAGTTTGAAAGATGTTGCTTTCTGATTGGTTCCATTTAAATTTGATCAAGATCGGATCAGTAGTTCTTAAAATATCGTCAATAATGCCTATTTTGTGGACTACTTTGACGATGTTCTCGTTTAACCGACTTCAAAAGTTACCTCATAACTTCTTTCGTTGTGAGCTGATTTTAATGATTCTTTTTTTATTTGATAGCTGGTGCTTTTTATGTAGTCCAATTAAAATTTGATCAAGGTCTGATCTCTAGTTTTTAGTTATAGTCAATAATGCGTGTTTATACATTAAATCTGATCAAGGTTCCGATAATAAAGCGGTGAAGTCGGTTTTTTTAAGCTTTGCTTGCGTTTAATTATAAACATAACATATTTAAAATAAACAGAGACACAATCCACTATTACCTAGTCAGACAAAAACATATTATTGGGTGTCTACAAAGTAAGCAGTCTGCGCGGGTAAGGTAAACATACGAAGATATCTCTCACAATATTGAGAAGTTCGCTGAATTTTATGATAATCCAAGGATAAATTCGGTACAACGTAAAGAGAAGACGATTATTGAATGAGAGACTAAATATAAGACTATGTTTATTTAGTAATACCTTAATATACATTATTATCATCTTAAGGTATCTCCTATTATTAGAAAATCTAAAGAAAGAAGTATAGAGGAAAGACACACCAATAACACGTCCCTATATAAAATACTGAATATAAAAGCTTAAACTCTTTTACACTCACAGCCCCGAACTAAATTCGATGACTCGTGGATGCCAGAAACATTGACATTACATACACAATCAGAATTGGATATACTCGTACAATTTTCCCTGGAGAGAAAACTTGTGTTTCCACCGGTAATTGAACCCGTTCTGCTTAGAAGGTGAACCGCACCCAAGTAAACCAATGGGCAGTTCATGAAAATAATAATTTGATAACTTACTGCCAAATTTGATTCTAATTAATGACCTTTGTTATTCTTTCAAATGACAATCACTAAATCAATATTAACAAGCAATCTGCGCGTGTTAGATAAAAAAAATAAATAGAATGCTGGTAAATTACGTTTCCCAAGCAAATTGCACTAGCTCGTGGTTTTTTTGCTCTCGTTAGCTATTTTTTATTCAATAAAAGTGTCGCTTTGGCTTTGTATCGTTGCAATTTCATTGGAGAATACATTATAAAATAGTTATATTGCGTATAATATAATTGATTTTCTTTTAATAATATTGATCATTAAGTTCCTGGGGTTTTTTGCAAAAACTGCTTTATTGTAAACAAAAAAATGTGTTTTAGTATGGCCGTCGTTTTTATACAAATTTAGATTGATTTTTATAATTTTTAATAAACATATATTTTTTTTATTTAATTTAAATTGATTTAAAAACAGGTTCAAGATTTTGCGACATATTTCTATTTCAAGTTAAGGATACGTCACTCGTTTTTATTAAGCTGGATAGGCAAGTGTTTGACCACTATCTCACCTGATGGAAAGTGCCGATGAGGCTAAAGATGGGAACATGCTTGCCTTGAAGGTACCTATTGACTTTAGACACCCAGATTGTACCGTTCGGGGAACAAAGATGCAGGCAATGAGTTCTACTCCTTCGCTGTACGGATGATAAACGTAGAAACGGATTTGGTAACGAACTAGGCAAAAATGAAGGAGGTAATAATTTAAACAATAAGCATTTAGCATAGCATTAAATTGCAAAATTGGGTCAACGCATTGCAAGATTCAAATGGCGATGGGCTGGACACATGGTAAGGCGAGGTGATGGTAGGTGGAGTAGAGCCCTGACTGAGTGGATACCGAGAAAAGGCAAGCGAGCCGTTGGCAAACCAACTGCTCGATGGGTCGACGATATAGTGGAGACCGCAGGAAAGACCTGGATGCGATCAGAGAAAAACAGAGGTGAGTGGCACAAGGGTGAGGAGGCTTATACCCTGCAGTGGGTCGATACAGGCTGATGATGATGATGATGATAATGATGATGGCATTAAATTACTACGCAACCATAAACGTGAAAGATGTGTGGCATTGCAACGCATGCCGGGTATTGCTAGTAAAATATAATTTCCTAAAGCAAAAACCAAAGGGAAACTGTACGTAGAAGCAAAAATAAAAGAAAACGTACGACAAAGTATGCCAGGAGACGAGTCTTATTCAAGCTTCGGAATTTTCCTGCCCGAGTGCGCTTTGTAGTGCAAACTGCGAGGTAAGGTGTCATAAACGTGGCGCGTTTTCATATCATTATTTACAGGTATCATTTTAGACCGCGAGCTCACTGCATGGTACCCTATCTCACAATATTAACGAATACAATTAGTTTGTTGAGATATCCCTTAATATTTTCATTGAGCGAGCGAAGCGAGATATCGAAGTTGACTTGGGTGGTTCAGCACTTTTTTCGTCCGTTCGTCCGTCTATTCGTTCGTCCGTCAGAGGCATCTAGAGTCTAAAGCATAGAAGCTCATAACTTCAAATTCGAGAATATGTAAAACTATGGCTCAAAGCCAGATATGACAATTAAAATGATATAAACCAGTCGTTCACAGCGAAATTTATTTGACTTTGGAAGTATAAAGAAAATTTAAAAAACTGAGATGTAATTATTTTTATTTCATAGAAATAAAACTGTACGTACACGACGGTATGCGACGAGACGAGCGTTTCATACCCGTGCGAGTTTCGGAATTTTTCCGCTTGAGTGCGCTTTATAGTGCGAGGTAGGGTGTCATACGATGTCTCATGTTTCTATAATATGTACGAAGTAATAATATTCTACAAGCTGTCTTGATTTTATATGCTGAAATGTATTGCCCGCGTAACTACACGATCCGCGAGAACTTATAAAACTATGACGAGATCAAAAGGTGTCAATATTTTTTTACTATATTGCAAAATTGTTTAATTATAATAATTGCTATCACACTCACAGTCCCACACTGAGTTGGAACACTTTGCCTGAATCATTCACATCATAACCTGAACCAGAAACACATATTTTCCTTAGGGAGAAAACTTCTGTTCCCGCCGGGAATCGAATGCGATACCCCTGCTTAGGAGGCTAACGCTCACCCAACTAAGCCAACTGGGAGTTCAAATCGATCAAATTGATTATAGTATTTTATAAAGGTAACGTCTTAGTCAAATGATGACATCGAGCACACATGACCATACAGCCCAAGGCTTGCGTGACGTACCATTGGCGACGCACGCCTCGCAATGTCTGTACACGGCTTAAGGAAAGCAGCTAAAACAGCCTTATAAAAAACATATAAAAGTCTACTCTTTAACACAAGTCACTTTGAGTTGCAGCTTAAGTAAATAAAAGAAACAAACTATCTTATTAAGCGCCGTGGTTCATCCATCAGTGCCAAACGCTGCGAACCTATTACTTATACATTCTCTGCCGTTTAATCTAACTGACGTACTGCTGTATAGGTATTCCTTGCACATGTAGACGTATTAAGGACGAAAATATGAGGGGATGTGTCAAGGACGAAATGGGTATGAATGTCGATGCTACTTTGTTTTTATTTTTCGCAAATTAAACTATCATACAACAATGTGTAAAGGTATTTTACTGAGGTTGTTGTTTTTAGAGCTGGACACATCGTTTTATAGAAGTGTAAACCATGTACTAGTTTCATTTATTGCGAATGAATTTATTGTAATTTCTGAGGTAGTTCTTTGATGCTAGTTGGCTGTTGGATCGGTCCGCTTAGTAACCTTACAAAGGAATGTTCTACTAATAGGTACGGCTTACATAGGTACCATACCACATTAATTACCTATTTTTCCCTCTCAGTTGTACTAAATCTTGGCCGTTTTTAGTACTATATCAGCTATTGATGTCTTGTACCACAGTTTAGACTTTTATTTAGTTTCGATACTACGCCTTTTCTTCGTTGCCTGTAATACTTAAGATTTAAAGTCTTGGACATAAACCTATATCATAATGTACAATAAAAATACATTCGAATTGAGTACCTCCTCCTTTTTTGTGAAATAGGTAGAACACGGATCTGTATTCTATGGTAAAACAAAGCACTGTAATAAATTCTCTACGCACACAAATGCTCAGCTTAACGTAACGTAATAGATAGATAATTTTAAATTCGTTTGCAATCCGATATTACTTTACTATCTCATTTAGTTGTAAAAAGCATTTCCTTTCTTACTTAAGGTATTTACATCAGACATTTTGATTACTTTAACATCCAGCGAGTAAATAAAAAATAGCAAACAGACAAACGCATTCACACTAAGTTGAAAGACTTATATTGTGGGTACTGAAAACATTACACACATAATCTGTTTCATAAGATATAACGAGTTGGTGTCATCTCGACCGCGAAATATTTGACCACGAAGCGCGTAAGGTATGCAACGCAATATAGTTATCTATATTCGAGAAGCGAGTGCTCAATACTTATTGACAACTACAACCGCTCTGCCACAATGAAATAAAACGAGAAGAAGGCATATATGTATTCATAAGAATGACACTGGTGGTCTGCTGGAAATGGCGTCGTCGCTAAGTTATCGTGTACTGTTGTAATTATAACGGCCCAAACAATACCTGAAATAGAATAGAAATAACTGGCAGGATATTGCAAATGATAAAGACAAACGGAAGAAACTGGAGGAAGCCTCTACCCGCGGAGGGGCCCATATCCCATTTAAACATACTAACCCTTAGATTATAAGTAAAATCAAACCACTAACAATATAGATAGTGACATATTATTTAAAATGATTCGTAAGGGATACGGGAAGTAAAGGCTTTTTTATTTTTATTTTATTTATTTATAATACAATACCACCCAGAAGCAGAAGCACAAATGTCCCTTTGAAGAGAAAATTATAAAAATGTGGAAAGTCTTTCAGCCCTCACCCCCTTCCCTTACTACAAACACGTCTGCAACATGCTGGAACTTGCGGTGTTTTGACGTATTAGGAGGTTGCCGTTTTTGTTTGGATTATGGGAAAAAGTCGTGGATTAGGATTAAAGATGGCGTATGAAGTTGTTTCAGCGTAAACGTGAGTCATTTTGGGGAAGGAATTGTAATACTCATTTAAAAGGCAAATGAGCTGAAAGTACTCATATCCGTGGTCATAAGTATTAAATAAAGCATTTTCACTTGTTTATTTTAAAATGAGTATGTTGGAAGTAATGTTTATTATAAGATTATTTAATTCAAATTCAAAATTCAAATAATCTATATGTAGATAGGTGGTAGAAATAAATGAAAGTACATAAGAGACCCTGTTGAGCACAACAATTTAGAGCAGAGGAGGATGATATGCTTCATTGATCATAATGTATCAATGTAATTCATAATAAGATGTCATAATTATGTATTATTAACATTGTTATTGTATTTGTGTATAGTGTTGTTATAAGCGTTAATGCTATATAATAAATGTGAAATATTTTATTAATTTGTTAATGTAAGTTAATCTTAAATTAGTAAGTAATAATAAGTATTTAATTAGTTAACAGTATAAAATATTGTACAAAAAAGGTTATTATTATTATTATTTATTTGAATCAAGGTATGCTATGTGTAACTAAACGCTAAGAAAAAAACTCCCCTTGCATGATCAATATAGGTACTATACCAGAAATTGAAATCACATCTACATAGGTAGTGAATGAGTTCTCGACCTTTTGCATAAATAATTTAGTTTAACGGCGTATTATTATACCATATTCAAAATTGCTACTAAATTAACTCAATGATTTGTTTTGAAGAAAGTAATCCGTAGAACTACTGGTTCATTAATCATTTTTCACTAATAGCTAGTCTATCACTGAGTAACAAAGGCTATGTTTTATTGGGTAGTCATATTAGTTTCAGTACGAAATTATATTATTCGTAAGACAACTCGGTATAAAAGCTAATTGGCTGCTTTATTTTACTGTGAAAACAATCTGACATATTTGATTAAAATGCAAGGCAAAAATATTGGCATCTATTCCCGATATCTTCCTAGATCTCCACGAGAGCATAATAATATTTCTTATCAGATTATCTTACTATATTGAGATTTTCTTTGTTAAAATCTGAAAACGGTACACCCATTTTTAGCGGCGTTCAATATTAAATAATTATAATATTTATCCATATCAAAATCAACTACTGCAAAGCCTTCAAAATTTATACGAGTATAGTAATAATTGTAAGCTGAACCGTTATTGTTTAGCGTGCATAATTGCTCTGCTTAGCAATACTCGCGAAGCAGGTAACTATTACTGTTGTGACGGGTTCTGTATCGCAGATTAAGTAACAGTTACTTCTTAATTCGGAACGTAATGCGTTTGAGATAAATACGTCTACGTTTTGACCGTTGTATCAAGTTGACTTAATAATCCTTTTTTATTAGCCAAACGGTTTATTCATAACATATCGATGAAACCGGAGCGGTTCAGCTAAAGTTAATGAAGTCAATAAATATTTTTTTTAAATATCACCTGACAGGTGAAACACCGCTTTCTAAACACATGTATAAACAGCTTTATCTCTGAGACATGCATTTTATACAAGCTTCTATGTTGAATAGGTATGACTATATTTTTGTATAGAAGTTAACTTTACAGGGAGATAATTTCATTATCAACTGCGAACAGCCTTACTCGCAACGGAAATGCGCTCTCTGGAGACAAACTCGATTAATTCTCTAAAACACCCCTGAATGGAAGCCTTTTATGACCTAATTGTATATCACTAGAGGTGAAACTGCAGAAGGTACTCTAGTTAGTAGGTACATATTTAATGTTACTTTATTCGAACATTATAATTCATAGCTTATGCCTATGTATATATAAATAAATTGTTTATTAGGTATATTATATTTATCTTATTGTTTAATGTTTTCTAGGCCAGGGTCTTATTTATTATTTTACGTGTCAAAAAGAGTATACGTACCTCGTATCTATAAATTAATAGATTACCTATAAAGCATACCTATTAACTACTAGTAGTTACTAGTAGTACTCACCTATATAGTACTTTACCAAGTTCGAGAGACTTCCACAACTGAGTCCAAATAACATTTTTTCAATGATTAAAAAAAACACTATTTATCGGATCGAATTGAAAATCTTAACTAATCTTGAATCCACCTTTCCAGTCGCTTAGGAGGAGCTTAGTCAGACGTACAGAAGAATTATATATATATTAATATATAGTATATAAACTTTAGTCATCCTTGGGCAATTCATGTATTATAAGCCTATAGCTTAGCTGTAAGCTAATTATAGTTTGAATAAATAAATAAATAGCGTGCTTTCAATCCATGAATTAACACATCCTACAAATAGATTGGTTACTGTTCAAACGCTCTATCAAAAATGAGAATAGTTACCTCTGCTTCTATAACTCGTATAGCTCGATGGTTCAATAAAACAGCACCCTCAATGAAAGGCTTTTAAAATTTAAACACATTTTCGATACGAGCCGAGCGAATGCATATTTCTAATTCGATTAAATCGTGTTTTCTCGTATGAAATTGAATTAGCAAAGCTGTCGAGACGATCCAGACTAAGTGTAAAGAGAAATTTCATTGTAATCAATTTTATCATGATATTATGAGTTCAACCGAACGGATGTTTCTACGAAATCCGTCTGAGCCTCATTTTTTTATTCAAGATAGGCAAACGTTTGACCGCTATCTCATCTGATGGTAAGTGGCGATGCGGTCGACGATGGAGCACGTTTGCCTTGAAAATGCCTATTCACTTGCTACTTAAGGACTCCCATATTGTATTGTATTCCCATGGCGTCTTAACTTGCGTTTATGGTTGTATTTTTATTATAAACTAAAAGGAAAAGCAGGTAATTCCCCTTAAAAGATTAAACGTTCAATAAACATTGATAGTTAATAATATTTGTATTGCCCTTTTTTTACTGATGGTCAGGCGTTCAAATAAGACAAAACATATTTGAAATGAACATAGAACTTTTCATACTATGTAAATATATATTTAATGTTTTTAATGTAACCACTGTAAAAACATTTTAATGGACAAACATTTTAGTTTCGGATTAAAATGTATAGTAAAATATTATTATGATTTTCGACTAATTATTAACAGAATTAACTAATTCTTTTATATACTTTTTATTTATAGAATAATTAGCTGATTCTTTTATATATTATTACCTTTTATATATTATTATATTTTATACTTTTATATATTATTTTATTATATTATTACCTTTGCATCCGATTGCATATAAAATGCGTCGTGTTAGTAGGTAGAGGTTACCTAGCAAACTCATTAGTTCTATCATATGATTACTTATGAATGTTAAGTTAAAATTAAGTTCTAAAATTGAAATTTTTGATGAATGATAAATTCAAAAGAAAGTTTATTTTTATTTTTGATATTGAAACTGCCTAAATAGGTAGGTACGTGTGTATAAAGTTTCTTAAAAAGAGACCTTTTTTACCGATTTACAAAACAACAATGTATTTTACTTTCCATCAGGTGAGATAGTGGTTCAATGCTTGCGTATTCAACAAAAAAAACTGTTAAATTACTGTCTTGTAAGTTTAAGCTCATGTTTATTAATATATAGATAAATAAGAAAAAACAGGTATACAATTATATTTTGAATTGATCTATACATATAATTTCTTTACAAAACTTTTAAAATGTATACAAGCAATAATTAAATAAAATTTCTATCCTAAACTGAATTATAGCTAAATAGTTCTGAATTGATATTTTTGAAACATCATGTGCGGTGTCTATATCCTATAGAAGTTTAATATAACGATGATTTTTATAAAGTTCAATAAATACGTCAATAAATCTTCCTTAAAACTGAATACCGCCCAAAGAGTACAAATTAACCTGAAAATAGTTCCACGGCGATAGGGTTGTGCGCATGTCACTCACTAACTTGTTGGCTCGCGGAACGCTCTCCGGCAGTGCGGCTCTGTCCCGCGTGTTCGTCCCGTGTCCCGGTCCGCAGAACCTGCCTCTTTCCGCACGACCGCTTCCGAATTCCGCACGAGATTTGAATTTCGAACGCATTTCATTTTCGTTCTCAGGTTTTGAAATTTGAACTAGCGCGTAAAACATTCAGATTTTATAGTCTTTTTTTAAATAACTAATATTCTATTTAATTTTCGTCTGTAACTTGCCAGTGTTTTTTTGGTGGGAAAACTTTAGGTAAAGTAAAGAATGGATACAACATGACTGTAAGATTTGACATTAAAAATGTGAACATTGTTGAAAGTGCATTACAATGACTGCGATGAAGTGAAGTGGCCGAAATGGCGGCTAAACTGCTTGTTATCGCCTGGGTCTGGCTGTTGCCGTTGGCAACCAGCCATCTGAACGTACTCATCAGCCAGGCAGAAGTAATGAAGTTGTTGGGTAAGACTCGATTTGATTAGAAACTGTTTCTAGTAGGGATGGGCGCTGTCGATAGATTGGTATACTACAAAAAATATATATTGACTTCACAGAAGATGACGCTTGGTTATGTAAACACAGCACTTGTAATTTGTGAGGGTCAATCTTAATATTATTTTATTAAATATTTTCGATTTAATACTTGTTTGGTAGAAATAAAAAATAAACGCAAACTATAATTAAGACATTTGAATTTATCCCTCAATTTTAGCATTTGGATAGGCTTTAACATTGTTTTGATGTTAAATATTTTGGAACTATGGTGTTCTATTACATTGAAAAATATAATCGAAGTATGAAGTTTTGACTTTAATATAAATTCTATGTTATGTAAGAAAAAATAAGCGATTATTAAATCAATGATTACAATTGTACACAGTTTATTTACTTGTTGATTTTGTGATGTTCATCTTTTGTAATTGTTAATTTTATGCATCACTCCCACCTAGGAGATATTTTTATTATTATTACAATAAATATAATTAATTATTCACCTAAGAAATTATTTTTATACATAGGTTAAAAGTTCATACCAAATCGGGATACAAATCTATTTTACCTTTACCTTACATAAAATGAAAGATTAAAATATACTAACAAGGATGGTAAGTAGACACAGACAGATAAACAGTTCTAAAACAAATAGCCTTTAAAGTATACTTTTAAATTTTTAAAAATAAATGTCGATTGGACCATTAATCACAAAACAGAAATAAAAATCTGTAAGCTTCAAATTTTTAGGCAATATAATAAAACCGATCCTATATCGAGTTTACCGTTTCAGTTATCTCATTATCGATAATTATAACCGATACCTTTGCATCCCTAAAAAGCAGTTATTGAATTTCCAACTATCGACTCGTGTTTCACTGAACTTGTATCGAGTTTTGCATTAGTTGCTAGTGGTTGATCACGTTTTAACTTTGATTGAGTGTTAGTTAAGTCTGGTATAATTAGTTTTAGATAAAGAATATACCTGACATATTGTAATGTATGATACATGGAATCACTATCATAAAGGTATATAATATACAGCGAAGTTTAAGTTTAAAAAACCTGATGGTGGATTACGAAACATAAAGCTTAACCTTTTCGACGTTCTTTTGGCATGAAAGAAAAGCTTATTATATAAAGCACCGAAAAGCGCTGTACTTAAGCGCTGAATTAGTTCTGGCTGAAAGGATGTAGTTATCAGTGAAAGTACTATAAATACCTATATACATACATTTGTACAACATCTAGTCTGTGCAGCGCAATAATAAAAATCCTGCCACCCGGATTTTGAATAAAAATAATGAAACATAAACGCTTTCACACTCACAGCCGCACACTAAGTCCGATAATACTTGTGTTGTGGGAGCCGGAAACATTCACATCACAGACACGATCACACTCAAAACCATGCAGAAACACACGATGACTTGTTTTGTGGGTGCCGGAAACATTTACATTACACAATCACACTTAGAACCATGCAGAAACACAAATTTCTCTTGGAGGGAAAACTTGTGTTTCCACCTGGAATCGAACCCTATACCCGTTGCTTAAAAGGCGAACGCGCACTAAACTTAGCCAACAATAAATCATAGCTTGTATATGTTTAATAAATCATGCACAAGTTTACTGAATAGCCCGTTTGCTGAGTTAGGTCGGCGTTTGCCTTCTAAGTAGCGGATATCGGATTCAATTCCCGGTGGAAACAGTTTTTGGTCACACAAATTAGTATTACTGGTTCTGCGTGTATTTGTGTGTGTAATATGAATATTTCCAGCACCCACGACACAATTTATCGAACTTAGTGTAGGGCTGTGAGAGTAAAAGCGTTTATTTGTTTATTTATTTTACTTAATAGACACTTCTTGTTTTTATCTCCGTATTTGATTTATATGACAGTATTATTAATTATCTAAATATATATAACTCAAAGGTGACTGACTGACTGACTGACTGACATAGTGATCTATCAACGCACAGCCCAAACCACTGGACGGATCGGGCTGAAATTTGGCATGCAGGTAGATGTTATGACGTAGGCATCCGCTAAGAAAGGATTTTGATTAATTCTCCCCCCAAGGGGATAAAATAGGGGATCTATACCTAATTAATAATAATACTTCTTAACGCGAGCGAAGCCGCGGGCAAAAGCTAGTTAATAATATAAGTAAAAGTCGGGCATGACGATTTTGATAAGGATTAATATTGAAAGACTTAAAAAAGCCAACAAAACAGAAGCCACTATTTTTTCAGATATTTAACAAAGAAATGCATTTTTTTCTGAGCTATATATACGTTAGATATAGGCTGTCGCGGACATTTCTGTAAAACTTATAAAGACCAACATTTTTGACATACATTGTATTCACCTTTGTCTAACTGTTTAGTCAACGTACGCCGATAAAGCGGCAAGCTAGCAAAATTTTCTCCGACTTGTCTTACGAATATTATTATATCGATCTGAAAACTAACTTTTATCCTAACAAAATATAGCCTATGACATTCAGGGATAGTGTTTTCAGAATCGGATCAGTAGTTTCAGAATCGGATATCTATTTATTAGTGTTTTCAGAATCAGATCAGTAGTTTCAGAGATTACCTTTTACATACAAACAAACAAACAAACTTTACCTCTTATATATTAGTATAGACCAGATGTACCTTTGTTCCACGAACGGTATAATCTGAGAGATTTCAAGTCTAGAGTGAAAAGGTATCTTCTAGGCAAGCATGTTACATCTTCGGCCGCTTCGCCGTTTTTTATCAGGTAAGATGGTGGTCAAATGCTTGCCTATCATAACCAATGCAAACCTAACAATCATACTTATATTATAAATCCGAAAGTTTGTGTGCAAGTGTAAGTATATTTGTTTTCTCTTCATGCTTTAACGGCAGAACGGATTTGGATTAAATTTGGAATGTATACGATTTATACCTAGGATTAACACATGGCTACTTTTTAATTTGGTTAACGCAGACGAAGTTTCAGGGCACTATACAACCTTAAAAATTAAGAACTATTCAAACAAAATGCTTTACAATATTAAACCCTGACAATAATGGCAATGAAATTATTATTATCTTTTACACTCGCCATTATTTACCAACAACTCATATCTCTGACACTATCAAAACACGATATACAAAGACGTGAGATTGACGTCTCTGACGTCATCCCCAGTTGCAGAAGATCAAAAAATGTAATTATCTACCCTCGATCTACCCCAACCATTTATATTTTGTTCTACAAATTCGACGTATTTCTTACGCAATTGGCCGCGTTTCCGTTGTTACACGTCATTTTCTAGGATAACAATCGTGACGTGCAAAGTCGGAATTTTACCAAACTAGGTATAACTATATAATAAACTAGCTGTCAACCGCGTTAATTCAGTTAAAAAGTAAATAGCCTATGTGTTATTTCGGAACCTAAACTATCTACTTTCTAAATTTCATCAAAATCTGTTTATAATATGTTTGTGGAGATACGTGGTAATTCACACACAAATACACATTTTTTTTTATGTATAATATTAGTTGGATAGACAGATCAAAATTCGGGGGTCTTTGTACCCTTTTTCTACGGGACTATTGCCTATATATCTTATAACTAAACTAAAACTACATACATCTATTTACAGCAAAGACTAGTTACCTACAAGACATTGAGGTTATAGTCTATATATTGGGTGTATTAATTCGCACGTCAAAATCGTCTCACACACGACAATGCAACCAGAACCCTCTACACTACTAGTTTATTACTTTAGGGAGTCTGCTACAGACCAGCGGAATCGGAATGCTATTAGAGATAAAAGAAATTCACATTCGTGCAATGCATACAGATACTCTTATGTGACGCGAAATTGACTCGTAAACGATAAATGGTAATAAAAATAATAAATATTACTGTACATGGGAGATAAGCTCTGATGCCGGAAATGTTTGATGAGAATATCTTCATTGATCTTCTTGTAGCGTTTTTCTTGCCTAGTATAATATCTTATCATAATTATAAGCTACTAGCTCCGCCCCGCGGTTTGACTCGCGAAGTCCCGTGGCGTATTCCGTAATAAAAAGTAGTCTATGTCTTTCCCAAGCTCTAGTTTATATTTTTTTTCCTAAATTATAAGCGTATTTTATCATCATTCATCACATTATTTATCTTACCGCTACTTATTTTAAACCAGCCAGTGTAGAGGCGTTAGTTTATCTCAGTGACAAATTTCATCAAAATCAGTTTAGTGGTACTGATATCAGATCTTGACCAAATTTAAATGGGACCAATGGGAAAGCACCAGCTTACAAACAAGAAAAAAATCTTTAAAGTCGGTTCACGTGGAAAGAAGATAATAATATGAGGTAACAAACATAAAATAAAATACAGTTGAATTGAGTAGGTACCTCCTTTTTTGTGAAGTCGGTAAAAAATGGCTATTGCCAAATATATTGTTAAAGTGTCAAATTAAGAGTCATATCCCAATGGGAATAAATATAAAAACGTGATTCTTAGATTTGTATATTGCTTGCCGCGAACAGATAATTCGAAGTAAGTGAACTGTCTATAGCTTAATAGCATACTATTAAGCTATAGACAGTTCACTGAGTTCTATAGATAGTGGACTAGAAGAGAAAAATCATCAGTTCAACTTGAACCGAACTAATAAGTTCGTATTATTTTTCGAATGTTGTTTCTGATAACAATCCGAAATATATTTTACAATAGCCCGGACAAGGACGTACGAGATGATTAAAAATTGTGTTGGAACGAAAATTACATTTCTTATCGGCTTCATCAAAAACAACCCACTCACCCAAACAAATAAATCATTGTAGCGACAAATGACAGTCGTATGTGTCAAAAATAATTGAGTGCAGCGACATCTGGGCAGGGAATTAATGACAGTTCAAACATCAATTCGGGCGGCTCTTATCGCGAGTGCCACGCGTTAGGGAGACTACTTACATAGCAAGAACAAGGACTGAGTAACCGACAAGATTATGAAAGCGGTTTATCAAATATCTGGCTATGCAAAAGATTTATATTGCGGTTCTGTTCAACTTCTATCTGAATGTGGTGTATTATCTATGTAGATATGATACTCGTATACAAATATATCAAATATGATGTATTTACTTTTCCAGTTAAAATTTTTGCCGGCGTATTTTGTTTCCTGAGTTTTACTTTACTACTAGTTGAGCATGTCTCCACGGTGAGTAGTATGGTGAATTAGATATTTCACTTATTTAAAAACTTTCAAAATAAATAAAAACGTTAAAAATACTGTTCGAACGGCCCGTTGGCTTAGGTGGTACGCATTCGCTCGCTAAGCAGCGGGTATTGAGTTCGATTTCCGAAGGGAAAACAAGATTTCACATGAAAAAAAAAAACTGGTTCTGGGTGTGTTTTTGTTTGTGATGTGAACGTTTCCTGCATCTACAACATAAATAATCGAACTAAGTGTGATTTCATAAACGCTTTTACACTGACAGATGAAAGCGTTTATAATGACTTAATAATACTGTTTTTAAATATAAATTGCAAAAGAAATACATACAAATTACTTTTTGTTTATATTTTTTATCACATTAAATATATATTACAAATACAAACTTGAGGTACTTTGCGGTTTCTAGTCTCTTAGCGCGAAAATAAAGTAAGGTATATGTTTTTTCATATTCTAGCTTATAAATTCTAAATTTATAGATCCTCTCAAAAACAATCAAATAAATACACACACATAAACACTTACAAATAATCTTTCAAGTTTTTAATAATAGTTGGATCCACATTGAAACGATTTTATTCATATCTATTCCAAAAACTAACAAAACTACAGCCCAATACAAAAATACCGGAACACACTTACCGGTTTCGGTCCTCTAAGGCAAGCGTCTTAACGCCTGCCTGCATAAGACGGGGATAATTGGACACCGCGCCGTGTGTGCAAATTTTACGTTAGATACAGTAGTTTCCGATAAAATTTGTGCCCACTTGTTTTTCTCAATTTGTATTGTTAATGTAATGTTTTTTCCTCATTGTTTTGTTGATTCATACCTGTGTGTGTGTATTGTATGTCTGTGCCGTGACTTTACCAAACCACTCCAGCGGAAGACCAGCGCTGGTGTACAGCCAGTGTTATGCTGAGTTGGAGCGGATTTGTGACAAACTGTTTTTGTTTCTGCCTTTTGTGTGTCTTGTATGTTTTGTCACAAGTAAATTATTTATATTCTATTCTATTGGCATAAAGTTTCAGGTATCAATGAAAACCCGTTTTAGAGAATGACCCCGAGAAAAACTGTGACTTAGATGCCACACTAAAATGCTATTTGCCAAAATAGATTGAAAAAAAACGGTTTCGTACTCTACTTGCAGAGTTTTTTTCAACAATACCCCACACGAGAAAAAAAAACAAACTTAATTTTGCTCCCCACTACGTGTGTAATTGAATTGCTATTTTTGGCTTTGGGCCATAGCTTTACACATGCTCTAAGAATGTGAGCTTATTCACTTGTATGGTTTTAATGCTAAATGCCTCTGACAGACGGACGGACGGATGGACGGACAAAGAGCTGAACCACCCAAGTCAACTTAAAGATTCTGCTACGATTGATCAAATATACTATGTTCCGGTGACGGAATACTGTTCAGTAACAAAACCTATCCCTAAGTGCAAACGTTGGCGTTTGTTACTACTCCAACTAACATACAAATATTAGATTACAATTCATTATTTAAAATACCATACTACATGACAAAACACCTCCTACCGTTCAAACACTAATATCCATATAAACAGTATCGTATTCCGTTTTAATTGGTCGGATTTCGTTCCTGTCATTTTTCACTGTGGAGCTGGCAATACATCACGTTTTATGATGAAGTGCGTAGGGCATACAAATTAGTTTGACTTTCGACTTTGTAAGCATATTGAATGTTTGGGTATTAAATTTGGGTTGTATATTAAGACTTAAAAAGACTTGCTGTAAATCAGTAGTTAATTCTGTCCCACACTCTCGGGGATTTTTTACAGCATACCAAACATAAACGCTTTCACACTCAAGGCCCCATATTAGTGTCGATGACTTGTGTCATGGATGCCGGTAACATTCTTATCACACACACAATCACAATCAGAACCAGAAACTCAAAAATTTTCCCAGAAAACTTGTGTTTCCACCGGGCATCGAACCCGATATACCTGCTACGAAGCATGTAACTAAGTCAAACGGGCAGTTCAATTGTCGTGAGAAATTTAGATTTTACTAGACTAGTTTATTAATGGTGTAACACTTATTTAATGTATAAAAATAATTTAAAAAACTTAGTTTAACAATACTATTTTTACAGAAAAATTAAGATACCATTCCATTGCATTCCATTTTACACATTCTGTTAAAAATGACTTTTCAATACTGAATTTTGCATGGCATTTTCCGCACAATAGCACTTGCTGCAATTCAGTGTAAAAATTTACTGCTGACAATTCCTCCTGAACATTTTACACTAAAACATTTTATTCACTACAGACACAATAAAACTGAAAACGTATTTCATACTGGCAACACATCTGATAATGCTTCCCAATGGTACATAAACTAGACTGGTATAAAGCGGTATAAACCGGTATAAAGTCACTCTGTTAAGTACAATACGAGCAATATTTCAACGGTTATCATTTTTGGCCGGAAATTTGCGTATTCGGTATTTCGGACCACCGGGAGTCGTTTGATTGGACGCGCAAATTGTCGGGTTTGGTTTTTTCGTGCGTTTTTGGGGATACGACGCACTGGAAGATAGCTTGTGTTTCGGGTAGCTTTGTATTTATGAGCTTACGAGTTTAGGAGGATACAATTTACAAAGCACCCCAGGAGCGCGACCAGGTCTCAGTGAAGATATACTTGGCGTCGAGAGCGCACGGCTGAGTGGCGGGCGCGCGCCTGCGACGCTTCCCCATGCTCTGCCGACGTTTTTTTATTTAAGTTCTTGTGTAACAAAATATACTGAGCGGACAGGGCGCGCGTATTTGTACAGAGACAATGTTAGACACGGAAAACTAGAGCAGCGGCGGCGGACGCGCTTTGTATATCAACTCCCTTAGATTGATTCAAAAACCACGTGTTTAACAAATTAACATTACACCCAAACATAAATGGTTCGGTGTAGCCTTTAGTTTTTATTTTGTCATCGAGAATTGGGAATGTGACTTTCACACCTTTTTCTCTCCTTCATTTAATGCGTTTCACTCGAATGATTTTTGCGTCTTGGCTTTATTTAGGATTTGAATTAGTTTTAGCCTCATGTTGTAACTGTTAGAAAATAAAGTATTCTTATCGTTTTTAAGCCAAGAAACTGTTTCATTTCTTACTTTTCGAGTAATTTACGAAATTCCATAAAAATTGTATGACTTGCGATATTGTTACTACGTAGCACTTTTGCCCTAGCACACATAGACGCATACATATGCGTCTATGTGTGCTACGGTATAAGTATTACAATAAAAAACGCCCTTGCGTCGAAGCGCAACCTATATATCATAAATGTGAAATTTTAATATTGTAAGATGATTTTTTATATAATCTTTTTTTTTTACCAAATAATCATAAACAATCTGTTGAATGTATTTAAATAGATTAGTCAGTTTAACCTCAAGCCACAAAGGCTGGGCTTTGAAAAATAAAGGAACTGTCTGGTCAGCTAGACGGAACAAAGGAATAAAAAATCACTCAAATAATTTCAGGTATTATAATATTCAAATGAGCTGAAATGTACTAAATGAGGCCGAAATTAAATATAGTAAACCTTTTTATAACCAGTGAAATGTCACTTGGGCGAAACTTCGAAGTTAAAACCATGGTATCTAGCAGACTCACATATTGTTTTAGATATTATACCTAAACTATATTTTATCTTTTTTTTATGCTAAATAGGCAAGACACTATCTCATCTGATGGAAAGTGCTGATGCGGCCAAAGATGTGACATGCTCGCCTAGAAGATACTTATTCACTCTTGACTTGTAGACTTCCAAATTATTATTCATTGGGGAACAATGACGCATCCAATGAATTCCTTTTCTTCTTGAAGCCAATGAATTTCACTTCTTCTTATTTGATATATATATAAGTAATATATACTTTGTATACTTGCAGGCATATATTTTTACTAGTTTACTATCGTTATTAAAGCATTACCTATAATGCTTAATCAAAGATGGCAATTTTGTTTTTTATCCAACAATAAATTGATATTGATATTGATTTTCAGTACTTTCCAAATCAATATATCATTGAGTATTGACTATAAGCGCATAAGCTCATTGCCTTGTAGGTAGCTTAGGTCTTTTCTGTAGTTTTAGGAAATATAGGCAATCGGCCGTACCTGAAACCCAAGAGGTTTCAGGTAATTTCATCCATAGGGCATCATTCTAGCCATTGAAACCAACGTCGTTATATATAGTTATAATTAGGTTAATATAATTATGTATTAGTGTAAAAAATCATTTAAAAAAATGAATGAAAAAAAATGCGCCGCCTATTTCATGCCAGGTTCTTCTTGAGATGGCTGTAATTTTGAATCTCGCAGTAGAGTCATTAACTTTCACGAGTGCCTCTTTGCAGCCCAAGTGTAAAGACGATTTTGATTTTGATTTTTGAGTTGACTTGGGTAATTGTGATCTTTGTTGTTGCCATTACATGCATACCGATATTAATAATATCGATGCTTAACAGCCAAAAAGGGATAAACGCCATTTTTTGCGAAATTGACTTATACATATGGATGAATTCGCCTTTTTTTTCTGCGTCTTTAGATCTAAGTCCCATGACTCTACGACATACTTTTAGTCGCTTAGGCGGTTTGTAAATTAAGCTCTTTAACTTAATTTAGTCGTCGTAAACGACGTGTATTTTGTTGTTTTTTGTATTTTGGTCGTTAGATAAAATATGCTATTTTGAAATTGACACTTACGTTATTAGGGCTTTTTTTAACATTTTCTTGCTTCGACGTTAATCGGTTTTGGCTGGAAATAATTTATTAAAAAATATGTATTTATCACATTTTGCTTGATTGTTCTCCCACTTAAAACTCCGGTTAGGACTTTGTGCCATTTCGTTTAAAAAATATAATTGTCATTTATGATATTTTGGCAGAAATGCCGAGACTTTGTTTGGCGCTTATATCACAAATTACCCTAAATAGTTTTAAATAACAATAGTCGTTTATCCTTTTTTTATCTCCCGATATTCAAACGAATATGGCGATTAGAAAAACAGTTAAAACTAAAACGTATATTTAAGCCAATTCAATGTTATGGCATTTGTCGTTTACCTTGTGCAACAAAAACTAAAAACGTCGGTAATCTCTTTCATTCATTCGAATCAAACGGGGTCATGCTCGCGCAGCGAACATGGAGTGCTCAGGCGACTGCGGCAGAAACGCCACGAGTTCACGCGAGCCATTTTAGCGCGCAATGTTCGTTTGCCTCTGCTACATAAAAGGTAAGATCTATTGTACTTAATTTAAGTAGGTAACTATAATTTATGCAGAGTTTCTTGATTGTTAAAGGGAACGCCTACTTAGATTCTAAAGTTTTGATTATCATAAACTCTTCATGATCCAATTCGTATCCTCGATTCTTAAAGGTTTTTAGTACTGGGTACTAAATCGCGCCTGCATATTTTATATGAACAATAATGGATTGGTAACGTACTTATGGTAGGGCATCTATAGGTATAACTTTACAAATATTTTATTTTAATGTTTCAGGACACCATTATGGCTCAAAAACGGCATTTATATTATGCAATGCTTTGCCGATATTATCGGCAAAGCATTGCATAATTTCAATATAAACTTCCGTACTCGAAGAAAACTTAATTTTGATCAATACAACTATTTTTGGAGATGCTATCGATTCAGATACGCACAAACCTACGACAGATTCATCTAATTCGGATGACGAAATAAACATTTGAAACTAAAAAACATACAAAAAACCATCTTGACATTGTTAGCTGTTGTATGACTATAATATTCACTATGAAACATTTGAGGAATAACCTTATCTCGACAAAGCTTCAGTAAATCATCGCGTTTTGCTTTAGATATAGGTAGTTATATTATATAGTATTATATAGATTATATAGATTATATAGTAGACTTATAACACGCTGTGGGATTCATTTTGGTTTTTGATTGAAAGTCGATAGAATAAAGTTTTGCATTCTCATTCATGGAGTTTTTGACAGCAATTTCTGAATCTTTGTTCTTTTTTAATGTTACAACACGCATTTTACTAATTTTCCAGTCAAGTTTCCCCTGAAATACTTTTCGCTGATTGCATCCCATCTGTTGAAGTCTTTAAAATGCAATAACTTAACTTCTTATGGTTCTGGTTCTTGCCTTGCCGCAGTAAACACTGTATACCATTGAGAAGGTGCGTGAATAATTTTTTTTAATTTCTTTCTATTACGGCATGAACCGAATCTACTGGCATGTAGGTTGTGCCCAGTTAGCAAAAAGTTTATCTGGATCGCTTCAATATTATTGCATGTTTGCAAAGTTGTGTGTATCATTGCCATGATTATACGATTTCTATTTTGACCTGGGCAACAATCACTAAATGTTTATTATTCTTTTTAATGGAAAGTGATGATTTAATTTTTATTAATTGTCAGAAATGTATCAGAAAGATTACGAATTTAAGTGATAAGTAAAATTATTAATTGTTGATTTAGATTTTTATGTATATACTAGTACATAGTGATAAGGATGTTCATCTAAAGACTGCATTTAAAGTACTTATCATAAATTTTGTATAAGACTTAAATTAAGCTATATTTGAATATATGATTGCTCTAAAGTTGTAACTGGTGTACCTTTTTGGATTTTTTAAATAATATTTTATATTTATAAATTTATATTTTTCATAATGTACGGGTTTAAAATATATGTGAACTTGAGGTATTCCAGGTCTAGTGTGTTTACCAGCTTCGATCACATCGTCACTTACCATCAGGTGAGATAGTGGTCAAACACTAGCCTGTCACAAATAAAAAAAAAAAAAAAGGTGAGTTCAATTTGTTGATTTTTTCTTGCCACATTATGTTTTTAGATACAATTGGCATCACGTGAACCTTACATTACTTCGGTGAAAAACCTTAGTTTTAGCTGAAACCTAATGACAGTACACATGTTAGTGTCTAAGTGGCCACGTTCAATTCAATCTTTCAATTTATACTCTTATGTATTACTGTTAAGAAGTTTGGATAAGTTTAATTATGAGCTGTGAATTTATGCCATTATGATTTTAAATAAAAACTGATTTAACTAAATCAATATTTTAATCCTAACGAGATAAGTTCCTTTAAAAAGTTCAATTAGTATACGTTTAGAACGGTGAAACCTTGCGTTGTTTCGTCGTTTCCTAAATGCTGAATATTTTTTAAAAAAAATTGTTGACTTATTCCAATTTCTTTGTCCTTCAGTCATTACCTAATAAACGGTTATGTCATCTTTCACCTATTTGATACATACAAAAAACTCAGTTACGATATTTTTCTTTAATCTAAATAAAACTAAAAGCGTTGTTAAATGATTTAGGCTGGAAGTAAATAAATTAGTGATTTTCATTTAAGATTTCTTCCTGTTAGTAAAATTAGGACCATTTGGGCGTAAGCGGCAGTAAATGGTGCTAGCAGGATGATTTATGTTCAGTTAATAATCCCATTTAGTAGAGAAATAATTAAAAGCTAAATACCTAAATTCTCGAGTTTCTGAAAGTTGTGGATAAATTTATATGATTTTTTTTCATTTTTTTTTAACTTAAAATCACTCTTCTGTAAAGTTTCAAAAGTGACGGTTATCCTTTTTTGGCTGTTTGGCATCGATATGTAACAACGATACCAGTACCATTATATCAACAAGTGTCAGATGAAACTTCCTGTAACATAAGTACTTACTCGTAATTCAAGTCCCTTCCTCGGATCGTAACTTGAAAGTTTTGATAAAACCTTAGGAAAATTAATGTTTAATTGAAGTTTGTGTACAAAATTCTTCAGTGTTTTTTACCCAACTGCGCGACAAAAAGGAGAGTATTGTATTTATCAGTCTATGCATGTAAATTTGTAAATAAAAGTATTTACTTTTTATGCAGTCGAGTTTTTGATTTTGTAACTTTTTTGAGATTTTGACTTTTATTATTTGAATTTGATTTTCTTTTTATAATATACTAGCGATTCTCCCCGGCTTCGCCCGGGTGTGATAAATGAAGAACCGATCGACCGATTTTGTGCAAACTTCACATAAACCATCTACTAAATAGTCCAAACAAAGCCTAAACATTTGGTTTGTATAGGTGAGCCCGTTCTTGAGTTATAAAATCACAACGAAAAGTGGCATTGATTTTTATATATATATAGATGAGCTAGAGTTTGACCACCTGAAACCTGTTAGTACGTATGGAGTACTTTTTTATGCTGGATAGGCAAGCGTTTGACCACTATCTCACCTGATGGAAAGTGGCGATACGGTCGAAGATAGAGCTTGCTTGCTCAGTTAATACCTATTCACTCTCTTCTTGAACAACCCTAAATCATACTCATCGGGAAATACAGTAGACGGCAGGGCGTTCCATTCTTTTGCAGTTCTCATAATGAAAGTGAAAGACTACCATTAGTCCAGGTTCGCTCTAAAACTCCAAAGCAAGTACTAGTAAAGTAGTAAGTAACTAGTAAAGTTTCTGCCAATTTACTAGGGCATGACTTGACTGACTGTGACTTGTTACTAGGACTTTTAATATGAATTACACTTGAAATATATTATTATTGATACAGTCTAAATGCACAAGATTGCGAAGCCAATATAAAAAATAACATATAGGTATACTTATCCGTTCTCTAAGACCACAACAACCTTTAATAACGTCTAAATAACATTATAACAGTCATTGTCGTGCCCCTCGGCCTAATAGCGTAGGAAACGACTATTTTCGCCCACTTGTTGCCAAATTGCGACGACCGTGCGTGTAGAATTCAGTTAACCCTGAAGTAATGTCATTGTTATCCCCGAGACCTTTGATATTAGCTGGAAATCCGATATCGTACCGATATTGATATTATATGATAATGGACAGGATGTCTGACAGACTCTACCAGGCAACCCAAAGGTTAAGGTTATTGGTAAGAAGAGATAGACGTCAAAGGAGTTTTGCCGCGAAAGTGAAAGAATGGCGTTATTTATTTTGTACATTTTTTAAAGCTGTTGCTTTCCTATTTGTCCCATTTAAATTTGATCAAGATCTGATCACTAGTTTTTGAGTTATCGTCAATAATGCGTGTTTAATACATTAAATCTGATCAAGGTTCCGAAGATAAAGCAGTGAAGTCGGTTTTTTAAGCTTTGCTTGCGTTTAATTATGTTCCAAGATAAATTGTAATTAACAATACACCAATAATAACCCGAAACCCAACTTAATAATGGCGGCGTACCATGCTTAGTGAAGTTGGATACCCAACTGTTCCTATGACGCATGAAGAGGCTGTGTGAGTACTACATATACTATATTACTTATATATTAATATACTACATATAGTACTAAATATACTAATACTTATATCAGGTTTGATTTTCGGGATACAATCAGTTTCTGAACTGCTCGTTAGCTTAGTTGGGTGTGTGTTCGCCTTCTAAGCAGGGGTATCGGGTTCGTTTCCCGGCGGGAATACAAGTTTTCTCCCCAAGGAAAATTGTGTTTCTGGTTCTGGTTGTGATTGTGTGTGTGATGTGAATGTTTCCGGCACCCACGACACAAGTCATCGAACTTAGTGTGGGGCTGTGAGTGTGAAAGCGTTTATGCGTTTATGAGTTTATAGTTACCACTTAGACTAGTAGAGATGTGCAGACCAAATTTGTTTAACGATCGAGTGTCAAATGTATGAACATTGTTGTGGGGGGGGGGGCCGGGCGTGCACATTTAGAATGAAAGATCTCTATGATGCGAGTACCGGGTTCGATTTTCAAAGTTTTAAAATTAAAGCATTTTAGTTGTCATTCTTTACAACTAAATTGCCGCTTAAAATGAACTCAGCTTAATACAAATTCGGTTTCTCTAAGTCCCTGTACAATTGTTTTTGTTTTGTCATCAAGATTTGACTAATGGAACCCGTCGGCGACACTTGCGTTTTCCCACAGCGTCTTTGTGACGTCGAGAGATGCAATTTATGGTTTCGGTATATCAGTGAGGGATGACTTTGGATTTTCAGTGGCAATATGATATCTAATACAGTATAGTGAGGCAGCTACTTGGATTCAAATTTAAAATATTCGTCAAACATTCAAAATTGTTTATTCACATGGGCAGGGGCCCATGAAAGTTATAGACGCTACTGCCAGATTCGCAAATTAACAGCCATCTCGAGAAGAATCTGGCAAAAATGTGTTGCCTTTGGAACGACCCAGTCGCTGAAGTAGGCAGATCTTTGCTCTATTTGCTGTGGGACCTCGGTTTGATTCCTGGCAGGAGCACAATTTTCATTCCCAAGGGATTTTTGCTTCTGGGTGTGATTGGGTGAATATAATGATGTTACACAAGTGTAATACAAGTGTATGAATTTAGTGTTGATGCGTTTGTTTGATAGGCTAAGTAAACCAAAGAAAAGGACGAGGAGCTTTTTGTTAGTGGATTGATTGAACTGCCCGTTGGATTAGTGCATGTTCGCATGCTTAGCAGGGGTTTGAGTCTCGGCGGGAACACAAGTATTCTCAACCGGGAATCAAACTCTATACCCGCTGCTTTGAAGGCGAACGTGCATCCAATTGAGCCAACTGACAGTTCGAACTCTTTGGTAGAACACCAAAGCTGCTTTTTTAGTCCTATTCTGTCCCTGGGTCTATTTAAAAAATGACTACCTACACATCAAAATTTAAACTTCACTTATAAAATGAAATGTCCATAATTGTCTGTATTGTATACTTGGACAAAAAATACAAAGATCGTTAGGTATTATTAGGAAAAATATTAAAAGCAATTAACCTCATCAGTGTTTCTCTATTAGGCAAAATATATATAGGCGAGAAGTCTTAGCTAGAGAGCGAATGACTAGTTATGTATTTATAGAAAAAAAAAAAAAATAAAAAAAAAAATAGAAACAATCTTTCTAGTTTTAATATTGACAGAACAAAGGTGGTGGAAGCTACTGACATAATGAGAATAATTATTACTCAAAAGATAAAATTCTTTTAAATATCCGGTAGAATAAAGCGATGACGGAGTAAATTTCTTTTAGAGCTGTATTTTTTAAAAAGGTGATAATTAAAAACGCAAATTTTAACGAGGCTGATTGTGGAGGTCTGATGAGATGCCATTTCAACATAATTCCGGATGATTCAGTGGAATTGTATATATTATTTCGATTTTTAAATTCCAATATTGAAACGAGCAACTGCTACCCTTGTGTTAACAAAATCTAGTAAAGCTTTTATTAAATAAAAGTATGTATTGTACTCTCTATGATCAGCGTTCTGAGATGTACCTAAAATTAGTTTAGTCAGTGGTCGGTAAATCGTTTTAATGTATGTATTGCATACATATCTTTAATTGATGGTAGATATTACTCGACGATTCGGTTAGAAAATATTGTAGGAGCATCAAGGAGCATCATTGTAGCTAATAAACGTAGGCTTATTTTCTATCTCGATGTAGAGCACACAATTATAATCTAACATCATTGTATGGGAGCTTGTTTTATTAGAAATACTGAAACTAAGACACATAAAGGCTGAATACATCGTTGATTTTAGCGTCACACTACTCTAGTTGTTAACGTAAGGAAAACAATTTTATACTTGTTTTTTGTTATACTTATTTGTATGCTGGATTGGCATGTGAAAGTGAATATACAGCCGAATATAACATGCTTGTCTAGAAGATACCTATTTACTCTAGACATGAAGACACCCAGATTGTACCGTTCGGAAAACAAAGACGCAGGCAAAGAGTTTCACTCCTTTGCTGTACGGATAATAAGCATAGAAGCGAAACGCTTGAGGTACCTATGTCAACAATAAATGGATGTAAATACTTAGGAGCTATTACTAGTTTTACTAATTAGGCTTTATCCTATATTCAATACCAAACACTCCTATTATCGCGTAAAACTAGGGTATGTACTGCAGGAAGCCACTCAATAATTATTTATTTACAAACCAGTGACGCCGCACAGCGCCGCTTTCCATTAGATAATCAGGTTAAGGTAGCTTCTACGTAGCTAATGTATTTTCATACCTATAAATGTTAAAGGAATCAAAGGTTTGTATATATGTGTGGAAATGTGTATGTATGTAGCAGTAAGTCACGCTGTAATGGCTAAACGGATTTTGATGGAATTTGGAACGTACATAGCTTACCTATTATTATAACAAAATCGATTAATTCTAGATTAATCGATTTTGTTTACAAATCATTAACCATGCTAGGCAGAACTATATTGATAAATTTAGAAAGGAAAAATTATCGCTTGAGGCGATAATTTTTCCTTTCCAAATTTGTCAACCTAGAATTAACACATATGCTACTTTTAACTTTATAAACGCGGGCAAATCGGTGGAGCACAGTTAGTTCATGTATAAAAATCAATTACCTTGCGTTATAGTCTCGTAAAACTCAAAAATAGCTCGACTGATTTGGCTAATTATTATTTGTTGTGTTCAGGTTTTGTGTAAAAAATATATGAAAAAAGCAGAAAAAAGTAACAGTTTATCTGCAGGTAAAATAAGTACAGGAATAAATAAAGTATACGAGGTTTTGAAAGGATACCTAACAAGTCTACAACATACTATTAAGATCAATTAATCATTGAAATTGTTTTTTTTAAGCTAAATAGGCAAGCATTTGACTACTATCTCATCTGATAGAAAGTGATAATGCGGCCGAAGATGTGACATGCTTGCCTAGAAGATACCTATTTACTCTTGATTTGAAGACTCCCAGATTATAACCCTCGGGGAACAATGACGCAGGCAATGAGTTCCACTCCTTCGCTGTACGGATAAGCAAAATGCTTCAAGCGAACTCGGGGTATGTCAACCATACGCGGATGACGTTCGACAGTTTGTCTAGTTGTTAGATGGTTACATAATTTCAGAAAACTCAACCTGAAATGAATAAATACCAGACACTATTTCTGCATTACATAGATAATTAAACGCAAGCAAAGCTTTTAAAAAACCGACTTCACCGCTTTATTTTTGGAACCTTGATCAGATTAAATATATTAAACACGCATTATTGACTATAACTCAAAAACTAGAGATCAGATCTTGATCAAATTTAAATGGGACCACTTGAAATGCACCAGCTTTCAAATAAAAATATAATCAGCTCACAACGAAAGAGGTTATGAGGTAACTTTTGAAGTCGATTAAACGAGAACATCATCAAAGTAGTCCACAAAATAGGCATTATTGACGATATTTAAAGAATTTCTGATTAGATCCTAATCATTCAAATGGGACCAATTAGAAAGCAAAATCTTTCGAACTAATAAAACATTTTCGAAATCGGCTCACGTGGAGAGAAAGTTATGAGGAAACATACATTAAAAAAAATACAGTCGACTTGAGTACCTCCTCCTTTTTTGGGAAGTCGGTAAAAAACATAGCACCCATAAATAAACATAACATATACCAATATTCAACCGACTTCAAAAAAGGAGGATTTTTTTGTATGTATGTTACGCGATATCTCCGCCAATTATGAATCGATTTTAATTATTGTTTTTTTTGTTTGGTAGAGTATACTTCAGAGGAGGTCCCATATAAATTTGATCGAAATTGGTCAAGCCGAAGCTGAAATATAGCGTTGCACTCGGTTTTTCAACCAACTTCAAAAAAGGAGGATCTCAATTCGACTGTGTTTTCTTATGTATGTTACGCGATATCTCCGACAATTATAAATCGATTTTGATGATTCTTTTTTTGTTTGGTAGAGTATACTTTAGAGGTGGTCCCATATATATTTTATCGAAATCGGTAAGCCGAAACCAAAATATAAGCAATGAGGTCGGTTTTTTAGATTTGCTTGCGTTTCAATTATCGCCTAACATAACATTACTTAGAGTAAACAAAGGTGCATCATCACTTTCCATCAGATGAGATGGTGGTCATAAAAAAAAGATGCGCAGCTCCGACCTGCACAGCAACAGCTAGTCGAATATACCAGTTGTTACTAAGCACATCTATATCTTTCCGCCTCTCGATTTAACTACGCCATTAAATACTTAACTTTCGATGAAATCACCTTTTAATCAAACAAAAAAAAAACAAAATCGGTCCAACCGTTTGGGAGCCACGTGCCACAGACAGACACAAATATATAAAAATACACATATACACAGATGCACAGATACATTATTACACAGATGTACTAATACACATATATACACTACAAACTTATAACACATTTTTGACTGGGTTTCGAAAGAAAGTCTCGTTAAGTATTGTCTATAGGCATAGGCAACACAAATGCCACTGTTAGAGGAGCATAAAATATTTATACATCCGTATAGATACGCCCCAAGGGTTGCTACTATTTACCCCTCGCTGGAAAGCTTCATTGGTGACCTCGATAAGCTTCAAGGTGTGAAGAAATAATGTGTGTTTCCTAGCGTGATATTGAAGGTTATTTTGTATGACATCATCACACATCATCACGAATATTATAAAGGCAAAAGTTTGTAAGTGTGTTTGTATGATTGTAACTTCTTCAAGCTCAAACAGCTGAAGCAATTTTAATGAAATTTGGTGTGAAGGTAGCTGATACCCTGGATTAACACATGCACTACGTTTTGACCCGGAACTCCCGCGGGTCCTGGACTTACGCGGTTAAAACCGCGGGGCGCAGCTAGTGGTTATATAGTATTATTCACTCTTTCAAAGTTTTATTTTTATTCTGGCTCGCATTTGACCACTATCTCACCGGTTGGAAAGTGACGAAGCGGTTAAACATGTAAATTATCTAGAAGATACTCATTCACTTTAGACTTGAAGACTCTCAAATTATACCGTTCGGAGAAGTAACATGCGGGCATAGGGTTCTACTCCTTCGCTGTAGGAAGACTATTAAAAAATACTAAAATACCTAAGCAATATCGGTATTCTATCCTCTAAGTTTCTACTAGTGTGCGCAGTAATTGCACGAGTTAATTCTCCGTTTTTTTTACCATATAACAAGAGAAAAATGTCAAATCTTTTCCATTTATGGTTGACTTTCCACCTGTTCGCCTTAAACATTGTTATGCTTCTACGTTTATACAGCGAATAAGTATAACTCATCGCTTGAGACTATGTTCCCTGAAGGGTACAACCGAAAGTAACCAGAGAGGCAATAAGTGGTTTGGAGACCCAGTTAATGCATTATGCAAATCTGATTCAGATTCAGATTTTTATTCACTATACAGTAATCATTCTAAGCATATTGCATTAGATACAATTTAATACTTTGAATAATATGTAAGACTGTCAAACAGTCGTCAGTCACATATAGATCAGATCTAGACGTCAGGTAATATAAAAAAATAGCATTAGGTATGTCAAGAATAAAATTAATAGTAAAATATTAACAGTATATTATAATAGATGTATTTAAGTCATTATGAAAAGAATTATTATAAAATTAAATGAAATGTATTAATTGGCCATTATAACTGAGACTGTTACATAAGGCAAGTCAATGTTACAGAATTATTTGCATGTTATGTAATATATGAATATTGATATAATTAAATAAGATCCTATCTTAATCAAGCTGGCTTAAACTGATTTTATTGAAAATGTTCAGAGATGATTTATTATGAAAGATGCTATTATTATCATTGATAAATTTACTTACTTTACTATAAAAATTGATAAAACAATTTGTAAATATCATCATTTCAATTTAATATTATATTAATATATATACTAGCTGTACCCGCGGCGTTGCACGCGTGTTCTGACTTATTGAACTCCTTTAAAACGGTATACACCTTCGGATAACCTTGCTGGTTTGATGTGACAATTTAATATATTAATATAATATTAATATATTAAATTGTCACATCGATTCACATGAAAATGAGGATTCTGTCACACGCATCACCATAAATTCATTTAGCAAATATATTGGATACTTAAGTGCATGCCCATATTTTAATTAAGGCTGTAGAAAGAACTTTTAACAAAATCTGTGCTTTCTATGCTACGAGTACTACGCCTTGGTTCGATTCCCGGCATGAATACATTTTTCTTTCCCAAGTGAGATTTGTGCTAAAATGAACGCTTAAATAAAATAATTATATTTAAATCTCATGTATTTACGGCTTCGGTACCCCAATACATTTGTTCATACATTTGTTCAAGCCTATCGATCTTTTATGGATTTGTCACAAAAGCATATTGGACTTAGTAGTTCAACAATACATCCTATTAAAATTATAAATCCGAAAGTTTGTGTGTAAGTATGTTTTTTCCCTCTTCACGCTTTAACGGCTGAATGGATTTGGAATGTACATAGATTATACCTAGGATTAACATATAGGCTACTTTTTAACTTGATAATAGCGGGCGAAGCCGCGGGGCACGGTTAACATAACTTAACATAACTTAACGATAGTTACCCGCCAAACTTTCTAATCTAACATCCAAAATACTAAAATTCCTTGTACTTGGCCTACGAAATTTATGCCGCCTTTTCAAAGTTACGTTATCATGGCAATAAATTTTAGTTTGTTCGAGCCGATTCCGCGAGCGCGAAATTTTCGCGAGTTTCCCTTATTTTCTACCGTTTCCTTGTTACTATACGTAATTGAAAGTGACTTTTGACTGCTCCGCTGTCGGTTTATTATCATAAAGTTTTAAAGGTAATTTTATGAACGGTTTCGTACTGTTGTTTATTGTGAGAGTTTTTGAGTTTACGATGTAGGTGCTGTTATGGAGAATATAATGAGCTATTTCGTATCCGTTGTAAGGACTTACATTGGAGCGTTATGGCTTCTTATATACTTATATTATAAAAGCAGAACTTTGTGAGTTTATTTGTATGTTTGTTGTTTCATCACGCTCAAACTGCTGGACCAATTTTGATAAAATTTGGCGTGGAGGTAGCTGACATCCCAAATTAACACATAGGCTACTTTTTATCTCGGATTTCCCGCTAGTCCAGGACTAAAGCGGGTAAAACCGCAGGGCGCAGCTAGTATTTTAATAATTATGGAATAAGAAAAGTTATAATTTTATTTGATTACTAACTTGAATAGCTCGTTAGCGTAGTTGGGTGTACGTTCATCTTCTATGCAGCGGGTATCAACTTCTATTCCCCGTGGAACAAACACAAGTTTTCTCCCTAAAGGAATTTTTTATTTCTGGGTGTGACTTTTGTTTGAAAAAATGTTTTCGAGACCCCGATACAGGTCTTCGAACTTAATATGGGGCTGTAAGTATGGAAGCGTCTATGTCTTACGTATTTCGTTTGTACGTCTCACGCTGTAAATTTTATTTATTTAAATTAAATTTATATTTCTGGATTTAATTGAAGCGATAGGTACGCTTCGTGCGAATTATCAGCATAGCAATGTATTTAAACTTAAAAAATATAAGCGATTCGAACCCATCTTCGATAGAATCACTTTATCGAGCATAATATTACATTGAAACTTCACTGAATCAAGCTGAAAAATTAATTATTTATGATTTTATAATAACCTATATTTTGTGCATAATTATTATTATTTCAAAATAAGCATTACAAAATAATTTCAAAAACATAGACCAGGTTTCTGTATATTTTTATGTGTAGTTTAGTTAATATCTCGGGACTTAATCGCGCTAAAAAACTATTTTTAGAAATATTACCTAAACTATATGTTCGAATCGCGAAAGTTTAAAAATTACAATGTTTTTGTGTGTCTTAGTATACGTTACTTCAGTATTTACTATAGAAACTCATAGTATTGTTGTGCAAGTTTCATAAGAATTATACATACAAACAAATAGGTAGATTGTCATTTTAGTTAAAACATGTCGTAATGAAAGTTGCCAGAAATGTACCTGACTAGTACAATTACAATTCGAACTAGTGTATACAATTCGAAATATTCTTTGGTATAATTAACGTAGCTGCCTGTTCGAGATTGTTTTATCAAAAACTGAACGCCTCTCCATCAATTTCTTCAAACCATTTCACAATTAATTGATCGAGCGCAACGAGATTTTTAAGTTGACTTGGATTGTTCAGCATTTTGTCCGTCCGTCCGTCCATCTGTTAGAGGCATCTAGCATCTAAACCATATAAGCGAATGACTTCAAACTCTCATGGAATATGTAAAACTATGGCCCAAGCCAGAAATGACATTAAAAATTATATTCATTAAAATATTTAGAGGGCTCCCATACATGTATTAGTGGGGCGTAAAAAAATCATTTTTTATCGACCCTTGTGGGATATAGTTGAAAAGGGCTTGATAAGTATAGTATCAAATCGGTTTAAAAAAATCTATGCTGCAAAATAAGGACTTAAAGCAGGCCACCAAAGTCACTGTTTTTAGACCTATTTTTTCCCGGGGTCTATCTCGAAAACAGATATAAAAACACATATAAAAAAACATATATAAAAAAAAGTTATAATCAAGTAAAGTTTTTAAACCTCAAAAGTTTTTTCGATGAGGTATAATATAGGCGCGAGATCTCAGTTCGGCGCGAACCACTAGTTATTTCGGCTTCATTCTGAAACCTTCTTCGAGTGAGTGCAAGAGTGAGTTTGTAGCGCAAATATACGCCAAAATAGGTAACTATAAAAAATAATTTATTTGAGATGTTATGTACAATTAGATTATCCGATATCCATAACTAAGTCCGTACTTCAGTGCTTATTTAAGTTAGCTGCTTGACCTTTAACCCGTCTTGTTTTACACAAATCACCCCCAACCAACCCTTAAAACTTTCTACATTAACCTACATTTTCGCAAAAACAACAGTACACACGAGTGGCTCGTATTCAGAATATTTCAGCACGAGGTATTTCACAAAAGTTAATTATGAAGGAAAATAATTATATGCCAACCTATTTGTATATTAGCTTATAAATAATTACAGAATTGTACACGTAGGTATTGTAAGTAAAGAGGGTTAATTGCCCCGCTTTACAAATAATTTAAATAATTTGCAAATAAAAGAAAATAATAAGCTTTGATTACACGTTAACAGGCGTTCAAAGTAAATAATAATAGTTTTGTTTATGATATGACTAAGTATCTAATAATATATTTTTATATATGTCTATATCCTTACTATCATTATAAACGTGAAAGTTTGCATGTATGGATGCTTGTTACTCTTTCACGCAAAAACTACTAAATGGATTTTAAATAAGAATTACACATAGGCTATAATTTATAATGATATTGTGTGAATTGTCTAAATTATAACGATAAGTGACAAGTAAGTAGGAAAAAAATCCGCCGTCTGCGGTTTGTATCAATTATTATATTTTTTTATCTTAAATAGTCCTACAAAAATGCCTGCGACGGCATATGTCTCTACCTTTTATCTGTAAGCCATTATCGCCAAAATAGTGAACCATAAATACAATAAAAAAATAGTTATTTCTAATGCAACGGCTGGACGGATTTGGAAAGTGCATAGGTTATACCTATAAGATTAACTCATAGGATTTTAATGTTGATTTGATCAACACGAGCGAAGCCGCGGGGCACGGCTAGTATGATAATAGAAGGACTTTAATGAGAGATTTTTTTTAAGTAATCGTGTGATTTTTCTATAAAGTTTCATCATATTTATGGATTTACATAATAACTATCAATTATTTTAAACGGATTTAATTGGTAGTAGTCTGATTTTCAATAGAAACGTTTACTTTATTATGTTATGATTTCTTAGTTTCAATTTAATTTTTTTTTGTTATATTTACCTGGCTTTTTATTATTTTTATTTGTGTTAAAAATTGTGGCGTGTTAATTATTAAGAAACTAATTAACTTAGTAACTCGGTGTAAACAAGTTATTATTTATTTATTATTAGAGGTTCTGCAAAAAATAATATTTCTAATGTCAGTAGTAAGCACATTACTACTTGCGTAAACTTCAAACCAGTTTTTCTTTTAGGGTTATGTAACAGTCAAACGTAAGCCAATCACGATAAAAAGCTCCTGAGGCGCGGTGAGGCTCTACAAATCAGCGGAGCCCACAAAAACCTTACTCAGCATGACATTATTCGGGGTTCCGTCTATCTCATATCGTGTCAACTCAGCTTTGCCCACAAAAAGTCAAGGCTCGCGTGCTCGCCAAACTCTACGACGATAAATTAACTCTTTATCGCCATTTTAATAAATGTGTGCGGAACCAACACGGAATAAATAAGCAGCAAAGCAATAAAAGCGCTATCTTTAAAGGAGTTTCCGTAGGAGACAGGAAAGTTTATGATTGTTAGTGTGTTTGTATGAATACGTAGAATGATTCGGAGGACTATATTTCCTATGACTATTTTTGCGAAAATTGAATTTGTCGGAAGTTCGGTGGGAAATAGTTTGATACTATTTGTACGGGGAAAATTACGATATATAACAGAATGTATTACCTAATAGATGTGCCCAGAGACATTAAAAATAAAAAAACACTTTATTGCCACTATTCATATAAAAAACAGGGTATGCCATCACTTGTACACGCCTCACTCATAGTGGTCAAACGCTTGCCTATCGTGTATATAAAAAAAAAAAAGACACACGATTTAGTGAAACTTTTGTATTACAGGGAAACATTTTAATTATTCATGATAGTGTTTACCCCCACCACTTTTCGTCACACAAAATGGTTGCGGATCAGAATTTTAAAGTCCTTCCGTAAAAAGTTTCACTTCGAAAATCA
Organism: Lomographa bimaculata; assembly: GCA_948107665.1. Taxonomy (NCBI): domain Eukaryota; kingdom Metazoa; phylum Arthropoda; class Insecta; order Lepidoptera; family Geometridae; genus Lomographa; species Lomographa bimaculata. Next base: position 4,728,686 of record OX403586.1, on the reverse strand, counting down.
TACAATAGTTAGGTATACAATTTTAATTATTACTGAGTACAAACAAGTTTTAACATTAAAAAAAACTACTTTGTAATGGCAATATGATTATCACTTAACCTATAGAAAGTATGTGATATACGTGTATGAGCGGGAGTATATGGTGGGGATGTTTCTCTAAACGCAGGGCCTTCCAGATTATATCGTTCAGGAAACAAAGAAGCGCGGGCAATTCTCCACTCCTTACTCCAGCGTTTTGATCCCAAGCTTCTTGTAGTCCTGTTCTGACAGTAGTCGCGACAAAAAAAGATATGAACCTATCATAAAGCCGAGTCTATGCAAAACTTCGGAGCTCAAGGCATCGTCGTATGGTGGCGAATCTCTCGGTATTTTCTCGGATTAACTTCGGATAGAGTACAACAAAATTCCACAGACTTATTTCCCGATCTATCATTGGACATCCAGACAGACTGCTATACGACATCGACTATATGGTAAATATTCAATAAAGGTGGACAAAGCGTTTTGTTTCACTTTAATTATGCGAACTGCAAAGGAATGGAACTCCTAGGCTGAGCCTCTGTTTCCTGATAAACACAATACGAGAGTTTTTAAGTCGCGAATGAATAGGCAAATGTGTAAGTTTTCAAGCTACCATGGTCACTTTCACTATAAATGTTTGTATCAATAACGGGATATTTACCATGTATATCGTTTGTTTTGATCATGGCGCTTGCAACAGTGCCGAAATATCGGAATCTCAAAACAAACGAAATACATGGTAAATATCGCGTTATTGATACAAACATTTAAGGCAAATGTGCTCCATCGTCGACGTCGCGTCGCTTACCATCAGTTTTTTTTTTCATTCAACTTTTTTTTGGGGCTTTAACCTATTTTTGTATCCCAGCCCCATAATTACCATCACTTGAGATACTGGTCAGACGTTTGTTTATCTTGAATAAAAAATAAATAGGAAAATTCTCACTCAACCACAGAATCTAGTCATTCCACAGATCAACCTTGCCTTACCTGATCTAATCGACCCAATTCGGTTGATACCCAATTCTATTGGCTTCTCAACACAGCCACAGAGTTCGCTAGCGGTGCTTCAACAGAAAATTACCCCTCAGTGGGGTATCATCAAGCAATTTGGTTCTTTAATGGTTCATTAGTGCCTGAAACCGGAGTGCGGACCGTAACTCGGTGTGTTTATGGACATTAAAGGACGGTTTACCTTATGGAATTGTTACCGTGATATAATGGCGGTTTAAAGCTGTGTTATTTGATGTTTTAGCGTAATTAATACGTTTTGTGAAGGGTTTTGGAAATTTAAATAGGTAAAAACAGGCTCGTTACATTTAGCTCGTCCATCGTTATATACTCGTATGTTATCACGTAATTATTGTAAATCTGAAAGTTTGTGTGTGTGAGTCGGTGTTTTCTTTTCTTTTCTAAACAGCGATGGATTTAGATTAAATTTGGAGTGAGTATAATATTATTAAAATACGCCTGTCACTCACGTCTTTTCATCGATATTTTCGACCTACGTTTCGCGCATATACGATGCAGTTCCTCAGGATGAGTTTATACCGCGTCGGCGTGGGCTCGTTCAGCTCTTTGCAAGCGTCGCGGTGCGGCGCCTGCGTCGGCGGGGGCGTGTTCGCACCTTTGCGGCCGCGAAGAAGTCGCGGCGCCTTCGAGCCTTGTAAAATGTCATTTTCATCGCCACAACCAACAAAAGTTCTATGGCATTATGCTAAGTTCTATGGCATTATGCTATTATGCAAAGTTTTATGCTCCCCTTTTTGGTTTTCGGAGTTATGGCTCCCGATGCCAATCATTTTTTTTTATCAATTTGTGACCAAGTGTTGCAATCTTGATTACAGCGGGATTTCGTGAATGTCGCAGCTAGTTTATTTCGAATTAAATGTATAAACTAAAAACACTATCTCACTCAACTTTTGACTAGCGATGATACTTTCAAGTGAAATAGTAGTATTAACGCTAGCTTTAATATAAAACGTAATAAATACGCTGACAAAGTCCTAAATTGTGTGTGTTTGAATGTGCGATACTAAAAAAAAGTATATATGTAACTGTTTCACAATTGTAAGACATTATAGAATTTTAATGTTATATATTTATCGTGTATTTTGTAAGGCGTAATACATCTTAATTGCTACAAAGTATTTTCTCTTGCCAAAAATTAAGTACCTTATTTTAACGAAGAAGCAAGGAAAGAAACAATAATTTTAGCAAGTATTCTTCTAACTTCATATATTTTAGTTACCGCTGTTTTCTATCCTCAGAAACGATAAATACAATATATCCAATATTTTATCGACACCAATCATACTTCCTGACAGGTTTAATGCCACTAATGCGTTCAGCGACAACCATGGTGGAATGACTCACACATAATGCTAGTAATTTACTGTATCGATCTTAGAAAGCTTTGAATATGATATTATAAATAATTATTATTTCCTGAACTACTTGTACTGAAGTAGAATTATAAAGAATTTATATTGATGATGGCAATTGCCTATGACGGGAGATTCAAAACTATTATGGTGAAATGAAATCCTACTAATATTATAAATCCGAAAGTTTGTGTGTAAGTATGTTTGTTTGTTAAAGCACGCTTTAACGGCTGAACGGATTTGGATGAAATTTGAAATGTATATAGCTCATACCTAGTATTAACACATAGGCTACTTTTTTACTTGATGATAGCAGGGCACGGCTAGTGAAATATATTTAGTCTACTTGAAAGTTAAAACTATCGTAAGTATTTAACATTACGCATAATATAGTCTAGTCAACATAAATCTGTTTGTATGGAGAGAGTTGAGGTTATGTATTTTTTTTATGTCTTTGAGATACGAGACGAGCAAATCACTCGCCTGATGGTAAGCGTCACGCTTGCTCATTACAGTTCAGTCCCACCCACACAGAGTTTTAAACTACTTTGAGGCATTTGGATTAAATTTTTAGAGATAACAAAGAATGACATACGGTGTTTGAATGTTAATTCAAAAGTATTACTGTAGATCATATGATGGAATCAGAATTATATAATATTTTTGGATTGAGCTACTACATAAGAAAATTAGCATCTGAAATTACTGAAAAAATAATTATATAGGTAAATCATTATACATCACAAAAAAATTACCGGCAACGTGATTGATTTTTCATAATTTTTCACTAACAATAATAGATCAAATCATAATAATTTGATAGTCTATAATTTTTAAAAGAAGGTATATCTTACTGCAAATTGTATAAAAGTCCATTTAATAACCCCGTGGTCCAATTTACACTATCGGTTGCCTTTTTTGGAACAAAGCTCCAACCTCACATTTTTTTATTATTTTAGTTATCTATGATAATTATCTTTGTTGATAAATCGTAAAAGTACAATATATGACAGTTGTTTAGTTTCATTAATCAGTAACTAAATATTTCCCACTGTGAAAAAGTTATGTTAAATATGTATTTGAAAAAAAAATGGTCCGATTCGACCAACTCTCCCCTATAATTAACAATCATCTCGGTAAAACTAAGATGAGAAATATCTTCATACCTATGTTAGTAAAGATGTCACAGGAAATATACTCACCCTTTTTAAAGTGATGCTTTTTTGATCAGATTCATTTATAAATCACGTTTCGATCATCATATTGTATAAGTATTGTATACTTATTGAGACACTGGGTCCGTGGGGACCGAGAGCTCATTCTATTTTCAAAATTCTATCAGAGCGCCTGGTTGAAGCGACGCGTGATAAAAATGCTGGCACTTATTTGGCACAACGTATTAGCATTGCAATTTAGAGAGGCAATGCCGCCAGCATGATGGGAACGCTACCCACTGGTAGTGGGCTTGAGCACTTGAGTTACCTATAAGCTTGATGTCTTGTAGGTAACTTAGTTCCTTGCTGTACATAGTTTTAGTTTAGTTTTAGGAAATATAGGCAATTGGCCCGTAGATTTGCCTAATTTTATCATTAATATTCATGATATTGTTAGAAGACATCTTTATCATTAAAACCCCGCTAGAGGCTATCAATTATCTAAGTCTTTTACAAATTCTTACATCACTTTATCTTTTACTTACCTATTTTCTACGATTCTCATTACTAAAACAATGCTCCACATTAACGCCTTTGAGTAATTAATACAAAGGAATCGCCCCGGGGTTCAGTATATTGTACTCGTGTGTCATTAGAGGGTCTTGAAGCTGATGCACAGGTACCTACAACATTTATTGTTATTTATATAACTTAGTAGGTAGAGAAGTAACACAAACGGCACTCTTTGCTAGCGTAGTTGGTCGAGTTCGATTCCCGGTGGCAACACAAAGCTTCTCTCCAAGGACAATTTGTATTTTTTGGTTGTGGATGTGATTGGGTATGTTATTGATTGTTGCCGGCACCAAAACACAAGTTCTCGAATTTTGTGAGAGGCTGTTAGTGTGAAAGCGTTTGTTTTTAAGTATAGCATACAAATTAACTTAATAGTTCATTGACATAGACAAGTTACTCATAATTGATTCACTTGTCCTTGTCATCAAATAACTCAATTTTACAGTACTAAACGTAATCTACTTTTGTTTCGGTCACGTATTTATTCTCACTCTTTTGTTTTTGTATTTTTTTTCATATATTTGAAGTCAAAGTAGCCTATATGGTAATCCTAGATATAATCTATGTACATTCCAAATTTTATCCAAATCCGTTCAGCCATTAAAGCGTGAAGAGGGCTAATAATGCTCTCTTCACGCTTTATACACAAACTTTCGGTTTTATAATATTAGTAGGAGTAGGATATCCAACACCTTTATACCTAAGCCCCTAAATTATAAATCAAACACTGTCACACTCACAGCCCTACACTAAGTTCGATGAGTTGTGGATATCGGAAACATTCAAATTATACTGTGTAAATGAATTACAAATGTTGTTAATCTATGGACTGCAGTCCTATTAAGAGATACATTTTACTATCTCATGAATATGTATACTAAAATAATAATGTATAAAATTAAATTACACCGGGCGATTCAAAGGACTTACAAAGAACGATGATGACAATGTATGTTTAAACGGAATAATTTACCACCTGAAATGCACTTATAAACACCTAGTTGCTAGCTTTAATTGTATTGTACTAGATAATGACCTGCCTCGCTTTGAAAACCTTTGATGAGAAGTACCCAGCTGTTTTACCTTGCAATGAGAATGTATACTGACGAATTATAACGACAATAACAGACGAGAATGTGCAAATTAATGTTAGGTAAATATTAAAATACTTGAATGTGCTTAGTGCATGATAGATTAGGTTTGTAGTTATATCATTCTAGGTGTATTTATTTCGTTCACGATACCTTAAGAATAAGATACTTACCAATTCGTTCACTCCTTACAATATAATGAAAACTTAAGTTTTTACCTTTTTTATACATAACTAGCCGTGCCCCGCGGCTTCGTACGCTATTATCAAGTTAAAAAGTAGCATATGTGTTAAGCCTAGGTATAATCTATGTACATTCCAAATTTCATCCAAATCCGTTCAGCCGTTAAAGTGTGAAGAGGGAACAAACATAGTTACACACTTACACACAAACTTTCGGATTTATAATATTAGTAAGATATTCTCATTCGGATAGTTCTGCTCTTTAATATATACAAAATGTTTGTTCAACGGTCAAACGCTTTTCTATAATTAATAAAAAAAAAAAATTACGTAATTTTTGTTCAATTTAATGAGTATTTAAAATATAATATTAGTTTATGTAATACGCGTCTCCGATTCACAGTCCTTATAGTAAGATTCATACTACATATACATACTACATAGAGACATTCATATTACATATACAATCACACCCAGAACCACAACGATTTCCCTTGGGGAGAAAACTTGTATTCCTAACGGGAATCGAACCTGATATCCGCTGCTTAGAAGGCGGAATCGCACCACAACTAACGAGTAGAGTTCTCTATCAACTGAAACCGAACAATAATTATAGGTACTCGTATTATAGATAAAACATACGTAAACATAAACATAAAAGTTTTCACACTCACAGCCCCACACTAAGTTCGTAGACTTGTAGTCGTGGTGCCGGAAACATTCACATCACACACACAATTACAACCAGAAACACAAATTTTCCGTGGGGATAAATTTGCGTTTCAGCCGGGAATCGAACGCGATACCCCTGCTTAAAAGGTGAACGCCACCCAACTTAGCCAAAGAGCAGTTCAAGAAGTAGTTCAGAATATTAAAAAAAAATCACTTCATCACCGTTATAACCCTAGAACCCTTAATATAACCCTTAATTTAAAATAAGGTAAGATTTCGATGTGAGCTGACATACCTATATTTAAATGAAATAAGTCGAAAAGAGAACTTTCAATCTATTAGTTATAAATGTTATGTCATTATTCATTTCTTATGTAAGTAGCTAGTAAATAAAACTACGAGAAATAGCTATGTTATAAAATATTAATAACATTCCTGTAGGTAATATATATATGAGCGTATAAATTTATTCTCTTTTACTCAATAACTTATGAAAAATTCAAACACGTAAAAGAAAAATCTCATTATTCTAATTCATGCATTACGAACGATTGCATTCGTGGTACAGTCACCGAGAAAAGTGGTTTAATTTATTTCTACGTTGTAACGACCTGGAGAAACGCTGGAGCATAAATAAATATTACACGAGTAAATTTATGCAAGAACATGACGCAATACAATTTTGATACAGTATTAAATACTATAATAGTGGTAGTCATTCAATTCTTCTTCTCTAAATCCTAATATGGGTTTATAAAATCCCATTTCACGTATCGCAAATATACAATTAAATCAATGACCTTGATATTTTCAGCAATTCTCTTGAAGTGTTTAAACTCAAAATTTTAGATATATGTCGCAAGCACAAAGTACACTTGACCCTAAGTAACTTTGCAAAGTTATTGTGATTCCTTCTATTTTTATCTTCATCTATATATATATATAAAAATCAATGCCACTTTTCGTTGTAATTTTATTACTCAAGAACGGGCTCACCTATCCAAACCAAATGTTTAGGCTTTGTTTGGGCTATTAAGTAGATGGTTTATGTGAAGTTTGCACAAAGTTGGTCGAGCGGTTCTCTATTTGTCACATTTTTCAACGCCACATCTATTAACATTAGGAGAGATAGTAATCAAATTAAGCATTAAAAACGATATTATCAATAATCACAAAAAAATCGAAAACGGGTCGACTGATTTGGCTGATTCTTTTTTTGTTGTGTGCGTCATAATAATTGTCAGGTCAAGGTTTATATGTATTTTTTTTTAACCCACCGGAAATTCCACCCGGGCGAATCCGGGGCGGATCGCTAGTTATTTTATATTTTCTTGCTTTTTTAGTACATTTGGCAAACGATAAGCTCATCAAAATAGTCATGCATATCAGAAAATTCCCTTATTGTACCTTTAATTTTAAGTTTAATCTTCGCGCCAAACTGAGATCTCTCGCCTACATTTTGCCTCACAGAGAAAAACTTTTGAGATTACTTGCTTATAATTTTTTTCTATGTAATAATTGTTTCATATTTGTATTTGTTGTTCAAGTACAGGATATAACGGATATTACACGTAAGTTTCAGCCTTCAGTGTGAAGCCGTTTTTGAGATCGACTCCAGGACAAAATAGGTCTAAAGCAGTGACTTTGGTGGCCTACCAAATCGTTATTTTCAAACATAGTTTTTTTTTTAAACAAGTTTCGTACTTTACTTGTCACGCCCTTTTCAACGATATCCCACAAAACTAGATAAAAAAATAAAAAAAATTTTACTCCCCTCTTACGTTATACACGTACGAAGCCCCCTTAATATTTTCATTTACATAATTTTAAATGTCATTTCTGGCTTTGGGCCATAGTTTTACATATCCTATGAGAATTTGTAGTCGTTCGCCTATATGGTTTAGACGCTAAATGCCTGTGACAAATGGACGGACGAACGGACGGACAAAGTGCTGAATGACCTAAGTCAACTTAGAGATCTCGCTTTGCTCGATCAATTATGTAGGATGTGGCAGTGCTATATTAAATAAATAAATTCTGTTTTTGTTACACGTACGCCTTTTGCTAAGTTTAGATATGTTCAATATATTCAATAAATGACATATATAGAAAAATCCAAATTTATATGATATAGATCGCAGATTTTTTATTTTTAAATTTGTTCACCTAAAACTAGCGTGCCAACCTATGTAGACACTTACATCTGTCTACCTGTGAAATTGAATTCCCAAGTCGAATATAGATTATCTATTTCCATTAAAAAAAGTAATTTGAGGTAAAAAGCAGACGAAGTATTTCAAAAGAAATGTTTTTCCATTTCTGACATAGCACTTCTGGCTCTGAATGTACTATTTCTGGCTGGACGCGCACCGAACAGATGCAAGTTCGATTCCCGGGGGAGTAGCAGCATTGGTGAGAATTATCCAACTTAACTCTATTTGCTTCGAAAATGGGGTGCAATTCACCCGCTTGAGTGGAAAATGTGAGCTGATAAATTGTGATGTGACTAGAAATAAATATTTTTTCTGTAATCGACAAAAAAGGTGAGGACAACAACGATTCCTTAGCTTGTTTGTTTTAAAAAGTACAGTAATTTTTTTTTGCTTAAAAAATAACCTTAATATGTCACCTTTAAGGGGTGAACCTATTGAACCGTGATGTTATTTTAACGACCCTAATTTAAAAACAAATATAAAAACAAGTGAAAATTATTTGTCATATATATTTAAACCTGATAATAATAGCATTAGTGCTAATTTGTATAATAAAATGAATATTTAACACAGACAAAAAGACACAGAACAAAAAATGTAGTTTACATGTTTTTATGTCATCAATATACTTACTATAAACTCGTATGTTTGTGTATTTTGGTATTTTTAATGCAAGATAATAACCATTTGTTCAAAACTCTACGTTTTTGTACAGATTGTTAGGTACGAGTTATTAAAGTTAGTTTAAATTATGTCTTTATATATATATATATATATATAAATATATATATATATATATATATAAATATATATATATATATATATAAATATATATATATATATATATATATATATATAAATAATATAAATATATATATATAAATATATGTATAAATTGTTTTATATCCTATAAGTGAGATGGGTGTATTGAAATCACTTCATATTATTAAAAATATAACGATTTCACTCACGGTTAATTTCTCGTATTGTTACAAGAGACAAGTTTTGGAACAATCGGTGCTCCTCCGTCAGTCGTCCGGTATGTATGTATAATACGCGACGGTCACGCATATACTCGTCTGATGAAGGAGTTCCGACTATTTCGAAACTAGTCTCGTAACAATAAAAGAAAACAATCGTGAGTGAAATCGTTAAATCCTTAGTATGTGTAATACTTAAAAATCTTTCAATCTAACTTCATATTAGCGGAAACATCCATACTCAAAATATAAATATCATTTGAGATAATAACCAGCTCAGATTTATAATCCAATATTACCAGTTTAAAAATTCTTCAAATATAAAAACCCATAGAGTAATAATGCCGAAAATTCAAGATGGCGGATAATCCAATCAAGTTGCATAGAAGAGGCGACAGTCCGCACGGTTGAATATGAAGTACCACTTGAGGCAATTTTAGATGAGTCTCTGTCCCCCAATCGAGCTCTCCTGCTATCTACTATGTCAATGCGTAGACACTTGGAGAGCTCTATTCAATGTGCATTTTATTAACAATGATTCATTGTCATTTTAAAGTCGTTAAAAGAGCTATTGAATATCTTTATGTTAATATTAATAACATTTATATTAATTTTTTTTTATCATGATAAATATTTGAAAATGCAAAAAGGTTCGGCCATTGACGTTCTTTTTCTGACCTCCACGAACCAATCAAAAAGGAAAGTAGACCAATCATTGACATCAAAAATATGAAAACTGAAGTCTCGAATTAGTCTATAATCTAAAAAAGACAAATGACTCTGTGAGCTGAAGTACTCGCGTATTTTAAAAAATGGCTGAAATATATATTTTACTTTTTCAAACCCCTCATCTTCGCAATTTTAAAAATGTTCAAAAACTAAGTTGACAACCTCACTAAAAATTTAAAAATGCGACTTGTTTTTTTTTATTTTTTTTTTATTACAGACCAAGCTAACGTTTGACCACAATCACACCTGATGGAAAGTGACGATGTAGTCTAAGGTGGAGCACGCTTGCTTAGTAAATACCTATTCACTTTACTTTTGAACACACCCAAATTGTACCTTTCGGGAAACACAGACGACGGCAAAGCGTTCCATTCTTTTGAATTATTATTTCTATAATTCAAAAGAATTTATTTCTATAAATGAACGAAGACGCGAAACGTTTCGTCCGAATGACCGTTCATTCGGACGAAACGTTTCGCGTCTTCTCGCGTAATCTCAACCATAAATGGGTGACGCGACGCCGTTCTTCTAGATGAAAGGTGGAAAAAAGGTGAAGCGGGAACAAGGTTGTGTAGTTCCTGAGCACATTCACCGAAATCTATTTTATAGAATACCGATAGGCTTGCAACTTTACGCCGATGTTCAAGACTTTGCAATCTGGCTTCAACTAAAGCGTCATTGTTAATTAGCCTCTTTGCGCGTCTCTCTATCGAATCCAAAGCCCGCAGCTGATACTTGGCAGAACCATCCCACAGGTGACAGCAGTACTCCATACACGACCGGACCTGCGCTTGATACAAGTTTAAAAGCTGTCCCGGTGTGAAGTACCGCCTGACCTTCGACAAAATACCAAGTTCTTTAGCAGCTACTTTGGCCTTAGATTCGATATACGAACCAAAGTTGAGGTTGGATGCCAAACTGACACCCATAACATAGTTGATTGCCTATCTGGATGGGCACATTACAGAAGATGGGAGCTAAAAGAAACTGGCTTTTTTTAGCAGAGAATAGACACGCCTGAGTCTTAGAAGCATTAAACCTAACCATATTAGCATCACCCCAATTGGACACAGCCTTTAAGGACCATTTTAGCTGTTCAACCATATCCTCACGGTGGTGCTGGATATCTACACTACTTGCGCGAGCGTTAGGTACGTACCTTGCAACTACTGTCGTATCATCTGCATACCCAAAGGTACCGGGTTTCAACAGATCATTGATATGAAGTAGGAAAAGTGTTGCAGAGAGTACGGATCTTTGAGGTACACCGGCATTGATGGCCATTTGGTCGGACGAGCATCCATCTACAACTACTCGAATCGACCGTTCCCTCAAGAAATCAGATATCCATGTGCACAAACCCACAGGCAATCCAAATGATGGGAGCTTGTAGAGGAGAACAACCAAAAATCTGCCGGACATACGGCAATTTTGCAAGCAAATTTTGCGTTAAGCTGAAACAGAGACGCTTCGCTCCCGCTACTCTCTCGCTCGGTCAAAAATAATTTTATACGTGCAAGTTAGATAAAAAAAAATCACTTATATATAAATCTGATGCATATTCCATATCATTCACGGTAAATTAATCGAATCCTAAGAAATTCGTCTCCATTGTTCCAGGTCTAGATGCAGAGCTGTACTACGTCCGCGAAGGCGTTCTTAACTCCTACGCGACCAGCTTTATAGTGCCTGTACCAGCACACATAGCAGACTTGGAGTTTATGTGGCAAGCACTAGGAAGGCGGCCTGTGAGTAAACAGTATTAAATTATAATATACTAGCCGTGCCCCGAGGCTTCGCCCGCGTTACCCTAGTTAAAAAGTAGCCTATGTGTTATTCCGGAACCTAAACTATTTACATTCTAAAATTCATCAAAATCGGTTTATTCGTTACAAAGATACGTGGTAACCAACATCCACACACACACACACACACACAAACTTTCGCATTTATAATATTAGTAGGATAACTTTTAATAACTTGAACTGCCCGTTAACTTGCCGTGTTCCCCTTCTAAGCAAACATTCACATTGCACCTAGAACCAGAAACATAAATTACCTTTGCAGAGAAACTTGTAAAAAAAAGACTTTGTCCTTTCCACCGGAAATCGAACCCGATACCGGGTGCTTTGGAAGCGATTGCGTACGCTAACAGGCAGATAATATATTATTAGAGTGACGTCAAATAGTCAACCAATAGGGAATATACAAGGTTAGTAAGTATTATATTCTTAGACCTTTATAGAAAAAAAATACAAGTATATCATCTTATTTAAATGCTTTTTAATTGGTCATTTTATATGAATAAAAAGTGATAAAAATGCGTGAGCAATTCTGAATGACACACGCCATTTTGATGTAGGTAATCATTTTGAAATTTGTCAAATTTCCTTGACGGCAGCTTGCGGTCAATTTTCCTTGACGGTGATTGCATTTTTTGGGTCACAGAAAGAACGTCAAAATGCCGCGTTTAAATTGCTCGAACATGCTTGTAATTTCAAATATTTATTTTACTGAGAAACTAGCTATATCCAGCATGCTTTGCAATTCCACGTTTAAAAAAAGTGGTTTACCTCTTTCACGTTATGGTCGCCTAGTACTTTAATTCTATAGTAAAAACTTTTTGGATATTGTTCATACAAAAACATTTAAATCTGGATTTAAAAGGAATAGGAGGTAGGGATAAATACTTTACGACCCATTCTTATTATAGTTACCTACCAAATATACAAAAAATAGTTCGTGACATCCGTCAAGCGACTTTGGAGGAGTTCAACTACGCCGTGACACAAGATGTTTTATATATTAGAAGATGTAATGTCTTTATGAATGTAATTTTATTTTCAATAATGTATTAACGTAAACAATTGATTAAAAGCATACAATATTCATGTTCCTATTTCAAATATATCTAGTCACACCATTCATGATTTCACCGCTTCCATCAGCCTTCGCTTTTCTTTTCCACATCACAAACGAAAACCGAATTATCGTTTGCCTTTATCCCGATATTCTGCGTTGTTACTCAATGGTAACAAATTTAATATCCAAGACAAGAAATGAAATTAAGCGTTGCTAACAAGTTAACTAGGCCTATTCAATGTTGGATAACTTTATTCTGCTCCAATATTTCCTTTGTCTTTATGCTGAAATTTGGTACAGGTTTTTCTATACTATAGAAAAGATAATGTAAAGATAATGTAAAATACGTAACATGTTTGTCAGCAATAAAAAAAAAACTATGTTTTATTTAATTATGAATAAAACAACCATTATATTTTAAAGTAGTAAATTAGTAAATGAAAAATTATCATGCCCTATTACTCTAACCGCTGAGCTATTTCGCAATAGACTCAAGTGGCTTCCCATACGTTTTCGACGGAATACCTACTCACATCCCCTCCTTATTATATACTGTACTGTTTAATCCCTCCTCTCCGCGCTATGTCAAAAATCAGTTTGAATTTCTTCACTCACTCTCATTAAGGTCATCCAAATCATTAGAATTAAGAATGCCAAGCCACAGTTCTACATCTTATGACAAATATTTTACTGTACAAGCTATTCGCCTCTGGAACAGTTTACCGGTCTTTATACGTCGCTCTCAATCACTCCACACTTTTAAAGAACAAATGAAAAAATTGTATCACTCTCAATTAAGATAAAGCTATGGATGTCCTTTATTAGTCATATATATGTGTTATATAAATTAGTTATGTTTATAATATGTTATTATTATTTATATAGGTTTTTGTAGGTATATAATGTATCGAATATTAATAAGTATGTGTAAGTACATTTATTTATTTAAATAAGTGTTGAGGTACTACACCTTCCCTGTTTGTATTATCAACCAAAGGGATATGATTTTTTTATCATCTCCCTTTGGTCTGGAACAAATCACTTTGAGCGATAAGACCGCCCTTTGTGCTCCTATGTTAAATTTAAGATTTATTTGTAAGTGTTCTTTTTTGGTGTGCAAATGAAGAATGTATCTATCTATCTATCTATTAAAGATCTGTATATAGCGACGAAATTATCCTTTTCTTATTATTAACTCTTAACGGGGACGAGTGACGCCATCTATCGAAATAATTTTGAAAATACTACGGCCGAAGATTCTAACAGTTAACACGTAGTGTTGATAACGTCCACCCAAATCAATTGATTTTGTTTGTGTAGCATTAGCCCACCTTATGGCTGCGGGTTCAATCCCCGCATCAAGTCATATTTTTGCCTTACTGAATTTACTACCTACTTTGGTTCTGCCTAGCATATATCATGTATTGTAAAAACTGTTTTTCATCAAAAGTTTTCTTCTCAAGGCAAATTTATGTTTTTGGTCCAGAATCAATTGTGTGATGGTCATCGAACTTACTGTGGGGCAGTGAGTGTGAAATTATTTATTTTATGTTTATTATTTATTGTCATTAATAATCTTTAACAGGAGCAATTTTTCTTTTTAAAAGGTGAATTGAATTTAAATATGAAAAGTTTCTTATTTAGATTACATATGACTAACATTTTTTCTTAAATTTCACATTCCAAAAAGCACATACGTGGTGTACTCGTTGGTGCCGGAAACATTTACATTCACATCACACCCACAATCACCACCAGAACCAGAAACAAAAACTTTCCTTGGGGAGAAAACTTGTGTTCCCGCCGGTAATCGAAGCTGATGCCCTCGCCAAGAAGGCGAACACTCACCTAAGCCAACGGGCAGTTCAAATGATCTATGATCTATATTATTTAAATAGCTTTTAGTTGGCATAGACTTAAACTTGTAGACTGTAAATAAAATTATACAAAGACCATTGATTACGACAAGCAAAGTTGATAATTAGAAACAACGGTAACTCCATCTAAATGTTGAAGTCTACAAAATTAAAACAGAAAACAGTACACAATCGCTTTATTAACACTCAGTAAATCAAGTTACAGGGCACTATATCAGCTACGCCGATTCCAATTTTGCCTGAAAGCGATTTAATTTTGCCAAACAAAAGGACAGATTAAGGCCTGGCAGCCGAATATCAGCTTAGTAGAATTGGGTGTTGATGAAAGGCTTTGCAGTTGTCTAGTTTTTGTTTGTATTTTGTTGAATTGGGCAGGTTTTAGTTTGTTTATCTGGTTTGAGAGTCGCTTTGCATGTTAAAGCGCCTAACTGTGGTATAGTCGAGTCGGAATCCAGTTTATCTATACGTGCTTAGTAATAAATACTCTATCAAAGAAAATGCGCAATGCTAGTAACATTTTGTACTTATAGCAGAACAATTATAGGCAGAAACCAATTTTGAATGAATTTTTGAATCTCAAATATTTTAGAGTTATAAACTTTTTACTATACGTACTGCTAAGGAATGGAATTCTTTGCCCAAGTCTATGTTTCCCGATAAGTACAATCTAGGAGTCTTTAAATCTCGAGTGAACAGGTATCTTCTGGGCAAGCATGCTCCTTCTACGACCACATCGTCACTTTCCATCAGGTGAGATAGTGGTCAAATGCTTGTCTATCGAGAATACAAAAAGAAAAAAAAAACTCTAATATTTCGCAATTAAGATAAGCCTTCGCCACAACGCTATGAGACTATTGCCTAAGAAACAACAGTAAATAATAATTAGGCGTCAGAACCTTTTCTTGAAACTATTTTTTTAACAAAATAGTATTACAATATACCTAGACTGTTTTGCCTATGTTTCAGTATAGGTCCTTTTTCAGATCGAAATATTATATAACAAAGAAAACACGACCGTAACATAGGTACTTGTACCTTACCGTACTACAATTCGATACGACATATTGAAACCCTTTAAAATTCCGAACAAGCAGGTACAGAACATTACTTAAATTTAAATACTATATATACCTACAACGTTTTGGGCTCAGAGTATTCAAAGTAAGGCATAAATTATATTACTTTATGATTGTACTTAATAATGATATATGTAGATTTTATGAGTCACGGTCTTTATGCGTTGTCAATTGATTTTCCACCTTCGTTAGGTTATTTCTTCAAGAAGCACCACCGTTATCGGCCATGGCAGACCAGGGGTAAAACAGTCACATTTCAATTTTTATTTAAAACTTATTGATACAAAGCTTCAAAGCCTACAACATCGTTGTAGGTCGCAAGTCTATTGGTATTTTATAGGATACATTTGGGAGACTATGTGCCACATATTCTAATTCCTCCATCCCCTTTTTATAACCGGACAACCGGACAGTCAGCCATGCGACATCGGTTTATGGTTGATATTCCATGGGTTTTGCTTCAACATTTATTATACCTACAGCTATGGAGTGGAACTCTTTGCCCGAGTTTGTTTCCTGATAAGTACAATTTCGAAAATAAGGAGTCTTTAAATCTCGAGTGAACGGTATCTTCTAGGCAAGCGAGCTCCAGCTTCAACTACATCGTCACTTTTCATCAGGTGAGACAGTGTACAAACGTTTGCCGATATAGAATAAAAAACCAATAAGAGTCGACATGAAGGATTTTTCCCTTGAGATGCTTAGAACAAACAGGCTGTAAACATTTTTTTCTCGATGTTCAAGTAGATTCTCACCTAACTCTTTTCAAGTTTTCTAGAATCTCATTCGACCAAATGCAGATCACGCTTGCAGTTCAAGTAGCTATATTACAAAATGAGGTCATGAATTCACGGCTTATTGTTGAACAGCTGAGCAGCTGCTCTACATCAAGTGCTATGAGATTTTACGAGTATAAACACACACATATATGTACACACACACACATATATATATATATATATATATATATATATATATATATATGTGTGTGTACATATATGTGTGTGTTTATACTCGTGGGTATATGTATGTGGCTAGTATGTAAAACTTGCTTATCTAGCTCTGTGAACTGAATATCCTCGCTTATTATTCGAAATAACTGAAATTAGTCTTTTTTTACGAATGCAACACCCATAGCACCTCCATTAAAAAAAAAAACAAAATTTTAATCGCCAAAATAAATAAGAAAATCGAACCTGCTCCCAATATTTTACGAGAATCGGTTAAGAAATGCAACCTTTATAAGAGAAAAACCGGACATCCGCCGGACCTACGAAAGAAATTGAACACCTTATTAGTATATATGTATGTGATTGTAATTAATAAAATAACTCTAAGAAAAATGTATCGTAGCTGTTACTAAAATTCTAGAGCTATATGTGACAACTATCAAAAAAATATTTTGTAATTAGTCATTACTTATTTAGTAAAAAGAACATTATATGTAATTTTACTAAAAAAATATGTTTCTGAGAACTTTTATAGTCCAGTTATCCCAATTTTGTTCTCGTGAAATTAATAGACTTTGTTATACAGCTTACAGCGATTCGGAGAAAGAGGAAAATAATAACGCATTGTGGTGGGACGTCGGTGTTTTATGAAAACATAACTTGTCTAGTTTTCCAATGAAATTGAAAACGGTTACCATAGCAATATGAAAATTAAAACTATCGTGAGTATTACACATAATTAATGTTGTGTACGGCTTGAAACACGTCTAAATTTCGACTTACTTTGTAGTCGACTAGTTTCGGACAAATTTGTTGTCCTTCATCAGGATGAGTCAGACGCGCGATACGCAGAGGCGAGCGGCTCGAGCCTCGGCGCGTGAAGCAAGTCGCAAAGTAAGTCGAAATTTAGACGTGTTTCAAGCCGTACACAACATTAATTATGGTTACCATAGCGTCGCAGAGAGAATGTTTTAAAATAGAGTCTATAGCTATACAAAATAAGTAATGAGTAATGAGTCATGCGGAACGACTGTGATCGAACACTATTTCATTATATAGCAGGGCGCGCAGTGCTTAGGCGATAACCACTGCACAGCTCTCTGTGCTCCCACAGTAAACGCTGGATATCAAGTTGATAAACGATTATTTCCTAAGGAAGTAAATTTAGAAAGGAAAATAGTCTAGCATGGCTAATGGTATAAAAAACATCGTGAGATTATTTCCTGTTTGCTGTGCTCCGGCTTATTGGGAGTGGAATTAAGCACTTGAACTACCAAGCCTGCCAACTTGTAGCGTCATTTGCTTCTTACGATTTTTCTATGAACTTCTAGTTTAGTTTTGGAAAAAAAATTAGGTAAGTGTGTAAATTAGCTACTACTATGTGTTGTAGTCACGAAGAAGGCGTCATGTTGTCGCCACTAGACAATTTATCTCAGTTCAGTGTCCGATATGTGATCTGATATTTATGGTGGTAATAATGCTTCTACATCTATAGTGGTGGTATGTCATTTGATATTTAGAACCTTTTCAACCGACTTCAAAAGAGGAGGTTCTCAATTCGACTGTATGTTATTTTGTATGTATGTTACGCGATATCTCCGCCAATTCTTAATCGATTTTGATGATTTTTTGTTTGGTAGATCATACTTTAGAGGTAGTCCCATAAAAAAAATCGAAATCGGTTAAGCCAAAACTAAAATATAAGCGATGAAATCGGTTTTTTTAAAGCTTTGCTTGCGTTTAATTATATTGTTAACCTTCATATTGCGTGTTAATAGTTACAAAATATGAGTTTAAAATTGGTTTATTACTTCTATTTTTTCCGTGCTACATGAATATAAGTATACACAATATTTTTTCCGTTCTTGGTTAATACACAACACGACCTGATGATCAGGACATTCCACTTCGCACAACGTACACATTATTTTTGTGATTTGATTTCGGGCTTGTGGACATTTGTGCGAGTTGTGAGAGAGGTACTTCATCTCCAGAGGATGAAGAAGAATCGCTGTTTATCTCCTCAGTTGCGCAATTATAGGCTTACACGGAAGCGCGGGGGGTAGCTCAAAAAAGAACTCATGGCACGCAGTTGACTGACCCACTTCTACTATATAATAGTAGAGCGCGCGTGTACTGTAGTGTTAATAGCAATTTTTGATTGTTTCTTATCTTTTAACATTTGCCAACAGCTTCCATATGTGATGGGCATAGACTACGAGAGTCGAGGCGCCATGCTGCCACCGCAAGTCAATATATCAGAACGGGGGTTCGTGCCTACAACACTGCAGACGTTCAGGTGAGCAATTAGCATAATTTTGAAATACACTTTTTTAATTATTTGTTTTAAGACTTTAGTCGTTGGCTATGTCAGTCCTATAGATGATAAGGATTTATATGACTTCACTTATGGTTGTTTGCTTGCATTATTACGAGACTAATTTCGGCACATTCGGTGCTCCTTTATCAGTCTAGTACGCGCGTAGACCGTGCGGCGCTTGAACAAATATCACAGACGGACCTTATCCTATCGGGAATCGAGGTTCAGATCAAGGATCAGGGTCAAAGTCAAGTCGCTAAACTGGCTCAGAATTGGTATCGACTGCTGGTAACGATTCCGGTGACTCATAGACAATCAAGCCACATTTTTTTCTTTTGTCGACCACTCATTCCTAACCCTTAGAATTGTTAGAAAAGTTTATTTCAAACTTTTTTTATGACTGAGGTTCAAAAACTCCAAACCTAACCTCGGCATTATAGAAGAGTATTAAAACTGTGATTTTATATGGAAAGTTGGATAGTGTGACCTGTGAACGTTACATGTGCACGTATATGCAAAATTATAAGGCGCTTTGCATATTATGCGGTTTGGCGAAGTGAAAGCTAGGCGAGTGGTTTTGATGTGATCCAATCAGTTTTAGCAGATACGTTATATTTTTCAACCGACTTCAAAAAAGGAGGTTGTCAATTTGACTGTATTTTGCGATCACTCCGCCAATTATGAATCTATTTGATTATTTTATTGTTTGGTAGATCATACTTCATAGGTGGTCCCATATAAATTTTATCGAAATTTTTCTTCCCGGCGGGAACACAAGTTTTCTCCCCAAGGAAAATTTGTGTTTCTTGTTCTGGTTGTGATTGTGTGTGTGATGTGAATGTTGCCGGCACCCACGACATCAGTCATCGAATGTTGTATAGCGCTGTGAGTGTGAAAGCGTTTTGTTTTGAAATAAAGATAGATGAAATTACACTTAGGATAAATTTTATCGCGGGTGAAGTCGCGAGTATCTTCTAGTGCTTCATATTATTTTAACGTTATTTTAGCGGAGTATACGTGTTTGCAATTATAACATTTAACGTCTTGTTTAGCTGTATGTGGGTATGCTGTGTAGGAAGATCAAAATTAGTTTTATTCATTATTTGCTTCACATTAATTCTGTACCTAGTAAAAGTCATCAAAACAAGATATTATACCTATGCGTACTAACTCAAAACGCCTACAATAGCATTACGGGACGATTCATTGTTGGTAGTTTTAATCAAGCGTGGGATAAGAAATTGTCATTCGGATAAGGATTGTTGAAGACGGCTTTTATATTGCGAACTTATTAATTAGTTATGTAACTGGAACTACCAACCAAAAGAAAAAAAATTATCATTACTACATTGAAATTCATTAGTCAAACTAGGTACTTGGTTTTTATCTAAGAACTAGTGAAAGTTATCCCAACACTATCGTGATCGATTTTATATTACTTGATATTAAATGACGCTGTCGACGATATATGTCAAAACTATTACTACTATTTTTTAGAAAACGTCGTTATATTCGTGTTTTCAGGCAATAAAAACTGATTTCCCACCTAAACTGGGACCCAAGCTCAAGTGGGAAATCGGGTGGTCCCAAAACCAGAAGACCCCGAATCGAATCGTGATGATTAAATTTTTTAAATTATTATTTTTTGTGTTTTTTGCACTAAAAAAACAAAGCAAAGCTCGGTCTTCTAGGTACTTTTATAATAATATAGTTATGAAAGTATTAAAGATTTTTTCAATTTCTCTCACGGTTGTTTCCTTACATTGTTACGAGACTAGTTTCGGAACAGTCGGTCGTCCTTCATCAGTAAAGTAAGCGCGTTGTCTGTCTGGCGCGAGTGAATTGTATAAATTCTTAATATGTGTCTAACTAACGAATATTTCAATCAAACAATATATAACTACTATTATATAACTACATATTCATATAACTCCTGTCCTTCAACTAGAAGAGTAAATTACAGTTGCGATATGAACCTACTCAGAAAAGGGACAATACTGACCCATACAAAGTCAGAAAAAAATTCCAACGCAAGAGTGACAAAGACTTAAATTGTGTTCGCTGTATATTGTGAGTATTACATATGTTTTAATGTTTTTTTCAAACAGGGTACGACTACCATGCACAGGCACTAGGAGTGCTGAAATCCTGGTTACCATGCAACTTAACATCTCCGCTCCAGACCGCACGCATAAGGATGTAAAACTCACTTTCAAGAGGAATAAGATTTGTTTGAAAGGTTAGTTATTTTAAATTATATTTGAAATTCACAGGGTGTTTGGCATAACGTGTTCCGTAGAATAAAGGCTCATGTGAAGCGTTATTTATAGCCTCACGGTTATTTTTTATTTAACTATTTGCCGGATTCTGTTAATCTTCTTATTTACATCAAACTATATTTTGTATCTCTAAGACGGAGTAAGTTCCGAAAACATTAAATTTTATTTCTAAATTTATTTTTCTTTAAGTATTCCTAAGTTTTACATATAGAAAGGTGTATATATTTCCTGGTATTTTCATTTTGTTTCAATAAATAAATGTCAAAATGAACGAAATACATGCTAAATATCCTGTTATTAATACAAATATTTATAAATAAATATGTATTTTTTCAATATTAGCCAATCATTATTAAATGCGTTTGTATTAGGAATTTTGAAGTAGCTTTAACGTATCAAAATAAAGAATATATAAAAATTTTACAAATACTAAAATAATACTAAAAATAGTTAAACATGTTCGCTGAATTGGAATGTAGGACTTAATCGATGCCTCCTGATTCTTGAAGACACCTCATACAAATTCATAACTCCAACTACAAATCACACTGTATAAAAAGTGGGGAGCAAAGGGGTCGATGGACAAAAACAATTGGTTGATAATTGAATGTTCATCCAATTATATCTATCGGCAACACATCTAAGTTATAAGTATACATTTATTACTATTTACTAAATACAATGACAACCCATATCTTATTAAAATTACAGATAGTGTACTATATTTAAGAGCCTCATTCATTTTATTTTATTAAAGAACTTTCTCAACATGTTTCATTTATAGTATTAGTACAATCATACTTTATAGACAACCACCCGAAGAGTAGCGTCATTATTATTTACACATCCTACGGCCTCGGTCTATCGCTCTCACAATTTATTGTTATAGTCATTGCAATAGTCGGGAAAGTGTTCCCAACTTTATTTTATGTGTTTTAGTGCACCCATCGGCAATAAAGTGATTTGTCTAAGGGGAATATGAATGTGATAACTTTGCCCGTTATTCAATAGAGGGAGGATTTAAATACATGTATAGTTTCTTAGAGAAGTCAAGGGCAATTTTTAATAGCCACTCATTTTTGTAGTATGCTTTACGTAAATAAGTAAAATAGTACCACAAAAATGTATATTACTTTGATGTAAGTAGTGCGCTTAATTGAGATACATTTAGCCCCGTAGAGAATAACTTTTTTTAATTTAATAATTGTTTGATTTCTGTATTTCTTGTTAAAGTACATGTTATAACGGATATTGCACGTAAGTTTCAGCGTTCAGTGTGAAGCCGTTTTTTAGATAGACCCCGGAACAAAATAGGTCTTAATACAGTGACTTTGGTGGGCTACCAAATCGTTATTTAAAAAAAAATAGTTTTTAAATATGATTTCTTACTAATTATACTTGTCAAGCATTTTTCAACGATACCTCACAAGGGTAGATAAAAGAAAAAAAAATGTTCCCATATATATGTACGGGAGCCCTCTTAATATTTTCATTTATATAATTTTAAATGACATTTCTGGCTTTGGGCTGTATTTTTACATGTTCTATGAGAATTTGAAGTCATTCGCTTATATGGTTTAGACGCTAGATGTCTCTGACAGACGGACGGACGGATGGACTTACGGACAAAGTGCTAAACGACAAAGTTAAATTAGAGATCTCGATTCGCTCGATCAATAATTTGAATTGAATTAAATAAAAATTGCATCAGTCACTATCTACATAAACTAACTTTACAATAGCAGCACTTACAATCAAGTGAGATGCGGTCAATGATCTAGCATAAAAAAATGCAAGAACGATACACGTCGATGAATTTCTGTTTTGCCGAAATAAGAACAAACATTGGCGGCCAAACACATCCGCATTTATATTATTACAAAGCTAATAAAAAAATCACTTTACACCACAAAACAACAATTTCAAAGAAAACCGGGGCCGTGATTCTAATAAAAATTCTTCACGTATCAGTAAACACCGATTTCAAATTACAACTGTATTTGCCCAAAAATCGCTCCCCCGTACTTTATTAGCATGTAGCTTCTTTAGACGCAACAGGATATTCTAAGGGATGAAGACGCATCGAAGGGTGCCTTGGGCAACGTATAGGTAGGATACAGTGACATAACTTACACGAGGTGAAAGGATCTGTTGAGCGAGCGTGTTTGTGTTTTCCAGTAACATTTATTTCTAATATTATTATTAAAACTATCGTGAGTCGTATTCTTGATTTAGTTCCGGTTGTACTCACGACACTGTATTCGAGCGATATAGCGATATAACACCGGTCGAGTTTTTCGATTAAATCAAAAGTAACGTGAGTACAACCGGAACTTAATCAACATTTATTTCTTACACACATCTCACACCTAGAACCAGAATCACAAATGTCTCTTAAAAAGGAAAATTGTGCTCCTAATGGGAATCGAACCCAGGACCCACGGGACAGGGAGTGGAGACTTTTTCACTGCACCAACTGTAATATTTTCACAGTTAAACTGCTGTATGGATCAATCTTAAACAAATTTGGTTCAATTGATTTTATTTATATAGCATTAGCCATGCTAGGCAGAACTATAGTGATAAATTTAGAAAGGAAAAATTATCGCTTGAGGCGGGATTTGAACCCGCGGCCATAGGGTCTCATGCCCTATTGCAATCAATCAATCAATCCCGCCTCAAGCGATAATTTTTCCTTTCTAAATTTATCACTAAATTTGGTTCAGTTTAGGCATAATCATCACGGATAATGACATAGACTTGTATCGTTAGAGCCGGTATCCCAAACAATACCGGCTCTAACGAGACTTAATGTTGGGTTCAGATGTTCACGAAGATACTTGTGGTCCTAGTTTTAAGTACTACTTTTTAAGAAAACAACTGTTTTTTTTCATACATTTGCTTCAGTTTAATTATAACATATAACTATGGAATCTACGGGCCAATTGCCTTTATTTCCTAAAACTACCCTAAAATTATATACATCTATACAGCAAAGCCCCAAGTTACCTACAAGTCATCGAGCTTATAGGTAACTCAAGTGCTCAAGCCCACTACCAGTGCGTAGTGTTCCCAGCATGCTGGCGGCATTGCCTCTCTGAATTGCGATACTAATACGTTGAGCCATATATCGCCTCAACCAGGCGCTATGACAATCTATAAAAATATTATAATTTTTATTTATTTATGACGTTTCTAATTTTTTTTTTGTATATTGTATTTTATTAAAACCATGAAGTCAGGCACAACATCTTTAAATTTGATCTAATTTAATTGTGACTTTTAATATTTCTTCTAAAATACCAAAACATTTAGCGATTAAATATTTATATTATTTATAAGTTTCATAAAAATACACAGTAAAAAAGAACAAACAAACGCATTCACACTCACAGCCCCACACTAAGTTCAAAGACTTGTATCGTGGGTGCCGGAAACATTCACATCACGCACACATTATACCCAGAACCAGCAGCACAAATATCCCTTGGGAAGGCATTTGTGCTCCTGCAGGGAATCGAACCCAGGGCCCACGCGCAGAGGGAGGATACCTGTTCACTGCGCCAACAGGGTCGTCAAAGAACAATTTCAGAGTTCAGTTACTGTGATCTACCGTAAGTTACGCCTCCGGCAATATTCACCCCTCTTTTAATGTGTTTACAAGAGTATCGATTGTTCTATTGTATTTTGTTTGACTAGAAAATTTTCTTGTTCTTGGCACGTGTTGTTCACTTTGATAAATATTGAGATCTTTGAAGTGGATAATTTGGTGTTTAATGATTTAATTTAAATAAATAATTTGCCATCTGCGACATAGTTAAGAAAAATACAGTGTGCCACCTGAACTATTGCAAGTGGCACACTGTATTTTTCTAGTTCTCATTTTTTTTTTTACGAAATAAAGATTATTTTATTAATTATATTTTAAAGTAAATAATAAGTTCAAAGACTTCGTGATAGCCACCTGGGTCGTCAATCATAAAAATGTTGAAACCATTTTGCATTTTCAGTATTGTAAACACAAATTTCGAGAAATATAGGATGTCCCTTAGTGTGGGATGCAACCTGACGCAGTCTCATCTTCTAGAGACTAGTGTTCACGCTGTTGGGGCTGCAAATAAAGCAGAAAACCTAAAACGGCGTAAATATGATTACCTTGATAGAAGTGATATTATATTTGTACCATTTGGGGTAGAAACTTTGGGTCCGTGGGCACTGAGAGCAAACGAATTTTTTGAAGATTTATCTAAACGTTTGATCGAGGCGACAAGAGACCAGTATGATGGCTTAATCCAAAAAAATTGTACAGCAGCTTCGGCAAGCAGTTAACAAAGTTGTTGAGTGCTATTTGTTTTATTTCCCTTTTTTAGTCTTAAATTTGTATATAATTGTTTATTTAGGTCTTTGCTAATTATAGTTTTAGTTTAGTTTTAGGAAATATAGGCAATTGGCCTGTAGATATTAGTACTAGAATTACCTTTTTGAACAAAATATTGTTTACTATTTGCAATTGTACCTAGCATTTGTAGATACATAATTTCAAATATGAGATTAAATATTATGAAACCATTAATTTCAAGTTCTAAACAGTCTACCTTTCACCAACATAACTGAATGAAAGCTACAAAAGCATTTCGCAGAACATAAAAATCCTTCTTCCAAGGTAATGATATTAGATGGTACCCACTAAATGAAATATTAGGGGTAATAGAAAAAAACTTGCGCGTTTCGTAAAGGGGAGGAAGACAGACGGGGAAAAACTATATATCTACAACCAGTACGTATACACAAACAGATATAATTTGGAATACAGTTTTTGGGCTATTTACATTTTCAGTATCAAACTTTTGTTTAATTATTTTTTATCGGTACTTGCTTACTTAACTTGGGATGAACAATTAATTTTTTCCCGCTGCCAGAACGTAATTCAATTAGTACTATTTGGTAATATTGGTATTGGTAATAAAAAAATAGCAAGATGTAAGTAATTCGCTAAATTTATTCGTATAAGTGAATTACTTACATCTTGTTATTTTTTTATTACCCGACTGCCAAGGAAGGGTTATCTTTTTCGCGCGTATCTTGTATGTATATTTAATGTTAAACTTAATTACTACGTTTCTTTATTGTTAATTTCTTGATTACTTCAAATCTTCCAAACAACTGTATGGATTTCAACAGTTAAGATATCGTTATATTCGTCTTAAAACCCCAAGCGTCCTTTAATAAGTGTTTGACAAAATAAAACAAAATGGCGGATTTTTGGCGCAAAATAGTAAAACAAATTACCGAACTTATCGAATAGGGTATCAAAAAAAAGATTACATAAAAATTTAGTTCAATTAAATTTTTAGTACTTTGACCTGTTTAAAACAATAATAATTAATTCCTTTTCTTATACTGATAGATGGTAAGCTGGCCTAATGGTAAGCTGTCACCATAGGTGTACGCCTAGAATTATATTAGTGTTTAGATACGACGATGGTTTAAAAAAATAATAATATAGGTATTACCAGCTTTTGTACCATGCCAAGTAACTGCTCGTTTCTGTACTGAGCAACGGTGTGGGTAATGGCAATATAATAAGACCAGGTAGGCACTTAGGAAGTTTTTTATTAAATACCACCCTAATTTTATACCCGTGAAGCGTTTTGGGGAGTAATTCCGGCTGTCAGATTTATGGAGTGCCCTAAAACTTCTGGGCTTTTGCCCTTATTATTATATGTTTTTGTTTGTTCACGTCCCTAAATAATTTATTGTTGTGTGAATTAACATGATAAAATCTAAAATGTTAACGTACCTATAACGTATGCAGTACGCTCATTCACAATAAACCACTAGTCTAAAAAATCTGGAATCATTTGGTTAAGTTAGTACAACTTTGACCACAATTATTATTTCATGATTTACCATCAGGTGAGATACAAGTCTTTGAACTTAGTGTGGGGCTGTGAGTGTGAAAGCGTTTGTTTTGCTCTTAGTTTCAGACATAAATGAGCATTTTCTTCCGACGACAATGCGAGGAACAACAAAGCTGAATAGTTGATTTTCTTCCAGGACTATCAACTATAGTTACTCGCAACGAGACAGCTCGACTAGCTGGCGATGCTTCTAGGAGTGCCGACGGCGTGCTTTTAGCAGCCGGAGGATGTGCCGCGGCAGCTTTGGCACTGCTGGCTGCTGCCGCTGCCGCTGGCACTCTTTATAAACGAGGCAGCAAAGCGCGGCATCATGACTCTATACAGTAAGTTACAATGTATCATTTTGCATTTTGTAGCTGTATTAAGTAAAGCTGTGGAGCTAACACATAGGCAACAGCGGTTTTAACATGATTTTTTAGCATTTTTGAGTTATTTAAATCGCGGCCGTTTAAAGGTTTTTTCTGTAATGATTCAATCATGGCGGACGTAAAGGAAAGTTGACCAATTATTGACACAAATCTGGAAACCTTCTGAATCAGTGAAGCTAATGGCGTGCGTTTTGCTAATTTGATTCATATTTATCACTTTTTTTTCATTAAAAATCAAATAAAAAAGATTTTAGGTATATAAGAATGTTTATAGGTGGTAATTATTTAGTGATGGTAGTCCATAGCTACAAAACAATTTAAAAATAATATATAGTCTATATTTGAATCTCAAGAGTAGTTTCTATTATAGTTCAAAGTTTTCTATTTGTTTCTTTTTCTACAAAGCCGGTGTTATATTTTTCTTGTAAAAGAAATAAAGCTACAGATATAATCCCACAATAAAGTTTCATGCCCACGTCTGAACTAACAAAAATATTCTATAGAATATATTTGTTAGTTTAAACGTGGGAGTCAAGCGTTGGTCTTTTAACAGTGATAGATGCCTATCATGAATAAAATAAGGTCGAAAATAAATACTAAAAAGTTGTATTTGAATTTGAAGATGTTTTTTGAGTAATGGAATAATTTCGGTTAATGCTAAATTAAAAATAGAATATTATAATTTTTTTGTAGTAGAAATAAACGATAACTTGAATTAACTAATAATTTTGCTACACCCTTGCAGGGTACATGTACCTAGTTTTAATGTAACTGTATATGTTTGCAATAAAGAATATGAATATGAATAATATATGTTTTAAAGTTAAAACTATCGTAAGTATTACACATTATGTTTCAATGTTACATCCGGCTTAAAACACGAAAATTTCGACTTACTTTGTAGTCGACTAGTTTCGGACAAATTAGTTGTCCTTTATCAGGATGAGTCAGATGCGCGATACGCGGAGGCGAGCGGTTCGGGCCTCGGCGCGTGACTGTCGAAATTTTCGCGTTTTAAGCCGGATATAACTTTGAAACATATTGAATTACATGATACATGTTTTTGTATGGCTTAGTATGACCACATAAGAATCGCTTCCAAAATGGATTTTATGGTGAAGGGCAAGAAAACCTAGTTAAATCTTTGCTATCTACGGGCCAATTGCCTATATTTCCTAAAACTAAACTCAAACTATATACAGCAAAGAAAAAAATTAAATGTTAAATCTTAACCTGTATCTTCGTATATCCATATTATTCGCTGCGCCACGTGTCCTTGGTTTGATTCCAAGCAGAAGCTTTATTTTCCTTTCTTAGGAACACTTGTGTTTCTGCTTCTGGGTGTGATTGTGTGTCTGATTTAAATATTTCCGGCGCCAACGATACAAGTCCTTGAACTTATTATGGGCCTGAGAGTGTGAATGCGCTTGTTTATTTGTTTGTACTTATGCGAAAATACTTCTGTTTGGATTTTAAATATTATTTATCTATTATTTAAGGAGCCTTATAAGTTCTTATCATTACAATATGGACGTTGAATATTTCTTTAAGAAGGTAATCACTTTATAACTTTGGTACTCTAACTCGAAAGAAATCTCGATTTTAATACCCCTGTAAAAATAAATTAGGAAGTTTCAAGGATTTCGTATTATGTTTGGATTCAATCATTCCTTCCAAAGTCGATTAAGTGGAAAAACAAATAGATGTTGATTAAAAAGTTTTTGATGGAGTTTTAACGAAGTCGTTAAGTTCAATATTATTGTGAGGAAAATTTTGGTACAGTATTTTGAAATGAAAATAACAAACAAATACTTTTAACATATACAAACGCAGACGAACTAACGCATTCACAATCACAGCCCTACACCATGTTCAATTGCCCTGCCCTACACAATTCTTGAATTACAAATTATATTTACGTAGATATAATTTGTCTCGTGTATTATATTTGGTGTGCCAAATAGTATAACTGCTGGCAATAAATAATTAATAAATATTTAATATAACTGTAATAATCTTTTCGGGACATATCCCTTTTTCACCATTGAGTATTTCACCTGAAAAGCACAATAAAGTCCTTTGAACTTAACTTCCTTTATATTCTTAAAGGGCTTCTAGATTGAACCCTTCGCTGCCTTTGTAAAGTTTTCAATAATAAAGGTACACCAATTTCCACACAATATCGAGTTGACTTGACCTTATGGATGTGCATGGCGAAGCGTGTAAGTAACAAGCAATTAGCGGGTATAAAATATATTGATCAAAATTTACTTGATTGGCAACGATTTCACTAAATGATGGTGATATTACTTAGCGGCTCAAGCCGACCAAACAATAAGTTTTGTGAATCTAGAATGATCATTCCCAAGTTTATAAGTCAAGCAGGCGGCTGGTAATAAAAACACATACTAAATCTTTTTACAAGTTGAATTCAAAAGTGAGATTATTTTATTGTAATAAATGTAAAATTACTAAATCTGAGAAAAATGTAATAATATTGTGTGAAATTTCGTTTTTGGCTTATCATGACTAAATGCTTTAAAATGTTATTTGATATTTTAGCCTCCATATTAAATCAATAATATTTTACACAAAATAATTAAGCTGTGTAAAATAGGCCCCAGCTTAATTTGGGATCCAATTAAAACATATTATATTATGCTATGTAAATAAATATGTATCTGTTAACATTTATTGAAACCACGTATTGTGAACTTTTTTGAACAAATCATCATAATCATAATTATCATATAATTGACGTAGTATATACTACGTCAATTAAATTAATAAAACGATACGTCAATTAAATTAATAGAACAATTAATAAAACGCTGTTACAATGTTATTATAATATTCCCGAAAACTAAGCAAAACCCATTGCGGTGTCGATGCCGAGTTTTTAACAACATTGATTCATTAATTTTTGTGAGGAACTTTATTAACAAAAATAAACATACATCCTATTATATTAAATTAAACCAAAAAAAAAAAAAACTAGATAAAAATATTATAGTTTTGTAATACAAGTGACATCAGCTATCTGTTTATCAATAGGAATAAGTGCCGTCCAATTTAACCGCTTTTACTTATACGTTTAGGCCAAGCCGCTTGAACAATATGGGGAGCAGGGAACCCTCTGTCGCATTTTGATGGATGACGTGGTGGAAGGTTTTAACGATAGACAAGGAAAATATTGTTCTAGTTATACGATATTGAACGGCTATTTTGTGGTGGTGTTTTATTAAGTATTATGTGGTGAAAAATATTACATTTCAATTTCTTTAATCACTATCAAATCTATGAATGTGAATAAATTTTAATGCGTTCAACAAGTGCTGCTGTAAAACATATTTTTCGTTATGGGTAATTGTTAGTACAATAATTAGTAGTTTGTTATTTTGACTGACATTAATAAAGGCAAGAGTTCGACTTTAATACATAATATACTAGCTGTCCCGGCGACCTTCGTTCCGCCTAACAGTCAATGAATGTGCATATTTAGGAAGCCATACCCGGCATGCGTTACAATGTCACGTGACTATATTATTACAACCTTCATGTTTATGTTTGCCTAGTACTTTACCAAATCCGAGTGACGTATGAGAAAATGGAAAGCATGTCGAAATGTAAAAAAAAAATTTAAAGAAATGTACGTTCTTAAAAAGTATCCTATGTCCTTCTCCTGGCTCTAAACTACCTCCCTGCCAATTTTCAGCTAAATCGGTTCAGCCGTTCTTGAGTTAAAAGTGGAGTAACTAACACGACTTTCTTTTATATATATAGATTTATGTAAATTTATTACATAATATTTTTTAGTCGGTAATCGCCTTCTTAGGCAAATACGCATCCTATTATACCTGAAAATTTGTTTTCCTATCGATTAAAACTATGTTAATGAAATTATTAAAAACGAAATGCATTTGAAGATGACTATAATCTATACGTACCTATATATATAACGTAAAATATACATTATAAAATGTATATTAAAAATGGAGGTTGCAAATGATTTTAGGTGACAAGTGTAGTAAAAATATGCATGAAATGGTAACTGATTGACATACAAAAATTATAAAGTAACTACCACATTTTTCTTCGATTTTTAATGTAGTGTCAGAATTCATATTTATTTTTATATTATCATGATCGTTTTTTTTTTCCTAGCACATCATACACGACTGCAGCATATGGCAGCCATCAGAACGTACTTCTAAGGCTGGACACCCTAGGTAGACCTCCTAGTTCAACGGGATCTTATGCTACGATAGCAAGTTTACACAAATTTCCTTTTGGTAAGCTTATTATAAACAAGGCCTATTT
This sequence comes from Lomographa bimaculata, assembly GCA_948107665.1. Classification (NCBI taxonomy): domain Eukaryota; kingdom Metazoa; phylum Arthropoda; class Insecta; order Lepidoptera; family Geometridae; genus Lomographa; species Lomographa bimaculata. The sequence goes on along the minus strand of OX403586.1, from coordinate 4,696,714 downwards.
AATTGTAGCAACAACTTTAAAATTTCAGGAAACACATGCGTGTTTATTTTTTTCTTTGGAAATATCTTTACTAATACAATATTGTCCAACTCATTAATTTGTGTAGATACGTAATGTGTATTTATGCTTTGCTAAACTATAATAGTTAATTCTTTATTTACAAGATTAATTAAAAGTACTAGTCACAAGATAAGAGTAGAAAAGGGGATTAAAACAAATAATACTCAAAAATTTTGTAAACCGCTTGCCAAAGGAAAAGTGCCCAGAATACTGGCTACGTTTCCACGTTGAATAGCGATGCTAATTTTTTGTGCTAAATAAGAGCCAGCATTCTGGTCATTTGTCGCCTCGACTAACTTTCTTTATTGCTTTGCTTAATTAATATCTGAATAAGGTGTCGTTGGGTCAGTATTGGTCATATTTTAAACCGTTTCAAGTAAGTAAATTAAAAATTAAAAAAAGGTTTTATTAAGCATGCCCTGTTTGTTGGGTCAAATTTAGTAATTAACATTAGCACTCTTCTTGTCGAGTCGAAAAATATTTTGTTACCTATTTTATTTACATTTATCATAATAGTAGTTTTGCTAAAGATCGTCCAAGTCATCCGTTTTTTGAAAGAAAAAATATCTTTAACTGCGCTTATAACATAATTAAGTTGTTATATGTGTACAGTCCAAGCCTCTATATAATCTACTTCTATAAATAATCTCTCTGGTACTGGACTCGTTTGAACAAATCAAAGCCTCTAGAACGAGGCTACTGAACAATTTTATACATTTTGCAACGAGTCAAAGTCAAAGTTTCTGGACTTAAGTTAAGGCCTATTAGTTGTGTATTTATATTGCATCATTAATAGCTTGTTTATTATATTTGCTCGGTATTAAAACTTTTTCTCTGCAACGCAACAGGTAGCAGAAGATCGCCCTCGCCGTATGCAACTACGCACATCGGCGAGCATGTCTACGCCAAACCTGATTCGAGGGTGTCTTACTACGCAGCCTCCAATCTTACGCACGTTTCTCAAGTAAGTTCCGATAGTAAATAAGTACTTAAATTTGTGCTATAAATATTTACATACACAAATATTTCTTCCTTTTACTTTAGCTATAGTAATTATGTTGCACAAAGTAACTGTTTTCATTATGAGATTGATTTTAGAAAAGAGTTTTGTGATGACATTTGTGTACTTTTAGATTTAACTGATATTTATCAGTCTTACTTGTAAACTCTTCATAATTTTTAATCAATTGCTTAGCTACGTAGTAAGCGTGATTAGCGTAGTAAGCGAAAATTTCACTCATAAACGTGATTTACCGTTAAAAGATCGTTAAGTAATGCTTAAATAGTTGTCAAAATGAAACCTAAACCTGACTTAACTTGGCAATGTTGGTGTTGTTGCCTAGTTTAGGCAATAGCTTGCTACGAGGCAAGATGGCAGTTTTCAATTATATCAGCTGATCTATCGAACTCGTAAATTTCAATTTGTTGGTTTGAAACTGTGGACAAGAAATTCTATCTGCAGTTACTTAATGCAAGTAATGGCAGTTATCAGATATTAGTCCCCTTGAGTTAATTTCTAACTAATTTGTATAAGTTTGCGTGAATGCACATATGCTTGCTCACCAATCTAGGTTATAATATAGTGATAAATTGGTAGCTAGTTTTTCATTTCTATTGTTTCTAAGATTCAAGAGAACTGCGCCGATATATATGGAATGAGCCAACAGACGCTATCGCTTTTGGCGCGCAAATTGTCTTTCTTGCAGTAATAAATGTTTTTAAACTTTTTACGAATGGCGGCAAATTGTTTACTTCGATAACCGTTAAAAGTCACCTGTCTTTCATTTTCGTTGCAACAGACTATAAGAACACACTTTTAAAAACTGTATTCGTATAATTTCATTTTTAGTCGTTTATTTTTAAAAGTTGTTTTTTTTACTATCAATATATTATCTTGGTGATTTTTGTATGTAGGTCGCCGGTCTTTTTGCTCGCCGTCGATGGACTCAAATGCGGTAATCATTCCGCATTTGAGTCCATCGACCGGCGAGCAAAAAGACTCATTGGCGATGATAAGCTAGTCGAGTCCAAATCGCAGAGTCTCGGTAACCGACGACGTAAGGTCGCGAGCCTATCGGTATTATATCGTATACATTTAGGAGAGTGTGCGCAGGAATTATACGAGTTAATTCTTCTTTGTCCGTTTTACCATCTAACAACAAGACAAACTGGCAAACGTCATCCATATAATATTATGGTTGATATACCTCCAGTTCGCTCGAAGCGTTTCGCTTCAACGCATTGCCGTCGTCTTTGTTCCCTGAACGGTATAATCTGGGAGTCTTCAAGTCAAGAGTGAATAGGTACCTTTTAGGCAAGCATGCTGCATCATCGACCGCATCATCACTCTCCATCAGGTGAGATTGTGGTCGAATGCCTATCAGGCTTAAAAAAAACGAATATATTTGTTATCTTCCTTCAAGGCTGAGTGTGAAATGTGAACCAGCTGAACGTTTATAAACTGAAAATGGTAAGCTATTTCAAACGGTGCCAGGAGCTTGATAATTTATGACCCGACAAACGCTGCGGAACAGCTCACTCTAAAACCGTGCCAAATATCTTCATTGGGTCATGTCCAGGCTAGTAAAGTAAACACGACAATATGGTTAAAGTAGGCTACCGTATTTTAGTGGAGAACATTATCTTTAGTTAAAGTAGGCTACTGCGTTTTAGTAGAGAACATTTTTGAAGTAAAATTTCTTATAGGAGGCCTTCGACTTTCTCATTCTCAACCTATTTGTGTGACGAGAAGTGGTGGGAGAAAACACTGTGATGAATCATTAAAATATTTCTTTGTTATACAAAAGATTCATGCGCAAATTTTAGACTTATTTTTCTTATCATCTCATCTTTACCATGGAATGTACATAGCTTATACCTGGAATTAGCATATAGGCTACTTTTTAACTTGATAATAGCTGCGGGGCACGGCTAGTCCTAAAATACATGGCAAATATCCCATTTATAACAATAATTTTTGATTTGCAAGTACACTATGTTATTATCCATAATTATCTCAAATGCCATGACTATCCACGATAGTAAATAATATTAATAGACTTATCCTATTTCAAGATCAATTGTGTAATGGAACAATAACCTTCCTACTAATATAATAAATACGTAAGTTTGTGTGTGTAAATGTTTATTACCAAGTAGTCGAATAAACCGATTTTGACGAAATTCAGAATGTAGATAGTTTAGGTTCCGGAATAACACAAAGGCTTCTTTTTAACTTAATTAACGCGGGTGAAGGCGCGGGGCACGGCTAGATAAAAACACATATTTGTGAAGCTAAGTCTATTAGTGCATAATAATAACAAAGGGTAAATGTCGTAGTTTCTTTAACAAGCAGAAAAGCCAAAATTATAATCATTACTATGTACTTGGAACATACTTTACAACCCAACTTAAACTCTAACCTCGTACATCAAGGTTCCAATTGCCTCAGCCCCAATATTCCAGGTGTCTAAATTCTGCGTAATCTCGCTTGAATCATTAAACAATCAGGGTGTTCTGACAAGAAGCAATTACAACACTGCTTAGTTTGATTGTCTTAACGTCGTGGGAACTGCTGAATAGGCTGATTTGAGATTTCCCGAGTGTCGAGTTATATAAATGTTATAGATAATTTGAGTAATTAGCACTATGATTGCGTTAGACTGTATTTATGGACCTTTTGAGATTCTACTCTTTCAGTGTTACTGTTTTCTGGTGACCTGTAATACAGGTTTCTAACGAAACCTACATCAGGCTTCAGCTCTACCAATTTCATACACAATTTAAAATTGCCTAGTCTTACTATTTGTTGTGAAGAGAAATGAACAGATTTTTGATTTGATTTTCAAACGTATGACTATATACAACATGACAAAAGTTATAATATGTTTGTTTGCTGTATCCTTTAATTTTTTTCAATATTTGACTGTTTTTTTTTTCAATTATGTAAAATGTGCTTCTCATGTGATGCCATTTACATTTGATCAAGATCTGAACAGTAGTTTTTGAGCTATCTTCAATAATGCATATTTCATTCATTATTGAAGATAGCTCTTATGTATTAGAAATAAAGAATGTTTTTAAAAAAATAATGAATGGAAAAAAATGCGCCGCCGAGTTTCTTGCCAGGTTCTTCTCGAGATGGCTGTAATTTTGCGAATCTGGCAATAGATTCATTAACTTTCATGAGTGCCTCTTTGGGGCCCATGTGAATAAACGATTTTGATTTGATTTGATTTGATTTGATTAAAACTGATCATGGGTTCCGAAGATAGAGCTGTGAAGTATTGAAAGCTTTGCTTGCGTTTATATTATTAGTAATACATTTCTTTGCAAATATTGACCCTTATCAGCAACAAAATCCATTGGTAAATTTATACAGGGTGTCTTTTTCAACCATTCGGGTCGAATTCTCATCATCATAAGTAAAAGTAAATAAAAAACTAAATATGCAGTTATTGTTGTCTTATAAATCGAAGGCATGACTACTTTCACGACTTTTCTCTTACTCTCGTGGTTTTGGACTTCACCATCACCGCCCTTCACAAATAACCACCTTTTATATCGGCTTCGGATGTTGGACAAATACTATTCAAGTGTGAATGCTGGAACAGATTTTTTAATTTTTTAACCGACTTCAAAAAAGTTTCTCAATTCGACAGTTTTGTTACTGATTAGTAGGTTTTGAGTTATCCTACAGTTCCAAAAACACAGCGATGTAGTCGGTTTTTACCGACTTCCCAAAAAAGGGGGAGGTACTCAAGTCGACTGTATTTTTTTTTAAATCAAGTCAAATCAAATCATTTATTTCAGAAAGTCATCCATATTATGATTAATTTAAAACATTACAAATTAAACAATATTACACACTGATAAAGTTAAAAAATTAAATTAGAATGTCAAAATAAATACACAATAAAATAATATTAATAATTAAAAAGCTTTGCTTGCGTTCAATTGTACATAGAAGAACAGTATATCCCTAGTCTAGTCTAAAACGGACCATATTCCAGAGCGATGCAACGATCTTCATAAACTACGCGAACTCGCATAGTGGTTCTATTTACTACCACCAGCTTTACGGGTGTTTTCAAACATATAGAGGCAGTTACCGAAATATAGTGTTAACGTTGTTTTGTGGGCTGATGTTTACTGCTGGCTAGTTTGGATTTGTAACCGTTTGTGTATTGGTAGATAAGTTTGTGTGCATATGGAATATTAAAACTTAAGTTTACTAGTAAGCTGGAAACGACTTGATTAATAAATTTTGAGTATAGTATGAAACAATGACTGTTTTTTGAGTTTTTTTTTTTATACTAGATAGGGAAGCATTTGACCGCTATATCACCTGATGGAAAGTGACGATGCGGCCAAAGATGGAACATGCTTGCCTAGAAGGTACCTATTCACTCTAGACTTGAAGACACCCAGATTATACCGTTCAGGGAACAAAGACGCAGGCAATGAGTTCCACTCCTTCGCTGTACGGATGATGAACGTAGAAGCAAAACGCTTCGAGCGAACTGGAAGTATGTCAACCATAAATGGATGACGTTTGACAGTTTGTCTTGTTGTTTGATGGTAAAAAGGGCATAAAGGAATTATATCATGTAATTCCTGAGCACACTCTCCAATGAGTATCTGGCAGTAGAGTCATTAACTTTTATTTAATGCCTTTCTGTGAGCAAACAACACAATGATTTTTTTTAACCAACTTTAAAAAAAAGAGGAGGTATTAACTCAACTGTATTTTTTTAAATATGTTACCTCAGAACTTTTTCTAGGTAAACCGATTTTTATGATTAATTTTTTATATGAAAGCTTGATACTTTCCATGATGCCCCATTTTAATTAGGTCAAAATCTGTTGTTTTGGAGTAATCCTCAAAATGCGTATTTAATTAATTTAATCTGATCAAGGGCTCTGAAGATAAAGCAAAGAATTTGGTTTTTTTAAGCTTTGCTTGCGTTTAAATTATTTCCCACTCTCAACCCTAAACCATGTGCAAAGGCATGAATCGTAGGTGCTGGTTACATCCACATCACACACAGCAGAACCAGAAATAAAAATGTTACTTCCCAAGTCAGGAAAATTGCGATCCTGCCAGGAGTCGAAATCAATACGGCAACTCAGAAAGCCTGGTAAAGTGGACTAAAAAACATGCAGTTTTGCTTTAGAAGGTCCTATAATGTATGTGAAATACTTTCTTAAAAAATTACGAAAACCTATATGTGAAAATTAATCTCTTGAATGTATAGTGAATGAACTGCCCATTGGCTCAGTTGGGTGAGCGTTCGCCTTCAAAGCAGGGGTATCGGGTTTGATTCCCGGAAATTTAGTTTCTAGTTCTAGTAGTGATTGTGTGTGTGATGTGAATGTTTCCGGCACCCATGACACAAGTCATCGAACTTAGTGTAGGGCTGTGAGTTTGAAAGCGATTATGTTTATGTTGGTTGTAATTGTTTGAAACTTTGTAATTACTACTTGTACAGCTTTTTAATAACGGTCTGATCTTCTGACATTACGAAACGCACGTTACAAAACTTACATTTTGTCTCACCGTTGGGGTGTCTTCGTATAATAGGGTCTTGAATATGACTTTTGCCACTTTTACATCTTTAGTAAGGAAGACACCGTAAGAAATAACTAGTATACAAAAAAAAATTAAACATACACTGAAATTACAGAGAGAGAAAGTCAAGGCCAAGCGTGTTCACCATCTATGAATATATCACGAGAAAGTTGTCAAACGCTAGCCTCTCGAAGATAAAAAGCCGTATTTTTTTATAAGATTGCAATATTAATTAATTTATTTCTGAGTCTAAACTCTTCAACATCATTAAGTCTAATGGAATATTATTAAACGTGTAAAACACCGTCAAAATAGTTAGTATATATATATAGTAATAAAATTACATTAATTCCTTGTTGTTTAAAATGACATATAAATTGCTATATTATGGTGCCAAAGTTGTTCGACTTCCTACCAAATCTATATACACAAAAAAGTCAGGTTAGTTAAACCATTTATAACTGAAACGATCTGAAGAACGGCTGGACCGATTTTTATGGTCTTTGTTTGTTGGATTTGTCTCTGCCTCGAATAGCAGAATAACTAAAATATAAAAAAATCACGATAAAAATATGAATGGATTTTTTATACGTCACTAGGTAAAATACTAGCCAAACGTTTATATGAAAAAATTAATAGATAAGTCATCAAGTTTTAGCATGGTAAAAAGTATTAGGCAACCATGATTATAAAAGAAGTAAAACACTTTATTTCTTTACATGGCATTACAACAGTTACCGGGTTACAGTTACAGTTACAGTTACAAATAAAATAAAATAACTAAAACAGTGCCTGAAACTCCTGAAACATGTAAACCACCCTTACACCGCACAGCAGATAAATTAACCCGCATTACGCGGCTCCCGTTGATCTTTGGCTAAGCAATCCCACAAAGTAACCTTTTAATGGGATTGTTCAAGGTACGGGGAACCCCCAGATTGCGGCCAGATTAAATGTGCACCTATTAATATTGGAGGCGAGTAATCAGTTTACAGTTTAAAATATTAGTTCTAGTAGGAAACGTGCTCTGTAATGGTCTGCCTGTTAATATCAAACGTGCGCAAACTCAAGAGTCATTTAAAACTCAAAAAACAATTATAGACAAATTTAAAACTAAAATAGGGAAATAAAAAAAATAGCACTCAAAAGTTCTGTAGACCGCTTGCCGAAGGAAATGTGTCCAGAATACTGACTGCGTTTCCACGTTGAATACCGATACATTTTTTTTTTGTGCTAAATAAGAGCCAGCTTTTTGGTCACTTGTCGCCTCGAACAAACGTTTGCATAATAAATAGCTATTTGAACATTATGTGTGCACTCGGTCCATACGGACCCAAAGATAACCACTAAAATGAAATACATTTTGAAAATAAAACATAATAATATAGGTAAGCTGCGAGCCTGCGTATTCCAGGTCTAGTGTGTTTACCAGCTTCGATCACATCGTCACTTACCATCAGGTGAGATAGTGGTCAAACACAAGCCTGTCACAAATAAAAAAAAAAAAAAAGCTATTCAAATAGGTAATCAATATTTACAAAAGAACAAACCTTATGCCACAACAACGATTATGAAGAGCATTTTTAAAACCACTCTACCGCATAAACAAATTTAACTTTGCTTTCAAGATGCTTTTGAATAAATTATTCACCACTTTGTAGAACAAAGCTTTTTATAACGTCACGGTTTGTTCCACGGGAAATTCTTTCACAATCTGTAGGGCGAGTGAATTGAGGAGAAAACGAGGGCTTTACCTCATCAGGGATCCAATTTGAGTTGAGTTACCCCGTCTCCCTGCAGGTGATACAAGCGAGATGCAATTAACGTTCTTCTCAAAGTATTGAGATGAGATGTAACATTGAATTATGCTGGAAACGCCTCAAGCGAGTGGAAACTTTAAGAAATTATATTGTTATGGAAATATTTTGTCTATTATATTGCATTTTTCATTGAACTGGATTTGAAATGACTTAAGAACGTTTTTGGTGATTTTAGGAGAAGTTCTTGTCTTTGGTCCGACTACTTGTTTTTTGAAATTAAATGAAATATTGCCACTCTTAATACTAATATTCTGAGTCAAATATATATTTTTTATGCTCGATAGGCAAGCATTAGACCATTATCATACCTGATAGAAAGTGAAAATACCTATTCACTGTTGACTTAAAGACTTAAAATTCTCAGATTATACCTTCGAGGAACACAGATATGTTTGTTGCGAAGTGTTTCTGAAACAGTTGAACATTTTGAATGGAATAAAATAAGTAAAGTTTGCACTTGGGGGTTAGTAATGTAAAAAAATTATACGTATTTAGAGCCAGTTTAAGCTTTACTGTGCCTTTTAAAGGACTCTTTAGCAGATACAGGTTGATGAACTTTTCAACTCTATTCTCCATAAAACAACATTCAAATGACAAGTCTGGAAACGACGAAATACGTTTTCCCGTTCCAATTATCGGTTCTTGTCTCTTCCAGCTTATCATTACTCCATTATTGAAGGAACCGAGTTTTTAATTTGCAACCCCCTTTGTTCATGAATTTATCGCCCCGCCGGAGGTCTTTGAAGGGGGTAGGAAATATGAATTAGTATCCTTGCAAAGGGAGGTGTTAATGAGCTACCTACAGTTGTAAATTAGCTGGTTTTCGCCAGTTTCAGAGGTCTTTTGTAGGTTTATTCAATTGCCGCTTGTTTGGCGGTTAGATTTTGATGTGTTATGGCGTTTGTTTACAGGTAATGCATTACGATACGGAGTCAGAAATGCACAAATTGGGATCGTTTTTGTCACTTTTGTTGCATACAAACAACAATGTATATTTGAATGGAAAATTATGCTCTCTGACATATGTGCAATTCATTGACAATTCTGCTCGTTTCATTTTAACTATAATTACATTTATTTTTAATATTGATGTACAAAGCCCTATAGCATTGCTTTCGGGTGCAGCCAGAATGCTCTGAAATACTCCAAGATCGCTAGCATTAAACCTATTTTGACTTATTGTTGATGTAAAATATCGGTTTGGTAATACAGTCTGTAATATTGGTTGTAAAGTTTTGAATCTGGCAGTAACGTCAGTAACGTACCTAAGGGATGGGATGATAACATGGGAGCCATGTAAAAAATCAATTATTAAAAATTTTGAAATTGAATCTCTAATTAATCATACAATGTATTTGATCTCACCGTTTACATTCAACTGTGAACGACTTAAATGGAAACTGTTAGTACAAGTCAAAGAAAAACAAGTCTAAGTAAAAAAATCAATTACAAACGTTTTATTTAGGAAAACATTTTGTAAGCACTCCAGACAGTTACGGAGCTACAGAGCGTTTACTGAGACGCAGGTGTTAAGGCACATAATTGTTTTAAGCTCGGCTCGGACGATATCGCTAATCGAGTTGGTGCAATCGCTTTGATTGAAAAACTTGATTGCTATCCAGAATGGAAATTACATTTTTTATTAAATTAACTTTTATGAAACATAATTTATTATCCCATAACAAAAACAATGAACTCTATTTATAAACATGTACATATTCATTTGTTTTTTTTCCACTACCTTACATGACGGTAAGTGATAATGTGGTCAAGGACGGTATAAGTGAGAGCGAGTGAGAACAAAATGCGACTGGCTTTTTTGATAACAACAGGTATTTTTTTTAAATGGGGTAAATTACGACTACATTGCAGTACAACGTTGATCATAAAAAAAACAAACGTTTCACACTCGCAGCCTCACAATAAGTTTGATAGCTTGTGTCGTGGGTGCATTCACATAACACACATAACCAGAACCAACAACTCAAACTTAAAAGTTTGAGTTGTTGGTTCTGGTTCTTGCGGTTCAAAATCGTAACCGCCCCACTCGAGGGTCTATTACTATTGCCCTATCATATAGCTATATGAATAAATCAAAGATTTTATAAATGATAGCGCATGAAGCAACTTTAAAAAAAATATTTTTATGGAAAAACATTTGACCGTAGACTTTTTTCAGCAAACGATCACCAAAGACCGCATCACCGACCCTGCAGAACAGCTCCGTTTGCTAACCACGCCTCGCGCAAACATCCGTTTAGAAATCTTAGTCCATGAGGGTACTTTTGGAAGGGTCTACAAAGGGGTGTTCAAGAAGGGGGACACTTACGAAGAGGTAGTGGTGAAGACAGTTACAGGTAAGACGTTAACTGTTTCATATAGATATTAGCTTTCTCTAGTATAAGCTAGCAGATACTTGTAGCCGAGATAATGATGGAGCCAGGAGATGGGTAGTGGAACTCTTCAGTGGGTACTAGTAAAACCTACAAATTTTAAGTGTGTTTTACATTTGTTCAAATTTTTTTCACAGTTTATAATTGGTTTTGGCTAATATCAAGAAACTTTAGCTTGGCGCGGTAATGAATAATTTATATTTTTAGTTCTTTTAAAGCTCAAGAGCTAGTGTAACTCAGTGGTGGCATAATGTGTGAATCCAAATCCTTAATATTGAATTTTTAATAATTAATAAAAAAACATAGCCGAAGATATTATATTAATATAGAAAATATACGTCTCTAATAAAAACTTCTTATGGCTACGATACTACGGTACGCAAATATGCTACGGTATTATGTGTATGCGTAGTATCATGATGTAGCAGATTGCGTAGCATCATACCGTAGCTGATTGCGTAGCATAATACCGTAGGTGTTTGCGTAGCATAATACCGTAGGTGTTTGCGTAGCATCACGCCGTAAAAGTTTGCGTAGCAATTACTGACGAAAAGTGGCATTTGAATTGCTTAAAAAAATGTAACAGGCAGAAAATTCTTATTTTTATCTTGCTAGATGCGGCTTCAGCAATGCAAGCAGCGCTCTTAGTAGCTGAAGGATTGAGGCTATATGGACTGGTTCACGCCAATGTTCTAGCGCCGATGGCAGCTTGCGCTGAAGAAGCGCGGAAACCTCTTCTAGTCTACTATTGTGCTTCACATTCTTCTAATCTTAAGAGGTGAGTTTTACAGAATATTTGAAATGCATTAACGGTTGGGTCAGTTTCGTTCCTGTATTCGTGATTTCTTTACTTTAGTCTTTGGCTCCTACCCTAAATGTATCTTGATTATTTTTTTGTCTACCATATTTAATAAAATTCTTTTATTTACATTAATCTGTCTCATGCTCACCTTGCCCAGTACCAATAATATCATAACTATTGTAATTATATTATTGGTACAGGGTCATCAATGCAGCTCTAGGACTATTGTTTGTTCTGTATATAATTTTAGGCCTTTTGTGTTTACCACCCTCAACTTACTAATCAATATTTTACTTACAGTTGAGATGAAGGTAAAAAAGAGCCTAGCAAAAAATGTTACATATTTTAACATTTCGATTTGCAACATAAAAACACTGATTTTCAGAACTTCTTTTTAGTCTTTGTTCATCGTCATTTGCCTTGGAAAAGAATAGCTTAAAGGAGAGACCGGAAACTAGAAAAGTTTTATGTAAAGAAAAGTCTGACTTTTTCATATAAAGATATGAAAAAGTCGGACTTGTCTTCTGGTAGCGTTCAGTCGTGAAAAGTAACAATGTCTTACACATTTTATATAAGTCTATGTGTCATATTTATATGTCATTAGCGCATATACTTAAGCTTTAATAATAATTGATAGGGGTTATTCGCCATGTACTTACATTTTTACTTACAATACAAACATATCAAGTTATTTCGATACGACCCAGTTGGTGCGGTGGGCAATTCTTCGTCCTCTGCGCCGTGGGTCCTGGGTTCGATTCTCGGCAAGCACAATTTTCCTTCCCAAGTGATATTTGTGGTTGTGATTTTATGTGTGATATAAACATCTTGCATTTTTATTACAAATAAGAGCGAGAATCGAGTTTTCTGTATTTTGTACTTTAGTTTTAACTAAAATCTAAATTTACTTGTCAAATGTTCCGTATCATATATAAATGCTAATAATTATTGTGATTACGTTAGCTTTAAATATAAATAAACCCATACCACACAATAATACTACTTACATAACGCCTAATAAATGTGTTTTGTATAGAATAGTATAGAATGACATAGAGCGCTGTATGCTAAAACACCAACGATGAGCTTACACTTAGTTCTGCAGCAGATTCTCTAGAACTATATTGGTAACTTAAACTTTAACTACACTATCGTGAAATTTTGTACATGCTTTGAAAATAAAGATTCACTTATATATTCTATACCTATATATTTGTTTGTATAATAGGGGTATCGGGTTCGATTCCCGGCGGGAACACAAGTATTCTCCCCGAGGAAAATGCGTGCGTGATTGTGAAAGCGGTCATGTTAATGTTTACATTTTATTTTGCTCGTGCTAAAATCCCTGTAAGACTGAAAATATACTTTACAGGTTTTTAACCTCATGTCGATTGGGACACCAAGCGGCGCCCGCGACTCGAGAACTGGTAGAGCTCGGTGCGCAAGCCGCTTGCGGTCTGGCATATTTACATGTCCAGAGATTAGTTCACGCGGATGTAGCTGCTAGAAACTGTGTGTGAGTATATCTGCCTTCACTGTAGGTTGAACTATCATGCTTTTGGATTCCATCTTTCTAGAGAAATGAGAAGTAGACATTATACTATTTATTCAACTACCTGTTGGTTTAGTTGGTGCGCGTTCACAGGTATCGGGTTCAATTCCAAAGTTCACGAGTTCTTTCTGTGCAAGGAAAATTTGTGTTTCTGGTTCTGGGTTTAATTTAAATGTTTCCGGCATCCAGGACACGACAAAATTCATTGAACTTAGTGAAGCTGTGAAATGTGAACGCGTTTGTTTATTGTATCACGTCCCTATAATTAATTGGTTATGCTGGCTTTATTTTGTTATTTTAGTTTGTTACAATTTATTTGGTGTTCTTATTTTTAAAATGTAATGAATTGATCTTTTGTATTGCGATTTGGTAATTCTTTGTGACACAATATAAATTGTGTTTATCTCTCAAAGTGCATAATTAATATGATAAAAATGTTAAATAAAGATTATTATTATTATTTCTCTTCTCTTCTCCTTGTTCGGTACAGCATCAGCTATTACTGGAGGAAGAGTGAAATCAATAGATTTCACCACCTTGAGAATGCTTGTTTGAGTCACACAAACTGAGTTCTTTAGGGTTTATACCATATGTATGTTTGCAGAGATTGGCGGATTGGTGTTTTAAATTCTACCTTGTATAGACTGACAAGAGTGGTGCATTATTTATAAAGATGTTTAGTTTTTTTTTTTGGTAATATGCCATTTTTTTCGTACATAGGTATACAATAGACATATCAACCACTTCTAAGATACATGTAGGTATAGTAATACATATATTTTATATGTACAGTATTGACTTCTCTTTCTGCGGGCTAAATGTAATTGACTCTAAATCATAGAATCACTTGGTTCTATGTCAGATTTGAATTCCCAGACTGATATTAATTCAACAAAATATGTTTAGATCTACTAACAGCAACTATTATAGATATTCTGTTGGTAAAATGCCTATATTTCTTAATTCAACGACTATTATCCAGGGTTGACGAAAAATTGAGACTGAAAGTGACAGATAACGGACTGTCACGTGACTTATTCCCTGATGACTACCACTGCCTCGGAGACAACGAGAACCGACCCGTAAAGTGGATGGCTCCAGAGACGTTGCTACAGAACCAGTATACGACGGCTTCTGATGTGGTAAGAAAATACGATAAGGAATTGATTTTTGTTTATATAACCTTAGCTATGCTAGGCAGAACGATAGAAGTAGATTATTAGAAAGGAAAGATTAACGCTTTAAGTGGGGATTGAACCCACGGCCATAAGGAGTCATGCCCTATTGCTCTAACCGCTAAACTAATCAAACCCTGCCTGAAACGACGAAATTATCCTTTCCTTATTATTAGCGTCTTACGGGGACGTATGACGTCATCTACAAATAATACAAACATGCGATAAGCAAGTTGACTGATATTTTTAACTAAATATATTATTTAAAATATTTGATACATACTTCTTAACGCTAATGATTTTCCTTCAGTGGTCTTTAGGAGTAACGCTATGGGAACTAGCGACTCTTGGAGCTGCGCCTTTGGTGGAACTTGACGCGGCTGATGTCGGTGCTTTTCTCAGCGGAGGGTACCGACCCTCACAGCCTCACAACTGTCCAGATGAACTGTGAGTTTCGTGTGCATTATATACTAGCATTTGTTACCTTTCTTCCGTATGAAAACATTGTGAATATCGATTAATGGTGGATATTCGAACAGTGTGCGTGATCGTTTTACTTAGACATTTATTACGCTAGTCGAATTCCTTACTCAGGCCAGTATTTGCGAATAATGAACGTGATCCATATTCGACCGCATCGTTTCTTAACATCAGGTGAAAAAGTGCAAAGCTCATTTTAAGAAGCCGAAAAGATTCGCTCTAAACTTGAAGAAGATCAGTGAACAAAGACAACGTCAATGAATCTTATTTTCAACTAACCGTGCGCCGCGACTTCACCCGCGTTTATTTAGTAAAAAATAGCTTACGTGTTAATTAATAGCTATGTACATTCCAAATTTCATTCAAATTCGTTCAGCCGTTTCAGCGTGAACAGAAAACAAACATACTTACACACCAACTTGCGGATTTATAACATTTATGTGATATAATTTTTAAGAACAGTGAAAGTCTTCAGCGTAGTATTCATAAATTAAAGTGCTACCTTATTCCCTAGTTATTAATTGATTGCTTTTTTTTACATTTTCACACTCGCAACACCAGTGGGTGTTGCGAGTGTGAAAATGTAAAAAAACTACTCTATTCACATCACACATAATCACAAAAACACAATATGATTATCCGTTTTGGAGAAAAAAATCAGTATATTTATTTAAAAAAAACAGGTTAAGTTACCCATGCATATAACATTTTCTAGAAAACGCATACATACCAACAATAGATAAATGAAATAGGTAAAAAAGGTAAAGATCAAAAAGAAAAGAATGTAGTCCTATGAATCGTCACACAAAAAGGTTGTGGATCATAAATTCAAAGGCCTTCTATAAGAAGTTTCATTTCAGTACCCTTCTTTACCTCACACTTACAAGATATCTTTCTAACCCATCGCCTCAACCAATGCCTTAGCCTACTTTAGACTTCCTTACAAGTAAGCAACACTCCGAACTCCAATTTTCCTTGAAAGGTGCATAGACTCTGGTGAAAACTGCACTAGCACGGATCCAATTCTCTAAAAGACATTCTACGTTCACTTCGAAATTGATCCAATTCAGCTCAAGTAAGACCGCCGACTAAGCATTGGTTATACGCCTACTTCGCAAGATTTAGTTAGAATGCGACTTCTAAGTAACTTTTATTAGATGTTGTCTTTTATTTGATAATGCTGTTCCCTTAACTAGATTTCAATTTACTATCTAAGATCACTTAAGAGTCGGTAATGTTTTCTCATGATGATTATTAATCGCGAATATATATTTCAAATTTAACATTTTGTTTATTTGAGAAATCAAAGGTCCATATCACATCGTATATAAAAAACTAACCGCTTAATTAAAATTAAATTAAATAAAAATTAAATATACAATAAGATCATACATTTTAATGCGTCATGTACTTTCGAGGCATTTCATAGGGGTACATGGTCCGCAAGAAATGTCTCAAAAAAAGGCGCATTTGGATCATCTGCCCACTACTTTCAGGATATGTTTAATGTAATTTTTTATTGATTCAAAACTTGCATATACATTATTTCACTAACAAATATTACATTAAACTAAAAACTAAATAAAAATTAACCAACAATAACTATGACTAAAATATAAATATGTACAAAACTTAATCTAATAGACTGCTACTATACTTACAAATACTGTTTTATTGTCAGGTACGGCCTCATGTCTTGGTGTTGGAGCATTCCACCTAACTCTCGACCTACAGCTCCTCAACTCTTGGCTGCTCTCCACGATTTTAGACAAGCTCTCAGTACTTACATCTGAACATATTATTATGTTGTAATTAGACCTTTGGGCCTATTGTCTAAAGGTTTTCTACATTACACTACTCTCTAGCCAATTTGCAAACAAAGCGATCTCTTTAGAAGCTTCTTACAGAGTTAAGCAATTAAAAACTTCAAGAAAATGATTTACATTCTATTGCCTAGCCGATAAGTTCAGTAGACTGCTAACTCGTAGTTATGTTTTATTATAAAAGCAATTTTAAACTTTAACTTACATATACTTTAGGTATGCTGGGTAGCTGATAATTAAGACGATCGTAAAAATGGAGAACGCTTCGATTACAACTTGGCTAAGGGGAGACATCTAATGTTTAGCTTTGTTACAATATATTTCAGCGTAGGTAAAAACCAACTTATCTTATTTTTACAGTTGGATATTGGAACAGATTGCAACAAAGTTAGGTGATATGAAGTCTGTTAACTGCTAACTCTAAGCTGTCAAAGCATCATCAAAGTGTAAATTTAAGACAGTTCAGTCTTCTCAGTACTCCTATTTTATTTTAAAATATGTACATTATATTGAGTATTTTTTGTTTCATAAAGTTCTGAATATATGTATGTTCTTCCTTTCTTGTTTGAACACCCGTTCATGTTTAGTTTGTTCCTTGTTTGTTTTTCCGTGAACGGGGGCAGCCCTTGTCATCCACTTTACAGGCAATAGTTAGGTACTATTCCTTGAAAGTATTGTCTGAAAGTAATGCAACAAGTACAATTTTGTTTTGTCTACCACGCAATTGAAATGAAATGAAAATGCAATTTGTCATGGTGTTTTAGATGTATATAATGTAAAGCTTTTCGCAATATGGCTTGATAGGTAATAATTGGCTTTTGTATCATTTTTAATTGGGAAAAAAAAGTCTTTACAGACAGAAATCTTACAAACAGGTAAATTAATAGTTTGTACCGTCGCGTGTAGCAGGCAAAATAATTCTATATACCATTACCTGTAACTGGCATGATGAGAGTCGTCTGTAACAGACAAATCAGTTGTTAATAACGTCATGTGTAACAGGCAGAACAAAAGTTTTTGCCATCGTCTATAACATGCAAAACGAGAGCCTTCATTGTCGCATGTAACAAAAAAAAACAATGTTATACATACACCATCATCTGTAGCTGGCAAAACGAAATTCTTTACTGCCGTCTGTTAAGAACAAATCAATAGTCTTTATCGTCTTTTGTAACCTAAAACAATAATTTTGACCATTGACTGTAACAGGCAAAACAATCGTTTATACTGTCGTTTGTAATCGGCACAACAAGATTTTTTATTGTTGCCTGTAACAAAAAAAAATATTAAGTCCGTTACATAAGGTATACAATTTCATCAGTAATTTTATCTTTTTTTTTTCATTTTCTATGACACTTGATAAATTAATCTTCTCGTAGATGAATTGCCACTTAAAATGTAATTATTCTATCTGCCATGTTTAATGTTTCAAAATATCTTGGCACTATATTTCCGCTTCTTCAAACGTACCAAAGTGCCTACTAAAGAAGCAAAGTAATATAAAACAGCTGTAATATAAAATATGCTATTTAAATTACGATTTTAAAATATTTTTGTAGATTATCTAAACTGTATGCAACTGTAAAAACGCACATGCAATTATTGTTAATACTGAAATAAAATATGTGTGAAGTAAATTAAAAAAACTTTCATAATAATTATAAAATTATATATAAGTAGGATTAAGATGTATAATCAACAGATTTAGTTTCATAATGACAACGTGATATTTTTTTATAATAATGTCATAATGCAACTATTAAATCAGTTAAGCAAACAAATATATTATAATTTTCAATTTAAATCTTTATGATTGATTGGACTTCTTTTTAAATAATATTTTTAGGATTTTTTTATTATGATTTAATAATTTTCTTAAATATATGTAAATCTCGTGTCACGGTGTTTGTGGTTGAACTCCTCCTATACGGCTCGACCGATATATTTTTTTGTATGTTTTGTAGGTATGAGATTAAGTCGTTTTTATCGGTTATTTTAGTATTTTCTATGAAAAATATCCAAATAGTTATTAGTATGGTATTAAAGGACTAGGCGGCCATAAACGTGAAATAGGTAAAACACTCTTCTAAACGTGGCACTGCAACGCCGGGTAAAGTTAGTAGTCCAATAACAACTATTTGAGTTTATACTCAAAACTTTTTATCCTTTAAAATTTTGAGTAAATTTTATTATATCAGAATAATAAGTTACTTGTTTCAAATAACTAGTAAAATTTGTAATATACATTAATTTTTGTATAATGTAAGTATCACTTATTGATTTTTCTCACAAATTAATTTAAACTCTTTAGTTAATGTAATAATATATAAACTTAATTGTATTTCAATTTGGAAAAAATAAATCAAATTATAAATGACTTATATTGGACGTAAAGGTTTATATACAGCTATCATTTTTGTAAAATATAATATACGTATTATGTAGTCACAACAATTATATTTCAATATTATAGTTATAAATGTATTTGTAAGATATTAATAAAATTTGTATATTTGGTACTTGTCCGATGCAATGGAATTTAACTTAGATATAAACGCTGAAATGCGTTTATTTGCTTTATGTTTTATCTGAAATAAACCGTTAAATATGACATACTTAATTACATTTACATCAAAGTCTTAAGATGATCATTTTTATCGTTAAGAGAAGCATGAAATGCTTGAACACTTCGATAGTCATGGCAAAAAAAATTATAAGTAGGAAATTAAAATAAATACTAAATAAAATATTACTTTTTCGTCTCTTTACTCCCGAAAGTATTAAAATCGACTGATTTATCAAAAAAGATCAGGATAATTAAAAAAGAAACATTTCGGTAATAGGTAAACATGACTTGCATTCTTTTGATTGAAAGGATTATCCATATATTATGATTTCAATGTAAAATGATAAAAATGCGTTAAAATTATATAAAATAGATTTTAATTAAGATTGAAACAACTTTTTCTACCCATAAAATTCGATTTGAATTAGCTAGGGTTATCAATATTTCAGTGTTATAATAAGAAAATGTTTACGAAACAGAAGATAAGTAAATTATTTGTAAATTCTAGGTCTAAGGATAGGTTTAGAGTTCCTGAGGACGTTAAGTCCGTCCAGGCCGGCTAAAAGGATCAAACACCAAAACAGTAGTTAGTCATAGATTGTTGGCGAGGATGTCAATGAATTTGAACTTTGTGACTTTGACTTTTAAGTTAAAAATGAATTGTTATAGTTTAATACCAACACCTTTTGATATAAATTACTTTAGTTGGTATAATTTTTTTTTAGATAGTCTTTCAACCAATTTTAATCCACTTTTATAAATGTAAATGAAAACATATATTTGCTTGAAACATAGTACAATTGGGTGTTTTATAACGTTGGAACAGCATGTTTCACCAATTACTGGCATGCAAAAACTTAAACGATTTATTAATCAATTAAATATATACAATTAAAATAAATTTGACAATTACCTTTTTAATTATAAATACATTATTACATTTTATAATTGATCTTTGATTCATTTTTTCACAATGAATATAGGTATGTCTTATATATTATTAATAATGTCAAGAAAAAAATTACAAAATGGAAATTATTCAATAATATTAATATAAATAGATAAATCGTATCAGTAATGATTAAAATTTTAATGTGAATACATAAATATATACATATAATGTGCAATATTAGTTATAATGACTGGTTATATTATTTTTTTAGTAGCAAACAGCAATAGGTTACAAATGGAACATTTATAAATATGTACCCTAGTCTTTTTTAGGTATACGTTGTTACTGATTTATGTATGTTGATGATGATGTTAATTCATTGTCACTGAGTCAAATTCTTTGAAGTCAAAGATATCGCAACAACTATGAAATAAATGTCTATTATACCCAATTATAATTATAAAACAGTGTATCGATGTACTACATTATCATAGTGAAATGTCTAGTATAAATGAAGTCAAAGGAGTTAATAGTCAAATTGTATTATAAGGCTTAGAATACATCCATTTTACATAAAGCTATCATTAAACTACTCGTAATATCTTCTATTTATGTGTCCAATTAGAATCCCATAAATTTGCTATTCGTAAAGAACACAATTTTGTTATATAATTTTAACCTTATATTTTATATTGTGCTGCTAACTATCTACCAGTACATGAATTTCGGGTCTGCGCTTACGTGTCCACAAACTTAAGCGATAAAACAAAGTATAAGCGACAATCCTGCCTCGATAAAAACATCGTCTGTCGAAGCGTACGCTAATAAATTGTTGCATGCAAAACTAAGCTGTATAGCAATGTCATTCGATATTTATTACATTGTAGACACACTCACTTTGTAAACACATGTATCCACATTTGGATAGATATGAATTGGCACACTTGTTTTGTGAAGTTTGTGTTAGGCCCGAGGTTCATATTTTGTTTAATGCGACTAAAACATTAACTATCCATTGAAAAGTAATTTCAGTTTCATTAGAAACAACATCAACAAAAATCGTAATAATAAATGTCTACTGTTACTCATAGATAAGTTAATTTTCCAAAGTATAATACAATTAAAATAAATTGTAAACTTGTTTTTATTTATTGTTTTAACTGCATTTTTTACTCAATATTTAACTTTACTAATAATCATAACAGTTCTATTGCAACACTTTTGTTTTTCCATGCTCGTAGATATTTCATTTGTAAAGCTTTATACTATTGCAAGATTGAAATTATGTGCAAAAATAAGGAACAAAAATGTCGCTCTCAGTGGGATTTGAACCATGCATCTATGGAACACTGGTTCAACGCTTAGGGCGTTAAAATAAATTGTAAACTTGTTTTTATTTATTGTTTTAACTGCATTTTTTACTCAATATTTAACTTTACTAATAATCATAACAGTTCTATTGCAACACTTTTGTTTTTCCATGCTCGTAGATATTTCATTTGTAAAGCTTTATACTATTGCAAGATTGAAATTATGTGCAAAAATAAGGAACAAAAATGTCGCTCTCAGTGGGATTTGAACCATGCATCTATGGAACACTGGTTCAACGCTTAGGGCGTTAGAGAGAGGCTACTGGTAGTTACTTCCTTATTCTAAACTTAATTTTCATACTGTTAATAGTGTAATCGTTGCTGATATACTTACTAACTGTGTAACCTATCTCCTTCTTTCAATCCTTGATCCTTTCTTACCCTGGCTTATGGTATCTATGCTATCTATTTGTACAATGAAGCTATGGCTCAAACAGGGTGTTTTCTAGGCACGATGCGGTGAACACTGGTATGCGCTTTCTTCGTATTTTCTAGCTTTTAATATTGGTGTTTTCCATTGAGCTGAATGTATAAGAGGTGACATTGTGCGAAATTGTAATGGTCATACTAGTACATATTTCTTTAGTTGAGAGGTTTCATTTGAATTAACGTGGAGTATTGTAATAAGTTTATCGTTCCTATATTTTATTATATTCAATGTCATGGAGGGACAATTTCAGAAACAATTTTCGTAATAATCATGGGATCAATTATTTAACTTATAACGCATTATAACGAAATTTTAATGCAATTATTTCAAAACTGTCGAGTAAGTAACACACACAAATACACATAATTAAAAAAATTCAACAAAATATTAGATTTTTTTAAAACGAATCATTTTACTCATGGTTTCAATGATAAAGTTGAAACCTATACATAATAAGAATAACTTGTGTTATTTATGTAAAACTATACTATTTAGTATAGTTTTACATAAATAACACAAGTTATCCTTATTATGTATAGGTTTCAACCGCTTCAGTGTTTCTTACTTTATATCTGAAATAAACAATAAAATTACAACAATAATTTGATTTACAGACGCTATGACCGATACATTGTTTCCTATAATGTCACTTCTAGTTATTAATAAGTCAATGGTGTTTTCTCTATTGTGAAATCGGTGTCGTGTTTTTTCTAGATCGTGCTAAACTTCTACGTAGATTTTATGGTAAACTTATTGATATTTATGGTGATACGTGTTTTGATATTGTGGTAGATTGATATTGAAATTGTCACTTCTAACTGTAGCTATTATTCATTTAAATTTTTTACTTGCTGTATTTTTTTAAATTCTGTCCGTTTTATTTATTAAATAACACGTGTTTAATAATAATGGAATGTACTAGTATTAAAAAAATACCAGAATGAAAAAAAAATACAATTTTATCAATACTACTGCTAGATAATTTTAAACTTTGATTCATAATACAATTATATTTTACGGCAAGAATAAAATACTAAAATAAGGATAAAAATCGATAAAATAGTACTTATCGATAATTTGTGATGATCTACTAAGTATTTAAATTTGGTAGCGATTATTTTAGTGTGAAACGGCGTGTCTCATTTTATATGACATTGAGTGCCAGAAAATTGTGATTATAATATGTTTATATGTTATTACCTAAGTAACCGTTTCATATAAGTAAATGTATGTACTTATCGATATTGCTTCAATGATAAATTAATATGAAGTAACGAAATAATTAAAAACGTTATTTTACAATACATTGTTGTGTTATTTTGACCTTTCATTATATGTATCAAACACCGTTATCCTCATCCCGTACGAATTGAACACTTCTATTCCCCTCTTCAAACAACATATATTTTGGAGTGTATGCAAGCTACATTAAACGACGCACATAGAAAGAACCAATTTAACATATTTTTAAAACGAATTTCCCTTTGAGACAAAACCTGTTTTCCCATCGGAAATCGAACCTGATAACCACTGCTTTGAGCGAAAACGTGCACCTAACTATGAACACTAAAGAATATGAACACAAAATATTTTTTTTTTATAAATATATATTTCAGGCAAAATGTCCCGCAGAATATAAAAATAACTAAACTAGCGTGTGAATCGAACTAGCTACCAAATATTATCATCATAATCATCATGAACATAAATGTATATATAGATAGATAGATAAACACTTTATTGAACACCTTAACAAATACATGACAAAGAATAGTAATCTAGAAAATAATTGTAACAACAGGCGGTCTTATCGCTAAAAGCGATCTCTTCCAGACAACGTTTGGATGGAGAGGAGTAAGCAATGAAATTGGACGTCGGTGTTTTGTATAAATATAATAATTTAGAAAATACAATAAACATACATATATATTTTTGTGTTTTTCAGCTACTTTTTTTGGTTTATTTATTTGTGTTATTAAATCCACAGATCTTAAACATGGTAAGGTATAATATGTTTCATTATGATATGTGTATGATGTGGCAGTGCTATATTAAATAAATAAGCTTTATATTTAAGAATTTTAGCAAAATAATATAAATCCCTGTAACAAGTAGCTGAAACTTTCACGTTCCGTTACGGGCTGTAAATCAGCTCAGTTAACGGCACATTCCTCTGAGATTACACAGGTTTTGTGAGAATAACTATGGGAAGTAACTTTATACTGTTATTTTTATCTTATCGTAGTTTTACTATAGTAATAGCATGGTGTGACCTAGTTTCTTAAGGTAGAACTATGATATACACGAGATAAGAAGATGTAATAATAAAAAAAACAAGTAATCCTTTAAAAAGTTTTTAAATCATGCTTTTACCAGTTGTAAATAATGAAAATGGACTAATATAACCAGATAACTTGTTGAGACAAATGAAACGAGCCTGAACTTGTTTAGTTCAAAAATCCTTTGGCTACCTCCCGTCTTCATCGTCAAACCAGCTCCATGGTACCATATTGTATTGTGTCCGAAGATACATAAGCACAAATTTGAGCCCAATCGGACATCGAAAAATATGTCTAATTTTTCTTATTTGATTACAGATCGACAGACAGACAAACGGGATAAGTGAAACAAAATTTAAGCTTCTAAATACGCTTGTATGGATGTAAGGCAGAGCATTAAAACAATGTTTAATGTATAAACCTGTATTAGTTGAAGCACTAGCTGAAATTTCATTAATTCAACTAAAACATTTAAAGAACTTGAATTGAGACGAAGAAATAAAGAGGCAGCTCTACTAACGTTTTCGTAGGTTCTTTGTGAGACACGTCCTGGTCCAATATTTTCACACAGAAACAGTGTCTTTTCACATATTTAATATTATTTAAGTTCTTGCAATAGAACCCGCGCTAGTTTTAAGTTGTCACTGTAATAAGTTATGGTTATGAGAAAAGCAGGCTACAACTCAATATATCTTTAAAACTACGTTAGAGTACGCTTTCCATACAAAAATCAATGGACAAGCTAACGTACCACCACAATACAGTAATCAATCTCAATACTATTGAACTCTACACCTTAACGCCAACACGGCAGTCATAAAAAATATTAAACCTTGTTTTTTTATGCCTGATAGGCAAGCATTTAACCACAATCTCACCTGATGGAAAGTGATGATGCGGCTGAAGATGTAGCATGCTTGCCTAGAAATTATCTATTCACTCTTGACTTGAAGACGCCCAGATTATACCGCTTGGGGAACAAAGACGAGGGCAATGAGATCCACTCCTTCGCAGTACGGATGATAAACGTAGAAGCGAAACGCTTCGAGCGAACTGGAGGTATGTCAACCATATATGGATGACGTTTGAAAGATTGTCTTGTTGTTAGATGGTAAAATGGACGAGGTGGAATTAACTCGTATAAATCCTGCTAATATTGGAGAAATTTATAAATATCATCCAAAAGGTCTTACCGGTGAATAGGTCAGTCAGAAATAGATCTAACTAGGCGGCTCCCAACTACAAGATTCAGTCTCGATTATGCTACCTACTTAGCTGAATAACCTTATAGCACGAATAATTTCAACGGCTCCATTTCTTTACGTAATAGAATCGAGCTTGTTACTAAAACACCCACTTACTTAATTAATTTGTAATTGAGACACGTTTCCAGACTTTCATTAACATTTTCTCGGTAATGGTAAGTACACAGTTTCTTAAACAACATCTTTTCGAGGGTACTTAAATGAAAATGTACGTATGTAAAATGAGCATGTAAGTATTATATGTGGAGTGTTTGTTAATAATGTGTGTAAATGTGGGTATAAGAATAAAGATCAGTTTTATAAATAGCCCGCTATTTGACTGTTCTCTATTCACAAAATAATCAATATATATCATTGGCGACGAGGTAAAAACAGTTATTTGCGTAATATTTGTTTGTGTTGCGTATAAAAACAATTTCTTTCGGTAAAATAAAGGAGTTCGACGTGAGTAGCGGTAACTGGACTTGTGTATTGTGAGCGTGTCAAGATGTATTTTTGTGCCAACGCCATAAAGGATGAACTCAGATTGCCTTCGTTAATATCACTGGTAGGCGATGAAGTGTACGAGTAAATGGTAAATCTCGCGAGCCCGAGGAAACCTACGGATACAGTGAACTTTTCAGTTTGGTTCGAGGACTTGCAACCGAAGCCTTTCGTAATGGCGGAACGGTATAAATTCCGACATTGGCGTCAACATACTGGAGAAAGTATCGTTAATTACGTAGCAGAGTTGAAGAAGATGGCCAAGTATTGTGATTTTGGGAGTGCGCTGAACGAGAATTTGCGTGATCAGCTCGTGTCCAAGCAAAGTTCAGTCGACTTGAATACCTTTTCCTTTTCCTTTTTTGTGAAGTCGCTAGAAAAAAGAATCATCGAAAAATCGGTTCATCTAAAAAAAAAATCTGACCTAACACATAATTTTTTTTAAAATACAATCGAATTGAGAACCTCCTCCTTTTTTGAAGTTGGTTAAAAAATAACATTATGTTTCCTCTGCGCTTTCAATACACAACCGTTCACTTAGCTCTACGCTTGCTTTTCCTAACACATCCAGAATTGCGCCAATATTCCCGAGGCGTCCATAGTTTATCGATATCACTTGCTCTGAATATCTAGAGGGAAATAAAATTATACTTTGGTAGTTTGGTATCTTGCCAACGCCTAATATTTTATGGAACATGATTTTATAGTTTTGTGGATGTTATTGAAGCTTGATCTCCAATCCTACTAATATTATAAATCCGAAAGTTTGTGTAAGTGTCTAAGTATGTTTGTTCCCTCTTCACGCTTTAACGGCTGAACGGATTTGGATGAAATTTGGTACGTACATAGATTATATCTAGGATTAACACATAGGTTACTTTTAAACTTGATAATAGCGGGCGAAGCCGCGGGGCACAGCTAGTAAGATATAAACAGTTCATGTCTTCGTCACTTGCTATAAATTTAATCACTTTATAATAATGTATCATACTACTATAATATTATAAATCCGAAAGTTTGTGTGTAAGTTTCTAAGTATGTTAGTTCCCTCTTCACGCTTTAACGGCTGAACGGATTTGGATGAAATTTCGAATGTACATAGCTTATACCTAGGATTGACCCATTTTTAACTTGGTAATAGCGGGCGAAGCCGCGGGGCAGGGCTAGTAGTACTCGTAAATATAAACATAACATAAATGTTTTCACAGTCTTTGCTCAACTACACTCGTCATAGTCGTGGCGCTGTCGGTCTGGTTCAGTCAGGCTAATGCTTAAATGGGTGACCGTTTAGTAGGATTTCAAGTGATTGATATCTGAGAGTACGTTAAGCCGTCAATCCCGGTGGTTAGTCGTAAGACAACAGTCGTGCCTACGAAACCAGAACTGCCTACTAGTCAATACATAAAATAAAGTGCAATTACGCCGTAAATGCCCGGTAGCGTAGTTATTGCGCATCAGCTTTCTTAACAGTGTGCATGGGTTTCGTTCTCCTCAAAGGAAATGTGTGTTTCTAGTTCTAGGTGTGATTTTGAGTCAGATGTGAATGTTTCAGGCACCACGATACAAGTTTTAACGCTTAGTGTGGCTTGTTTTACTTTGAACTTAACTATTTACCTTGCTTTTTACCTAACCACGCACACAGCCTCACATTTAGTTGAAATACTTGTATCGTCGGTGCTGAAAACATTTAGGTACATATCACACACAAAATCAAACCCAGAGTCAGAAGCACATCTAAATAAACAAATAGCTGAACTATAAACCTCATTATCAACCTCAGTCGTCATTGCTTACCATCAGAGGATATCAGAGATAAAAATAAAACCGGCTAAGAGCTATTCTAACCCTCGCATCAAGGGTTCCGTACGAACTCATAGGTAACATACAAAATTCATCCGTCACAAGAATCAACCCTTGAGATTCTAGCCCGTTCTTCCGATCATTAAGAAGTTATATATTATTTTATTGATTTTCGGATATTTTCGTTACTAGTGCTGTGAGGTCTTGCTTCTAACCTTCAGGATATACGGAACCTATATGTTTTGTTTGATACGCGTGAAAGCGCGTGTCATCAAATCCTGGACAGTAAATTAACACTCAAATAGTGGACAAACGAGAACCTAACAGATATAAAAAAATCCATACGTAAATGGGCGTTACTTTTTATTGACATAAATTTTATTATTATTTTATTTACAAGGACAAAACAGAGATTTATAAAAAAATTTAACCCCTATTATGTTCCTTAATACAAGTCAATATAGCATTTTCAAAAATACACTTCTTGGTTAATAAACACATATTATGTGATTTTATAAGAACATTATCACAGCTTTATTATAATTATTGAACGTTTCACTGAGAATGTCTGGTAACAAACTTTAAACCGTTCTTAATGGTTACTGTTTGTCTCCACATTGAATATTGATTACAGTTTTAATATTTTTAGTGACACTCGCATGAATCATCAAAATCGACAAGGAAATAAATGTATATACATAGACTGATTAGCACATTAGCCTTCTTTGCGTCGCAACGTCGGGTAAAAAATAAATCCTCCTATTTTCCTTCAAGGTACGGAACTCTAAAAGCAGTCCGCTATGGCGAGAATATGTCACCGACATTTTAATCATAGCACTTTAATACCAAAACAGATCAGACAGAGTTGCCTCCATAATTGCTCCATCCAAATCCTTTGAAGTCCATTTCCTAACTTTAAACTCACAATATTTTCCTTTTCTCGAAATATTGCAATTTCTACTCTATGTTTGAACAGCCTGCGGGAGGTTGGCGCGACAAAGTGGCAATATTCCATCTCGACGGGGCTTCTCAAACAAGGGGACATGAGCGAGACAACTATAAACATAAATCAACATGTTAGAAAGAGAAAGCTGTAAGTTATTAATTGAACAGAATTGACGGAAGTGCACGCAAGCCTGTGTTTTTGACAAATTTCGCTTTGATACGCCGATTACTTTCACATCAACGCTCTGGGGTCGACTTTTAAAGACACGGGGTGTCTTAGATGGGGCGTTTGGCAGGTAAATTGAGATGTTTACGCTTGAGATAAATTTATGGTTCTTTAAAAATGTCATTAATTTTTTCTTATTATCTATTAGTCTTCCCCGTTATTGCAGTGCCTCCGAAATGTTTGCTCAAAACCGAACTGACGGTTTTCATGCCGTCATTCGGAAAAATGCAGCTTCTCTTTTAAGGAGGGTCAGGGGAAGTGACAACATCATACTGAAAACTGTGGCAGAAGATCAGCGCGCGTCTGTGCTGAGGCATTTCGTGCGGGTAATGACAGAAGTTGGAGATACTCACTCCTCTGATTACCAGTCGCACGGAATGCTTCTCAAGTACAGAATTAATTAATGTAAGCAAAATTTCAAATTTTATTTTATTGTATAGGTACTAACATATTTTTAAGTTTTGTGTTACTAACAAATGGATCATGTTGTCCGAAATAAATATATTTTGATTGATTTGATTTGATAAATATATATTTTGTCGAGTGCTGTCACAGGAAAAAATAATATGACTCGACCAAACCCTTAGCAAAAAATATCCTGACGTTTGGATCCGTTCTACTGGTAGAACGGATCCAAACGCATACTGGATAGTGAAATGATTTTAACTGATTATTATTACATAACCACTCACGCATATTTTAAACTAATACATTTTAATTAAAAAGCATATTGGTGTGACTTACTATAATTATAGACAATTTTATTGTTGCAGCTTCTTTCAGAAGCCTTCTTTCTTCTCAACAAGTTACTGTTGATTCAGTGCGAGATCTTCTTATTTTTTTAATTACTTAATTATTTAAATTGTTAACAAAATTTAAATAATGCAAAGCAACATTAAATTAAAAGAGGTTTGTATTGGCACAGACATTTACACCAGTTTGTTATATATACAACATAATTATACAACAATAGTTTATCGGTATAAAACAAAATACACATTTAGCAACAATGAGATGAACCTAACCAATTCGACTAACCTTATTATTACTTGGAACGCGTGAGTATATGTGTTAATATGATAGTCTTGTTAGCTCTTACTGGGTAAAAAGATAGATACAAAAGGCTAGCAAAGTCCCGACTCGAGACTTATAAAACACAGCCCTACGAGAAGTACAAATACTTGCGGGTGCCAAAGACAAATAAAACTATACTATGATTCAAGTCAAAATAAAACTACTATCAGTCAAGCATTTGACTACTATCTCACCTGATGGAAAGTGATGATGCGGCAGAAGATGTGACATGCTTGCTTAGAGTAGCCGAGAGATACATACTCACTCGAGACTTGAAGAGTCCCAGATTTTACCGGTCGGGGAACAAAGACACAGGCAAGAGGCTGCCCCGGAGTGAAACGTGGTCAGGCAGTACGACCACAGCGAGGATACCCAGTTTCTTAGCGGCCAGTTGAGAGGTGTATGTGCCAAAATTAAGATTCGACGATAAGCTATACAAAAGCGATGGGATCACCACAAAATTCTGTTAAGTATTAAATTTTTCCCAAAATTTGTACTAATATTATAAATGGCAATGCATCAACAATGTATAACTCGTTAGATAGAGTTGAAAAAGCCTTTACTGCTTTGTTTTTTAACAGCGCATCCAATCACGCTGTCACCTAATAAAAGCTCACAACCCTACATCCGACATCAAATAAAATTAATCCGATACGATCGTTTCAACTCGTATTAATGCAATTATCATATAAATAAAATGTATATACTTTTCATTGCGACATCGCCCAGCCGTAGTAATGCGATTATTTTGATTGCGTCGGAAACATTCAGTTTGAATTGACGTTTTTGGAGTTCACGGAACATGAGAGCAGAGGTGGTAAGTGGTTTTTTTTTTGTGTTCCGCCTTTTGTTTTCCTCTAACACATGCTGGAGACCTTTCTATAGCGGGTTTTTCATCTGTTAGCCTTACTGAGCAACATAAACGCTTTCACACTCACAGCCTCACACTAAGTTCGATGATTTGTGTCGTGGGTGCCGGAAACATTCACACAAACAATCACAACCAGAACCAGAAACACAAATTGTCCTTGGAAAAACTTGTGTTCCTGCCGGGAATCGAACCCTGCTTAGAAGGCGAACGCTCACCCAACTAAGCCAACGGGCAGTTCAAAATACATTAAATTGTTATGTAAATGTTTTTATTGTATTGTGTGATTGTGTTGTAGTTGTTTTTAGTTGATATTATATGATGAAATATATATTTTTTATACACATTTTTTTTTCTCTGTTGTTTATTTTCATTTTATAGTTTTTTTTAAAATGTATGGTGGTAAAAGGTTAAAATCCGGAAAAGTGCGAGTCAAACTTGCACAACAAGGATTTTGTACTATTACACAAAGACAAGCTTTTTTTCACACATGGCCGATTTTATTCTAAATAAAAGCGTTCTGGGGGTTAAACATTTTTGGGGCGATCGACTAGTATAATATAAAACGCCACAATTGCTTAGAGCAATTTATTCTAGTCCTTTCAGCATTTTTCCATAAGTTTAATTGTTGGTATATATATAGGTTAGAGAGGCCAGGTCAAAAGTACCCGCAACCAATGAGCATGTATGTAAAGACTTAAGAATGTAGGAGAAGCAAAGTGTGTCACGATCGTAGCAGGTGGAGAGATGTGGCCTCTGCCTACCCCAATGGGAAAGAGGTGTGACTATATTATGAATGTATGACATGCTCCATGATGTTTAGCCGCGAAAGTGAAAAAATGGCGTTGATGATTTTGTATAATTTTCCAAAACCATTCTTCGGCTGTTAATGAGTAATAATGGTGGGTAATTAACCGTTAATAATTAGCAAACGTGCATAAGTGTAGGCAAATTATACAAAGTTGAAAAACGTTGTTTTCCTCTCCGCTACAAAACTCCAGCAGAAATTCTTGTAAAGTTTCTACCTTTTTACTAGGACCTGACTTGACTATGACTAGACTATGATTCTTTAACTTGACTTGTGACTTGTGACTAAGACTTTTAATATGAAATACACTTGAAATTTATTATTACTTGACACTGGTGAAATGCACAAAATTGTGAAGCCAAAATTAAAAGGCAAAAAAAATGCTTAATTTCACCCTTTTCAGCCGCTATAAAGCTATATCAATAAACAGACTAACCCAATAACTCTACTATAGCCTTTACGAACCAAAGCACCCATAAAATGGTATGAGGAAGTAATTCGCCATTGTTTGTGTGACACAACTGCGTTTGCGAACAACTTTGCCATTAAACAGTGTTTACGAGACCGCCAGCAGATGACTTTACGACCTTTATAAGGAACTGAGTTCCTTTTTATGTTAGTTTAGTAAGTACTGAAAAGTCTTAATAAAATGGTCTTGCTGCGTTAGAAATGTTTATGTTGAAAACCTTTATCGGAAATAATTTAACGCAAGCAAAGCTTAAAAAAGCTACCTTCACCGCTTTATCCTCGGAATTTGATCAGATTTAATGTATTAAACACGCATTATTGACGATATTTCAAGAACTACTGAATTCGGGGTTTTTTAGGCTTTGCTTGCGTTTAATTATGTCTAATAGAGAAAAACTTTTGAGGTTAATTGTTATAAGTTAGCTTAACCTTTAGTAGTATAGGACTCTTTTTGCAGAGTCCACCTGGGGCTGTACCACACTACTGTCAGACATTCAACCGCGAAGCAGTACAACAAAAATTACTGTATTTCGGATTGTACGGCAATGTTTCCAGTGAAATTACAGGTCTTAAATAGATTTAACGTCTGATATCTCAGGGTGACGAACTCATTGCTTTGCCGAGTAGGATTTCGACCTAGGTTCAAAAATCTGGGCGGTACTGAAAAAGGCAAAATGGGCAAATGTGACGCTTACCATCAGGTGAACGACTTGTTCGTTTTCTCACTCAATTGCCATAAAAATTAACGTTTTCCTTATAATATTTTTTTAATTTTTGTATTTGTTGTCCAGGATATAACGAATAATATACGATGTTTCAGCTTGACATGTTCAGCCATTTTTGAGATAGACTCTGAGACAAAATAGGTCTAAAAACAGTGAATTTGGGGGCCTAAAAAATTGTTATTACTTTTAAATCGAGTTAAACTTTAAATTTAAATATTAATCGTTACCAAGCAGTCTGTACTGCTAAGTGTCGATCTATATTTTAAAAAGGAGTAGCATCGTTCACCAAGCTATAAAAAACTAGGTACCTAAACCAAATGAACTTCCAGTACAAGCTTAATAAAAATCTTTCATACGTATTGTGTGCAAGAATGTCTTTACACACTCGATTGCACCCATATATCTCACGCACACACTCTCACACAATTTATCGTCCTTCATTACTGACCACAGGAGAACAATTCACAGACTTATCTCGAAACAATCTCAGTGTTACTTCTCTCACCTTTGTAGCATGTGTCCTTAATGTTCCATTCTCAAACCACACAAAAAAACACGTAAGTACATTTTTGTACAAGTAATTTTCGTCTCTACGTTTAGACGAGTAAGTCTTTAAATTGCGTGGTGAGATGTGTGGAGATATGACGTGTTTAAAAGATGATGTGACTTTTTGTGTTCCAGCCAAGTCATCCATTTGAGGTGGTTCATTGACCAACGTTGACCCACTGTTATCGCTAGCGGCGTAGATAAAAGTGTTTAAGTTTTAGGACACAATTAAGATCTAACTAAAGGATTTCAGTACTAAGGGGTACTATACAGCTATACTTACAATGAAAAGGTTTATACCCGACTGCTAAAGAAGGGTTTTGTTTTTCGTACGTATCTTATATGGATGTATATTTTTTAATTTGTTTATTACTTCGTATCTTCCAAACGGCTGCATAGATTTCGACATTTAAGGTATTGTTATATTTGCTTTAAAATCCCAAGTGTCCTTAGATAGGTGTTTGAAAAAAAAATTGTGAATTTTGGGCGCGAAATACTAATACGTTAATAAAAAAAAATACCAAACCTATTATCAAAATGCAAAGGAAAAGGAGACATGACAGAATGAAAAAAAGACTTGTGTTGTGGGTGCCGGAAACATTCACATCACTCACACAATCGCAACCAGAATCAGAAACACAAATTATCCTTGGGGAGAAAACTTGTGTTCCGGCCGGGAATCGTACCCGATACCCCTGCTTAGAAGTCGAACGCGCAAACGATTAAGCCAAAGGCAGTCAATGTTGTGAAACTTGTTATTAATATCATTCAGATATTCACGGTGCTCTTCTTCAAATTAAAAACCTCTAAGTAAATAATTATTTTGAAAGCCCAAGCGATTGTAGGATAAAGGAAATGGTTATTACTAACTGTAACACTCAGTTTGATTAAAATTCGTTCACAATCGACAATTTAACTTGTTTAACTGAAAAGTTGTCAAAGTTCAGCAACCGGTTGCAAAGCAACAATTATAACTTTCGTTTCAGTCTATCGTGTTGTTTGTTTGAATTCGTTGTTTTAAATTCGAGCTTTAAATTTTATTAAATTGCCCAATGAATTAATATTTCAGTAACAGGAAGGGTTTTTTTTTGTAAGATTATGAAAGTTTTTGTGCATATAAAAACAGAAGTTTCAGATTTTTTTGTGACAGTTTTTTTTTTATTCAATAGGCTATCTTTTGACCACAATCTCACCTGATGGTAAGCTACGATGTGGTTGACAATGGAGCAAACTTGCCTAGAAAAAAATATTTAATAGTGAATTATTATTTTTTTAAGTTTTAGAAGGTTTTGTGCAAGTCAAAAACTTTCATGGAGGTAGGATACTACTAAAGTAGGAACAGAGAACAAAATTTCCTACCTTCGTAATATTAGTAGTACAGCAAGATTCTGTGTGTGATGTGATGTTTCCTGCACTTACTACGAAAGCCTTCGAGGTTAGTGTGGGGCTGTGAAAGTGAAATCGTTTATGTTCTTTTATGAAACTATTAGCTATACCCTATGCGTTGCAATGCCATGTAAAGAAAAAAAACATTTTACCTCTTTCACTTTTATGGTTGCCTAGTATTTTAATACCATACTAAACATTAATTGACTATTTTATTACCTTGTTTATGTTTATGTTTACCTAGTACTTCCTCTTACGAAGCATTAGAAAACTTGAAAAAAGTGAATGAAATCGGTAAAGTCGTTCTTAATAATATTTATATAACTTCTATAATCAATATGACATCATTAAACGTGTCTCAAACATAAGTAAAAAACTAAAACGTTTGATTAAAAAAGTAGGAAAGGTATCTAAAATTACACAAAGAAACTAAAACCTACGGTTGCCTTTTGAAAGCCCGAACGAGCCGGAAGTTGTGAGCACTAAAGCCTCTATTTCATATCCGACTTTCAAAGTGGAATAATGCACGCGAGTTTTTTGATACGTTATTGTTCATTGTGATAGAGCTTGTTCTTTAGAGTCTTGTTTCTGAAAAGGAAGAAAGGTTTACAGGATTACGTCGTTGTCCGTCTTTCTGTTTGTCAAGAAAATGTTTTATTCAGTGAAATTTAAGTTGCGCTTTGTCACTTTTTACAATATTTATGTTTACCGTGTACTCAACGAGGTAATAAGGAATAATCTTATTTTTATGCTTATAGTCGATTTTTTACTTTAATACAGTGTCGGTAAACAATAACATTAATGAAAACATTTTATACAATGCAATCAGGTTCTAACAATTTTAAATGCGCCTATGATCGTTCGTTTCTGCGACGTCACTGTCCACGTCTGTATAACTGTCCTGAAAATCTACTTTAGACAGGTCATAGACAAAAAACATCAAACTCTATCATACCACACTGCATAAACAACTTCGTTCAACTTCACGTATTGTCCACCTCAATAATACTTTCCACCTCACAGAGACACGCTCGTAAACTGTACACTGCACGTTTTGTTTGTATCAGTATTTACTGCGGCGGTGTTTCGGGGCAATGGTCGTGAAACGTTCGGTTTTATGCGTATCGTTGGATTTACGAGCAAACGTGTTGCAACTGCAAGCTGCAAAAGGAGGAAATATGCGATTTCTAGTTTCTATTTGTGAGCGTTTATGTTATATTTTCTTTAGAAAACGGTTTTGAAGCAGATATGCAGTAAAACAAAGATATCAGAAATACAAAGTAAGCATTGGGTATAAAGCGTATATATTATAATGATAGGATATATTTAATTAAATTGATAAGCCTCTAGGTAACGTAAGCACGTCTGATACCATCTCTAGATTTCTAAACAGTGCGTGGTAAATTAGAATAATCCATAACACAATACAATTTATTGGTCTTTGGTAATTGTATTTCAAATGTACCCCAGATTTTAACGTATTGTACAATATTTAATTAAATATGTTGTATTTTAACAACAACGCGCATTTAAGGGTTATATACACACACTTTATTGCACAACGAAAATCTATATACAATTGGAGAACTTAATGCTTGGAGCTGTTTCTAGCAGTCAACAGCAATGGTAGAGATAACGTATGCTACACCTACATATTTATATTATACGTACATAGTTACACACTTACAGAATACCTACATCCCTTCACATATCTATCATTAAAACCGTTTAACCACAACGGTATAGTAATGTCATGGCACAGATTACTTTTAGCTTGTCTGTGTGCGTATAAAATGAAAAACCTTACATACACCAAAATCAAAATCAAAATCGTTTATTCACATGGGCCCCAAAGAGGCACTCATGATGATGAGCAAATAACAACAACCATAACCTAACGGACTTCGTGTAAAAGATGAGCATTAATATATTACATCTTAGCTACCACACGTTCTCATTAAGCACATATTATATTTATGTATTGTATATATATATATATATATATATATATATATACATACACAATTACACCGTATATATATGTATATAAAATATTATATTATATTTATGTAATAATATAATAATATTATAAATTATAATTATAGTTTGAAATATGGATAATACACTGTTCTGATGCACGCTTTACTTTTGTTCCAACCATTGCTGGATGACTGGTAGAAAATGTTCTTAGCATTAAGTCTTTTGTACACTAAATTAAGTGTAATTAAATAAATAATACAACTTCAGCTCTACCAGGATGAAGAAGCGTTGCAGATATACGAGTAAATAACATCCAAGATCACAACCCACAATATACCATCATTGTAACCCAAATTCACGTCCATCTATAAACATAAAACAAAGTTTCACGAGATTGACAAATGCCTGCAATGCCATTAGCTTCTAAACGGAATTGATGGCCAGGAGGTTGCCATCATAAATTTTACTATACTACGAGTACACCGGAGCGACGACCTGGCAAGATTCTCGAGTCATCTTCGCGTGGAACTGTTACAATGTTGTTTGAATATAGAAGCCATTTTTATATCTCCTATATGCTATAGGAATTGATACAAGAAAATCTAAAACGTGACTGTGTAAAAAGTGATCTTACTTTTATATTTTACACGTTTTCGTTGAAAAACCCAGTAAAAAGGTTAATACACCCTAAACAGTTTCTTGATGTTCTCTTTATTTGAAAGTCCTATAAAAGCGTATTTTTTATTTACCATAGTATTTGTGTTTAAATTAAGTTTTAATTATTAATTATATTATGATCGTCTTACAAGTAAACATGTTCATTTTTGTTTATATTTGTTGATTTTGCAAATTTTGAGAGCTACTCAACG
The DNA here is from genome assembly GCA_948107665.1 of Lomographa bimaculata. Taxonomy (NCBI): domain Eukaryota; kingdom Metazoa; phylum Arthropoda; class Insecta; order Lepidoptera; family Geometridae; genus Lomographa; species Lomographa bimaculata. The sequence continues at coordinate 4,659,058 of OX403586.1, read as the reverse complement.
TTTGATCGCTTACGCCTGGGTAAACGACCGTTATTTCTCTAACCAGAGTTCAGAGTTTGGTGAATGAGAACCTTAGTTTAAGAAAGGCACTGGGTGGTACTGAACTAACGGGCAAGCGTGTCGCTTACCACCAGGCGAGCGATTTGCTTATTCCGTCACTCATTAACGTAAAAAAATGTAAGTTAATTAAAATAATATAATTAAGTCATTGCAAACTTTCCCGCCTAGATCCTATATATATACCCTCTTCAACTTTTACAAGCCTATTCCCATCCCAATAAAACGACACTCCATAATATCACGATGTCAAAACAACGGAATTATTTCAATAATTGACGCGATACCCATCTTACATGCTAAAATAAACCTACTCTATATACAATAAGATTACAAATCGTGTGGGAATTCGAAATTTGTTTACGAGAAGTTGGTTAAAGTTTAATTGAATCGCAGGACGGAAGGGAAACAGGGAGTCGATGGCGAATTGACGATTCGTTTATGGGGACAGCGCTTGTTTGCACGTCTGCCGGTTTAATTATCGCTGGCGGTGAGCTAACATTGATTATTATTCGAGATTTTAGCCTCTTAGTAAGACAACAAGTCTATGTGCTAAAAATTATAAAACCCGATTGCAAAAATTGTGAACCTATCTACCACGACACAAGTCATTGAACTTAGTGTGAGGCTGCGAATGCGAAAGCGTTTTTGTTTATCTTTTTTATGTAATCTTTTTTTAATTTTCTTAATTTTGATACCCTATTCAAAAGGTTTGGTAATTTCTTTTAAATTAATTCCGCGCCAAAAAATATCCTCATTTGTTTTATTCAAACACCTAAAGACACTTGAATTTTTAAGAAAATTAATAACGATGCCTTAATATTCGATATCCATCTAGCCCTTTGCATGACAGAAGGTAATAAAAATTTTACAAATTTACATACAAAATACGGGCAATAAAAAGTAAAAAGACAGTACAGTATGAAAAGGAGGAACTCATTTATTAATAATAAGTGTTTAACCTGTAGCAAGTGCGACTTTAATCTTGGGCACCATGATCAGTGCCATTGACCCCGTTACATGTAGAGCCGCTACCAGTACGTTGGCACGATTTTTCCTATCAGACCCGGTATGGAGGCCTGACCTCCGGGACCGATGGGACTGTGCCAGTTAATACCCGCCCGGCTGTGTGAGTGTTAAAGCGTTTATATTTTATGTTTGAAGTTTGGTAAATTTGGACCTTACTTCATTGTGGTGCTAGTTTAATCAAGCTTTTTTACTTATGTTTATGACGACATAATTTTTGTTTACATATTAAATTTTAATTTACATCTAATATAACACCAAGTTTCTCTAAAGCGCGATAGAATAAAATACGCTGAAAAAATATTTCACAAAATTAAACTCAGCATTAAAAGCGCTGCAAATACCCGCTAAGAAACTTTCATTTCGCCGCAAGAAAGCCTTAGATAACGGTCTTAAAGAAAAATATGAAACTTTTATACGGTCTATTATGAACTAGATTAAAGCCGTATAATGAAGTTTGAGTGTAAATTGCAAGGAAATACAAAGTCCGTAAAAGTATTTGCTGAAGAAAGTTCTTTGAAGTCTCGGAAACTGCTCTTTCATGGCTGCGTTTAGAACGATGCTGTAGAGTCCGGAACGATAACGTTCCGGCAATAAATATATAAGATTGCACTCGTCATACTTGAAGCTAGTTTTTACCTGACTACGTCGAAGCAAAAAAGAAGGTTATGATTTTTGCAATGTTTCACACTTATATTATAAAAGCGAAAGATTGTGAGTGTGTTTGTATGTTTGTAACATCTTCACGCCCAAACGGTAGAACCAATTTTGATTATTTTGGTATGGAGGTAGCTGGCATCCTAGATTAACACACAGGCTACTTTTTATCCCGAAATTCCCGTGGGTCCGGGACTTACGCAGGTAAAACTGCGGAGCGCAGCTATTGTGGTTATAAAAATAAATAATAAACGCTTTCACACTCACAGCTCCACACTAAGTACGAAGACATGTGTCGTGGATGCCGGATATAATCACACCACACACAGGACCAAATTTCTCTTGATGTTCCCACTGGGAATCGAACCCGATACCCGCTGCTTAGAAGGCGAACGTGCACCCGACCAATCGTCTAAAAAAAGAGTGTAAAAAGTATTTGGTCCCTGAACGTATAATCTGGGAGTCTTCAAGTTTTAGACTGAATAGGTATCTTCTAGGTAATCATACTTCATCTTCGGCCGAATCATCACTCACATCACAACACGTGAGATATCAAATGTTTGCTAAGCTCGATTGTATCGAGCGCTATTCTATCAACGGTTTTTGCCGTCTGGTCGTTCCCGTCTCGGATCACGTGAAAAACATCGCAAAGTTGCTCTTTTCTTTGTTGTTAGAATAAAGAAACTTCTTTAAAACAATAGAGTAACAAACTGATGTAGATAGGTACTACTGCGTCATAGTTATAAAAGTTAATTATGAAGAGGTACAGCTCTGCAAGTAATTTATCTGATGTTTAGACGTTGTACCTTGTATTTAATAAATTCTAGTGTAAAACATTTGACAAGATTAAAGAGTAATCAGTCTGGTCTAGATGGGTGACCGTTTAGTTTCTTTTTTTTTTTTTTTCGGGCTCCGAGTCCCTTTCAGCGTGTTGCTCCCTAACATTATCAGGGATTTAGGGTGCTTTAATATTTTTTTCTTATCAGTTTTTATATTACATAATAAAAAGTAATCAGGAGGCACGTTAGACCTCCGGTTGTCAGTAATAAGACAATAGTCGTCAAACCATGTCGAATGTCTTCAGCAGCCTGAATAATTCTGAAACCAGGACTGTCCATTAGTCCATAGGATAAGCAAGCAATACATTCTACACAGTTCAAAAAGAAAATCAAAATCGTTCATTCACATGGGGCCAAAGAAGCACTCATGAAAGTGACTCTACTGCTAGATTTGCAAAATTACAGCCATCTCGAGAAGAACCTGGCAAGAAACTATATCTACGAGTATATTAAGTAGTCGCTAGAAAGCGCTTGTGCAGTTTTCCTCCATGCATCCTTGTCATTAATGTAGTCAATCGTTTTATAATAAGCTTTCTTAATTAATATCCGTTTTATTACTGATTTAACAATTATATAAACATGTAAGTTAACAGTTATATTTAAGTTATTTTTAAAATAGGATATGCAACGATTTACCATTAGCCTATTACACTGATAGACCGAAGTGACGATGCAGCTTACGATGAAGCACGTTTTCTTTCAAGATGGTTGATGGATGGTCGACATAAAAAATCTCGTATTGTCCTTATCAGGAAACACAGACTAGGACGAAATTCTACTACTTTCTGGCACGCATAATAAATGTGGAAGCAAAGCGGTGTCGTTAGCTAAGTAGAAATCAAATTAAATTAGTATCTTTTATATTTTTTTCTCGAGTAAATACTAAAATTAAATTAATATCTCTTACATCTTTTTCTCAAGTAAATACTAAAATATTTTCTACACTATGTTTTCAGAGGAGGACAACCATCTCCACGAATACTATTTGTAGGATTGTTTTATGTATGTATTATTTTTATATAATATAATTAAACAGTTATATAGAGCACAAATCTAACACAATCATTATGCAAATTCCTCTATTACCAAATTACTTAGCACTCCCAATACGCATTAACACGAAATAACATGCAAATCGTGCCCCGATCGAGAATCAAGTCTCTCAATGATGGATAAAACCGGATAAAAGCGGATATAGGCGGCTTAAACCGGATTACACCGCTTCGAGACGGAGGCGTTCATTTATTATGTAAATACGCGACAAATTAAATCCTATGGGTATTCCGTTTGACAAGCGCTTAGGTTGTTAAATGTGTCGTAGTGTTTAGTAGTTGACTTTGCAGGTTTAGAATATACAGAGAAAATTACTATAAACTTCTCAGACCCTCTGATTATTGTTTTAATCCTTATCTCATTTAGTTCTACAACTTTCTTCCGAAAATAACGTTTAATAAATTTGTTATTAATAGTAGCTTAAACCAGGGCTTGAAATATCGGTAAAATGGTGGTAACGTTACCGTAGTCAAACAAGGTAGCGTTATTACTACATGTAACGTTTTAATAGGCGTGTTACCGATATATTTATATAACGTTCAACATAATAACGTAATAAAATAAACGACCCATATTTCAAAAAACAAATCAATATTTGTTTGCTGCTTTGTCGCAATTCGCGTCTCTGTTCGTCGTTATGTGCAGAATCCAAACAATGGTAGCTTAAGTTATTAATTAGGTAACTACTCTCAGATGTGATAACGATACTTTTCACTTCGTAACATTATTTTATTGTTAATTGCTATTCATTGTTAACGTTATTTTATTGTTACGATACCCAGGTAACGATAATCCATATTACCGTTATACAGGTATAATTGTGAAAATAACGGTAATTAACGTTATTTTTTAATGTTATTTGGTAACGTTAACAAGCCCTGGCTTAAAAAGTCTTAAGCCTTAAACTACACTCTCCAGCATAGCACGGCATCGTCGAGCCGCGCCTCGTGATATTCACGCTAACGCAGGTTGAAACCCTTGAGTACCTCTATATCTTATTTATCTATGGTTGACACTTAACGCCATACATAATAGAGACAATAAATAATATATTTTAAAACTTTTTAGTAATATAATAAAAAACTGAAAGACATTGGTCTCTATGGTTGAAAAGATATCCCAAAAGGCATTTTAAAAATAGCCCTGTATAACTTTTAAATTTGACAAATATTCTGTGTTTTTCTAGAAATCGCAATTTCACCTATTTTTAGACCCGTACAAGCACAATGGAAAAGAAAATAATTGACTGACCAAGCGAAACAACAAGGAAAATAATTGACCAAGCAAGCAAAGCAAAAAGGAAATAATTGACCCAGCGAGAGAAACAAGCTCTCTAAATCATTTTTAAATGTCAGTGTTTTTCAATGCTTTCAGCAATGAGGAAAGTTATTATTTTAGCATCGTAAACATACGTTGTATGTATGTTCGTTTGTTTTTCTTACAGCGTCCAAACTAATAAGACGATTGTAACATTAAGGATGATATGATCGTTGAGTTCATCTTATTGTAGTGGGAGTAGAGCCCTACACTTCCCTGTCCTTCACCCCTGGGAAGGAAAGGAAGTGGCTAAGCATTTTCACTCGTCTCACTTAGCTCGATCAGTTATTAAAAATCGTTTTTAAATTTGAGTTATTTATGCAGCATATTACGAGTACAGCCGCGAAACGCAACTAGCGCTATATATAAAGAGCGTGTTCCCATTAAGTTTCCCCCAGGGTCCAAACATGTTACCCTCAAAACTAACCAAGTCTCTTAGACTTGTCAATAACACTCATCTAAGTTCAATGTTTCCATGTCACAAAACTTAAAGTTTAAACTTAAATGGACTTGTAAAGTCTTGCTACTGATTAAGCGGTTTCTCACTTGATGTGGAGGGGTTAAACTAAATTAAACGATGGAATATCCCGTGGAAATACTTGATGAGAAATTTGAGGAAATTGTTATTGTATTTAGTTGTTGGGTTACCTATTGTACCTTATCTCGATCAAAATTTGGTTTGTTATTCAGTACTACGATTACTTGTTGATATGCAGGGTACTTATATGCAGTGTGATAGAAAGCTATTTTTGACACAGCTATATTGTAGGAGGTTTAGCCGCGAAAGTGAAAAAATGGCGTTGTTGATTTTGTAAAAAAATTCCAAAACCTGTGATACTTCGACTGTTAATGCTTAATAGTGGTGGATAATTGACTGTTAATATTTAGTTAACGTGCCTAAGTATAGGCAAATCAAATAAAGTTGAAAAACGTGATTTTAATTTTCGCTCCAAAATTCCAATAGAAGTTCTAGTAAAGTTTTTACCACTTTACTAGTGCATGACTTGACTATGACTGGACCTTGACTGTTTTATTTGAATTTTACTGTGACTTAAGACTTAGACTTTTCATATGAAATACACTTGAAATATACTTAAATATACTTGACACTGGCTAAATTCACAAGATTGCAAAGCCCATATTCAAAGGAAAAAGTAACTACATTAAGGTTAGAAAGGAGGATTAAGATTTAAAAACCGTATTTATGTAAGTATTTTTTTATGCTAGATAGGCAAGAATTGATCTCACCTGATGGAAAGTGAAAATGCGGCCAAAGATGTAACATGCTTGCTTAGAAGATACCAATTCACTCTAGATTTAAAGATACCCAGATTCTACCGTTCAGGAAACAAAGACGCAAAGTTAGCTAAATAAATGTTTGTTTGTCACAGCGTGTACCTACATTAATGAATAGGCTCGTTTTAGTAAGATATCATTACATCTTCTATTATGTTTTTCTGAGAACTAATGATTTGAAATATAATAAAAAAAACAATAATGATAAAATAACATCTCACCAACATTTCACGTTTTCCCAGGTAATTCAAAGCTGACATCGTAGTTAAATTCAGGAACTGTCATACAAACTAGTTTGTCATACACGTGTATGTAGAACTGTTAGGCAATCCCAGTGATTCAATATACGTGTGTCGACTACCGCGCGCCTCCTGTGTACTTTCTATCCAATTAGGATTACGGGTGGAGTCAGAGTGAAAGCGATTTTGATCCTAAAGTAACAAAAAACTCAGCATTGTTTATTCAAATATCTGGGCCCTATAAAAGCACTCATGAAAATGCCCTTAATGCCAAATTTACAAATTTACAGGCATCTCCAAAAAAACAAAAAAAAAATGACAACGCATTTTTTTCCATTATTTTTCAAATAAAAACTTAAACTGTAATATAAGAGTTATTATAACCTATATCTCTTGATTTGAAGACTCCTAGATTATACCCCTCGGGGAACAATGACACAGGCAATGAGTTCCACTCCTTCACTGTACGGATGATGAACGTAGAAGCAAACAGCTTCGAGCGAACTGGAGGTATGTCAACCATAAATGGATGACGTTTGGCAGTTTGTCTGGTTGTTAGATGGTAAAATAGGCATGGTGGAATTAACTCATGTAATTCCTGCGCACACTCTCTAAAATGAAAAACGATAGAATACCGATAGACTTGCGACCATACGCCTGTGACCGAGGTTCTGCAATCTGGACTCAACCATTAACATAATCATTGATTTTTTTGTAATAAGTTTTATTTATTAAAACAAATTTTACTATTGACTTAAACTTTCACATTGGTTTTTGTTATAAAACCTAACCCCATTAATTATTTGTTATCAAACGACTTCAAAAACGGAGGTTCTCAATTCGACTGTATGTTTTTGTATGTAGGGATGTCTCCGCCAATTATGAATCGCTTTTGATGTTTCTTTTTTTTATTTGGTGGATTATACTTTAGAGGTAGTCCCATATAAATTTTATCGAAATCGATCCAGCCAAAACCAAAATATAAAGCGTTGAAGTCGGTTTTTCTAAGCTTTGCTTGCGTTTACTTATGCTTATCTTAGCGCGTGTACCGCCTCAGTACATTCTTAAGTTATATTTAATAATATTTTTACAAGCATGCGCTTACATATTTCAAGATGTTCCTATACATATATATATTATTACCCAGCCGTTGCTATATCTATTTCTTTAAAAAAATATCTGAAAGATTCACATCGCCGTATACATGGCACGGATCGTCTATTAAAACTATATTTATTTTACAAAAAAGAGAGTCTTTCGTAGAATAAATATGGTATTAATATTGGTAGCAGCTGAATACCATAGTAAGAATTATATTAAGAAGCCGCTATTAATTGTTTAGTAAAATAATATTGAAAAGAAGAGTATCAAATGTCTCAAAATGTAAGCTTTCCCGCTAAAAGCCAGCATTCGAACCACATCGCTAATACGAGCTGATCACAGGGGTCTCACCCGGCTTAGTGCTGGCTTTTTGAAAGGTGTCCGTGATTGGTTTTTAATGATATATCGGACACTGTTTGGGTGGATCAGGGTGTACCTATTGGATTTTCGTATAGGATTGACAGTTCCATTTGATGTGGAACTCAATTTAGTTGAAAAGTTTATAATATTTATAAGGAAAGCAGCACTCTTATTCAACGCTATTGGTTTTGTTGCTCGTAATAATTGATACACTAAAATAAGGAAACATAAAATATGCAGCAAGACCCTTTAGCGTATTGTTAAAACAATTTAAGTTAAGTAAAAACTTACCTAATATATTGATTGTTTCATCTTTTCTGTTGTTTATGCAGCTAACTACCTAGTATGTTAGTTATTCTTACTATGTAGTTAGTTATTGCTAGTCACACCAGACGGTGTGATACGGAGGAAAAATATGCTTCTGTTCCATACTGGTGTGACGGTGAGTCTGCCCCCATTGTTATGCCCTGAACTATATTATAACTTACTTACAGGTAAGATATTGGTCAAAATCTCTCTAATATGCTAGATCAGAGGGATAACAAACATAACATAAACGCGTCGTGAGTGCCGGAAACATTCACATCAAACACACAATCATACTCAAAACCAACTACTTAAAATTAAAAACAATAGCAACAAAAAGTGACTTACTGAACCAGAAAGACAAATAAATTGCAAATAAACGTAACAATTTCAAGCAAAACATTTTCTTGTCGCCAGACAATTCCAAGGCGAAAACCTCGAACTAGTCAAGTGTTCGATTCTCAGATAGTTTTATTCATTTCAGTAGATTTCACGGGCGAGGGGATCGCAAATTGCGCCGCTCGCTCCGAGGCGGCTGTAATCGATTGTGCTGCCATCTGTTGGCGAAATAATGACTCCCGTCTGGTATGCAAGTCCTTTATTTAGTAGAACATGTGACGATTTTTGATGTTTCTAAAGACTACGAAAAGTTTAAGACAGCATTTAAAATAAAAATCAAAATAGTTTATTCACATGGGCCCCAAAGAGATAGGTACTCCTAAAAAGTTAATGAGTCTACTCTTTATTAGACCCAATACTTTAGATACCATCTGGAATGAAAAAAATATGAAAAAAAACGCCGCCGTGTTTCTCGCCAGGTTCTTCAAGAGATGGCTGTAATTTTACGAATCTTGCAGCTCTACTGCCATTTACTTTCACGAGTGCCTCTTTGGAGCCCATGGAAATAAAAGATTTTGAAGTGAAATAAATTTGATGACAGAAGAAACGTTAAGATGAAGACAACGACAGATTAGGTAGACAAGATTTACAAAAACAAAAAACTCAGCAGCTTCTTTGAACTCAGCATATACTGCGCCAAGCTCCGCGGAAGACCAAAAGCTGGTCGTAATGAAACTATTTATCTCCGGAACGCACTGATCGAGCCCGTTCACAGCTATCGATACACCCGGCTGACACTTGCGGGCTTGTGGTTCCTCATAGCTCCTTTGCAATTTTACTATTAAATTAATTTTACTTTAAAATGAAGAAGATTTCCGCAAGCTATGCAAAACTTGGGTTAAGAAAAAGAATAAATACACAGGGACTGGAATCAGCGTGTTTGGATTCACTGGTTCCATGTATTGCTGGAGGTTGAGGATACTGAATGGCAATGTAAGTAAAATATAAAAACAAGACTATCATGCTTCTAGTTCGCTCGAAGTGTTTCGCTTCAACGTTTATCATCCGTACACCGCAAGAGTGGAACTAATTGCCTGCGTCTTTGTTCCCCGAACGGTTCAATCTGGGTATCTTCAAGTCTAGAGTGAAAGACGTTCAACTGGCGACAGTCTATAAGATTAAGTTGGTACATATTTAATCTACATATACCTAATTTATATTTGATTAGATTTCATTTATAGTTTAATTAAATCTTCTTTAATTTACTTATTTTTTCATAACATACTCCGATAACTATATCGGACCAATTGCCTATATCTCCTAAAACTATATACAGCAAAGTGCTCAAGCCCACTACCAGTGGATAGCGTTCCCGTCATGCTGGCGGACAAAATTATAATAAAGCTGTAAAAAGTTCCTCGTCAATTTCAAAAGTACCCTTGTCATCGCGATCGTCACGTCCATCCACACGTTTAAGGTCAATGACCCCAACCCCCAACCGTTTGTAAATCGCAAACGACCCGCCCTTCTTGTAATTAGTGATAATCAGAAAAAAGAAATTTGCAATTTCACTAACGAGGCAAAAGTTATTTTCACAATTTTTTCTCTTTGAACTGTTGTGCCAAAAGATTTATTAATAAATCGTGTTTTTTATTGAACGGTAATTATGTTTATTGCAATTTTTGGACATAATTGTGAAATATTATTATTAAAACTATCGTGAGTCGTATTCATGTTGATTTAGTTCCGGTTGTACTCACGTTATTCTTTATTTAATCGAGAAACTCGACTAAGCCCAGATTCTGGTGGCGATACGTTGATGATGTTTTTGCAATCATCACCAAAGACGCGCTGAATGGTTTCATGGTACACCTAAATCAGACACACAAAAACATCAAGTTCACCGTTGAAGAGGAGAAGGAAGGAGTCTTGCCATTTTTAGATGTTAAAGTCATCCGTGGTTCTGACGGAAGATTGTCCCACACCGTACATCGGAAACCGACTCATACAGATCGATACATACGAGCAGACTCCCATCACCATCCTTCACATTTATCTTCTATACCAAGGGCGCTTATCAGCCGGGCGCTAACCCTCTGTGACCCTCAGTATGTAAATACGGAAATGGAACATGTCAAGAGAGTGCTGGAAAATAACGGATTTGGATGGCGTCAGTGTTTACGATTGGTGAAAGGAAGAGAACGCATGCGACCAGCTACCGTAGAAAGATTGCCTATATACCTGCCGTTTGTTAAAGGAATAACGGATAGAATCGGATACCTATTACAGCGTCGGTATGGCATCAAGACTGTTTTCCGCCCACACGGGCAACTAAGGCAAATGCTGCGTTCGCCTAAAGATAATGAACCATTCAGCGGACCTGGACCTGGAGTATACAAAATACCTTGTGAATGTGGAAAATCCTACATTGGTGAAACAAGACGAAACATCGCGACAAGACTGACAGAGCACATAAGAAGCATTAAGAATTTGGATACCAACAGATCTGCTATAGCTGAGCATGTCCTTACCGGTGAGACGACACATTTCATAAGGTTTGATAAGGCTTCCGTACTTGCGAAGGAAAAGTTTTTCGTGCCGCGGAAAGTACGGGAAGCTATTGAAATCAATCGTCACCCGAATTTTAACCGGGACTCTGGCTGGGTATTACCACCCGCCTGGAAGCCAATTCTTAATGTTACCTCCACCAATACTACACCGTTTGTTCGCGAGAGTGATGCGTTATGCGATCCTACACGGTCAAGTGATGTTTGTGACCAAAACAGTGTCAGTGATAATGCACGCGAACCACAGTCTGACCGGCTGCCTTCCCCGCCCGCGCCCCCGCCGCCGCCACCTCTATCGCAGCGGGCATTACGCGCGTTGGAACGCAGTACGCGCCAGGCTCTCGTTGCCGCTACAGCGCATGCTCCCGAGGATGAGCGTCTATATCGCTCGAACACCGGTCGAGTTTCTCGATTAAATAAAGAATAACGTGAGTACAACCGGAACTAAATCAACATAATTGTGAAAGTTTGGATTGGATCGAAGTAGGTCATGAAATTTGGAATTTTTGTTCTATATATATTTTTTTTATAAATTGTGATGAGGTTATAGCTGGCTATATATCCTTATGGCGTAATAAAAAAATGTTTAAGTCACATTGAACTTGCCTTATCTAAAGATAGAGTAATACTCTTGACTACAACCTTTTTAGAACCATCCAGAACTTTTTTTTCTTTTAAACGTTTCATACTCACCCCATACTAAGTTCTGTGACTTCTGTTGAAGGAGCCAGACAATTTCTCATCAGACATGCAATCACACCCAGAACCAAGAAACACAAATTTCCCATAGGGAGAAAACTTGTGTTCCCGCCGGGAATCGAACCCGATACCCCTGCTTATAAGGCGGACGCTCACCTAACTAAACCACATTATTGTATAGTACTAGCGTCCCCGCGGCTTCACCCACGTTTATCAAGTTAAAAAGTAACCTATGTGTTTATCATAGGTGTAAGCTAAGTACATTCCAAATTTCATCCAAATCCGATCAACCGTTACAGCGTGAAGAGAAAACAAAATACTTACACACAAACTTTCGGATTTGTAATATTAGTGTGATATAGTGATATACCCAGAATTTTTAATAATTTGTACTTCTCTTTACGTCTCTTTCGCGTTATCACTCTCATCTATGTACGAAGATTAAAATCTTTTGTCATAGGTACTGTCAATATTCATATCACAAACACTAACACACACCAGGAGCAGAAGCGAATATTGGGGAGGAAACTTGGGTTTCATAATTCCTTAAAACTAATTAGATTTTCTTCAAAATGCAAACCAACTCTTTTCGTATAGTAAAGCTGTAAGGTATATATGAGTTGTTCATGTTTGTGTTTATATGCTGTTATTTCTAGGTTTGATCAAAATTTCTAGCTGAATTACAGGTAGGTTTTTATTAAGATACATTAAGATTTTCACGAATCTCACGATCCTTTTGGTACTTTTTGTTTTTTTTTTATAGTGCCAAATATACATATTTCATTTCAGATTGATTCAAGAAAAAAACAAAGTTAACATTTTGAGAATTTAGGAGTGCTATCAGTGTTAATATAAACTGTGAAATGCCCGTTGGTGTAGTTAGAACCGCCCCGGTTTCACATGGGCGCAATGTTTCACACAAACCTTGTCCTGACAATGACGACTCAGTTGGCACGTCTCATATTCTCTACGCCGTGGGTCCTGCGTTTGATTCCCAGCACAATATACCATCCCAAGGGACATTTGTGTCTCTGGTTTTGTGTGTGATATGTAAATGTTTCCGGCACCCACGACACAAGTCTTTGAACTTGTTGTGGGGTTGTGAATGTAAATGTGTTTTTTTTATTACAAACACAACAAAACAAATTAGTCGAGCCCTTTTCGAGTCATGATCTTTTATAGATTCGGCAATTTTTTTTAATGTTTATTAAGAAATCTATTATATAATATATATATATATATATATTGCTGCTGATAACTATTCAATAACTACCTATATAATACGTTGTCTCAGCCAAATGGCAACAAAACCAAGTAATCTTCTCATAAAAGAAAAGCCATCCCAATCTCAAGGTGGAAACCAAGGGGCCGAGATAAACACTTAAGCGGCTGTATCCACCGCATTAAATTGTCATTAAGTTAAGGCTCTGAGGGCCGAATAGAAGGAATTACTTAATTAGGACCGCAGTGAAATTAAGATGTATAGTGTTTACGGGGAGCATCCTTTAAGTGCTGCAATTAGATTTGGTTAGCGTGGGAAATGGGTTGAGAAAACTTTATTCATCCCACTACCGATACCAATATAAACCAGCGAGAGGATAGGGTTCCCGTCATGCTGGCGGACAAAATTAAAATATATCTGTAAAAAGTTCATAATAGTTAAAGTTAATAATCTATGGCCTATACATACGAATATGTAAAGTTGAATGTTTTGTAATTTTTTTATTCGATATATGCAAACTTTTGAACACCATCTCACCTGATGGTAAGGGACGATGTGGTCGACGATGGAGCAAGCTCGCCTAGAAGATACCTAGAACTCAGTAAGAGCTCAGTCACGTATATCAGCTATTTATCTGTGTGTATTTTTAGTTTGAGATTCGTTTAAAAAAATATCACTGTACCATTTTTTGTGAAAATAATTGAAATGATGTTAAAAATCAAATAAATGTAATAAAAGGAACAGATAAAGAAAAAAACACATGACAATCAAAAAAGAAATTCAGTTATGAAACTACAAATCCTATTTTTTGTCGAATGTTATGAGTACAAATTCTTCCAAAGGGACATTAGTGCTTCGGGTTTTCGGTGTGTTTGTGTGTGTATAAATATTTCGGCACCCACGACACAAGTTTTTGAACTTCATGTGGGGCAGTGAGGTAAAAGCGTTAGTTTTTTTTAAATATTTTACGATTTCGTTGAATATCCCAGATGCGAATTAATTGAATGTAATAAATTTTAATTTTGATACGTTGTTGTTATTTTCGCATCCCAAACCTAACGCTACAAAGTGACGGTAAATTTCATAAGGGTAATATACTCGTTTCCAAGGTTGCACAGCCACCGACAATCTTCAAGACTCAATAATTTCCCGTAATTATAGATTCTCTGAAACGTTGGCATCGGAACAAAACATCAAAGAGCTTTGATCTTAGCGACAATCAGCAATGAGTTAATTAACGTCAGTTACTGCTCTAGATTCGTTATTAAATGTATAGAATTCTGGGTATAATAGAAATGTTCGTTTATATTTGAAATGCTTTGATAATTAATTGCGAAATTGTGAGATTTTTTAACGCTGGATTATCAATTAATTAGACAGAATTATTAGTCACATTATATGAACTACTAGAGTTCATAAGCTATAGTGGTTTATATATATAAGGTACGTTTTCAGTGAAAATATTAGCAACTTTTTTTCGTACAAAAATACTAAAATATTTGAACCTATTGTGTTAGCATAAATGAAAAGAGTCTAAGCAGTGCTTACATAAAATAATTAAACGCAAGCAAAACTTAAAAAAACCGACTTCACCACATTATCTTCGGAACCTTGATCAGATTTAACGTATTGAACACGCATTATTGACAATAACTCAAAAACTAGTGATCAGATCTGAACAAAATTTAAATGGGACTACATGGAAAACACCAGCTTTCAAATAACAAAATAATCATCAAAATCGGCTCACAACGAAATAAGTTATGAGGTAACTTTTGAAGTTGGTTAAACGAGAACATCTTCCTTAAAATAGGCATTATTGACGATATTTCAAGAACTACTAATCAGATCTTGATCATATTTTAATGGGACCAACTAGAAAGCAACATCTTTCAAACTAAAAAAAAATTACGATATCGGCTCACGTGGAGAGAAGTTATGAAGTAACAAACATAAAAAAAAATACAGTTCACTTGAGTAACTCCTCCTTTTTAGGGAAGTAGGTAAAAACGGATATAATCATGATTCATGAGTCAACTAAATACCGAGAATGCCTTAGTCGGAAAGCGAACCCTGGATCAAGCCGGGACAAACGCTAAGCAGAAGAAGAGTGGTCAAATATTTCCCATCTAGAATTTAAAAAAATAACTGAAAACTACCCAATGAGCTCAGGTTTTGCAGATAGGTATTTTATGTCCATAGTAGACGTCGACTATGAAAGAGTTTTTTTACTAGTTCATATTATGTTACCCAGTCTAAAGCTAAACAACTTGAACTGCCCGTTGGCCTAGATGGGTGCGCATTTACCTAAGAAGCGGGTATCGGGTTAGGTTCCCGTTGGAAACGCAAGTTTTCTCCTTATTGGAACTTTGTGTTTATGGTTCTGATAGTAAAAAAAATCGCCTTTCTTTTGTTTTTCTGTAATCTGATGGATTATAAATTTACTTAGAATTCGTTGTGAACCCGTTGGCTATGTTAGGTGAGCGTCCGCCTTCTAAGCAGGGGTTCAATTCCCGGCGGAAACAAGTTTTCTCCCCAAGGAAAATTTGTGTTACTGGTTCTGGTTGTAATTATGTGTGTGATGTAAATGTTTCCTGCACCCACGACACAAGTCATTGAACTTAGTGTGTGGCTGTGAGTGAGAAAGCGTTTATGTTAATGTTATTAAACAAAATAAAAGTGGGTATGATGAAAACTTATAATTAAAAAAATCATTTGCCTCATGAAAATAACAACTCTAGTAAGAAATACCGAAACACATTCCGATTATCAGTATTATATTTAAATTGTTTTAGTTTGTTTGTTATTAAAGAGGCATAATTCTTATTAGATTAAATTTTGCAATTCCAATGAACATTCTACAACTGTAAGCAAAGAACCCTTTGAAACTATTTATCATGCGAATCGCGATCGAAAGCATTCGTGTAACCTTCTACTAAACGGTCTTGAGTTGAGGTTTTTCATTGAGTTACACTTAGTTCTTAGAACGATTAGAAGTGACAGTTTATTTCTTAATTGAGCTTAATGATTATGTAGATTTGCACGTGAGATTTTACTTTTAAGTCATAATAAGATTTGCGTAGGCTTGCAAATCACTATTCCTCATAATTAATGTTGTGTACGGCTTGAAACACGTCTAAATTTCGACTTACTTTGTAGTCGACTAGTTTCGGACAAATTTGTTGTCCTTCATCAGGATGAGTCAGATGGAGTGCGGCAGGACGCACCACCACCACCACCCGACGCGGCTTCCGCGCCCTCACGTCGCCAGTCACGCGCCGAGGCTCGAGCCGCTCGCCTCTGCGTATCGCGCGTCTGACTCATCCTGATGAAGGACAACAAATTTGTCCGAAACTAGTCGACTACAAAGTAAGTCGAAATTTAGACGTGTTTCAAGCCGTACACAACATTAGTTATGTGTAATACTCACGATAGTTTTAATTTTCATACTATTCCTCATGTTTATTAAATTGTCCATATATATCCAGTAACGTTGTTTGCAATTTGGTATTTTAAGTGAAATCCAGGCCCGACATACATCTGTTTTAGGATATCAAAGATAGTCTTGTTAAGTTATTATAAAAAAAACAAACAAGTGCGACTTTCACTTGTGCACAAAGGGTTCAATAGTAGGGTATAATAGTTCGTCTGATACGAAAATTGAAAACGTCTTAAAGAATTTATCCTGTTTTTTGTTGATTTTTTTTTCATTATTTATCAATTTTACGATTTTTCCTTAACACTTATGTGTTCTATGCGTCTTGCCAAATTTCATGGTTCTACGGGAAGTACCTACCTTTTTTAACTATTCATATTCTATTCCGTTGGGAAGTAGCCAAATAATTTTGCTGTCCATTTTATAGCGTTAAGAAAGTCTGTTTCTTTCGTTTTGTAGTAATCGTAATGATTATAATATAAAAAAAAATATTTGCGAAGATTGAGAATAAAGTGATTTTTTGTGAGAAAAAAATATATGTTTGACTCTAAGTATTAACTTACAAAATAGCGTACAGTAATGTTTGGTATCACTTCTTGTATTACGAGGTATAGGTCAAGTTTCTCAAAAAATATTGCGTGAAAGCATTTTGTTGGAATGACGTTGCATTTTAAAACGTTTTTTGTTGGTTATGGAAATGGGGTTTAGTGGGAAGTGGATTAAAAGTGAATTGCTTTTTATTTATGCGGTACGGTGACCTAGATACAGGAATGTCTGATTAATCATGTCAGCACCTACAAAGGCTTTTATGCCGTTTTTCCAGTACGTATTTTTAGATATTTTTAATTAACTACAAAAAGGAGGTTCTCAATTCTACCATACGTTCTTTTTGTATGTATGTTGTATGTAATTCCGCCAATTGTGAATCGATTTAGATGTATTTTATTTTGTTGGTAGATTATTTTTACTTTAGAGGTAGTTTCGGATAAATTTTATCTAAATCGGTCGCAATAGAAAAATCACGTATCATAAATATAAATTAACTGTAGGTGCTAAGAGGCATCTATTAATAATAATCACACCATCTTTTCAGTCTCTACTGCTAGCTGCTATTGATAAAAAGAATATATATTATTATATTCTTGCTTTTTTTTTATTTAATAACTCTGGTAGCAATACTATGAAACAGTATCATATACTTTAACGGCCTACCCTCTGCAAACATTAGAAAAGCGTTTAAACTCATCAAAACATTTTCTTGTAAAGTCTTGGAATTTTCCAAGCAGAAAACAATTTTATACTTTGATAATTTTATTTCTAGACACGAACAAGTTTTTTTTATATTACCAGACTTACATGCAGACAACAAATATCGCAGATATTAAACTACCATACTATCAAATACAGGAAGCAATATTTCACCCTAAGACTGTGACGTCATCATGGGGTACATCATTGATGAATCACATCCACCCTACTCCTTGGGTGACATGTTTGTACTGACATTTGATAGGTGAAGTAATGCACTATGGGCACATATATCAAAGGGGCAGTAATTGCAAGTATGAAGCTACTGAATGTTGATCCTAAGTATCAAATTTCACTTTAGTATATTTTGTAATTAACCCATGTGATTTAAAAACTCATTTTGTCACTATGCCAGTACCAATTTTGCTTTTGACTCTTTCAAACAAACGCATTCACACTCACAGCCCCACACTAAGTTCAAAGACTTGTATCGTGGGTGCCGGACACATTCACATCACACACATATTACACCCAGAACCAGAAGCACAAATATCCCTTAGGAAGAAATTTGTGCTCCTGCCGGGAATCGAACCCAGGACCCACGGCGCAGAGGGCGGGCACCTGTCCACTGCGCCAACTGGGTCGTCAACAATTTCTTAGATCATAATTGTTTTTTCTAGAGTCATATTAAAGCACAAAATTATCTACTACAGGTCTACCTTCACATATACAAACTGCAGTATCAGATTAATTGGGCTCAAATTTCATAATCCACTGGACGTCCGCAGTTGAATTATTGATTAAACCAAACAACGTTTTATTTATATGTTCGATCATTAATTAGGCTTCGGAAAATTAATAATAACCCATTTAGAGCTTTAAAAGCGCGGATGTAGCTAAATTTTAACATTTATTATGGATAGATAACATGAAAAAAATTATTTCGAATTGGAATTGTTATAAATATAATTTAATTCTATATTTTTGTAAATTTATTCTTAGTTAATGAATAAACAAAACGTTCATTATTATAGTTATGATTGTAAAAGGAATTTTAAGTACTGATATTTTGTTGTTTCAACTTCATCGTGTAACACCACTCTCAATTAACGAATGCCCAGGATCAAAATTAACGAAATAACACATTCTGATATGTCTTCTTTTTTAAAGCTTTCACACTCACGGATCCGCACTAAGTTCGAGGACTTGTACAAATTATGCGAAAATCCTTAAAAATGTAAATATGCCACATGCGAAATTACGTTGCCGCCATATTTTTACTCCAGCAAACGCGCCCCTACATGCCTACATACGCTATGTGATGCCTGTGATGACAATTGTTCGCGGACCGAAGGGCAGCCTGCTCTTAAATTTCATATTAATAAATTTAATATCAAAATCAATGCATTTCTCATTAATTTAAGGATGTATTTTATATATTATGTATATATACAAAATAAATCGTTTAGCTTCTACTTTTATCATCCGAACAGCGAAGTAGTGGAACTCATAGGTATCTTTAAAGTATGTTACATCCTCAACCGCATCTTCACTTTTCATCAGGTGAGATAGTGGTCTATCATAAAAATATATGCATAAACATACTAACACTATAAATAACGAATATCATGCTTCACAGTTTATCGCTAATATTTTTTTCCATTGAGTAAGCAGTGATTTACATTTTTGACTAGCTTTACTTACTATGTACACAATAATATTATTATTTATACCTAGACTAACTTTGAAACGGAGTTTGTATGACACAAGCTAGGACACACTCTACTAGTAAGTATACGTCTAAGTGGCTATCTAAGACGGAGAGCGAAGTGCTGTTGTGGACGTACGGTAATGATATTTACCCAGGTTCTATCCCCTAATAATAAAAGGTAACATCTTGTTTTAGAAAATCAAAGAAAATTTCACTCTAACTATTAGATATTAAAATTCAAAGTTGTTAAGCGCAGATGCGATGGTCTAGGTCATCCCTGCACCACTTGGCACTTTAAAGATTTCTTCAAGGAAAAACTCTCACAATTTACTTGTTTGAAATTCATTCTGACGGCTGAAGTTTGTTTTGCGAAGTAAATAAAAGTTTTAATACTCTAGATTGGCGTTGAAAATGTAAAGATTCAGAGAGCTTTTAGTTGAGATGTCGTTGTGAGTGTTTTGCCTTTTCTTGGACTTTATGTTAATGACATTTTAATTAGTTTAATATCTGTTTGTGTTCGCGTCACGATGATGATAAATATAGAACTTCATTTAAAATGTATAATTAAAATGATTTCTGCTAAATTTGGATCATATTGTTTGCTTCTAAGGAGCTTCATATACAAAGCGCCGCTGCTGCTATCACTGTACACGCGCCCTGTCCGCATATTTTGTTACACTTGAGACCTAATTATATAAAATTATCCCTCTCTCCATCCAAAGGTTGATTGGAAGAGATCGCTTTTAGCGATAAGTCCGCCTATTTTACTTTAGTTTTTTAAGATTACCCCTGTAATTAACTGTTTTTGGTGTACAATAAAGAATGTTCTATTCTATTCTATAGACAAACGACGGCAGCGCGGGGGGAAGCGTCGAAGGCGCTCGCCCGCCCCTCGGCCGCACAACTGGGGCGCTTTGTATATCATGTCCCTTACTTTCGAATATCAAAATGTTCTACATGAGATAACATAAGATTGGTCATAACATCTATCAACAGTGAAAATTAATTGAATTAGGCGTTACTTTTCGGAAATCCATGACCACAAAGTTAATTTATTATATTCAGTGTTAATCCCGATAAGGTTGTTAGGCTTCAAGCAAGGTACACCGCCTGCTTGCCCGCCTGCATGCCGCGAAATTCCTTTATATCACTTGTACCATTGAATAGTACCTACCACTGATGGTACTAGTGACACTACTTTGTATCTCTAGTAACATTAAATAAAACACTAATGTCTAGTGTTATTGGGATGCGACCTTTAGTATTAGTATTGTAAGAACTCTGACGAACCCTGTTTGACCCTGGGGGATGTGAGCTGCTCGTTATCGTAGTTGGCACCCAACTACGATACTCATGTTCCCCATAAATGTTCCCCAAGGGAAATTTGTGTTTCTGGTTAAGGGTGTGATTGTGTGTGATGTTTCCGATATCCACGATACAAGTCTTGGAACTTTGTGTGGCGCTGTGAGTGTAAACGCGTTTATGTTTTATTTATATATATAGAATAGACTACTCAAAACAACTACTTTTTCCAAAGCCAACTTGTTATCATGCGAACTTCTAAATGGTAACTTTTTTGTAAAATTTTAAATCATTCTATTTTCAAATTAATTAATTTTCTTAATCTCTATGTTATTCCTTATATAATATTTTGTTAGTTATCGGCGGTCATATGAACATTTTCGTATACACCGTTCCATAAACTCATTACTTATTAAAGAAACAACCGTATCGCAGCTATTATCGCGCCGGAAGTGGCGGTTGTGACGCCCTCTAACTACTTCCGGTGACATTGACGTTAGAACCATATAACGGGGAGAAAATGTGATAGCGCTGATAAAAATAACATAATAATATGGTAATATACATTTTTAAATGAATATTAATAGAACAGGTTTATCAAACGTACCTATCCTCTGAAAGTAGGAAAAGGGTAACCTCTGAAAGTAGAAAAAGATAAAAAAAGAAAACAAAAAAAAATGCCATTATTTCTAGAAGTAGAAATAAAACTTACCTTTGTAAATGTATATTTAACTTAATTTGTTATTTTATATTGTCGATTATTGCACGTCACTTGTATCTAACTAACAAACAAAAACGTGTGAACTAAAGCCGAAATGATGATAAATCGACCTTCAGAAATAAAATGAGCAAATCGTTTTGCTAAAAAAGGCTCCGAACTTTGTCGGCGAAAAAAAAGGCGGAACAAACAAAAAAAAAAAACCTCTGAAAGTAATTAGTAAAAGCTGCTGAAAAAAACGCTAGATAGTGGGATTATTTTCTTGGGGTGGGATTATTTTAGTGGGATTATTTGAACATCCTATGCCATTTTAGCTTAAAATACGCTACTTCTTTTATAATTCGTAAGACAAAAGGTATAAAATATGGCGATGTTAAAAAGGCGTGCTTTATTATTTCAACCTCCAGGGAATTTCGCTGCACTGCACCACACTTTTTTTCATATGCCTTAGTATTGAAAGGTTAGTAGTTTAAAGGCTTTGAAATTTATTTATTCCTCCGATTTTATAAAGAATCTTTTTCATGGGCGAAAATGGGTTTATTTACTGCTAATCTAAAAGTAGGTATTCTACGTCATAATTTATTACAAATGTAATTTAATTGAAATAGTATATATTTTAATTTTTATTTCACTGTTACACGACGCTATAATGACGCCACGCTAAATAGATCGTACTAATTCATATTATTGAAAAAAAACATATCAAGTCAATGTATTGAAAATTAAAAAAACCTGACTGTGAGAAAATTAGATTAATTACTCTTAATGTAATTTTATGTAATACCCTTTTAATTTCCTACATTCTGATACCGATAGGTTTGCTTATTATTTTATTTTATCGAATTACTATTTTGCGCCGAAAATTCGACATCTTTTTTCTAACACCTATCTAAGGATACTTGGGTCTTAGAATGATTATAACGATACCTTAATTGTTGATATCTAAAAATAAAAGTAGAAATAATAAAAAACAAAGGGTTGCACTCCGGGAGTGCAGGCAGAAGTGAAAACTTGAACATTTTTTGCCGCGCGGTAGAAAGAGATGGGTATATTATTTCCTCTCCTTTGTCTTATAAATTTTCGATCAGGTCACGTGTCCTGACGCGAGTTTAACATTTTTTACCCATCCCAAAAAAACGTGCACAACGCCGCTAAAGAAGTTTTCACTTCAAAAATAAACATACATACAAGATACGCGCGAAAAACTTAACCCTTCCGTAGCAGTCGTGTAAAATAACAAACAGCTGAAGTGTAATGTTCCATAACCACTTTTGTGTACTCCAACAAATCTTTCTCCCATCTTCGGAACTCATAAAAAATCTGGTAACACATGACGCTGTATCCGGGAAACTCTTTTGCCAACTTCTTATATGCTAATGTTGGGATAAGCCCTGCAAGTCCGGGCAACTTTGTTGTTCGAACTATCCTGTTGTTGGTTAGGGGATTTATCTTCGGCGTTGTAAGGAAATATATTACTAAAAAGAGTGATATGGTATATGACTTTTTATTTAGGCAGGAGCCTATAACTAGTGACCCATAAGACAATTATTGCAATGACATATATAGCAATTACTTTCAATCATAATCTCTGTATAACTGTTAATATGTTTTCAGACTTAATATAATATAATAAACTAGCGATCCGCCCCGGCTTCACCCGGGTGTGATAAATGAAGAACCGCTCGATTTTGAGCAAACTTCACATACACATAAACCATCTACTAAATAGTCCGAACAAAGCCTAAACATCTGGTTTGGATAGGTGAGCCCGTTCTTGAGTTATAAAATTACAACGAAAAGTGGCATTGATTTTTATATGTATATAAATATCCTCCATTTAATCAACTGATTGAATGAGTTTCACTCTATAAATTATTTCCTTTAATTTTTTGTTCATTTTAGATCATTCGTGTATTTGGATATAACCCTTACTACTTACTTATTTATCGAGATTTAACAAAACTTAAAATCAATTTTTTGCAAGCGGAATAGCTTACCGTCATAATATACTTCTCCGCTAGATTCGTCCTTATTTGCAATACTATACAATAGCATACTATATAATAGCATACGTTCCGTAATCGCCTGTGATGACAATTATTTGATGATTTACCATTTGGTCCTTGTAGTTATGAAGCACTAATGAATATAAATTTAATTAATACAAACTACTTAAGGGTTCAAAAATTGCGAGATTTACAACTTGGTACCGTAGATTAAAAATAATATAAAACATCTGTTCAATTAACACTAATACGGAATACACCCATCATGATACTAAACTGACATTATGATGCAAAATCGTTATATATCATCCAATAAAGTAAATATCTTTTTAATGTTTATTACCCGCTGAATTTAATTTTATTACAGACGACACTTTTTATAAAATACTTCCCTAACAAATTTCTACACTCTAAACACATGCTTATTGATTCTTAATCTATGAATATTTTAATAATAATATATAATAAGAATAATCTACCAGTAAATTTGAAAATTATACTCACCTGGCTCAACACTCTGGATTAAGATGAGGAAATTTTGCATATTAATTTCTATTTAAATAAAACCAATACACACACTCACACACACACAACCCACACACTCACTGGTCATTTATATTAGTTGTAAACTAACCCTTAGCATAATTATCGTTATATATCGTCCAATAAAGTAAAATTACCCGGATGACCGAGCTTTGCTCGACTGAAAAAACGGAAAAACGACGTTTTCTAAAATTAAAACCTAGCTTGATCGATTTATCGCCCTCCTGCCTCGAAACCTCCTGCATACAAAATTTCATGAAAATCGTTGTAGCCGTTTCCGAGATCCTGATTACACATATATACAAGAATTACTCGTTTAAAGGTATCAGATATCTTTTACCTGCTGAATTTAATTTTATTACTGACGACGGCGCTTTTTACAAAATCCTTCCCTAACGAATTTCTACTTTAAATTTAATAAGGTATATTTATTTTATATAGGATTTAACTATTTTCCAGGATAGTTCGCTTCACCTGAGCCGCTCACAAAGTAGGCGAGCAGCTGCAGGGACGACCTGAATCCTTCAAAAACCGGTTCGCCCTATAAGGACATTGCCAAGAGTTACCAAGGCCCAATAATTTCCTTACTCAATAGATTGAGGCACGAGTATTTAACAATCAGCGAGCGCTGAGCTCGAGTTCAGCGAACGAAACGATTGCGAGTTTTAACGCCTCCCAGCGCCATCTAGTTTACTGTTTCAGAACTAAAATAGCGCGCTGTTATTCAAATGTCTTAAAAATATCTTATTACATTATTAATAAAACTAAACATCTGAATATTCATTTGGATTGCGTGTTACGAACTTAGAAGTATTTTTGCTGTATTACATTGTATTTACATTATGAAGTAGTAATAAGGAGTTATAGCGTTCGATTCGGCAGGACAAAGTTTTCAGTGTAATTACAGGGTTTAAAGAGATTTAACATTTAATATCTTAAGGTGACAAGCGCAATGCTTTGCTGCGCATGATTTTGATCTATGTAATTTTAGTAACTGTTGTAATAGGCAAGCGTGACGCTCACCATCAGACGAGCGACTTGCTCGTTTCTTAATTACATCAAAATGTTCCATTTTGTATTATTTTCCCTTGTGATTCTTCGAGTGTTCGGAAGATGACCATAGAAAATTCAAATAGAAAAATAAACCCATCGAGTTCAAGCTCGTTTGAATCGTGTTGACACGTTATCTGGTCATATTTATGACTTTTAAATTTAGTCATTTTTATTTACAACTGGTAAAAACTTGATCTTATATAATATAAAACCTTTTAAAGTATTACTTACTTGTTTCCGAAACTTTGTATTACTTGTTGACGGATCAGAAGAGTCCAAACTCAATGGGTCTATCTCGTTTAGTTCAGAAGTTCCTTAGTGCCATCTTACGTCTCCATCGACAGACAGCTCCATCATTGTATTTTCACCGAAGATACATACTCGTAAACACACCACATTTGAGTCCAATCGGACATCGAGAAGGGGGTCTAAAATTAAGCTTGCCAGATTTTAACACAAACATACAAATAGACAGACTACGGGACAGGTAAAACTAAAAATAAGTAATGATTGTCTAAATACAAGTAATAATTGTACTTATATAGTTCTAGAAACAACTATACATTATGATCTAAGTTAATAGACAGTACATTTGATTAAATAAATAACATTTAAATTCAAATTACTTAAATGACGACGAAAAACTCCGCGGTCTCTGATAAACGCAATATAGAGTATTTCAAGTGATTCTTTTGATATTTTTTCGAGTGTAAAATTCGCTTACGTTCCATTTACTTTCTGCTTAATGAAATTCCCAATACAGTCCTTTCGGTTTACTGAGCGCCCACTGATGCGATTAAGGGATATTGGAAAAAAATATTTAATAACGTTAATTTATTCAATTAACCAAAATTTATTCCGTTACGAAGTGACAAGAGAACTTCCATTTTTTTTTAATAAGTAGACAATTTATTACTAAGCTGTACCAAGGGCTATGCTCGCGTTAGTCAAGAAACTTGGTAGAGATCGCTATTAGTGATAAGGCAGCCTGTTTGATACATTACATGCTTGTTTATAATCTTTTCTCAAAAGTGGATCAATAAAGAATTATTTATCTTCTATCTATCAAGCTTAAATATTGCTTTACTATGTCAAATTCTATAGGGACAAAACAATTCGCATACCACATTTCATCGGACTCTGTTGAGCTATTGCTTACAGAGATAAATGTAACTCATGTAAATATAGTTTTCAGTTTTATAGGACAATTCAACAACAATTTTATAGAATAAACAACCTACTCGCTCCTATAAATTATATCCTACTTAAAGGGTTTGCTGGAAGAAAACTCTGTGAAGGGTTAAGCTTACCTTTGTACATCTTTTGTTATGGCCTTATTGTAAAATTGTTTATCAATGTGTGTACAATAAAGAATATAAGTAAGACAATTCAATCGCCAAGCAGTAGTGTGCAAATATTACTGCCCTTATTTTTTTTATTCGACTGTTTTTTTTATGTGTGTTACTTCATATCTTCTTTCGTCGTTCGCCGATTTTGATGATTATTTTTAATTTGAAAGCTTGTGCTTTCCATGTGGTCCTTTATAAAGTTTAATCAAGATCTGATCACTGGTTTTTGAGTTATCGTCAATAATGCGTGTTTAGTACATCTAAACTGATCAACGTTCCGAAAATAAAGCGGCAAAGTCGGTTTTTTTAAGCTTTGCTTACGTTTATTTAATATCCGTATGGACCGTGTCTTTTACAAAACAGAATATGATACTTGAATCAATCACTGTAACTATGGTATCACCGTTCGCCTTAAGGCCAGTCCTCTCATTTATTAAAAAGGGGGTGACCTACGATTTGCCAGCACCCCTGTATTATAATCTTGACAATGCCTGGAGGCAATCGATTTCCTCCGACAGATTGAAATGGAAAACAAAGGTATTGGCAATAGACGTCATTTCTATTGGTAGACGCTTTTATGTGGATTATTATTTGATTTGGTGACGTCATAAATTGACTGTTTAGGCTTCGCTATTTAAACCCATGCAGTTGTTACTGAGATTCAAACCAAGTATGTTTGAATGCCAGTAACAATATACACATGCATACCTACTCTTTTGAATAATAGCAATGAATAAATAATTTATAGGAAAAAGTTGATATTTAATACTTTACTGTAATTCACTAGCTTCACACACAAAACAGTTATTATTTTTATTTAATATTAACTTTTTTTAGTTTTAAATTTATACATTATATTTTAACAAAAATTTAATTAGTTTCAGCTTAAGTGTTGCCATGTTAATTATTTTCACTACTTATGGTATTCAATTTTTTTAGTAAATTCTACCGAGCCCTTAAAATTTAGTAATTTTTCAAATTATGTTATTTTCTGTGTAATTTTAATATTTCCTATTTTCTAGTTTCCGCGACACAAGCATTTCAACTTCATGGAGATTCAGATGGATTTAAAACTATTTGGACCTTGTTTCTACTGTTTTTACTGTATTTTATATTAAAATAACAGACTACACATACTATTAAAAAATCCAGTCGAACTGAGAACCTCCGCCGTTTCTGAAGTGGCTTTAAAAAGGTTCGCTATCCCTGCCATACAATGAGCAAGCAATCATATTACAATATTGACACCATACTTACAACATTTTGATTTATTAAAAATAACCAATTGTAAAGAAATGCTTTAGCATCAAAACATTGTTACATAATGACGTAATATCCCATCCGATTACGTCAAATAAGAGGCTGGAATGAGGAGCAATCCAGAGACTAAACAGCGGAACCAATTCCGAGCTCATCCGTGTTTGTCAAAGTGCTTCCTGTGACGCTACTAGGGGAACTCGAACTTGATATAAATATATTTTGGAGTACAGCGTGACTTGGCCCACCCACTAAGAACACGTCGTTATGTTGTCAAAAATATCAGGATATATATTTCTCTATATAAATATTAAATTCGATATTTATATTGACTGCCAAATTATTTGCTTGTTTTTGAAGTCATTTTATTTTTGTGCTAATTCATGTCGATGTGTGATAATTATAATTTTGTTATCGCTTCAAAATAACATTGTAACGGCATAAATATAAGTATTGCTAGCAAAACATTTTTATAAATTTTATCACGGCCCTTATATATATTTGTTGTGGGTCTTCCAAAACCTCTCAACCACACTATACACTGGTTTGAACACTTTTTCTCAAACATAACGACTTTATATGAACATTCTAGAACTAACATATTGCACAGTGGCAACAGTAAGTTCCAAAATCTTGACTCAATATCGGAGTCAGTATTTTATCGACCGACTTCAAAACAGGAGGTTCTCAATTCGACTGCATGTTTTTTTATGTACTTTTCGCGATATCTCCGGCAATTATAAATTGAATTCGATATTTTTTTGTTTGGTAGAGTATAACTTCAGAGGTGGTCCCATATAAATTTTATCGAAATCAGTCTAGCCAAAACCGAAACATAAGCGATTATGTCGGTTTTTTTTAAGCTTTGCTTGCGTTTCAATTATAACATTGTTGTTTTTATACAGAAACACAATTTTCCTTCCTAAGGAACGTTCTTGCAGCTGGTGAACTTGTGTGTGATGTAAACGCTCCGGTACCCACGATACAAGTAAGATACTGTAAGCGTAATTGCGTTTATTTTTACATTCAAAACCTATTAAGCCTTTAAGTATTTACTTTTATTAAGGCGTCCAGATTCTTAAACAACTCAATCATCAATCAACAAATTCAAAACTTGCAGTCGTAAACAACTAGTAATTCTAACTACAGCCAAGGTAGAAAACTGAGCTTCCTTTGAAACTAAAAACCGGAAATTGCGACGCGTCTCGTCGCGTCTTCAATGCCTTGTCGTTCCTCATTAGTGGTTCAAATTAAACCACTTGAAAGACAGCAGCCAAGAAATATGACAACGTTATGAAAATTATATTTATGATTAACACTGCTGCTTTGATTATAGAGAAACTAGCTGTACCCGGCATGCGTTGCACTGCTACGTTTAGAAAAAGTATTTTACCTCTTTCACGTTTATACTCCCCTAGTACTTTAATACCGAACTAACAACTTTTTGAATATTGTTAAAATGACTATTAATAATTAAATGCAAGCAAATCTTAAAAAAATACCGACTTCACCGCTTTATCTTCGGAACTTTGATCAGATTAGATGTACTAAGCACGCATTATAAACAATATTTCAAGAACTGGTCATAATTATCGTGATCAAATTCAAAGGGACCAATTGGAAAGCATGATATTTCGATCAAAAAAATATTTTTTAAATCGATTCACGTGGAAAGTCCAGAAACTTCCCAAAAAAGGAGGAGGTACTCAAGTCGTCTGTATTTTTTTTATGTTTGTTAGCTCATAATTTAGTTCTACGTGAACCGATTTTTAAAGTGAATTCGGTTAAAACAACTAAAAATAGAGCTTCCTTCCCATTAGCAAAACAAATTATTATGGTCTCCGGGAATCTCATTAGTCCACTCCAGTGGAAAATAATGCAGCAGCTAAACTCATAAAAAGTGACTTTAAATCAACACGCCACGAACAAAAACTACATTTACATACATTATTTTCTCTGTGCGGAGTTTACAAGAACAATGAAGTCTGCGCAGTTTTCTTGAATAAATAGAAAAGAATTTAGTTCAGTCGAAGCTAATTTCACGCCTTTTATGTTAATTTTGAGGTTTTTTACGTGGTGTATTTAAATATATATTTAAATCTTTTTTGTTTGCTGTGTGTGAACTGCCCGTTGGCTAAGTTGAGTACAGCCGGTATCGGATTCGAGTCTCGATGGAAACGCAAGTTTTCTCCCCAAGGGAAATTTGTTTTTTTGGTTCTGTGTGTGTAGTGTGAATGATTTCGGAACCAACGACACAAGTGATTGGACTTAGTGTGGGGCTGTAAGTGTGAAAGCGTTTATGTCAACTTAATTTTTCTATGATAAGTTAATTTGACCACTATCTCAACTTAAGAGATGATGTGGTCGGGAATGGTCAACATTTTAGGCCCTTTTGATTTATTTTATGATGATTTATAGTTTCATTGACAATAAAAGTCTCAAAATCCCCTTTAAAATTAATCTCGGTAAGTGTCTTGATTTTTTCCCTCCAATCATTTTGAACGGAACGAATCTAAATAGAGTGTACCATTTAAATATCTAGGACATTTCATTACCGACGACCTTAAACACGATGTCGATATAAAGAGGGAGCGTAGAGCTTTGGCGGTTTGCGGTAATATGCTGGCGCTTAGATTTGCCCGCTGTTCAGACAAGGTCAAAATTAGGCATATTATCAGGGTCTGTACACGAGCGGTCTGTGGTTAAGACATGCCAAAAAATCGCTAAGCACTCTACGTATACAGCATAAAAACATTTTCAGGATGATGTTGACTTCCCCGTTATTGCAGTGCCTCCGAAATGTTTGTGAAAAACCGAACTGACAGTTTTTCTGCCGTCATTCGGAAAAAAGCAGCTTCTCTTTTAAGGAGGGTGTCAGGGGAAGTGACAACATCATACTAGAAACTGTAGCAGAAGATCTGCTCGCGCCTGTGCTGAGGCATTTCGTGCGGGTTATGACAGAAGTTGGAGATACTCACTCCTCTGGTTACCAATCGCACGGAATGCTGCTCAAGAACTGAATTAATTAATTAATGCAAGCGATGTTTCAAATTATATTTGATTTTGTAGGTACTAACATACATTTAAGTTCTTTTTTTACTCACAAATGGATCATGTTATCCGAAATAAATATATTTCCATTTTTTTATTAAAAGGGGATTTTTATAGGGGATTTTGCCTCTAACCTTCATTATAGTAATGCTATTCTTGTAAATATATATCCAGTCACAGTATTTATAACCTAAATCAAAAGTCATCAGATCCTCTCGCAGCTGGTACAATTTTCAATTATAAAGGAATGCTTCACGATATACTCGTAAGCAGCAGTAGTTTTTAGCCTTGGAAGAATCGACTCGTGTAATGTAAACAATGTTTAATTATACAATTAATACCTGAGCATAATAAATAATCACATAAACGAACGAAAACGCTTTCACACTCACAGCCCCTCACTAAGTTCAATGACTAGTGTCGTAGGTGCCGGAAACATTCACATCACATACATAAGCACTACCAGAACCAGAAACACAAATTTTCTTTGGTGTGAAAACATATGTTCCCGTCGGGAATCGAACCATTAACCCCTGGTTAGAAGGCGAACGGTCACCCCACTAAGCAGCAAACCCAACGGGCAGTTCGTAATAATACTAATATTATAAAAAGTTTGTGTTTAAGTGTGTAAGTATGTTTGTTCACGCTTTAACGGCTGAACGGATTTTGATGAAATTAGGAATGTACATAGCTTATACCTTGGATTAACACATAGGCTACTTTTTAACTTGATCAACGCGAGCGAAACCGCGAGGCACAGCTAGTTTTTTATAATTATCTTGACATCTAATTAGTGCATTTAAATAGTCTTGGGACGTGTAATAAACATAGATACTAGATGGATAACAAACACCTAATTACGTATGTGCATACCAACAGCAATTTACCGGATTCCAATCAGTTGTTGACACCTGCATCAATAGATCGATGCTTGTGTAGACTACTCAACTCAATTAAGTCTGTGAGATGTATACCTAGTAACATCCAACCATATACATACGCCAGTTAGGTGATGCTATAGAATACGGAGATAAATACTAATACTTAGTTGAGAAACTTTATAAGAAATACGAGGTAAAAACGAATTATGCGATGGACGGCGAGAATTGCGAAGCATAAGTTTCAATTCTTTTTCGCAGGCGAAGATTGTAGACCGTGAGCCCACTGCAAGGCACCCTATCACATACAATACAATACAATAACTCTTTATTGACACCAATAATAAAAAGTACAGAAAATAAATCTATATATATAAAAGAAAGTCGTGTTAGTTACTCCACTTATAACTCAAGAACGGCTGAACCGATTTAGCTGAAAATTGGCAGGGAGGTAGTTTAGAGCCAGGAGAAGGACATAGGATACTTTTTAAGAACGTACATTTCTTTAATTTTTTTTTTTACATTTCGACATGCTTTCCATTTTCTCATACGTCACTCGGATTTGGTAAAGTACTAAGCAAACATAAACATGAAGGTTGTAATAATATAGTCACGTGACATAGTAACGCATGCCAGGTATGGCTTCCTAAATAAGCACATTCATTGACTGTTAGGCGGAACGAAGGTCGCCGGGACAGCTAGTTACTAATAAATACGTACAATGGGCGGTCTTATCGCTAAGAGCGATTTCTTCCAGACAACCTTGGGATAGAAAATAATAATACAGATAAGCAGGGATGGTAGTGTGGTAAAACTGAGATTAAATACTAAACAAACTACATAAACACTACATATACATATACACATATAATTATCCTTATACATATCTAATATATAAATACAATATCATATACCATAATAAATATACATACACTTGCATAAATAAATTAATACATACAAACACATCCATACAAGTGAGCAAAAAAAAAAACTTATTCTACGATTCTCATAAGATTAAAGAATATATTCATCCAGTTTGTAGAGATAGCAGACACTTAGTAGGTTCAAAGATTTTTGGTCGGCCTGAGCGCAGCCTGGCCCATTTTGCAGTATAGTTAAAAAAGTGCGTCAATTTTACCCTCAAAAGTATCTCATCGTATTAAAGGATAAAACCAGTCTGTAGGGCTAGAAGCCATTGTACAAAGTTAAAAAAACATGGACGGCCAAGTCCTCCTATCTTGGCACGTTTGACCGACCAAATTGATGGTGCCAAAAAAAGTATATAATATCTCATCGTACTAAAGAATGAAAATAACGCAAACGATAGAGTAACTGAAGCTGATCAGATATGCCTTTTTTTTTTTTTTTTTTTTTGTGGGGGGGAAAATGCCTTGCACTTCCCTTCCTTCCCAGGGGTGAAGGAAAGGGGTATGTGGGGCTCGAACCCACTAAAAACCCCCCCGTGAGCAGTCCCTCGCCGAAATGGGGCAAGATAGGGTCGCGTTAGCAGTCACTATCTTGCCCTGGCGGTAGGCCCGGGTGCAAAACCGGGCCACTGCGCCCGAGTAGGGGTGACCTTGCTCACCAAGGCCACCCCTCAGACGTGTGGGGCCGTGCAAGCCGGTGGTGAGCCCCCTGGCTCTCCACCAGTGGTCCCACTACAGAGGAGGAGAGAGGAGGCGGGCGAACTGCCTCCTCCTCCCTCCCGTACGTCTACGCCGGATCAGGTCAGACTGAGGGTCGACCTCTCTGGCCCGCTCCGCGGCCTCCTTCTGCGCCATCACCGCTTCGCAGAAGGAGACCACCGCCTGCCACGATCTCTCGCTGCCGAGCATGGCGTTTACTACGCTCGGCAGGGAGAGATCTCCACCTATACTCGCCAAAAGTGTGTGCCGCTGTGGGCCCCATGCGGCACACACTTCCAGCGTGTGGAGCGCCGTATCCTCCAGCGCTCCACATTCGTGACAGGCCGGGGTTGGCTCCCGTCTCGCGATTTGGTGCAGGTACTTTCCGAAACATCCGTGTCCGGAAAGCACCTGCACCAATCGGAAGGTCAGCGAGCCAAATCGTCGCCGCACCCACCTCTGAAGGACCGGGCGGATGGCCTCCACCGTCCTCTGCCCGGGGACCGGTGGCGCTAGGTCCTCCGCCCACCGCCGCAACAGGGCGGCCCGCGCCCGCCACCGCATGCGGGTGACCTCTTCCCACGCTGGGGGGTCACCTCGAGACCTCCTCGCCGCCACGAAGTGGTACACTTCGGCGAGGATCTCCGCTTGGAGCTCCCAAGGTGGGTCACCCGCAAGCACGCACCCCGCCGTCCAAGACACCGTCCGGTACCCGCGTATCGCCCTCGTTGCGATGACCCGCTGCGGACGTCGCAGCAGGGTCTTGTTCCCGCGGTTGAGGGCGTCCACCCAGACCGGCGCCCCGTACAGGGCCATACTCCGGATCACTCCGGAGTAAAGCCGACGACAAGCCGCGCCTGGACCACCTGCATTGGGAAGCAGCCTTCCCAGGGCGGCCGCAGCCCCCACGACTCTCGGGGCCAGCTGAGAAAAGTGGGCCCCGAAAGCCCACCGCCCGTCCAGGATGAGACCCAGATATTTCATCTGGGTCCCAACCCGAACCGAGACCCCGTCCAACTCAATCCGCGTTCCTGGAGGGGGTCCCCCCCGAGGCCCATGGAACAATAAGGCCTCGGTCTTTGAGAGGGCGACCTCCAGCCCCAGGGCGCGTATGCGGCCGACCACGAGAGTTGTACCCACCGTAGCCAACCGCACCGCTTCCCTAAGGTCCCTCCCCCTGACTACGACAAGGGTGTCGTCGGCGTAGCACGCGACCCGCATGTTTGCGGGAAGCGTGCCCCGAAGCACCCAGTCGTAGCCTATATTCCACAGGAGTGGACCCAGCACCGACCCCTGTGGAACCCCGCAGGAGACGCGACGTTGCCTCAAACCGTCGCGTCCTACCACCAGGACCTCGCGGTCGTGGAGGTAGTCAGCCAACAGCCTCCGCAGATACAGGGGCACTCCGTGATAACGGAGCGCTTCCTGTATTGCTCCATGCGGGAGGCTGTTGAAGGCGTTAGCTATATCAAGCGAGACAGCCAACGCCTTTTCACCATCGCTGACCGCATCCTGCGTCCATCCCTTGAGCCAGAGCAGGGCGTCTATTGTAGACCGCCCCGCTCTGAACCCGTACTGGGCCTCGGACAGCCCAGGCCCAGCACCCTCCAGATGCCGGATGACACGGGAAGCCACCACTCTCTCCAGCAGCTTACCCGTATCATCCAGCAACACTATGGGTCTGTATCCGGAAGGGGAGTCGACGGGTCGACCCTCCTTCCGGAGCAGGCACAACCGGCCATTTTTCCACAGCTTCGGGAACCGTCCTGACGTGAGGCATGCGTCGAAAAGCTCCCGAAGTCTGTCACTCATCTCCTCAATAGCAATCCCTAGGACCCGCCCAGGGATTCCATCTGGGCCCGGCGCCGTCCTTTTCCCCCGCAGGCGGCCAACCGCAGTCTCCATCTCCACCTCTGACAGAGGTGGGATGGAGGTCGGGTCTAGCTCTTCAGGGGGGATTGGCGCCATTATTGGGGGCACATGGTCGGGGCTGCTTCCGGGGAAGAGCCCTTCCAGCACCCTGCCCAGAAGTTCTGGCTCCAGGGACTCCGCGATGGGGGCATTCTGGCCCCGGAACTTTTTACGGACAGCCCTATACGGACGCCCCCAAGGATCCCTGTCTAGTCCCTCTAGGGCTTTCTCCCAGGCCTCGGACTTGGCCCGGCCGATGGCCAGCTGCAACTCCCGCTTGGCTTCGCGGTATACGCCATAAAGCCGGAGTTCAACAGCCAGCTCCTCGGCCGACATCTGCTCATTGGTGCGGCCCCGACGCCGCTTCCTGCAGCGGGTGTAGGGCCGCCGCGCCCTCGAGCAGACGGCTCGGAGATTGGCAATTTCCGAGCTCCACCAGTATACCTCTCGGTGGTCGGGGAGCTGTCTGGACCTCGGCATGGCTGAGTCGCAGACTGCCGTCACTGCTTCGCGAAAACGGTCTGCCGCTACATTTACATCCGGGTGCGTCGGGGTGGCAAGCCACGACTGGACGACTGCCGCCTCTTTCGCCAGTTCGGCGTCGAGGCGACTAATCGTCCAGCGCGGGAAATCCGCCTGCACCGTGCGCTGGGACCCTCCCTGGCTGTGGGAGGTGGAGATCTCAAACCTTATGTACTTGTGGTCCGAGAGAGTCTCCACCTCTGACATAACCTTCCAGGCCCGGACACGTGCCGCGGCAGACGGGGTGGCGAACGATACATCCACCACGGACCCCCCATTCCACCGCACGCACGTGTGGACCGACCCTCTATTAAGCAGAGTCAGTCCTGTGGCAACCGCCCACTCCCTGACGATCGAACCCCGAGAGTCAGTGGAAGGGTTGCCCCATTCCCGGGCCTTGGCGTTGAGATCCCCCATGAGGATGACCTGTCGCGCCACCTGCCTCCCTACTGCCGCGGCCAGGAGGTCTAGGAAGGCCTCCAGCGCTGAAACGGTTTTGTTAGGGGAGAAGTACGCGCCAACGACGGCGTACTCTCCCCACTTACCCACCACGTACCCAGAACCCCTCTCTTCGACTGACAGGGGGGGACCGCCACCCGCCCGTCTTACTATGGCAACGCAACCGTCCAGATCCCCAGCCCAGCAGGAATGGGAAGGAACATAGTACGGCTCTGCCGCCACCGCTATGTCTATTTGCCACTGCGCCAGGGTCTGCATAAGCAGGTCTTGAGCCCTGGCGCAGTGGTTAAGATTAGTCTGGAGGAAGTTGTGATGCAGGACTTGATCCATCAGTCAGACATCACAACCTCCTCGCTCACTGACTGGAGTACAACCTCGGGTGCGGTCTGGCTAGAGGCCGCGGAAAGGGCCTGGGTCCTAGCGGCCTTCCCATTCGTCTTCGGGGGGGTGCAATTGCGTGCACCCATAATATGCCCGGAAGGCCGCCCCGTCTCCGCGCATATCGCACATCTAGGCTCGACCCTCCCGCAGTTGGCCGCCCGATGGCCTGTGCCACCACAACGGAAACATAGGTCCCCCCTGTCATCGGTCACGGGACACTGGGAGCGCGTGTGTCCCAACCCCATGCACTTAAAGCAGCGCATGGGACGCGCCGCCAGTGCCACCACGCGCACTGAGCTCCACCCCACTAGGAGCCTGCCCTTTTCCAGCAGCGCTTTGGCTGCTGAAGTCGGGCAAGACACGAGGGCGGAACCGACACCACTTACGCCAGGGCGAATCTCCCCAGCTTTGACCAGCCGGACGTCGCAGCCACCCGCCTTTGCGACCGCCGCCGCCACTTTCTCTTTCGTGGCCGCATCATCCAGGCCCGTAATCCTTAAGTCAGCGGTTTTAACGGGTCTGGCGATGTTGGCCACCTCAGAGAGGACGCCGCGGAGTTTCTCCGCGAGCTTGTCTGCCTTCTCGTTATTTTGGGAGCCAGGAATCTCTAACATCCTGGCTCCCGTTGCCGTCTGGCGGAAACGGAGCCGGTCTATCCCCAGTTCTTGGAGATCGATGCCCTCCTGTGCTTTCTCCATAACAGCGGCGTATGTGACCCCCTTTTCCACGGCTTCGGGCAGGAGGGACATAACAACAGCCGCAGATTTTGGGGGTTTCAGCACCGCCTTACTCTTCGTGGCAGCCGAGGCTGCCGGTTGGATCTTTGCGATTGGGAATCGCACTGCAGGGGCAACCGCAGGTGCGGGATGGGGATGAGAAGACTTTCCCTTTCCCTTGCCTTTCCCCTTGCCTTTCCTCACCACTGTCGCCCAGGTTTCCGCCTGAGCGACAACGGAGGAGGCAGCCTCAGATGTAGAGGTACCTGCAGCCGGTACCTCCAAAGGTATGGTAACCAACTTTGCTGTCTGACGGGCCCGCTTGCCTACCTTGTGGGTAGAATTGCGAGCCGGTGCACGAGCCGGTTTGGGTGGCGCGGTGGATGCCGCTACCTTTTCGGCGTTTTTAACGTCCGCCTTTAAGGGTGGACGGACCGTCGGGGCAGGCAGAAGCCGGTCCTCGATCACAGCGAGTCGGGCATTGAGCAATTGCCCGAACGTAGTAGTCAAGGAGCGTCTCAGCTCCTCTATAATTTCAGAACCCATCAGCAGAGGGGTGGGTGGGACATGCCTGTCAGTGGAAGCGGCAGTGGCGGCAGTAGCCGCCACGGCAGCCTCCGACTTAGCTTCGGCGAAGCCGCGTCGCAGTGCTTTCACCTCCGCCTTGCGAGCCTCAACCTCAAGCCGAAGGCAGGAATTCTCTGCCCTAAGCCGCCGCGTTTCTTCAGCCTCGCTTCTGTTAGCCAGGGCATCAATTACTTCCCTCAGAGTCGATGTGGACCTCTTAAGGCGACCCACAAACTCGCCTTTGAGGTTGCCAGATTTCCTGGCAACCTCCAAAATGCAGGCGAGGCTTTCGCCTGCATGTGCCCTCAGCTCCTGGGCGTTCAGCGTACTAGGGTCACCTACCAACGCACCGGCATCAGACTCACTTTCGGTACAGGTCGCAGTGCCGGTAACGGCAGCGGCTGGCGCCCTCTTGAACCGCCTAGCTCGAAGAAGTTCCTCCAGCTCCCCATCCGACAATGCCGGAGAACTTTTGACAAAGTCCTTCCGGGTTGGGCCCGCTTTGGCGGTTCTTTTTCCCCCTCTTCTGGCCGTGTGCACCTTAGCGGCAGCGGTTCCCTCGGTCTCCGTGTCCGAGTCTAAATACCCGGGCACGAAGAACGAAGCAGACGCCCGCTTTCGGCAGCTGCCCTCCCCTCTGTCTACTTCGGACAAGTCCGACGACACTCCCACACCCTCCATTGAAGTCTCCAAGAGGTCCGCAGGAGGGTAGGAGTGGCCCTGAGAAGGGCCTTTTTCTTCTACGGGAGCCTCTAAGAGGTCCGTAGACGGGTCGGAGGAGGGGCCCTGAAAAGGGCCTTTTATATACCTCCCCGACGCATCCCGCAACTTCGACATCCCGTCACAGTACACAGTTACCGCACGTAACAACTGTGAGGCAGAGTATTAGCCTGTCTGAACACCTGCGTTACCGGGTTCAGACAGTTTCCAGGGGCACCACGTGGAGGTTCTCTGCGCTTATGGGGGAGCCCCCTGATCAGATATGCCTTGGTCAGCCTGACTTAAGCCTAGCACGTTTTCGGATCTGACAACATTTATCTCGCGAATGAATAAATTTACTTTTTTTTTTTTTATGCCTGATAGGTAAGCATTTGACCACAATCTCACCTGATGGAAAGCGATGATGCGGCCGAAGATATGGCATGCTTGCCTAGAAGCTACCTATTCACTCTTGACTTGAAGACTCCCAGATTGTACCGTTCGGGGAACAAAGACGAAGGCAATGAGTTCAATATTTGAAGAAATGGGATATTTGGAGGGTCAAAATGGATAAAATATGCTTGCTCGTGTTAACTGAGATACTTGCTTTTAGTGTGCTGTGCTGTCAACGTTCATTATGTTTGTATTATTAATCGGATTTCAGTATACGGAGTGAATTTTTGAAACGGGGGTTTAAGGGCAGGTACCCTATTCGTTGTGCCTACAGAAAAACGTTCTATAAAGACTATCTTTAACTTTTAAATATATTTTGATCAGCATAAACAGGTTTTAAATATATGTATGGACAGGCAGAAAATTGATAAATTACATTAAAAAAACTAATTTATATCGATCGTGTTATTTATAGGCATTAAAAAATTGTATGGAACAAAATGAGGTGAAGGTTTTAGAACTAGCTAAAAATCGCTAAATATTTTTGGTCTTTATTTCGAAGTAATATATGAGAGAAATTTCCACGTAAGATTGGGTGAGGTTCGGCTCGACCCCTGTTTAACAGGTTTCAAAGCTATACCTCCAGTTGATGCTTATTTCTTGAAACGGCTGTATATTACGAATTTGGCAAATAGTCATTAACTTTCATGTGCCGCTTTGGGATGAAATATGCTAGATGTTTATATACAGATGGGAGAAATACACTCTAGAAGAATGAGACTCAATACGCTCCTTATAGTGACTTTGAGCCACCTAGAATATCTTAGTAGGACATAATGCTAGCCAACCGATTTTGAACCTTATCATACCAGTCCTAACACTCCCAGCAGAATAAACAAACAACCAGGTAAGGGTGACATCATAAGCAAAACGCCTTCCCTAAATTGTAATTTAGCTATTTCAATTAAAGTTTTTCAAACACGAAGGAGACATCATCCATACTTAAAATTAATAAGAGCCCTCTTGCTAACATTTCCCGCCCGCCCAAGCGCCAGCCAAGCGATCCTCAACCTTAAGTTGTATTACATCACGACGATACGACGTCTTTACCATAACTTAATGTCACAAAGTTAATCACATTTATATTATAAATGCGAAAGTTCGTGTGTGTACAAGTATGTTTGTTTTGTCTTCACGCTGTAACCGCTCTGCACGGATTTAGATAAATTCGGAACGTACATAGCTTAAAACTAGTATTATACACACGGGTTAGGTTTGTAACTAATAACGCGAGCAAAGCCGCGGGGATCTGCCATATTTAGTGTTAATCCCGATTACGTAATTAACACTAAATAAATTTACTTTGTGGTTATGAATTTCGTGGAAGTAACGCTTAATTCCAATTCAATTAAATATCTAGATGTAAGAGCGCTCGCCGTGCGAGTGCGAGATGGGACGCGACAGCGAGTGCTCCGCACTCATACTGAAGGAGGCTTCCGAATAAAGCCGAAACAATTGTCGATCTAGACATTGACTAGGCGTAAGTTACGCTAATTCCTGTTTAATTTTTTTTATGCTAGATAAGTAAGGTTTTGGGCGCTATCTCATCTGATGGAAAGTGATGATTCGTCCAAAAATTAAGCATGCTTCCCTAGAAGATACCTATTCACTCTAGACTTGAAGACTCCCATATTATACTGTTCAGGAAATAAAGACGCGGGTAGCGAGTTCCACTCCTTCGCTGTACGGATGATAAATGTAGAAGTAAAACGCTTCGAGCAGACATGAGGTATGTCAACCATCAATGGATGACGTTGGGCAGTTCGTCTTGTGGTCCGATTATAGAAAAGGCATGGGGGAATCAACTAATGTAATTCGAGTGCACACAATTGTAATTAAATAAATGTGGTTTAAACTGGCACGAGAGAACAAGCCAGTTACGATTTAACATAACAGTCGTGTCGTTAGGCTCTAAAG
Source organism: Lomographa bimaculata (assembly GCA_948107665.1). NCBI lineage: Eukaryota > Metazoa > Arthropoda > Insecta > Lepidoptera > Geometridae > Lomographa > Lomographa bimaculata. The sequence continues at coordinate 4,618,178 of OX403586.1, read as the reverse complement.
AGGCTTTTATCGTCGCAGTTCGCTGACGCTCCACAAACAACTCTGATGGAAATTTTAATTCCATCCCGCGATAGGTACCTTGTTTGTTTTAAGAATAGACTGAACTGCACTCTCATAGGAATTTGTTCGTGCATAAACGATTTCACGGTTTTTGCTGAGAATTTGTGTGTTCCTGGTTTCTGGATGCGTTTGGCAAATTTGGATTGCTTTTATTAAATGTATTAAGAATAACTGGACTACTAAGTTAACTTATGGCCGTAATTTAGCAAAACTGGCAGTAAAGTCATTGACTTTCATGAGTGCCTCTTTGGGCCCATATGAATAAACTATTTTTATATACTAAGTTTTGATTTGACTGCTCGCTCGCCTTAAACGTAGACGCTTTCACACTGACAGCCCCACACCAGATTCAATGACTTGTGTCGTGGGTTCCGGGAATTTCGCAACACACCCAGAACCACAAATGTCCCTTGGGAAAGTAAATTTGCTCCTGTCGTGATTCGAAACAAGACTTTCGATGCAGAGAACCTGCTAGCTGCACTAACTAGGTTGTCAATTGTATGAGAGGTCAGTAATTAAATAGAAAGAGATACTAACTACGTCATTTCATTTTAAGTAATAGGAAAAAAATATAAGACAAACTATTATATGTTCAATAACAATCAATTACGTTAATTCCATATGACGTTTCTCTGAGTATTCACCAACAAAACTCTGAAACAAAAACTAACTCATAAAGCTAACAATTTAAGCTATTAAAATTAAGTTAAAATTCTCACGTATACACGAAAATTGTTTTAGTAACCAAGTAGTGGACCTGACCATTGATTTATAAACAAAATAGAGAGGAAATATTATATTTAATATAAATAAAAACAATTACTTATAACACAGTTAATAACATGTCAATGGACGACCTGAAAAAAAAAACGTACATTTTGTTACTAGTAATAATAGTGTACCAAAAAATATTATTATACTTTTATTATTAGTAAACGTATTAGGAATCACCCATTGGCTTATTAGGACTCACATAATAAGCGGTATAATCTGGGAGATTTCAAGTCAAGAATAGGTACCTTCTAATAGGCAAGCATGATACATCTTCAGCGGCATCATCACTTTCCATCAGATGAGATTGTGGTCAAATGCTTGCCTATCGGGCTTAAAAAACCTATTATCTCTGTTTTAGTTAATTATTACATGAACAAGAATAATTTCGCCTGTATATTTCTGATAACTGAATTATTTTTTACCGACTTCCCAAAAAAGGAGGAGGTACTCAAGTCGAATGTATATATATATATTTTTTTATGTGTGTTACCTCATAACTTCTCTCCACGTGAGCCGATTTCAAAATTTATTTTTTAGTTTGAAAGATGTAGCTTTCTTATTAGTCCCATTTAAATGTGATCAAGATCTGATTAGTAGTTTTTGAAATATTGTCAATAATGCCTATTTTGTACGCCTACTTTGACGATGTTCTTGTTTAACCCACTTCAAAGGTTACATCATAACTTCTTTCGTTGTGAGCCGATTTTATTGATTCTTTTTTTATTTGAAAGCTGTAGCTTTTCTTGTGGTTCCATTGAAATTTGATCAAGATCTGATTTCTAGTTTTTGAGTTATAGTCAATAATGCGTGTTTAATACATTAAATCTGATGGTTCCGAAGATAATGCGGTGGAGTCGGTTTTTTTAAGCTTGCTTGCGTTTAATTATTTGGAATGCGATAGTTACTACATTGGTGTGGTCTCCTTTTCTCTTCGTGCTCTAATATAACAGTATAGATATTTAGTTTATTTTGTCTGATTTTTAATATAGACTCTCAGTTAAAAGTTTTTGGAGTACTTTATCTGGTTGTATAAAGTTATTATTTTACATTCAATTAACAATTTGAGTAGAAATATGCGATTTATTACTAAAAGATTTTAATCATTAAAGTTAAACTATCACTTAATCTATTTAAGATTACCCATTTAATTAAATACATACTCGTTAGGTTCTTATAGACTCGTTGTTATAATATCATTTATTGACATTTATTATAGGATACGATTTTGATTCAGAATTCTCTAATTTTTTCTATTGGTTTGCGATCCAGAATATTTTCTAACTCATCATGATAATAGTTATGATGATCTAATGAAGCATTAATAATTATTATTTGTATTATTTCGTACGTATCTGTTCATCAAACTGCCATTTGGTTTATTTGGGCCTTCTAACCGGGGGTATCGGGTTCGATTCCCGGCGGAAACACAAGTTTTCTCCCAAGGAAAATTATTTTTCTGGTTCAGGGTGTAATTGTGTGAGCGATGTGAATGTTTCCGGCACCCACGACACAAGTCATTGGACTTAGTGTGGGGCTGTGAGTGTGAAAGCTGCTATGTTGTGTATTTTTTTTGTTTATATGTAACATCACTGTGCTTCGTTTAGCATGTCGCTTCTATTGCTTAAATTCTCAACGTAGCCCTAAACGTTCGAGTCTGCGTATAATAACATTACTTTTGTTTTCTTAATGTAAGCAAAGTTTGTACAGTTTTGTTTGCACAACCGGGTTCGTGTTCCGGACTCAAATAATTATTTAAATTCACGTAGCCGGAGCTTTTTTCAGTTAAAATTGAATTAATATGTGCTTAGGTCGCTTTCGAGTATCTCATTTGATGAAAGGATAGACGGAGAAACTTTCAGTTCGAAAATATTAATGTTATAATCCAGGTTTTTGTTTGGCTTAGTGGACTAATAACAAGATGGTGTCATTGATTTTATGAATGTAAAATTCTTGATTATTTTCTAACACAGTTGCATAAATCAATCTAACTACTTATTGACGTAAGCTTTTCATACATTGACGTAAGGTTTCCATAGAACTTCTTTCTGGTTTTACTTTTTTTTTCTCGAAACAGTATCCAGTATGCGTTTGTTTAAATCGTTGACTTAGTCGCCGCGATCTCGCGGCGTAAAATCATCTCGAAGAAGAGCATCGTACATGCTCGAATCAACAATTTCGATCAAATGACGTGAGCGAAAGCCGTATTTTAATAATATTGTAACTAATTTATTGGTTTACTAGAATTGCACATGAGCACTATGTGAATAACTAGGAAAAACAATAAACAAAAAAATAAATAAGCTAATAGGCACTTAACCATATATCATATATACGTAATTATCGTAATACTTTATAAAAGAATACACTATTTTATAAATTATCACGATGTTATTACCTAGTTATTCACTAAATCAACTGGTAATATTAATTACTTGCCTATAATATAACTAAATAAGGTATACATTCAAATTTGAGTGCTGTTTTGTATATGTCCACATCTCTTATGTCAAAAGCAAACTTATCAAAGCGTATGGATTTCAATTCAGTTTAAATGAATGCGTTGACTGTTTAGTTTTTATAAGTAATTTTATTTATTTATCTTTGGTGCCAGCACTTATTTGGCTCAATGTATTAGTATATCTATAGTCTTTATTGACAAGATATTCTGACTTATATACTAATTTTCATACAATATTCCAAAATTAATACTATTATTAGTAATGTTACTTATTTGATATCTACATTTAAAAATGTGTACACCGGAAACGGTGGAGTATGTTAGACTAATACTATGTCCTATTTTTAATTACTAACCATACTCTGACAAATAAATACATTTTGATTTGATTTGAATTGATAGCAATTCGGAGAAGCAATGCCCCCAGCATGATAGAATCTCTACCCACTGACTACCAGTGGGTTTGAGCACTTGAGTTACCTTCAAACTCGCTGCCTTGCTTGTAGGTAACTCAGATCTTTGCTGTATAGATATGTATGGTTTTAGTATATTTTTAGAAAATATAGGTAATTGGCCCGTAGTACTAACATATAATGTATGTAATGATGTATACTTACTCAATTTTGAAATTTTGTTACATCTTTTCTATTTTTTCTTTGTGTAACGATGCGTTAATGTCATGTTTGCGTTAATTAGTAAAATACATTGTTTCTATCCGTGAGGACCATTAATTGGCTTCGGCTGTTGGTCTTCCTTGGAAATAAATAAATAAATAAAAAAAGTAATTTTGTGTATAAGTAGATTACTGATACGTAATAGGTTACACAAATAACTCAAAATCAAAATCGTTTATTCACATGGGCCCCAAAGAGGCACTCATGAAAGTTAATGATTCTACTGCCAGATTCGCAAAATTACAGTCATCTCGAGAAGAACCTGACAAGAAACTGGGTTGCGCATTTTTTTCATTCATTTTTTTTAATGATTTCTTAATACACATGCATAATTATATTAACCTAGGTATATATATTATGTAGTCGCTAGAAAGCGCTTGTGCAGTTTGCCCCTATGCATCCTTGTCATTAATATAGTCTATCGCTTTATATTGAGCTTTCTTAATTAATGCCCGTTTTATTACAGATATGAACTTTCCCAATGGTAATTCAGTTAAAACTATTATGGTTTGCCGATTAGAGCTATGTTGTTATAACTTTTTATGTAAAAAAAAAACATTACCCAGGGAAGGAAAATGAAACACCGCAAATACCGTCTACTGCAAATAAGCAAACCGCTTATTTAAGCTTAAGTATTCATTTCCAGAAAACGCTGTTTCAAAATAAGCCCAGACACAGTTTACGTAGCAGATCCACTTTGGCTAGGATATCCGCAGTTTTCAGGATTTTTACCGGATTTTTGGCAACCGTTCAAATCTACTTACCTTTAGTGCCTAGAGCAATTTAACTAAGTTTAGATAACGTCGGTTTTAGGGATCATTAACTGGAATATATAGTGCTTTAAATGTACTTTTCTCACCATTTTAACAAATATCAAGTCGTGTCCTCGACCACAGATTATATACTAAATGGTATAATCTGGGAGTCTTCAAGTCAAGAGTGAATAGGTTATACTAAACGATATAATATGGGAGTCTTCAATTCAAGAGTGAATATGTACCTTCTAGGCAAGCATGCTACATCTTCGTCCGCATCATCACTTTCCATCAGGTGAGATTGTGGTCAAAGGGTTGCCTATCGGGCATAAAAAAAAATAGCGGACAGCGGGATGCCAGCGGTGACAACCATTTTTCTACCGACTTCACAAAAAAGGAGGAGGTACTCAAGTCGACTGTATATATTTTTATTATGTGTGTTACCTCATAACTTCGTTCCACTTTGAATTTCTTTTCTATTTGAAAGATGTTGCTTCCCAATTGGTGCCATTTAAATTTGATCAAGATCTGATCAGTAGTTCTTGAAATATCGTCAAAAATGCGTGTTCAGTAATCAGTTCATCTAATCTGATCAAAGTTCCGAAGATAAAGCGGTGAAGTCGGATTTTTTAAGCTTTTTTTAAATTATTTATACTTCTAGAGTACCTACCTCTTACGAAGTTCCCTATTTTAATTACAATCTAGCCAAAATATGGCTAATTAGTAATTTAACTATAACATAAACTGTTATAAGTATGACAAAGAAAGTGTCCCAATAACCCATGTAACGGCGCAGAGGGAATTATCGTCATATTTTCTGTTATTAACGATTTCTCAACTTCTATGATAACTATGGAAATTTCACTGAAACAGTTGCATTGTGTAATGAACATCCGAATCATCGTCATATTTTTGAGGGAAAATAATATCCGAGCTCGTTAGTGCTCCGCTGCGAATAAAATATTACTAGTTAAGGGTGAGTGGATGCCACGGCGACGAGGGCTCTGTCAGAATTAAAAAATTGTAGAGCTAGTAATTAACGTAGAGTGAATCCACAGCTTTTTGATGAAAGCTGTAGACTGGGGACAGGAGTAATGCAGCTAGTCCATTTTCATACTTCTCAGGCCAATAACATCAGTCATAAATCTCACCTTTATATAATTACTAGCCGTGCCCCGCGGCTTCGCACGCTATTATCAAGTTAAAAAGTAGCCTATGTGTTAATCCTAGGTATTATCTATGTACATTCCAAATTTTATCCAAATCCGTTCAGCCGTTAAAGCGTGAAGAGGGAACAAACATACTTACACACTTACACACAAACTTTCGGATTTATAATATTAGTAGGATTAGTAGGATAGTGATAAATTTAGAAAGGAAAAAAATATCGCTTGAGGCTGAATTTGAACCCGCGGCCATAGGGTGTCATGCCCTATTGCTCTAACCGCTGAGCTACTCAAGTCCTGCCTGAAGCGTTGCCTGTAGTAGTTTCTATAAACTGTTTCGGTAGATGACATCATACGTCCCCGTAAGACGTTAATAATAAGAAAAGGTTAATTTCGTCGCTTCAGGCAGGACTTGAGTAGCTCAGCGGTTAGAGCAATAGGCATGACACCCTATGGCCGCGGGTTCAAATCCCGCCTCAAGCGATATTTTTTCCTTTCTAAATTTATCACTATAGTTCTTCCTAGAATGGCTTATGCTATATAAATAAAATCTTTACATAATTGTCTTGCAGCGTGAATATGTCTATTTTGATTCATATTCACTGATTATAATGTTGCCTTAGACTTTGACTGTTTACATAACAATTTGCGATATGGGTAAGTTCTTTACTTCGTTATAAACGAGGAAATAGAATTATGATCGTTGGTTTGGAGGGCACGTTAATCTGTCGGTTCTTGTTGATAGTCGTTAGACAACAGTCATCAGGCCATATCGGATGCCTGAAATTCTGACACTAAGACTGCCCACTAGTCTATACGACAAGCAAGCAACTATTTGCTTATTTAAAACTATTTGAAATAGTTTAAAGTTATATATGTTGTTTTTTAAATGACAGAACCCTAACATAATCGCAAAAACCCGTTCTGCCCAATAAAACAGCGGGGGATTATTCCGTAAGCCACTCGTTATTCGTGGAAAACTTGTTGGGGATCGTTCGACTTTATTTGCAGTGTACTCGAACGTATCCAGTTCTTGCCGGATTCCACTGGATTTTTCGGTGTTTGTGTGATCAGTGATCACCCAGGTGCAGTGGACGTGAATGGCTTAATTCAAGCGCATTTGTGAATGTATTGTCGCTCATACTCTGTATCTACGTTAGATGTCTGTGTGTTTATTTGTATATTCATTTATTTCTTACCATTTAGTAAATTAGTTCTTGTGAAATACCCGAGTTAAAAAAGACATTGATAGAGAAAAAAAAAGATAAATAAACATAAACATAAACGCTTTCACACTCACAGCCCTACACTACGTTCGATAACTTGTGTCGTGGGTGCCGAAAACATTCACATCACACACATAATCACAACCAGAACCAGAAACACATTTTTTCCTTGGGGAGAAACCTTGTGTTCCCGCCGGGAATCGAACCCGATAGAAGGCGAACGCTCTATCAACTAAGCTAACGGTCAGTTAAATAAATAAAGATAATATGTGGATATCGATTGAATTTAGACATATCTCATCTTTTTCTTTTGACTTCCATTACGAAGTTTTGTTTTTTATGAAGAGGATGGAATATGTTTTTTTTTTTTGTTGTAAATCCTATTCTAAAGGCTGCGTCACACAGGACGCATTTAGTTCGAACAGATCGACGACGTGCGGAGATGCGGGCGCGTGCACAGCTGTACAGAAGGCGACCGCACCTGCGTCCTTAGTACTACTAAATGTACACACACTTTTCACATGTCACTCTTCACACATGTGTGTAATATTAGTGTGATTATAATTGTTTTAAAATGTAACAAGCATTCATAAAAAACCTTCATCAAAATTTCTATTGTGTTTCTTTAAACATACAATCATAATCATATTATATACATACCTATATAGAAAATTTACAAGAATATTAAGAAACATATTATATATAAGCACAAAAATCTCAAATGCATAGTATTGTGTATACTGACATTTTGAAGCCAGTTTTACTAAAGTTTCTACCACCGCTTTTACCCGAATACCTATCTACGAGTAAAATGATGTTCAAATTAGTTTTAGTAGTAATATAATAATCCAACTTTCATAATATCGTTTGCTATTAGAATAACAGTTCCCGCAATATCTAAGTGCATTACCACATTTCGTACTTTTATTTGAGGATAAAAGCAAAATTTGGACTGTCTCCAAATTAACTCTTAAGCTCTGAAGCTGCAATTGTATGCATCAGAACTACATATTGCTGGGAAGATAAGATTTGGTGTTGTTTGAGTGTACTGTTTGTTTAAATATATGCTTAAGCTGGATTACTGAGAGCTTGATAGCGCGGGAGGATATAATTTGCCTTCCTAACACAATTAACTAGCTGAGGAAAGGGACGACGTAGAATCTATGTTTGTTATTGGCCGATGCGTGCTTGTGTCAGGCTAATTCGTGCCTGTGATTGGCCGATGCGGCATTAGTATGCAGCGGGTAACGGTACCACTAATCATGACGGTAGAAATGATGCTTCAAAAGGCATGTTGTTTTCGTCGACTGGTTTCGGACATTGTTTGTGTTACTATTTGATGGAAGCAAGAATGAACCTTATTACTTTGGAGTTATGAGGGTTTCAAGAACAACTATGCCCGGTTCTATACTATTAAGTCGTCGTAGTTTCAATTACTACCACTACCGGTAAAGGTATACGTAATGATTATAAAATTAAATATGGTAAGGTGTATTTCCCTTTTTCTTGGTTGACTTGCTATATCATTACTTTATATGTCATTAGTTTGCAGAGTAATCGATAGATGTGGAATTGTCTGTGAGTGTGAATGCGTTTGTCGTTTGTTTGTTTGTTACAACTTAGTACATTCAGAAACCACAGTGCGTTACATTCAGCGCAATATGTAGCGGAGGCGCATGTTCATTGTAAACCAATGACAAATTATCTACTTGAGAGAATACAAATGCTTCATTGTGACAATGCAGCAAAATTAATGATATGGTCACAAACACGTTTCTAATTCCATTGACACCTTACCACAACGACGGCTTGATCCCGACTGATGAAACAATATTTGGTGTCCATTGCGTGCATTGTTGCCGATCCCGGAGATAAATCAATCAAACGAGCATTGGGTAGTGTAATGATTGTTCTTAAGTTATAAGCGGAAGGATATTAAATGAAGAATATTACGGTATAATAATAATTAAACGCAAGCAAAGCTTAAAAATATCGACCTCACCGCTTTATCTTCGGAACTTTGATCAGATTAGATGTAATTAACACGCATTATTGACGATATTTCAAGAACTACTAATCAGATCTTGATCAATTAAATGGGATCAATTGGAAAGCAACATCTTTCAACCAAAAAAATATTTTTTTAAATCGGTTCAGGTGAAACGAAGATATGAGGTAACACACAAAAAAAAATACAGTCGACTTGAGTACGTCCTCATTATTTGTGAAGTCGGTAGAAAAACATTCGTATTGCCTGGTAGAAAGGCATTTTCTCATGCTGCACCAAAATACAGCCACAGTAGTTCACTTCAAGGAGAAAATCTGCTATCTGATTATCACGAAAAATATGTAATAGCAGCTGTCCTTGGGAGCCAGTAACTCTAAAAGTAGCGTCTTTATCATGCTTAGATTTTCACTATCTGATAACGTTAGCCTTTCACGGTTTTTTTTCTATTAATGTTTACTGTGTTTTGACGACCCAGTTGGCGCAGTGGACAGGTGTCCGCCCTCTGCGCCGTGGGTCCTGGGTTCGATTCCGGGCAGGAGCACAAATTCCTTCCCAAGGGTTATTTGTGCTTCTGGTTCTGGGTGTAATGTGTGTGTGATGTGAATGTTTCCGGCACCCACGATATAAGTCTTTGAACTTAGTGTGGGGATGTGAGTGTGAAAGCGTTTGTTTTGTTTGTTGTTTGTGCTAGTACGAACCGTGGATAGCTTAGTCGTAGTGAGAGCACCTCTCAATCGGTTGGACACAGATTCGTATCCTGCGACAAGCTTGAGCTTCCTAATAGAGTCAATGGTGTCATAGTTTAACCTCACGCTCGCCTGTATAGATAACCTGAAATAAAATACCGCATTAGATTACCACTCTCAAGTTGAAAAATATGGTGCTCCAGGAGCTTTCCTTGAGAGCCAATCATAAAAAACAGAGTTAGTCGTAAAGACACACGATAAAAGAGTACTTTTGTATTATGGAGAAACATTTAAATTATTCATCACATAGTTTACGCCTACCACTATTTATCACACAAAAAATATAGGGAATCTCAAAGTCCACCTATGTATAAAAAATTTCACTTCAAAACATGCAAACACGCATATATTACTATCGATTTATATTATAGATAATTAGCCACACAAATGTAAGAAAAGTATCCTTCTATACAATACAATGCAATACAAAATTCTTTATTGTACACCAAAAATAATAATAGATACCAACTTATAACTACGAAATTAATATTTTAAGGTAGTACAATGGGCGGTCTTATCGCTTTCAGCGATTTCTACCAGACAACATTTGGATGGACAAAGATTGTAGTAGCAACTGAAGTCAGTTCGATAGGTGAGGACTATAAAATTTACATGTTACGTTTTGGAGCATCTTGTTCCCCTGGATTTTCTTATGACTTGCTCCACAGAACATCGTCACGCGTCCAATAATCCCCGCATGATGCGACAGCCATTGACAGGATTATACGCTATCCAGCATTAGACAGAGGACAGAATAATCTTCCAATTACAAGATAAAATCACTAAAACTACCCCTTGTTTATGCATCTGTAAGTTACGAACAAACAAACAAATGTTTTATGTATATAAAAGTTACAAATAAATTAAACCATTCTAATGCTGGATAGCGTATAGTTACATAGGTAGCCTATCGATTATTCAACAAGACACATTGATTCATCATCTATTTATAGCTGACATACGGTTTGACACCCTACAAATTCGCTCATAGCGTTTTGCTTTGTCATTATAACTATGTCATCAGATTTTTGTTTGTTTTTATTTTATATTTTTTTCAAAGATTATAGTACTAAAATTACAATTGCCGACCAGTATAATCTGTGATTCAATAAAGCTAGTCAATATATATCCACTATATAAACAAGCAAGAACCTCGGCCGCATCGTCACTTTTCATCACGTGAGCTGATAAAAGCTAAAAATAAAAAACTTACTATTTTGAAAAGATTCTAACAAATACGAATCAATGTTGAATTATATAAAAAAATATGGAATGCTTTTAATTGATTCTAGATAGATACTACGCAAAAGTAATCATAAAACGAACTCGTAACATAAGGTACATTATATTAACTAATTGACTTATAATATTAAATCTCAATTTCATATTTGGGTTAATCGACTCGTTAAACCCAATTAGAAGTAATGTGGCAGAAACCCAAATTAAAACATGTTTCATAGTAAATCAGAAAAAAAAAGTTTTTTTGTAACTTTATAAATACAAGGTAAGTACCTCGCAAAGCACAGCAATGGTTGGTTGCAGGAGAACCATTTTTTTGGTTCTGAGTGTGATTGTTTAGGCACCCACGACACAAGTCTTTGAACTTGGTGTGGGCCTGTGAGTGTGAATGAGTTTGTTTTGTTGTTTACATAAACGATTTCACACTCACAGCCCCACACAATGACTTGTGTGGTGGGTGCCGGAAACATTCACATCACACACATCCATGGTATCAAAGTCGTATATAAAAATGTATTATGTATATGAGTCTCAATTTCTGTCCTGCACCAGTTTAGTAGAGTGATAGAATTTTAGGATTCCCCTGTTGCCTCTATATACAAATTTTTAATACCATTGCTTGGTAATTTGCCCCAATAGCACTTCTCCTACATCTGACCAACAATAAACTTTTCGTCAAGTCTTTCACCTGAGAATGTAGTTTTTCTTCCAGCCTTATATTGTTCCCGTTTTAAAATACAAAATAATGTTAAAGACGAACAATAATAATAATGTTAAGTTCGTCTTAAACATTATTTTGTATTTTAAAATTAAAACGGGAACAATATAAGGCTGGAAGAAAAACTACATTCTCAGGTGAAATACTGGACGAAAAGTTTATTGTTGGTCAGATGTCGGAGAAGCGCTATTGGGGCAAATTAAACCTAGTGTCACAACACTTAATATTGTCAATAAAATAGCGATGCAATCTCTCCCAAATACCTTCCTCTCAGTAATTGCTCATTAGATGACGTGGATCCTAGATTTACGATGCACATCTATATATGTCTGATTCGGTATAATAACTTATGCTATATTTTTTAATGTAGAGATTTTTATTTTTCAATTTATTTTCTAGGCTGGGTGAGCGTTTGACCCCCACTTTTCAGAAGATCAGAAGATCAGAAGTGATGATGTGGTCGACGATGTTAACTTATTTTTTTACATGCAGATGTTTCGAATTGTGGTTGAACTGTAACTTTATTTCAGTACAGGGTAGCAAGTAAGACAAGCTTGAGAAAATCCTCACCACCATAAACAAAACAATAAACATAACATAAACGTAAACGCTTTCACTCTTATTCAATTATTCGTGTTGTAGGTGCCAAAATTAAAATTTAAATCAACTTTTTCCTCATTTCTAACATAACAGTATAAACCAAAGCGTTACACATTGTCGCCATAAAATATAAATACTATATATTTTTAAAATAATATTGTTATTCTAAAATAAAAATGAAATACATTCAATATTAAACACTATAACACAAATACATTCAATATTAAACTTAATACAATTTAAAATATAATTGTGAAACTATAATCAAGTGTACAATTAATAAAACATTAACATCACACACAATTACACCCATAACCAGAAACATAAAGAACATGTGTTTCGTAGCATTTCGTAGCAGCTACGCACCTACGATTTCCTTTCCGTAGGCAGTGCTCATAAAATTCGAATAAAGATTATTATAGATAGTAAAATGCATCATTTTTATGCGAGAATATAAATTTTGTATTTAAAATCTGCATTTATTTACCCAATAAACTTTAAAGCTCAATAAATATAAGCTCAGAGCACCAAAATGCAATTCCCCTCTAATCCCCTCCGCCAATTTCGTCTGATTCTAAGAAACGGACGTCTGATATTCCAACAATATTTCTGAGCGGAAAATCTCGGACTTTTCAAATTCCGTCTGTCCAGACTAGAATCGGATTATAAGGAAGTCGGATTGAAACGCGTGAGACAAAGACAACGCTATCGATTGAACAAGGAAAAAACATATGTCAGCTATTAAGCCCCACAACGTAAAATTCCATGACATCGTAAACAGGATTTTAAAACAACCAAGAAAGTAACAGGCTTTTCCGTTGTTTTACAATTTTGATACCAATACACAGTTTTTAGGGTACAATTTTCCTTGGCGTGCTTAAAGAAAAGGCTTAATTTCGGAGGCGTGCCTAGTTGACCCTCACAGGGATTTTCAGGTTAGACGTTGTTTTTTTTATGGCCGTAGCGAAATTATCGCCACAAGGCGATTGTCTACACATACTTTTTAGCTTCGTATCTTGAGAGAAACTGAACGGTCCGTTATTTAGTCTATGGACAGTGGTCAAATCCCACTTATATAGAGGTTTATTTGGGTCTGTGGGTAAAGAATTTAGTTGTGGTTTTTCTTATTCATTACGGTCTGAAAGTTTTTATTGTACGTAACATTTAGTCTGAGTATATATAAAAGGTCACATCTTTCCTGCTAGCGCATTGTCCAAAGTTGACGTTGGGATAAATTACACTTAGATATCATCGGAAAAGTCTAAACCGGTAAGGTTCACACGCGACATTGTTATCCGGACTTAATTTTGTTTACTCAAGATAGTCTCAGAGAACGTAAACGATAAACACAGAATATATAACCTTATGTGGACAATATCTGGGAGTCTACGGTATGTCAATACATTATAGATGTTTATTTTAATATCATTCTAACTAGTATTACTTAAATTTTTAATAAAAGGATGTTTTTTGAGGTGGAAAAATCAGGAGTTTAGTGAAGTCCGACTTTGACATTTTTATGTACGAGTTGTATTTCTTACATAATTAAATAGCAGTAGATAAATATTAGAAAATGCAGTGGCGTTTGCATATATATATGTAATTGACTAATTAATCATATTTTTTTTTATTAAATCGATCTGCTGTGCTTCCCACTCATTGTTTTCATTATGTTCGACTAACAACTGAGCTCAACCAATAGGTATATTACTGAAAACCAGCCCTGCGTAGACATAGTCTGCAAATGCTAATTTGGACCATATTGCTACTACACACGTTCTATTATTCGAGAAGAACTAAGCTAAACAAAAAAATTTGTATCGCGGGTGCCGAAAACATTTACATATCACACACACACACAATCATACCAAGAATCAGAAGCGCAAATCTTCCTTGGGAAGGAAAGTTATGCTCCTGCCGGGAATCGAACCCAGGACCTACGGTGCAAAGGGCAAAGACTTAACCGCATCATCTATGTCCTCAGTTATCTTAATAATTATAATATAAATCAAATTAAAATGCAATGCGATTAAAATTATGATTTATTAATTAAACAGATTCCACATTTAATCCATTGATACAAATTAACTTAACACTCGAATATTCATTAACGTTATTTGTAAAGCCTTTGAATAAATCATATTTATTTATGCTGAATACAAAGTTTTGCAAAGCAAAGTTTTGTTTGTAGCAGAGAATTGTTATAGACATAATTTTAGCAGCAGGCGCTTTCCGGAAATGATAAAGTTTCAGATAATTTAAATATTACCTTGTTATAATTACGCAGGAAATTTGAAATAAATATAAGGAAGATTATTAACTAAATTAAGATTATTAACTAAAGTGGCTGCCAATCCGTGAGCAAAGGAACGTAAGGATCCTCTGCATGCTATACTCGGTCCTAAACGACCCAAACACCCCCATCTACCTTAAAGATGCCTGCCAATTTCTGAGCGATACTCATGAGCGTGACCTTCGGTCTGCCTCTAACTTACTTCTTGCTGTTCCCCAACATTCCAGTTCTTTTCTTGACAATTCTTTTTCTGTTGTTGCTGTCAGACTCTGGAATGAATTGCCAGCTGACATAAAAAAGGTTACCACCAAAGTTACCTTTAAGCGGCAAACTCAAGCCCATTTCTTTAAAACGCTCCACTCTTAATGGTATCATCATCATTATAATAACATAATGTTTTGTGTTTAGTTCGTTTACTATGTTGTCGTCATAAGATACTTACTAAGTATATACAATTTTATGTTTATGTATGTGTATTGTACTTTTTATCTTATATTTTATTTTTGTACGATAATATTATATATTTATATTTTGGTATTTTTGTTGTATGTTATGTGTATATATGTTGGTATATTTTAAATCATAAATAATAGATATTAACCCCTTATACTGCACTACCACGAATTTTTCTGCACCTTTTCGGTTGACTGGCAGAAAATGCTGTATTAGCATTAAGTCCTCCGTGTACATATGTATTGTGCAAAAGAATAAATAAATAAATAAATAAATAAATTATTATTATTATTAAAAGTGTAAGTGTAGCTTAGTTATATTAAGTAGTAATAATGTACATTGTTTTCTTGATTGTTGAATAGACAGACTAATAGCATAGAATGAATAAATCCTAGTGTTAAGATTTCTCAGAGCGTCTACGACATAACTGTCAATGAAATAGAAAAAAAAACACTAATATCTCATTTACTTTCAAAATACGTTTACTTTTAGATGAAGCACGTAAAGTGAGGCGTGGTGATGACAGCCTGGAAAATCTGGTCATCGTTGGGAACGCAGAAATAAAGAGGTCGCGCCGGAAGTCCGACTCTTAGACGAACTTATTCCGGGAAATAAGCGCCAAATCTTAAGATGTGGTCCAACTGGCAACTAACAGAAGCCACCGGAGACAATGTTGAGACAAAGTCGCCTGGTGATCATGATCTTCAATTATGTATCCGACAACAGAGAGATATACATTTACATTCTTCGCACTGCATTCTGTCAGAGATGACTAATTTTAATGTGTGCATGTTGCTCAAGTGTATGACAACCGACATTGTAGGACCTTGTATGCTTGAATCCTCTTTCTGTGCTACGTTCCGTTTTTTCATCAGGACCATGTCTCAGTCATCAACATCAAACTAACAGCATTAAACTTCGCAGTTCAAGCATTATAATTTTCAGACATGAAAAATGTACCCCTTCACCAAAAAAACAACCCGACGTCGTCCATCACGTCTGCATGGAAATGTCTCTTTTCATGAAAACTGTGTGTAATACGTTTTTCAATAGACGTCCCCTGTCACTCGAGGGCGGGGCGGGGGGTTCGATCCCCGAGCGGTTATTAGCAGCAATTCAGAAGGGTGAATAAATGTGAGCTAAATTTGCTTATGTTATGAAGATGTGGAATTTTATACTGGATCATATCGGGTATTGAATTTTGGATGCTGAATTTCGATTGGAGCTTAGTGAATCTTTGTCTTGAGAATGTGTCTAGAGGCTGGCTCTGACCAAATGGAACATGAGCAAATGTACGAGTTGAAAAGATTTACAATTAAGTATTTATATTATTATGATATATATTTTAAATGCCCTTTGGATAAGTTGTGGGGGCGAGTTCGCCTTCTAAGTAGGGGTATAGGGTTCGATTCGAGATATGCAAGTCATTGATTGCGATTTCATTGATGGAAAGTGCCAATGTAACACAAAATCATAACATAAAGCATGATAGCTGAAGACTCATGTAAATAAAATATAGGTACGGCTACATTTCATACCAAATTGTCGCAATTGCACACATAGTGTCGAATTTATTACATCGTTTTTAGAGACGCGGTAGAATGAGTAGTACAAAGTGGTACAGAAGATACCTTTTCAAAGATCAAGGATGTTGCAGCTAAAGTAATAGGTTTGTTTCCTATCTGGATGTCAAAGATAAATAAAATAAAATTTGACAGCATTCATATTTAGAACTAATGTTGATGCACAATGCTGAGGCACAATGTAATAATCTTACAATATTGAGTTATCAATTTTTTTATTTTATTTATTATAATAGAAACAAAAAACTGAACTCATTTCGAATGTAAATAATTGTAGTGTGCTTCAACATATTAATAATGTACAGTTAAGTCTTTTTTCTACCTCATTTGTTAGTGTTATTGTTTCAAATGTATAGATGTAATGCAAATAAATAAATAAATAATCAAATTTGCCTTGGTATATTTATCTCTCACACTAGTTTATTAAAATGTCTGTGTGGCAAATATCACTTGCGCCGAAAATAAAAAACAGGGTATCGCACCCCATCACTTTTCGTCGCACAAAAGATAGATAGATAGATAGATAAACTCTTTATTGAACACCATATTTGTGATAAAACAGAATAGAACATAATGACTTACAAAATAAGTGTAACAATAGGCGGTCTTATCGCTAAAAGTGATCTCTTCCAGACAACCTTTGGATGGAGAGGAATAACGCAACAAAGTTGGACGTCGGTGTTGCGGACCAGAATTTAAAACCCCTCACATAAAAGGTTCACTTTAAATAGATATATTTCAGAATACATTTCTGGTTTAAGAAATGATAGAGTTAACAATGGATATAGTATTGTCGATGAAATTTATAATCTAATCTAAGTACTTTACCTAAAACATTTTCCATCAAAAACCATCACGAAATATACATACTCATCCGTTTTCGATCATTAGGGTTCACACACCAGTATTTGGCACGCGCAGTTGGCACCGGAGCGAGCTGTTTTGGCACTTACGCAGTCGGTGGCGATTTGGCAGTCTTGAACAAAGGCTATTAGGCATTGCCGATGCAAAATACGGAATCAGTATAGAGATGTACGAGCGTTAAAAGGCAGATAAATAAAAAAACTATTTAAGTATTGAAAACCTTTTTGTGACAAAAAACAAAACAGAAAAAAATTATAATGAAATGTAACAATAGGCGGTCTTATCGCTAAAAGCAATGTCTTCCAGAAAACCTTTGGGTGGAGAGGAATTACGCAATAGAGTTGGAAGTCGGTGTTTAAGAAAACAACATTTTAAAGAGTGCATGATCTAAAAATTCAAAATAATAATATAGTTATTACGTATCTACAATAATGATCTAATATAAATACGTATTAATATGGTCGTTACACATAAAATACATACTACATAATATAAGTAGGTACATAAATAGTAATACCAATATAATTAGTAACGAATTAATTTAATAGATATGAAAAATTACGACATAATTATTTTTTTAAGTAATATTTATCTTTGGCGCGTTCTTTAAATATTGGCTGTGACTGATCTTGCTTAGTGTCTATTATGTAGGTTTAAGTTATTTGCACAAAAAACTTAGTTGAATTTGTTGTTCATAATTTTAAAAGTATACGAAACCAGATGGAAGTGAAACTAAAATAATAAAAAAAAAGTCTAATCCTGTATTTTTTTGGTGGCATTTTACAGCACTTACGGTTGATCACGACGGTATGTCTTTTATATAATGTAGTACTACGTAAATCATTTTGTTTTTTTTTACATTAAAATGAAATCTAGTCTCACTCCCGTAATGTTAAGATGATTTCAACGGTACTTTTTAAAATATGTTATAATCGATGTATAGAATAATGAAACCCATAATTCATTTAATAGTTATGTTCTAATTACTATGAATGCAAAACCTATTAAAGAATTACATTAAAATACGTAATCAACAACATATATTACATTAAATTAAAAACTAAATTAAAATTAAACAAAAATAAAAAAAAAAACCTATAATTAGATATAAATATGTATGCCCAGTAATTTACTACTTACCTAAGCAGTATCAATTCGGTTCGAATTAATTTGAACGCAGTGAGGAAACAAACATCTTCTGCTTCACCGTTGTCGGATAAAAACAGACAGTAAAAATGTATGGCGCCAAAATCATTGCACTCACTTTTGCTTCACCGTCATTGGGTAAAAAATCGACAACAACAAGCTTTGATATTCAGTTCCAGTCATGGCTAAACTAACTACATACAAATTCGTATAGAGCTAAAAGTAAATCGGACTCTCACTTAAAGGATTTAAATTTAAACTACACATTTGTTTAACGCGGGTTAATAGTACCTACTTGTGATGCTAAACCATCATATAAAGAGAAGTCTATTCCCATTGTCAAATCTCATAATTCCAAACGTCTGCTTACACTTAAGCATAAACGGCCGTTTATTCCTCTGCTTAAGTTTTCACTAACCCTTCTTGGACCCTTAAACCCCTTGTAGGGGTCTCTATTGTAAAGATGATGTGGATGGGAAGATAAGCCCATAATTGAGGGTGTTATCTGAATTATACACCATAATGGTTATGGTGTCGTGAGAGAATACAAATAACTTGAGATTTGGATCTGTTTGTATGCTATTTTTAACCCCAGACGAAATAGAGGTGTTATAAGTTTGTAGTGTGTTATCTGTATTTTTGTCTGTAGGATCGTAGTTTCAAACGGCTGGACCGATTGTGAAATAGTTTTTTTTTGTTTGAAAGGTGACTTGATCGACAGTGTTCTTAGTTATAGTTAGTTAACATCTGTGAAGCTATCCAGATGACACAGGGTATTAAAAAAAACCATTTTGACTTGTAATATCTTACTAATAGTACTACTATAACACTCTGTACGTTTGATAATGCTGTTTATGTTTTCATGCTTGCATATAAACCATTCAATATAATTGTAAACAAATTTGTTGGAATGTATTTCCATGCTGCTAAAAAAAAACGTAAATAATACTAAAAAACAAGAGGATAATTAAACTTTGAAATAAGACGTAATTATTAGTTAACTAATAATTTACGTCTTATTTTAAGGTTTAAAAATTTTGAAGTTATAATAATTGATATTTGAACTAGTGAACTTTTCGCTGGCGTAGTTCGTTACGCGTTCGCCTTCTAAGCAGCGCGTGACGGGTTCGATGATCGGTGCTGAGAAGACAAGTTTTCTCCTCAAGGGAAATGTATGTTTCTGGGACTTAGTGCGGGGATGAAGTGTGTAAGCGTAAAGTATACACAAATTCTTTAAATAATTATTTGAATAATATAAGCCATAATACGTAATACCGAGCTCTTAATTTTAAAGGCTTTTTCTTATTCTGTCCAAAATTGCAATATCACCAGGTAATATTAGAGTCGTGGGCGGTTCAATAAAAGATTATTATACTATTACACTTAGGTATAATAAATAATATTTAGTTCCTAAAAATACGTTCGTTAATCCTATGAGATACAAATATTATCTAATATTAAAAGTGTGAGTAGCTATTTTAATACAAAGACGAATAGACTGCGTTTTTTGTACAGAAAAAAAGCTTTAAATCCAAATAATGAAAATGTTAATTAAGTAAATTTTTAAATTATGTACAAACCTTCTTCGAAAATTATTCTATTTTTAAAGAACGCCTTAATAATTACCTTAAATTAATGATACTCGATAGAATACGGCAATAATTTTAAACATCAAGCCTTAATTAAGCACATTCTTGATTTAACCTTATTATGTTAGATTCGAAACTAATTTAACAGCGTTTTGAGGATTACTTCGAAGGCTATTAATTACGCTGAACATAAAGGTCTTGGGTCGGTGTCATGTAAATATATGCCCTTGATAGCTTTACAATAGCTTGACGGATTACTTGTTCTATTAGCTGTGTTGTAAGGGATGTAAAAAAGAAAGAAATAGGTCGACATTTTTCGTAGATGATGCGGCGTTTGGTTGAGTTACAAAGGTTTTTTATATCTAATAGGCTAGTATTTTTTTTTGCTAGATAGGCTAGCATTTGACCGCTATCTTACCTGATGAAAAGTGTGCCTTCTTTAGTGTCGGGTTTCGGTGGGAAAACTAGTTATCTATTCAAGGGAAATAAGTCTTTCTTGTTTTGGGCCTGATGTGTGATGTGAATATTTTCAGCAACCACGATGCAAAACTTTGAACTTAGTGAGGGCTGTGAGTGTGAAAGCGTTGATGTTTTATATGCTTACGCCACACCTCAAATTTATGTCAGAGCCGAGTTTACCCTTGCGTAAAAACCCTGTCATTTTTCCTAATCTGCACCAAAATGTTCGCCTTGACGACGCTAGCGTCATCTCTCGTCGGTTCATTAGGTTTTTTGTATGAGGCTTCTAGTAATATGACATGAAAAATGAGTACATGTAACATTCATTTATTTATTACAAGCTGTACAGCTTATATTATGCGTTGCAAAGCCACGTTAAGAAAAAGTGTTTTACCTTTCTCACGTTTATGATTGTAATTTAATAACAGAATAAAATTTAATAAGCAAGTGATTACTTCTTTTATGTTTATGAAATGTTTTAATTGTCATTCTGCTATTTAGGGCGGAGACAAATCCAAAAAAACAATGATCAAAAAAATTGGTCCAGCCGTTTTTGAGTGATAAATGGAGTAACTAACCCGACTTTGTTTTATTTATATAGATAACATATCTATGCAAAATAAAGCACGACATGTAAGCATGAAGATAGATAAAGGTTAATAATATTAACTGATATTTTTTTAATTTTTGGCCACGCAAACTTTGTGCATTTAGCCAGTGTCAAGTAATAATAAATATTTTAAGTTTATAATTTACTTAGGCTAGGCCGTCCCAGTCACAGTCAATCAAGTAAAAGTCATAGTCAAGTCATGCCCCAGTAAAGTGGTAAAATCTTTACTGGAACACCTGTCGGAGTTTTGGAGCAAAAACAAAATTTGTATGATTAACCTACATTCAAGCACATTCACAGTTATTTAAACTAAACTAGTAGGCTACCATATAAGCCTATTACTATTAGTCAAATATAAACAGTTCGTTTAAAGTAATAACCACCAATTATTTCTCAAACTAAAACCACTCCAACCCCCTGACTTACATCAAAGCGAGTAAAAAATATCAGTAATAAATCTTTACTACCACGTTGTTTGTACCACATTATTTGTGTCGTTGAGCAATTTGGGCTTTCTTTGACACAGTGTAAATGAATACAGTACGTAAGAACCGGTCAAATTATTTCATCCGCAAATTCAATTTATCGTTGGCATTACTATAATGCCATGCAGGTTTTCCTAGGTACTAATGTGTAGAAGTTTTAAAGGACTGTTGAAGTTTTGAAGCGAAAGTGAAAGATTTTTGCTAGACAATTTCTCTCATAAACGAGGTTTATATTTTTTGTATTTATTGCTCAAGTACTGTTCGATCTACAGATCACACCTACTAGCGCCATCTATATTTTGTTGTGTATTGGTTAAACTAGATGGCGTTAGTAGTAAAATTAAAACTCGCAAGCGTTTCGTTCGGCGAAACCATGATAGGGATAAGTGGACGTTTGAAATATAACCAGCTCAGGATACGTTTACAAGGCGTTTTATTTACCCTTTCGTTATCCCTTATTAGTACATGGTCCTTCGAGCCGGATTAGCTCAGGCCAAATTTAGGTCAACGGTTACGCAGTAGGCCGTTTCCCCCGTACTCGCAGTGGATCGCTGCGCCAGGAGTACGCGGCACTAGCTTTGGGAGCTGTTTTCTGCCAAAGCGGAAATAGCTACCAAGCAGTGGAGGAAGGAAGCTCAGCCAGTTCATCAGAGCAAGCTGGTGAGCACCACAGAAAACGTGAGCAGCGAGCAAGAAGGAAGTGGAGCGCCGCCAGTCAGCTGCGCGCACGGAGTACGTAAACGGATAGAAGTGACAGCCAGCCACCCATCGCGTCGGGAACTGACAGCTGTCAGTGACAACATCAGGTGACAGTGACAGTGGAACCAAATCAGTGAGTACTTTCCAATTTTAAAGTGAATTAAGTGGTTTTAAAGAAAATATTGACTTGTAAAATTTATAGATTGTGTTTTGGGACTTAGAATAATTTGCATGCAGTTCAGGACTTAGAATAATTTTTAAAAAAGGTGAAATACGGGGAATCCATGCCCGATTTTTAAATTTTATTAACATTTCAAACACTTGTAAAATTTTGAGCATTTTTAAGATAGTTACTAAATTATAAAGATGGATAGAATCATTAACTTGCAAAAACAAATACAAATTGTTTTAGATAAAGCCTTCAGCAACTATAAGAAAAGTCCGAAAGAAAGAATTACCATTGAATATATCGAGACAAGATTGGAATTATTGGAAAATAATTGGCAATCTTTTCTTGAAAATCATAGAAGGCTATATGAAAGTAGTGAACCGGAAGAGGTAGAAGGATCGGATTATGTTGAGTCAGAAATTTATGACAAAACTGAGGAGACTTATATAGCTTATAAATCACTTTTAAAAGCGGTTAAAAATAAATTAACTCCTACAGCTGATAAGCCACAACGCAACCCTTCCGCGTCTACAGTAGATAAGCCATCCGTGGTAAAGTTGCCAAGGATATCTATCCCACAGTTTTCAGGAAAATATTCAGAATGGACTACTTTTCGCGATTTGTTCACTTCTCTCGTTCATAAAAATGAATCTCTGGACAATGTGCAGAGATTGCATTATCTGAAGGGTCATCTTAGTGGTGAGGCTGCTCAGCTAGTGAGACATACACCGATCACTGATGCCAATTACGAGGAGTGTTGGTCTTTATTAGAAAAAAGGTATGACAATAAAAAGTATCTATCAAACTGTATCTTAAAACGATTGTTCGGTCAACGACGTTTGAATTCGGAATCGGCATCCGGTTTAAAAGATTTGTTAGACACTACTGTAGATTGTTTAAATGCACTGAAAAATTTGGGAATCAATGTGAGTACCTGGGACATCATAGTCATTCATGTTGTTACCTACAAATTAGATCCAGAAACGCGTAAACAGTGGGAGTTGTTTATTTCCAATGACGAGACTCTCCCAACCATTGATCAGTTTAAGACATTTATTGAACAGCGTTTTAGAGCTTTGGAGTTTATCGAACCACGTAAGTATACCCAGAATAACCCTCAAATCCAAAATACCAAGGTTCTATTGGCTACCAAATCTCCCAAGATTACTTGCGAATATTGTTCGGATACTCATAAAATGTGTTTTTGCAAAAAGTTTGCTGCGCAATCTATCACAGACAGACGCGAGTTTGTAACGAAAAATAGAATATGTTTTAACTGTCTTGGTAGTAACCACATATCTTATGATTGCAAAAAATCATCAACATGTAGAGTATGTCACAAAAAGCATCATACTCTTTTACACCCCTCAGGTAATACGCAGGAAGGCCAGGAAGTAATGAATAGTGCGAAAAATCAGGCTATTGGCAACACTAGTTCAGAAGCCGAACTTCCGATTGTAGCATGCCTTTCTACGGGTCAGGTGAAGAAGCCAAAACAAGTTTTATTGGCTACTGCGATAATCAAAGCTGAAGCTAAGAACGGGTCTCCCTTACTAGTGCGCGCCTTAATAGATCAAGGGTCGCAGGCATGCTTCATTACAGAGGATATCGTGCAGCAACTACGACTTAAGAAGATTCCAGCAAATGGAGTAATATCTGGTCTGTCTAATGAAAAGACGATGCAAGCTCACCACAAAGTTCGAGTCCAAGTTAAGTCTCGGGTGGATCCACATTTTAAGATGGAAATCGAAGCTTACGTTTTAAGCAAGATTACGGCATATCTTCCAGAACAAAAGATAGACGTCATAGATTGGGTTGAATTAGATTCTCTGCAGTTAGCAGACCCTCAGTACAACGTACCCAATAAAATTAATATGTTGTTGGGTGCTGATGTTTATGGCACCATTATGAAGGAAGGAATAAAGAAGTGTCCAAATGGATCGCTGATTGTACAGAGCACCACCTTAGGTTGGGTACTTTCAGGTGCAATAAACAAAGACAATGAAGGATGCAATGACTCTTCATTGAAGGTGCGAGTTATGCATGCCCAGGTCAATGAAAATGAAATTTTGAAAAAGTTTTGGGAAGTAGAAGAGAATACCTTCTACAGTACAAAGAAAATATTGAGCGAAGAAGAACAAAGGTGTGAAAAGATTTATGAAAATACTACTACAAGATCAAAAGAAGGAAGGTATACAGTGAACTTACCGTTTCGCGACGAAAATCCGCATTGTAAAAATGGTGATTCCAGGGATATATCTGTAAAAAGACTAAAATCATTAGAAAAAAGGTTATCTAAGGATTCTGATCTTCAGGGAAGATATAATGAAGTTCTTAAAGAATACCTTACGTTGGGTCACATGAGACAAGTTGGTGAAAATGATGATAAGAAACAAGTATCTGTCTACTTACCTCATCATGCCGTTGTGAGAGAAGATAAGTCCACCACGCGGGTTAGAGTCGTGTTCAACGCATCTGAACCAAACAAGCTTGGAGTCTCCTTAAACGACGACCTGATGGTTGGACCAACTCTACAAGCCGATCTTCGTCACATTGTGTTGAATTGGAGAACCTATCCTATAGCCTTGGTCGCCGACATTGTAAAAATGTATCGACAAGTGCAAGTAGCCGAATCTGATGCTAACACTTACCAACGCATTGTGTGGAGAGAAGACCCTGCTGATGAAATCAAGGATTATGAACTTCTTACCGTCACTTTCGGTACTGCGGCTGCTCCGTACCTGGCAGTTAGAACACTGCATCAAGTTGCGTACGATTTCGGACTTCAATATCCACATGCTGGAGAAAAGGTCTTGAATTGCTTCTATATGGATGACTTGATGACGGGTTGCGCGACAGTGCAGGAAGGCCTGGAAGTATTTAAAGAAATGGAAGAATTATTAGCCCAAGGAAGTTTCCAGCTACAGAAATGGAATAGCAATGACAAGGAGCTTCTTAAGCAAATTAGATTGTACTCGGAAGTCAGAAATGACTCGGATCAAGAAGAAGTAGAAATAAAATTAGACAGTACTATCAAAGTTTTAGGACTTACATGGAGTAGAAATGAAGATATATTCCAGTATGCAGTGCAGCTTTCTCCGACGACAGGACCTGAAACAAAAAGAAAAATAATATCAGAAATCGCAAGACTTTTTGATCCGTTAGGATGGGTTGCACCTAGTGTGATTCTAGCAAAGGTTTTTATACAAAAGCTATGGTTGAAAGGAGTAAGCTGGGATGAACCATTATCTCATGAATTAGTAGAAGAATGGAATACTTATCGTAAGGAGCTTGCCGAGTTTTCCAGGGTACAAATTCCACGATGGCTTGGCACGAGGAACGACGATCATAATATGGAATTGCACGGGTTTTGCGACGCGTCTTGCAAAGCATACGCAGCGGCAGTCTACATACGTATTGTTGATTGCACAAATACCGTAAAAACATCACTCGTGGTAGCAAAAACAAGAGTGGCACCCGTTAAACAAATAAGCATCCCTCGCTTAGAGCTATGTGGTGCAGTGTTGTTAACACGACTTTTAATAGAGGCTTCAGATGTTTTGAAGGTACAGAAGGACAAGGTGCATGCTTGGACAGACTCCACAATCGTATTGGCTTGGCTTAATAGTCACCCGAACCGTTGGAAAACCTTTGTTGGCAACAGAGTTTCTGAAATCCTTACCACTCTAGAATCGTCGCAGTGGTCCCATGTTTCGAGCAAGCAAAATCCCGCAGATTGTGCATCGAGAGGTGTCTTACCTGTTTTACTGGCTGAAAACGATTTGTGGTTTTCAGGCCCAAGCTTTTTGAGAGAACAGGAAATTCCCTACAACAGACCAAAGGATTTGGTAACAAACGAAGAAGAATCTATTCGGAGTCATATGGGAGAAGTTTCGGAAGATTCTTTATTTCTGCGATATTCATCTCTTCAAATGCTGCTGAGAGTAGTGGCTTATTGTAGAAGATGGTTAAAGAATTCTAAAAGAACACCATACTTACGCAAGACAGAAATAGATGACGCATTGCAATGCTGCATAAAAATGGCTCAATCAGAAGAATTTGTGGAGTACAATGAGTTAAAACAAGGAAAACAAGTTTTGAACAAGAAGAGCAAGCTTAGAATATTATGCCCTTATGTAGATGATAAGGGTATTATTAGAACAGCCGGACGCTTGCAGAATTCTAGCTTAGAAGAGAAAACTAAGACACCCATCGTCATGCCTCATGACTCACCGTTAACAAAATTGTTAGTGGCTGAAGCTCATAAAGAGACATTTCACGGTGGGCAACAGCTTATGCTGAACTATTTGAGAACAGCTTACTGGGTGATTGGAGCCAAGAGTTTGGTGAAACAGCACATACGCCAATGTGTTACATGCGTCAAGAATAGTGCGCCAACTCACAATCAATTAATGGGCTCGTTGCCTTCTGTAAGATGCACTCCAGCGCGTCCGTTTTTCAACAGTGGCGTAGATTATGCTGGTCCTATTAAAATCAGAACCACAAAAGGACGTGGTCATGGATCATATAAGGGCTACATATGCCTTTTTATATGTATGTCAGTACGCGCCATACATTTAGAAACGGTAAGTGATATGACCAGTCAAGCTTTCTTAGCCGCATTCAGACGTTTTGTTGCTCGGCGCGGTAAATGCGCCAATTTATGGTCCGATAACGGCACAAACTTTGTCGGAGCCGCCAAGGAATTACGAGAACTTAGTTCCATACAACCTGAAATTGCTGAGCACCTGGAAAAAAATGGGACTGAATGGCATTTTATCCCTCCCCGAGCTCCAAACTTTGGTGGACTTTGGGAAGCTGCGGTAAAATCCACCAAATTTCACCTGAAACGAGCAATAGGAGAGTTGACGCTGACTTTTGAGGAGATGAGCACTTTGCTCGCTCAAATCGAGGCTTGCCTGAACTCCAGGCCGATGACGGTTGTTTGTGGCGAAGATCCTAATGAACCCGTACCGTTAACCCCTGCTCACTTTTTAATAGGCGAGCCACTAGTGAATGCACCGGATATACACTACGATTTAAATACATTCAGTTTATTGTCAAGGTGGCAGCTCGTGCAAAAAACTTTGCAAACTTTTTGGAAGCGTTGGTCCGAAGAATATTTGGTTAAACTCATGCAACGGTATAAATGGTCTCGAATAACTCCAGAGCCTACAATTGGTGATGTGGTTTTAATAAAAGAAGATGATCTTCCACCGGGTCAATGGTTGCTTGGTCGCGTTATGAAAAAACATCAGGGTTCCGATGGTATTACCCGGGTAGTCACATTGCGCACCAAATGCTCTGAATTGAAACGACCAACATCAAAATTATGTATACTCCCGGTCGATCGTAATTAAGTTTTAGTTCGTTTTATAAGTAAATACTATGTTAACATAAAATAAAAGATAAATTTATGTAAGGTTTAGTTAATTTTCTGTGTTAAATGTTTATTAAAAACCTATTTGGCAAACTTCAATTAAGTTAAGTGTTATTATTATAGTATTATTGTATTATTATAGTATTCTTGTTATTAGTTCTTAAATTATAATAAGCACAACTTACCAATGACAATTTGAGATCATTCATTACAACTTTGCTATCAGCATATTGTCTTGGTTTGTTTGAAGGACATGAATTATCACATAATGTCCTTGGTGGGCGGTATGTTCGATCTACAGATCACACCTACTAGCGCCATCTATATTTTGTTGTGTATTGGTTAAACTAGATGGCGTTAGTAGTAAAATTAAAACTCGCAAGCGTTTCGTTCGGCGAAACCATGATAGGGATAAGTGGACGTTTGAAATATAACCAGCTCAGGATACGTTTACAAGGCGTTTTATTTACCCTTTCGTTATCCCTTATTAGTACAAGTACTATTACTCTATATATTACGTATAAAATCAAATATTATATGTAGATATAATATTTCATTTTATACGTATATTTTAACTTTTTTTTGGAGAGTCTACGTAACAATTACTTTGCTACACCACTCTTTTTTTTTTATTTATTTAATTTCCGTTGTAGTTTTTTTCAAAAACGAATTGTATGTTGCAAAGCTGTTTTAACGAGACGCCGAACAAATTAAATATTAAAACGAACCCAATATGCATATTGTATGTGCGCCTAAGGTATCATAACATAGATACTTTCATACTCACAGGCCCCACACTGAGTTTAATACTTTGTGTCGTAGGTGCCGGAAACATTCACATCACACCCAGGAACACAAATTTAGCTTAGTAGAAAACGTGTATTCCCGATGGGAACACCGACTATGCCATAGCTTTATATATTTACGAGAATTAGAAATAATAAACTTGTTTTCTATAGATTTTCGGAGCAATAGGTCTCTGATAGATGTATGGACGGATGGTCAAAATGCTAAGCACCATAACTATCTTAGAGTCATCGCTTTGTTCAGTCAACTACAAAGTTTAGTTTACCTTCCGATTAGAAGATTAGGTACTGTATTGTATTACAAGTTACGACTTAATATACCGCTGTTATGAGTAATTGCTCATATGTGACTGTTTGAACAATAAAATCGTTTTTACGAAAGGAATGAAACATAGCAACAAGTACGATTACTGAAGTATGTATAAGTAAAAGTTATCCACAGTATTTTTTAGAAAATTGAATTCTATGGCTTTTTGATAGTTATTAATTAATGTAAGGGTAATTATATCTACGGGCCAATGGTCCTATATTTCTAAAAACTGAACTAAAACTAAATACATCTTATACATCAAACACCAATGTTTTTTTATGTTATGTTTGATAGGCAAGTATTTGACCACTATCTCACCTGATGGAAAGCGATGATGCGGTCGAAGATGTAGCATGCCTGCCTAGAAGATACCTATTCACTATTGACTTGAAGACATAACAAGTTTCCTACAAGCCAATTAATTTTACAAGATTATTATTTTTTACTTTTAATTAGACAATGTTTCTAATTAGACTATGTTCGAATCGTTACGAATAAAAATAAATAAATGTATACAATAATAAATAGGTATATTCTAAGCAAGCATTGTGACAATAGTCAAATATTATATTGGTCAAATGCATACTTAACCCGGCGTGAGTAAGGTTCAAATTTGTAACACCGAGCGTAAGGTTGGGTTTTTTGAACCCGACATGGTTACTGAAGCAAATCTATTAGTTTATTATTTATTACTAACTTTTATTAAATATTATGTTTATTTAGTCTACTTTTTATATATTAGTAAGTAAAATTTTGAAATAAAACAATTATTTTAAGTTATTTAGCTTTTTTAATTATAATCAACATTTTTGGTACATATTTTTCATTAAAGCCTTTAATTGACCTCTTTTCATTTTAAACTAAATAAATTTAATGAAAACTTGAACATTTTTATAGGTTTATCTATGATGAATTTAATAAAAATAGGTTTCATCTTATATAACTAGTCAGACCTATGTTATTTATCTTGAGATCGTGCGCATTCTTCACATGTGAATATGGAGTGTTCCATGCATGTGTTTTGTTTTGCGAACCTTTTTAGATGAGTATATTGCACATCACCTGATTGGACTGGGTATCTTATTAGGGAGTTCCTCTGAAATGGTCCACAAATGTCGCTTTCACAGCTTCTTGTACTTATATAGTCAACTTCTATCTCACTATCCAAATCTCCCGATGAGTCCGCCTCAACACTATTCCAGAGCTCCAATAATTTTCTTTGATTCCCTTGATACGACATGTTGAATGTTTAGTCCGAAATTATATTCATAAACTAAAATAAAGTAAAATTTTACGTGTTCAAATTAGTAACATCGAGCGCTAGGTGGGTCAAACTCACCCGCCAACCACTTTGACACCGTCTTACTTCCGCACCGCGCGACGGTTGACTAAGCGGTGTCACTCAACGCTTCCTTACCTATCCCTGCGCAGCTACTCAAACGCACAGCTTCATTCAGCGCACCAAATTTAAAATATCAACGAACATCAGATACCTCGGGTGTATTACACCCAACCTTACGCTCGCCGGGTTAAGCATATATTTTATTAGCATTTATTTA
This sequence comes from Lomographa bimaculata, assembly GCA_948107665.1. Classification (NCBI taxonomy): domain Eukaryota; kingdom Metazoa; phylum Arthropoda; class Insecta; order Lepidoptera; family Geometridae; genus Lomographa; species Lomographa bimaculata. Next base: position 4,587,349 of record OX403586.1, on the reverse strand, counting down.
AAAAAATATACGTGATCATAAATATGTTATAATATAATGATCACTGGAAAAATTTTAAAACCAACTTTGATACTTTTATATGTATAATAGATACTTAGCTGTCTGAGCCAACTCCAACCACACGTGGTTCCCTTGTGAATTAGCGAACGAGGCTCCAGTAGCTCAGAACGAGATTAAAAGTCCAAGGAAGATTTTTTGTGAGTATTTGACGACCCATTTGGCGCAGTGGCCTACCCTCTGCGCCATTGGTCCTGGATTCGATTCCCGGTAGGAGCACAATTTTTCTTACTAAGGGACATTTGCGCTTCTGGTTCTGGGTGTGATTGTATGGGCAGTAATAACATGTAAATATTTCCAACGCTCACGTTACAATTCTTTGAACTTAGTGTGAGGCTGTAACTGTGATAGCGTTTATTTTTAATTATTTATCTAAAAATCTTTAACTGTTCTTTTTAAAAACTCCAAAGGACAAAAAAGACACATTTTAATAAACACTGAAATGTGAAACGACAATTTTTAACGAAAGTTTAATCTCAAACGAATACTGTGAAAATACCACTGCTTTTTTAATATGCAGATTGCAGGATTTTTCGTGATAATGTCATAATATCAAGCTATTCGTATGCATTGCGTCTGATGTTTATAGACTCAAGCGATTCCAACATACACGCAATCTCCGGTTTTATAAATGTGGTAAAGAATAACTTATAAAAACTAGAAGAGACACCCTTCGAGTAAAATACTTCTCGTGCAAAGGTTTTAAGCAAATGCGCCGCCGACTTTCTTGCCAGGTTCTTTTCGAATTGGCTGTAATTTTACGAATTTGGCATTAGTCATTACCTTTCATGAGTGCCTATTTGGGGACCATGTGAATAAACGATTTCGAATTTTGAATTTTGTTTTTTTTATGCGTTACAAGTAAGCATTGATGAGAAAAGCGATGATGCAGACGAAGATGTGCTTGCCTACAAGATTAGATAGACCAATTCACCTAGACTCCTAGACTATACCATTCGGGAACAAAGTTCAATGAGTTCTACTCCTTTGCAGTACAAAATATGATGAAAGTAGAAGTAGAGCGCTTCAAGTACAATAAATGGATTATGTTTTTAAGTACAATAAATGGATTTTGTCTTGTTGTTAGATGGTCAAAGGGGCGAATTAGTTTGTGTAATAACTGGACACACTTTTCGAAATGTAACCAATATATAAGTGATAGTGTAGCGACCATATAACGATGACCTTGACACTGCCATTTGGACCTTTACACTGAAGTATATTCGAACATTTGAATGTTTAGGGCCTTTGTGATTTACAGCATAACTTTAGTGCGTGACCACTAGAATGTTTTTTCTTTGTAAATGAACTTTTTTTGTAATTATCCTACTAAGATAAGACACAAAATTAATTTCTGAACGCACTTTAAATAATTGACCACAGACAAATGTGACATATTTATTATTATGTGAAAATTGCGTAAACTTTTTTACTACTTTTTCTCTTTGGCAACAAGACGACCTTTAAAGCGTTCTTCGGAATTTGTTTTATTTATTTAGATATATAAATCAATTGTTCTGTGTTACTCTCTCAAAAACTCGAGTGCAGCTTGACCGATTTGGCTGATTATTTTATTGTTGTGTTCGTAATTGTCAGGGCAAGGTTTGTATATATTTTTTTTATTCCACCGGAAATTGCACCCTCGCGAAACTGAGGCTAATTCCTTTAGTATATTTTTTAGTATATTTCATCGATCATCTTTATTTAAGTCATACACTAATGCACTTTCGAATGAAGCAAAATCATACTAGGTACTACCTATAGGTATACCTATAGATAGTACTTATTTTCTTACGATATTGATAATCTTTTCAAGTTTATAACATATGCTTTATCTGTAAAACTTTATGTATTAGTCAACTTTACGCATAATCAATTAGTATTACTATACGTATTAGAAAACGACATTGTCTTTTCTAGCAATATAACTTACGGCATGAGGTTTGATATTAAGTTTTATAAAAACCGTAAAATATAGTGTAAAAAATATCCAAAAACCACTCGATAATGAAACTCACGAGCGAGAAAGCGAGACAGGCGTAATTAGAAAAGTTCAATCCAGCTTTGTTAAAAATGCCATCTCCCAACACAAACCGATATGGGGAAATGTTAATTGGATACACAACACTGGCAACTTACCGGGGAGAATGGGATTGGTGGCATTGACAAAGGTACATGAATTTGTTACTGCTACATGATTTTCTTTGTGGGATTTGGTTACGATTTCTGATCATTATATTGTAACAAACATAAATGTACTGTAAGTCAATGGTATTTTAACCTAGTGTGGAGCAGTGAGAGTGAATGCCTTTGTTTGTTTTATTTATTGGACCCTAGTATGACTAAGTTCAAGTCCCATTCCAACCTATATTTTTTATTTACGAAATTGAAAGTTACGATTGGTAGAGCAAACCCCCTTCATCAATCCATTGACAGGCAAATCTACTGTAGACTTGAAGACTCCCAGATATATTTATTGTTTGGGAAAGAGATAGCTGGCTAAGAGTTAATGTATTCAATGTCGGGATTATCAATGTCGTATGTATGTAATGTTAGAACGACAGTTAAACTCAGTAACCCATATCAATAATCTTCATACTATTAAATAATTATTGTTCCTGAAAATAACGTCATAAAGGTTCGTGGCCTACCCCCCGGTAGGCCACGAACCTTTATACCACGTTAAAAAAAACGCGCCGAGTACACTACCTCACACGTGGTGTGGAAATGTGTGCATATTATGTAGAACGTGATTCTTACAAGCGCAATATCTGGGAAATAGTGGGTCTTAGAGAAAAAATCATAGGGACCATTTTTATAGAGAATTTTAAGATCTACAACTTTGCTTTGAGGTACTTTTCGATAAAACTTACCGTTTTTGAGATAAATCCAAAAAACCTAAAATTTTGACCTTGGGCCCCGAATAAGTCCCTAAGCTCACATGGGACTGATGGGGACTTTTGACAATTTATTCCTTGTGGTAAACCTAAGGTCTCTACGAAGATTTGGCTCTGTCGGAATTTTCTTTATTTGATCACTATTTTTATGTCTAAAATGACCGGACTATAGAAGCAAATAGTTAATTAGTGGTAATGTATTGAAAATTACGTCAACGTTGGAAAATCTACTGTCGTTTGCGCAAATGTGATGTTTAATTATAACGTAAATAAAAAACAAACACATTCACAATCACAGTCCCACTCAACGACTTGTACTGTGGTAGCCAGAAACAATATCACACTCTGAATCAGAAGCACAAAATAATGTCCTTTGAACTTCGTCCCTTGGTAAGGAAAATATTACTCCTCTCGGGAGGTCAACACCCACGGAGGAGGAGGCAGAGACTTGACCATCGCGCCAAATGAATTAAATATTCTTGATAATGGCGGCAAAAACTTTATGATCGCCACTTAACTTGAACAAACAATGAAATCTTCTAAAACAATTCATTAAACGCAGCTCATCGACACCCAAGAAGAAATTTCATATAAATCGCCCTTCCGCATTCTTGCCAGTTCTACCATAGAAACGGGTAACAGTCCAAAAACCGTATATAAACTGTATAGCTAACCGTATAAATTGGATGGGCCAGCGTTTCTCAAACATTTTTTATCGAGGTTCTGAACAATCTAAATTATTTTGTTTATTTCGATCAATTACTATTATATGCTATTTATATTAAAATATTTATATACAGTCGTTCGAATTTACCTAATAGAAAATAAAAAATATATTACATAATTACAGAAAGGTTTTTTTTATAATCGATTGGATAACGTTTTCATTCAAACCTTAGGGTTTTTTTAATGTTGCTGTTCATGCGTTTCTATGAATTGGGGATTAGTGTTTTGCGGTTTGCGAACAGGTCTTACATGTGCACCGACTAGGAATTATGGATGTTACTCAATTACATTACTTCTATAATACATTATTTACATTAAATTTATCATACCAACGATGACGCATGTAGTTTAATTAAAGATTAAAACTAGCAGTTGTAATTGTACCGGGTTTTACAAAAAACCGCTTTGACACTCACAGCCCCACCTTAAGTTCGATGACTTGTGTCGTGGGTGCCGGAAACATTCACATCACACACACAATCACAACCAGAACGAGAAACACAAATTATCCATGGGGAGAAAACTTGTGTTCCCGCCGGGAATCGAACCCGTTACCTCTGCTTAGAAGGCGAACGCTCACCCAACTTAGCCAACGGACAGTTCGTGATTTCGTGACGATGGGGACGCAAAATTCGTGATTTTTGCGTCCCCATCGTGGTTTCTCACCAAAGTTGACAATCACTGGACCAGGATAGGTAACAAGTTGGATGTGCAGAGGCAGTAATGAACGGCGTTCCGCACATTCCTCGCTGAAGACATTGCAGGTAGCAGTTCGTTTATTGGATTTCGCTTTGAAGAAAGGACGTTTTTGAATCGTTTTTATTGAGTTTTGGAGGCTTCGAATAGTTGAAGACCTACAATTTTGAAGATAGGGCGAAGAATTTAATTGGACAACGGAACGCTTAGATTTATTGCCTCACTAATAATGTCATTTTAATAGCGTTTTGCCAAATGTAGAGTCTGAAGCAGGTCCAGTTCGCTCGAAGCGTTTCGCTTCTGTGTTTATCATCCGTACAGCCAAGGAGTGGAGCTCATTGCCTGCGTTTTTGTTAGGGAACAAAGACGCAGGCAATGAGTTCAGGGGAACGGAAAACTACGCACTTCTAGGCAAGCATGCTATGTGACGATGCGGCCGAAGATAGCTTCGGCCGCATCGTCACTTTCCATCAGATGAGACTTGTCTATCAAGCATAAAAAAAGGTAGCCTGACTTACGCGGGTGAAGCTGCAATGTACGTAAGTAGATGTCAGGCATAGGATTATATTAGGCCCGAGTATATTGTTGCTTTTTTAATCTTCTAAATATATATAACTCAAAGGTGACTGACTGACTGACATAGTGATCTATCAACGCACAGCCCAAACCACTGGACGGATCGGGCTGAAATTTGGCATGCAGGTAGATGTTATGACGTAGGCATCTAAGAAAGGATTTTGATTAATTCTACCCCCAAGGGGATAAAATAAGGGATGAAAGTGTACTTCTTAACGCGAGTGAAGCCGCGGGCAAAAGCTAGTATAAGTATAAAAGTTTGTCACGAGATTAAACGTAATCTTAACCTTCGTTTTTGCTCATTCTAATGATGAATTAAGATAATATTACCATTACTAGCTGTATCCGGCATGCGTTGCAATGCCACGTTTTGTAAAAGTATTTTACCTCTTTCAGGTTTATGATCGCCTAGTACTTTAATACCATGCTGAAACCTTTTTGGATATTAACATAAACATAACATAAACGCTTTCACACTCACTGCCCCACACTAAGTTCGATGACTTGTGTCGTGGGTGCTGGAAACATTCACATCATTTACACAATCACAACCAGAGCCAGGAACACAAATTTGACTAGGGATATTGTTGATACAAAAATACTAAAATCACGATAAAATTATGGGGGGTAGGGGTAGGAGAGTGAAAAATATTTTACGTCCCATTGTCATACCTACCAAATATACAAAAAAAACATTAAAATCGGTCGAGCCGTTTCGGAGGAGTTTGACCACAAACACCATGACACGAGATTTTTATATATTAGATTTTATCTTCTTCAAGACTTGCGAGATTTCAGTTTCAGCGGTTTAGACCCGATCTTTTTAAATTTGTTTTGAACTCCAATAGAAAGAATAGTGTTATACATTTGTAGTGTGTATCTGTTTGTAACATAGTAGCTCACAACGCTGGACCGATATTGATTTAGTTTGTTTTTGTTTAAAAGGTGATTTATGGAGTGTTCTTATTATTTGTTCGAGCTAAAAATTGGTGCCACCATTTTCCAGAGTTTTAAATTTTTGATTGAAACAAATCAAAAACAAATGGCAATGTCAAAATTCTGATATACGCTCTGTCTTTCACAATTTTGATATTGCCATTTGTTTTTATTTGTTTCAATCGAACATTTAAAACTTTCCAACCGTTACAGTTTTTAATGTATAAAGGTACTCATTCCCAGTAAGAAACAGCGAATTTCTTCTAAGTTAAACCCGTAGAAATCGAATTAGCTTCCACAAGCTGAAAGCGATAGTATCCCCAAGGTGCTCGTTACAATGATGAATAAAAGTGGACTATTAGTTGCATCGCCGCTTTGAGACCCGAGAACTCATTTTCACATCGTACAATGCTCTGTGATTACCTTCTTTCTTTTATTATTTTACAGACATGCAAGTCAATCTAGAGAGATATAGCATATAAGTGTTATGAATTTTTTTATGCCGCGGCTATTATCGACCTGGAAATTGATAGTAAAGTCATTGTACACTGTAAATGTCTCGTTGCTGTTAGTAACTTTCCATGGGTGACAACAATAATTCATTATTTAGTAACAATCACAAAATTATTTAGTAATAACTAGCTTATTTTGTAACAAGAACGTAGTTACCAAAATAAAATTTATTTTCGTCCTCAATTAAAAAGGCAATGTGTAATCGACAATAGTGTATCGTGTAAAAAGACATAATCAGAACAGTCTATAGTTTTTTAAACTCCGTACGCATATTTATAGATCGACTAAAGAATCCACTTAAATAAGTACAATACTGTCGAAAACCAAACTTTAAAGTAATCGCCAAGTATAAATGCATTAGATCTCCTGTTTGCACGTCTCTGCTAAAATAGTAAAATAAAACCTACCAAGTGGGAGTCAAACCACTCCGAGGGTTCTGACTTCTTTACCACAGAACAATAGCACGAAGCTGACATGCTCTTAGTTCGTTTATATATTTGTTGGTATACTTTGTTCACACTATAATTTCTACAAAATTTAAGCATGATACAGGGTTTTTTGTAAAATATCAGAATCCTCTTGAGACATCATTCCAAACACTGAGGCCAACGTCTTTCGTGGCATGGCTATTGCAAATGCTGTTTTATTATTAATCAAATAAATTTTAAAACATTTACATATTTTAAAATTTATTTGATTAATATTACGGATAATTTGTAAAATACCAAAAGGTTTTTTTTTGGTGCGAAAGTGAAAAAAATACTGTGTTAATGTGTAATAATGGAGGACTATTAACCGTTAATACTTAGTATCCAAAACTATAATAGAAGTTCTAGTAAAGTTTCTACCACTTTTCTAGAACATGACTTGACTATGACTGGACCTTGACTCCTTTACTTAACTTTGACTGTGAATTGTGACTAGGACTTTTAATATGAAATACACTTTAAATATATTATTACTTAACACTGGCTAAACGCACAAGAATGCGAAGCCAAACTTCATTAAAAAAATACCAAAAACCTCTTGGGACTTCATTCCAACCATTATGGCCAACGTCTATCGTGGTACGGCTATTACAACAAATACAGCAATTTAGTAATAGGATCCTGCTGGCATCTTTTCGTTGCGGTCTCCTAACAAGAATGCAATGTGTTCGACGCGACACCTCCAACTTTGTCTAAATGCATTTAGTCACGGAGCAATCTAGTATATTGCGGTTTGCCCAGGTTTTGTCACCTGGGATTTTCGCTTTAGGATTTTTTTTTGGAGTTTGCGGTGAGACTGAGACAAAATTTTGGTCGTAGTTTTTGAAGTAAAAATATGACATGCACAAGCATGAATTCTTCACACATTTTTAGGGTTTTACAATATGAAAATAAATAAGTCATTTTTATGTCTTTTGGTAGTTTTTTCGTATTGTAGCTAACATATAAATTGATGCTTTGTCTGGTTTGTAAAGATTAAAATATGATTAAATTTTGTATCTAGGTAATTATAGTATGTGTGTCCAAAAAGCATCTAATATATTACAAGTTTAGTATTACATGTAATCAGGTGCAATATTGAAGAAAACCTTTACCGGATATTGTTGCATACAATAGAAAGAATATAACATACAAAAAGAATATAAAATACAAAGTGCTGGAAACATTTAAATGTACATATCACACCTAGATTCATAACCACTAATGTCCCTTGGGAAGGAAAATTATGCTCCTGATGAGAACCAGGACCCACGACCTGCCCACTGGGTCATCTGGCATCTACTTTAATACTTTTTTTAAAGAATTTATAAACTTAAGAGACATATTTGCAGGTGTCGGCTGAATACATTGCGCATTTCAAATAATATGACATGTATTCTGACAAATGAGAGTTTGAGTAACTTATTTCACCACATCTTTTTATAGGACAAACGTACTTAACATTTTTACTTACATACAATTTGGAATTTCAATATCTTATACTACAGCCCATTATTTTGTTACATTATTTCACTCTTGGTTGTTTATTACGAGTAAGTCCGTCCTTGATATGATAATATTTCGCGTTTCTGCAATAAGAAAATCAAGCTGAAATAAAATAAATTCAAATTACCTACACCGGTCCCTACCTCCCCATGCCATTCGTAATCCGGATCGTTATTCGGATAATTTGACAGAAAGAAACTGGAAATCCTTACAATCATCTTGATTTGTCTTTTACCTGCGTAATGGCTCCGGATGAGAGCTCTGTTGTGTGGTTATTGTAAATGTTTCCATCATCCACGAAACAAGTCTCTGAACTTAGTGTGGGACTGAGTGTGAATCCCAAACAGTACAGTTGTACCAATTTCTCACACAACTTAAACATGCCTAGTCTTACTATTTGTACCTTTGTGTAGAGAAAAAAACTGATTTTTGATTTGGATTTTTGATTTTTTAGGGAGCGAACGAAGCAAGATCACAGCGCGAGAAGCAAGCGTACCGGCAAAGCGTTCCCCCGTCGCTTGCGCCCCTTTCATGCCACTTATTTGATCGATAAATTGCTCAGTGCGAAGGTAAATGGTCAGCGTTCTTTTTACGTGAAGGGAACTCTATTATTATTATCATTGAACAGTTATTTGTAAATTTCACATTTTGAGAAATTTAATGTTAAACATATTTTACTGAATTCAGCAACCAACAATTCAAAATCTTACATGGATTTTAAAATGAAGGTAAGGTTGGCACATCATATTTTTGTCAAGGGTTCCGTTTGCGAGATATATCCCGTCAAAGTCATGAAAACTATTTTTTGTTCAACTGCAGGAAGCCATTTAGGGCTAGTGTAGTCGGGTTTTAGTTTTTAAACTTTCGTTTCTTGTTATTGATTTTTACATCATTGAAAATGTAGGTTTATGTAATTTCTCGTTGTCGGTATTTGTCAGTACCTACTATACAAAGTGTCACAGAAAGGTGTAGTAATACTCAAGTCACTCATCTAGCTAAATGTATGGAGTCTAACAGGAACTTCTGCATTCGCGGCAGCACCATGAATATTGAGTTATGATGAATTAAAGTTTAAAATAAAATTATGTCATTTGGAACCCTATTTCATCAGCTACCGTTCTACACCACATAGCCTTTAGACCTAGATATCTGACAGTGGTGGCCATAACAAAGGTCAAGGTCACGCGCCACAGATGGTATCGTAGGGTTGGCAATTTTTATTTTTTATTTTTGTACGTAACATATATCTCCGATTGCCGCACATGTAACTGTAGGGTTGTCAAAAGTATTTGAAAAATATAATTTTTAATTTTTGTACGGAAAAAGTATGATTTCTACTTTTGTTCTCTGGCAGACGATTCTTGGCATGATACACTTACACACCACCAAGTATTACTACACCTTTTTGTTACAGGTTGTATATAATTATATTTCTGTATGTTGGTATATCGTTTTGTATGGAATATTAAACAACACTAACCAACGCGAGAAATAGCAATTCGCTTTAAAATCACAGCTCGAACTCTCTTGTTTATGACGCGCTGTTTCCTGACTTTTTAATTTACTGACAGCAGCCCAGCGCGTGATGTTGCCAGTTCGGAAAGTTCCCCGTAACATGGGTTTCGAGTTGTTCGCAGAGTTTTGTAAAAAACACGTTTTTTTATGCTAAAATCTCGGGGTTGCATGTATTAGACAACAATATTATTATATAAATTTAATTTTCGTCTAGATTTTTTTGTGGATTGTATATTGAGATATAACAGTTGGAAATGCTAAATTATCCATTACCCATTCTTAAAGCTCGAGTTTGTAAAATTTGTCGTAATTATCTTGACTTTTAATCAAATATAGTTTTTGTAATGTATGGTATTTTAAATTAATTACACTTTTTAATAATTTGTAATTTTAATATTTGTATAATAAGGGTGAGACTGCACATGGGAACCAATATTATTTTATTCTACATCTTGTTTTATCAATTTACATCTGCATTCTGACGAATATATGATTTGATTTAATTTTTATTCTGTAATTATATTGTTAGATATATTATTTGTTTCCATGTAGATTGGTTTTCCGGAAGACGACCGCCATTTTGATGTCAATGAACTATTAACTTTTATTCATGGCAATAATTAAGTCATGGGCTGTGACGTCACAGAAAGCCGCCAAAATGACCGCGTTTATGATTGCGCGAATCTGATTACAGTTTTAAATGTTTATTGTTAATATTATGTTATTATGAATGATAAATTTTTTAGGCAATGTATGAACATAACTTACCAAAATATAAAAAAGAAATATGTATATATTATAATATAAATATACTTAGGTACTTATACAGCATATATGTAGATATCTTCCATTTCAATTTATTAGATGGGTTAATCGGTCACAAAATTGTTTACACTTTGGTGTTTGGATCGTGGATTGTGTTATCCTACTAATATTATAAATCTGAATGTTTGTGTGTACGTGAGCAAGTGTGTAAGTGTGTAAATATGTAAGTATGTTTGTTCCTACTTCAAACTTTTACGGCTGAACAAATTTGGATGAAATTTGGAATATACATAGTTTATACCTAGTATTCTTTTTAACTTGATAATAGCGGGTGAAGCCGCGGGGCACGGCTAGCATCCACATAAATGTTACTTTAAAAATCATTGTATAAAAATATAAGTTAAACAGGGTTAAAAACTACAAAATCCCACCTGGCAACACCGCACGGAATCACAGCGTAAAGTGTGAACGCGAACACAATTTAACTTGCGAATCTATACAATTGTTCTGAAACAACTCTCCCTTCCATTGTGCGGGGCGACACGGACGCACAATGCACTCCCGAATTTGCATACAGACGCTGTTCTGGACAGAATAATAACAACAGTAGTAGACCTCAATTGAAGTGGCTAAACTTGTTGATAAGACACATTGACATGACACAGTATTCGTATACGCTAACGATAAACCTTCAGATTGAAATTGTTAAGGCGCTAGAAAGAAATTTAAAGTTTTACTTTGGTATTTATTATGACCTTAGAATGTGATCAAGGTTGTTTAGTAACCATGTATTAAGCTGCAGATTGGACGGGAGTAGTTTTCTTTTAAATATTCTAGTAAATATTGGGAACACAAGTTTTCTTCTTTTTTTTATGGTAGATAGGCAAGCATTTGACCACTATGTCACCAGATGGAAAGTGAAGATGCGGCCGACGATGTGACATGCTTGCCTAGAAGATACCTATTCACTCTAGACTTGAAGACACCCAGGTTTTACTGTTCGGGAAACAAAGACGCTGGCAATGAGTTCCACTCCCTCGCTGTACGGATGATAAACGTAGAAGCAAAACGCTTCGAGCGAACCGGAGGTACGTCAACCATAAATGAAAAAAGTTCCCGAAAGTTTCCGAAGGTAAATTTGTGTTTCTGGCTCTAGGTGTGATTGTGCGTGTGATCTGAATGTTATCGGCACCCACGACAAACGTAATCGAACTTTGTGTGAGCTGTGAGTGTGAAAGTGTTTAAAAAAAAATTCTTAACACACTTTATCGGAGCTATTCTTCTTTAGCTCGCCACGTATAACTACTATACTAACTTCTCCGATATCTAATAAGCTTGAGCTACTTGGCGTAACCTTATCGTTGAATCTCAACTTTGGTACTTATATCGAAGCCAGAGCTTAACTGGCTGCTAAGAAGCTGGGTATCCTTGCTAAGCTCAGGCAGTACTTCACACCGGGGCAACTTCTCATTTTATATCAAGCTCAAGTCCGATCGTGTATGGCAACCATCTCTGGGATGGATCCGCTGAGTACCAGCTAGATGCTCTTAAGTCTATTGATCGGCGAGCCAAAATACTTAGTGGCGATAGTAAGCTAGTTAAGTCAAGACTGCAAAGTCTTGGTCACCGACGTTAGCTATTCTATTGCTTACATTTTTTCGCTTTTTTTTTTCGTATTTCGCTTCGAAGTTTTTTATCCGTACAGCGAAGGAGTGGAACTCATTGCCTGTGTCTTTGTTCCCTGAACGGTGCAATTTGGGTGTCTTCAAGTCTAGAGTGTATAGGTACCTACCTTTTAAGCAAGCTTGTTCTATCATCGGCCGCATCGTCATTTTCTATTAGGTGAAATAGTGGTCAAATGCTTGCCTATTCAGGAAAAAGAAAAAAAAAACATAACAATCATTAATGCCCAATTTTAGAATTTTGCACCATTGTATGCACATTTGATTTACATGAATATTGTATTTGCGCGTCAAAATTTGTATTTTTTTTATTGTATTTGTACTTATAGGCCTTACGCAACCTTTTTTTTAACTGCTACATTTGGAGATATATAAACGTAGAGCAATATTATACAGAGAAAAACAAAAATCTGTACATGGACTTGTCTTAGACAAACATTGAATATCTCTAATATGTTAAGAAAAATAAACTTCAAGGTTACTTTACATACTGCATCCCACTTCACTGTGTATCTGTCTACACTTGTACACCTGTACAATCCTGGACCTATGTTAGATATGTACTTGTTGTTGTGTACCTGTTTTGTCGGACTAGACTTTGTTATGCAAGTGACTTATACAAAAGCTATTGAAAACTATGTGGATGTGGGACGGAGAGACCGAGGAAAATTAGATTTAATAAAGTTATAACCGCAAACGAGTTTCTATGAAATAATAGGATTTGTAGAACTACTACGAATGTAGAGGCAAATAAATTGATTAAATGTTTAATTAACATAGTAAAAAAGTAATGGTAAACTAAAAGTAAATATACAGCAAAAACCTAAATAACCTACAAGACATCGAGCTAATAGGTAACTCAAGTGTTCAAGCCTACTACCATTGGGTAGCGTTCCCCCCATGCTGGCGGCGTTGCCTCTCTGAATTGCAATGCTAATACGTTGAGTCAAATAAGTACCAGCATTTTGATCACGCGTCGTCTCAAACAGGCGCTCTGATAGATTTTTGAAAATAGAATGAGTCGTCCCCACGGGCCCAGTGTCTCAACACCAAACGGCTCAAATATGTAACCAAAGGTTACCGAGGTTTCCATATTTTTGCTGTTTGAGGTGCTCTGCCGAAGTTGCCGCGGCGCCAACCCCATACTGAGTTTTGGGAAGATGTGACGGAGCTAAAGTGTCTACACAAGTTGCATCCCAAACTAAAGGCCGTCCCATCTTCCATGGAATTAAAGTCATATCGCTAGGCCTTTTACCGTCTTCACGCATCAGATCATTTGGTTCGAGAATGGCTGGAACATTGGCATAGGTAAGCCCGGCGGATGATATCTTTGAAGCTGGCGTGGCGAGAAATTCGACCAACGCTTTTGGCACGTGAGCCCGTGGTGATCGAGCTGGTTGCACGATTTGATTACAGACCGACAAATAGACAGATGTCGGGACAGATGAAACTAAATAAAAGCTTGTAAAAAGATCAAATAACAGAACTCTATAATAATAAGGCTTGAGTTTAAAATAAATACTACAGTAAAATTCATAGTGACTTGGTAAAGGGGTTTGCTAATGGTCGTTTATAGCTCTAATCAAAATCATAAGTTTATTCCTTAAAATGTGTACTTTTAGCTTAGCTAAATGCACTTTAAATGGGATGTTCATGTTTATTATTGGTTTTTTGCATTAGGTTTCGTAATAATATTTAAATTATATTTTGCACTACTTTTTATTATCAAAATTTTATCAGAGCGCCTGGTTGAAGCGACGCGTGATCAAAATGCTGGCACTTATTTGGCTCAACGCTCAACTTAGCATTGCAATTCAGAGAGGCAATGCCGCCAGCATGATGGGAACGCTACCCACTGGTAGTGGGCTTGAGCACTTGAGTTACCTATAAGCTCGTTGTCTTGTAGGTAACTTAGTTCTTTGCTGTACATAGTTTTAGTTTAGTTTTAGGAAATATAGGCAATTGGCCCGTAGTTACAAGTTTATGTTGTAAACATTAGTAGGTATATTTTCTTTTTGTTAGCAAACATAATATATTCTAGCATTCTGGGGTCAGAAATTGTAAAGTAGAAAATAGTATAACTTAATCCAACTTAAACAGTAATTTTAACTACAAATAATAACTTACTTATATTGGCTACACATTCGAGGATGTTTGATAACTTGCTAACGAACTTCCCAACCAATTACCTGCAAATCCTCGCCAAAGCAGCCGAGTTATAACTTAACTACTGTTAATTAACTTACTGTGAACTCCGGTAACCACCACAAATATAACTACGAGCTACAAGCTTCTTAACTAATATAAGTTAACTATAATTTTGCCCGATAAAATTGTGTTTGCGACGAAATATACTATATGATGTGTTATAAAAAGCAAAGTGATGAAATTAAATAAGATCAAGACGAAAATAATGATTTTTGAAAAAGAAATAAGTAATATGATTGAAGGTGAAAGACCATTCTTTCAAAACTTTTTTTGTTCCACAAGTGAAATAATTTGTATACTTAGGTTCAAAGCTTACAAGTGATGGTATATATGAAAGTGATATTTAGCGAAGATTGTTGGCAGGAAACCGAGTGAGTGAGACCCTTACAAACAGTCAGTAACTATCTAAAAAGTTGTGTCTCATGTTTTTTTTTATGATAGATAGGCAAGCATTTGACCACTATCTCACCTGATGGAAAGTGAAGATGCGGCCGACGATGTGACATGTTTAGCAGTGAGTGTTGGATTTAGCAGAAAAAGCATGAAAGTATATAAATCTGTGAAATTGAGAGGGCAGCTATACTTCAGCTAAAGTGAGTCTGATGGACAAAGTTAGGAACATTTAGATTAGGAAAGATTAAAACGTAGTAGTTGTAGTAACGTAAAAGGGATGCTTAAGGATGGTTTTGTACATGTAGAGAGTATGGACGAAATAGATTGACGAAGCAGATTTATAAGGCGAATTTGAATAAGGCAAGTGGGTACTGGTCGATCTAGGCGAATCCAGAGGTCTAAGTGGTGACTTTTGTGACTCCATGGGCGCAGTGGCCCCGTTTGCATCCGGGCCTAGCGCGGGGGCAAAATAGTGACTGTTAGCGTGACCCAATCATGCTCCGCCTCAATGAGGGACTGTTCACAACGGTTTTTAGTAGGTTTGAGCTCCACACACCCTATTCCGTCACTTTTGGGAAGGAATAGAATATTTAAATAAAATAATTCAACAAGCTGTCTGTTACTTTAGCAACTAATAAAGATCATGTAAAGATATCAAACACAGAAATAAAAACTTTGAAATGCAAACCGTGTAGGTTGATATTGTACAATGTACGCGGTACATAAGAAGGTATCGATATTTCAATTTTATAATAATATGTAGGCAATATGCAAGTAACCTCGTAGTAAACATTAAATAGCTTTTGCAGTATAGCTTTTGCAGCAATAACACACGAAGAGGAATATTTAAGAGTTGTGTACGCACCACAAAAGTATAGGTCCATCTCTGAGTTAGAAGCTATAAATTGTGCAGACGTCTGAGTTTGAGAATGGTTGAAGTGACAAAAGCTGGCGATTTAATAATTATCAATATTATGCGGTCCTATAACATTGTCACTCTGTCACTCCTAGACTATAGCTTAAGCCGATCCTGTGTTTATTGACATGTAACACAGTCTGTTATTTTTTTTTACTTCTAATAGATAGATAGATAGATAGATAAACTCTTTATTGAACACCATATTTGTGATACAGAATAGAACATAATGACTTAAAAAATAAGTGTAACAATAGGCGGTCTTATCGCTAAAAGCGATCTCTTCCAGACAACCTTTGGATGGAGAGGAATAACGCAACAAAGTTGGACGTCGGTGTTTTAATTTATATAACAAAAATTTAGAAAGGTGCAAGATTTGAAAAAATATTAACTATAATATACCTACTTAATTATAAATAATTAAATAATGATAAATAACAATTAAAAAAAACATTATTATATATACCCATGTACAATTATGACCTAATATAAATACATATTATTACGCATAATAATATAATACGTAAACTACATAATATAAGTACATATATATAAATACCAATGTCGTGAATACAGATTGGATTTAATGGGACAGATTACAACATAATTAAATTATTTTTCAGCGAGATAGTGAGCTTTGACGTGTTCTTTAAATATAGGCAGCGACTGAGCTCGCTTTATTTCTATGGGAAGCGCATTCCACAGTCGAACGGCTTCGACTGTGAATGAGTTGCCATAGAACGAGCTGGTGTGTGGTGGCATTTTGAGCTTGAGGTTCTCCGACGACCTCAACCCTAGCGAGTTAGAGATGTCAAAAAACTTAAAACGTTCCTGAAGGTAACGAGGAGAGGAAGGGTTGAAGAGAATATTGTAAAGGAGAGTTAGAATATGAGTATTCCTTCGAGCGCGAATGGGGAGCCACTTGAGCTTGGAGCGAAATTCAGATATGTGGTCATATTTGCGCAAGCCAAATATAAACCTGATAGAGAAGTTTTGAAGTCGCTCAAGTTTGTTTAGCTGGTCCTCCGTAAGATCTATATAACAGGCATCAGCATAGTCAAGAATAGGAAGAAGGAGAGATTGAGCAAGCGTAACCTTAGTTGCCGTAGGAAGAAAGTTCCGGAGTCTTCTTAAAGAACCAGCAGATCCATACACTTTCCGACTGACTGCTTCTAACTGAGGGCCCCAAGTAAAGCATCGGTCAAAAATAACCCCCAAATTCTTCACAGTAGCACTGTATGGAACTATTACTCCATTAAAAATTACTTGAGGTAATGAGTTCCAGTTAATTCTACAAACAGTGCGAGAGCTGCCCACAATTAACACTTGTGTTTTCAGCGGATTGACTTTTAGGCCATACGCTTCACTCCATGTGTGAATTTTATGCAGATCGGTATTTATAGAATCTACAGCTCTAGCAATGTTGTCGAGGCTTGCTTGGGCATAAATCTGAAGATCGTCTGCATACAGGTGGTAGAAAGAAGTGAGATTTTGAGAAATAGAATTAATAAAAATGGCAAAAAGAAGAGGTGATAGTACGCCGCCTTGAGGTACACCGGCAGACGTGTTGCACCACGAAGAGTAAGACTCGTCTAAGCGAACCCGCTGACGGCGACCGAAAAGATAGCTATGGAACCAGTCAATTACCGCTTGTGATACATTAATGGAACGGAGCAATGCAAGAAGTATGTCTAAATCAACGGTGTTGAAAGCGTTGCTAAAATCCAGCAAAGTAAGGACTGTAAGTTGACCATTTTCCATTCCGAAACGGATATCATCAGTAATCTTCACTAGGGCAGTCACTGTACTGTGACCAGGGCGAAACCCAGATTGAAATGGATTAAGGAGATGGTTAGAGACGAGGAAGGAGTTTATTTGTTTATGAACGAGTCGTTCTAAAACTTTGGAAAGGAAGGGCAGGATAGATATGGGACGGTATTCGGAAAAGGATTTAGGATTTAGATTCTTGGGAAGAGGAATAATTTGCGCTTCTTTCCATGACGAGGGAAATGCGCCATTCGCTATGGAGTAGTTGAAGATATGGCAAAGGACAGGAAGGATGATATCCAGAATCGGAATAAGCATGTTTCGGCTGATGCCGTCAATCCCCACTGCATTAGAACTAATGGAAAGTATACTCTTTCTAATATCACAAGCGGTGAAATCACTAAAGAGAAATGGCGGATGGTCAGGAGACGTATTAGAAGAGAGAAGTTGTAGTGTAGAAAGTTTGTTAGAGTCTTTTATATTGGATGGTGAAGAAAAATGGATATTTAGGGAATTAATGTCTAAATTTTTAGGTATAGAATTTTGGCGAGATTTGCCTACTCCAAGCGACCGAAGGAAACTCCAAACCTTAGCTTGATCTTCATTCTCGATAGATTTATGTATATGGCGACGTAAAGCATCTCTACACACCCGATTGCAGCGATTTCGAGCCAGGGCATATTTATCCTTATTTTCATCAGTCGGACGAAGTTTATATTTCGATTTTGCAATACATTTTTTGTGCATAAGCGACTTGATGTCGTCACAAAGCCAAGGTGCAGGAAGGTGTTTGATTTTAATGCGACGTAAAGGAGCATGAATGTCGTACAATTGTGTTATAATAGTGTTAAAAGTAGCCACTTGATCATCAACAGATTTAGCATCAACAACAGGTGTCCAATCGATGTTTGTAGCGTCTTCAATGAAACGTTCCATATTCATGCTACTAAAGTTACGCTGCAAAATAATGGTTGGCTTGGGTTTTGGAGGACGAACTTTATATGACAAAAACACCAAGTCATGATAGGAAAAGGCGTCAGCAGATAGCTGGCCGTGTTTGGCAACATGCCCTAATGAAGAGACAGTAATTAAATCTAGAAGAGAGGGTGCTGCGTTTGGAAAGTGATGAGTGGCGTTGAGAGGTAGGATATGCATGTTGTTAGAACTAATAGTGGATTTGAACTGGGAAGAACGATAATCATTTTTTAGAAGACAATTATTAAAGTCACCCATTATGATGGTGTGACTGTAGGAAGGAAGTAAATCTTCAAGAATTTTGTCAAAGGAAGAAAAGTAATTGATGCGCAGGGAAGGGCTATAGTAGACACCAAGGAGAATTTTGGTGTGAGAAAGAAGAATTTCGATAAATAGATGTTCACCAGAGGTGGGGAGTGGAGGTTGCGCTGATACACTGACTACAGAAAAGGAGATGTGGGCACGTAGATAAATCGCAACTCCGCCTCCTCCACCACCAGTTCGATCATTTCTAATTAACCGGAAACCTGGCAAAGGATATAGGATAGAAGGAAGAGAAGGTTTAAGCCACGATTCTGAAACTAAGATGGCCTGAATTTTATTGTTGTCAAAAGACGCCAGCATGTCAGAAAAATGGGCCGGAATACTTTGTGCATTTATATGAATAACGTTAACGTTAACTAATATTTATTGTTATTTTCTTAGAATTATTTTTAGAATACCTACTCTTTCTTAAGCAGCGGGTATCGTCCGCGTATCGCGCGTCTCACTCATCTTGATGAAGGATAACGACAACTAATTTGTTCGAAACTAGTCCAAAATAAAGTAAGTCGACATTTTTACGCGTTTCAAGCCGTATTAAACAGTGAAACATTATGTATGGTACTCAAGAAAGTATTAACTTTCTAAGTGATGCCTTATTATCCGCTACTTCTTTTGCCTCGCTCCTCAGCCCATTCTGTTTCATGGCAGCGAGCGTAGAGGTGAATAAAGTAATTTAATAGTCCCGAAAAGATGAGCGTTTGTCAAGCGCACACCGTTTCCTGTGCACTCTTTACTCTCTAGTATTTGCAGTTGATGTTATGACGACGTTTTGAGAGTAATTGTCTTTCAGAACAAAAATGAAGACCAGATTTTTACGTTTTTTTGTGCTTCGGGGTAGCCTAGAAGTATGAGCAACTAGAAGCCATATTTTAGGTGAAGAATAGATGAACGTTTAAAAACTAAACCGGTACAAGCAAAACTTACTAAAACATAATATAACAGAATACTATACGAAGCAGAAGTAACTGGAAAAATCCAAGTATTGTTAATTTTTAGTTAAACGTAGGAACATACACAAAAAAAAAACATCAAAATCGGTCCAGTAATTTAGGAGGAGGTCAGTCACGCACACACGTCCAGAAGAATCATATAAAGAAAATATGCTTACATACGGTACTAAAATCATACTCCATTGTTTTACTTTGCCGAATATTCAGAACAAAAAAAAGTAAGTACCTACATTTATTTCGAAATGATGATCGCTTGAGAATTTCACCCCTACTGTATTGCCATATTCATCTACTATTTAACAAATCAAAGGCCGTAAGGCCCCATCCCTTCAATCGAAGCAAAACATTACACATCCTTGAGTAATAAATTATTTGTATAGATTAGGCAGTATGTGTTGAATACGCGTGGTGTGCCAATACAAATCCCACTATCCTATTCTATCCTACTAATAAGTATTTAAAATGAGAAAGTTTGTGTGTGCGTCAGTCAATGATTGTTACCACGTACCTCCGTAATTAATAAACCTATTTTGATAAAATTTTGAATGTAGATTTTGAGTTTATGTTTCTGAATAAGACATAGGCTACTTTTTAAGGAGGAGGTATTCAAGTCTACTGTATTATTATTTTGAAGTGAAGAAATCTTTAGCGGCATTATGCACTTTTTGTGATGGGTAAAAAATGTTAAACTCACGTCAGGAATTACGGATTTTTAAGACGAAGGAAAATTCGTAAGACGGAAGAAGAGTAGACCGCCGGCGCGGCGTAGGAGAGGAAGTGATATCCCTCTCTCTTTCTACCGCGCCGCGAAAATGTATGCCTGCTCCTGTTGTTTACAACGTTAATGTTCAAGTTTTCACTTCTGCCAGCACTCCCGGAGTGCAACACGTTGTTTTTTTTTGTTTTTATGTATGTTACCCATTACTTAGTTCCACGTGAACCGATTTTGATTTTGTTTTTGTTTGAAAGATGTTGCTTTCCAATTGGTTCCATTTAAATTTGATCAAGATCTGATCAGTAGTTCTTGAAATATCGTTAATAATGCGTGTTTAGTACATCGGTTTTTTTAAGCTTTTCTTGCGTTTACTTATTTAAATTTTAAAATGTGTATAATAATTATTGTCTTGTGACGAGTTCTATTGTGTAAGTTAAAGCTTGTCGGAATAAATAATGAATATTCTATTCCATTCTTAATTTAATATACATATTCAATTACGATATAGAATCTCATAATATCAAACGAAGAATAAGAGTTATAATTAAGGAAAATAGCTCTAGATATAGGTACCTACCTATATATACTGACTCATATAAATAAGATGTCAACAATCACCTCTACACGTATACATAACTGCATTGCACCCAATCTATCCTCCGCAGCCGAACTAATAAGCAAACATAATTTCGAATGCGCGTCCCTATTCTGTAAACGGCAAACCACTTTCGGGTGAGCGACTTAACGCCAATCACGGCTTTGCGACACCCAATACAGACTGGCGGGCAGATTAATTGAATAAATTTGCATTTAATTCCGGTAACATTTCCATTTGTTTCGAATTAAACGTGTGGCGCGATGCGAATTTGTTGAACGATACGTAATTAAATCGTGCCGGGTTGTATTTTAAAAAGTTGGAGTAGGTAGGTTTGACGGGATGCTCATTGTAGCTAGACGGAACATTTGTTTGGCGTTGAGCGTTGTTTCTGGTCCTGGTTCGATCTAATTTTGGTTATGGGGTCATAAATAATTATGTTATATTTTATAGTGGGTTCTCGATGACCATCTTTTACATCTCTACTATATTAATATGTTCATAAAATATGTTTTAGTCAATATTTAATATCTACGAGCCAATTGCCTATATTTCCTACAACTAGACTAAAACCTTATAAATATAAACAGCAATAATGTTTCACACTCACTAACACTTTCACACTCACAGCCCCACACTAAGTTCAATGACATGAGTCGCAGGAGCCGGAAACATTCTTATCACAAATACACAACCACACTATTTTTGACGATATTAATATTAGTAATGCATTTAATTAATCAATGTAATACACGTCCCAGCTACACTTCAGTAATTGCTTGTCACTAAACCGGAATTGAGGCAAACTATCTTATCGTTACAGTTTCGGATCTCGAACGTGATTACGCATACAATTAATTTCAAAACAAGTTCATTTGAGTATGGAACTTAAATACAGAATAACACCGTAACTTATGAGAAGAATTTTTGAATATCTTTTTATGAATATTGAAAAATAACATATACATTTATTTTTTATTCAAGATATTGGGGGTTATTCCAAATTTTCTTATTTAATAAAACGCCCCAGTTTTGGTGCAAAGAAAACGATAAAAATGTTTATATCGGTTAGGCATTTTTGAATTTTAGCGAGACTAATGCACCGCGATTGACTTATGTTTATATAGAAAAAATGGCTAATTGAGCACTATCTCACTAAGCGACAATGCAATCGACGCGAAAGTAGGTTTCCTTCTTAGAAGATTACTATTCACTGGCGACTTAAAGACCCCCTTTTTTAACCGACTTTTATAAAGGAGGATGTTCTCAATTAGTGTTATTATGTTTGTTACCTCATAACTCAAAACAGTATAATTTTGGAGCCTTCATGTCTAGAGTAAATAAGTATCTTCTAAATTAGTATGCTACATCTTCGGCTGCATCATCGCTTTCCATCAGGAGATACAGTGATCATATGCTTGCTATCAAGCTTAAAAAAATGTCTGGATGACTGATGATGAAATGGAATGAGAGAACGCTTAGCGCCGTTGACAACATCATCACTTACCAAAAGTCAAAGCAGTCTCCCCGGTCGGACGCTAGTCTATCTGATGTAAAGAAATACTCTGGAATCGTATTTACATCTCACAAATTCTTAATTTCGCCTATATAAACACATAAAAGAATCGAGTTCCTCTCAAATATTTAATTTCATCTAATAAACGTCTGAGTACAGAATAAGACGCCTCTGACAAAGACTGCCTGAGCTCATTAAAGTACTAGTAAATAAACGAGATACTCTCGAGGCGACGAAATATTAAAAAAGAGATTTATATCAAGGAAAATATCTTTAAAAATAAGGTCGCGTCATTTCCAGAGGAAACTGCGGCAGAGACAGAATTTTCAATGGTGTTATTTATGGGGGAAACGTAATTTTTGTTGGAAAAATTGATAAGACAAGGAGTTCATTTTAAATAGACTTTATTTTTTTCGTTTTTTTATGCTCGATAGGCAAGCATTTGACCACAATCTCACAAGATGATGATGATGATGCGGCCGAAGATGTAGCTTTTTTCTCGTTTTTTTATTTGTAGCAGACTGAAGAGCAGGTAGAAATCAATGTTTTTACGATAAAAAAGTGTTTGAAAAAGAACTGGCAAATTTACAAGACACGGCTTTACTCCTATAGTAGGTACCTTATATAACAAAATATGATTACAATTGGTCTGTCCCTGATTACCTCTTTTCTGATTTTATCTATTATTCAGGCCATTCATACAAAGTACATCATTAATGAATCCATAGGCTCTTGACAAGTCATATCTGTGTTTATGGAGCAAGTGGTTTCTCCCATATGAATTTATTTTTTATTTATACTTTATTAAACAACAAAAGCAATGTACAATTGGAGGACTTAATGCTAAGAGTATTTTCTACCAGTCATCCAACAAAAGTAAAGAGTGTATCAGAACATTTATAATATACCATTACGTTTAATACTATAAAGCCCATATTTTTTTTATTAATCTCCCGTGTCGTCGTTAAATATAGATTTGCAAGTAGAGTATGAAACAGTTTTTACAAAAAATCGTTGGTTAGTAGGTCTATATCTATCTATAATAATAATAATAATATCTTTAAACGAGCAATTCTTGTATATATACTATATATGTGTAATCAGGATCTCGGAAACGGCTCTAACGATTTTTGTAAAGTTACAAATTAGGGGTTTTTCGGCCCAAGGAATCGATTTATCAACGTTCCAGGTCCGAGAAATGCTCGGTTCCCAAACTGCATTTGAAAAAACCGGGTTTAAGAAACTATCAGCACCATCTATAACGCCATGACCGATGTAAATAACTGTTTCTACTCGACACTAGATGGAGCTTTCTGAGGCTACAAATTCAAACACATTCTACCAAAAACAAAAACCGAGCAAAGCTCGGTCATCCGGCTATTATAAATTAATTGTTGTTAGACCTATTTTGTCCCGGGTTTAATATTTAAATCGCCTATACATTAAAAGATGAAACGTACGTACAATATCCGTTATATTTTTAAAACAAATACAAAAATGAAATAATTATGAATAAAAAAATTTTAAGCAAAAACCTAAAATTTCTGAATCTAGGCTAAATGTAGGCGCGATACAGTTTGGGGCAAACAACAAGTAAAAAGATAGTCTAGATTCTATTGCTGTATAATAAGACAAAGAATGTTTTTTCGGGTGAACGTAAGATCATATTAATGTTCCATCCCCATCAAATTAGACGAGATTTCGTTCAGAGGTCCCCTAAACCGCTTCAGGTAATTTTTGTACTATTATTCAATCTGTAGAATCACTCGGATCCCATAGAAGATCCATTTAAGGTGCATTTGCTATACTAATTGAAAAGAGGGGAATGATATTGATTGAATTTGACGAAGTTTAGGTAAGATGACGAGAAATATTGTTAGATATCCTATTAACTAGTAGTTCGCAGAACTGAGACCTTGTCTATACATGATTTTTACTTAATAGAGAAAATCATTTTGAGGTTGCTTAGAACTTTTTACTCTATAATTGTTTGATTTTGTGTTTGTTGTTAATGTACAGGATATAATGGATATTATATTAAATTTGTAGTCTCTGAGACCCCGGGACAAAATTGATATAAAATCCGTGACTTTGCTGTCATATAAAATTGTTATTTTCCAAATAAAATAGTAACAGTTTTAGCTTCTATTTGCGAAACCGCTTCAAGGATACAACAGAAAAAAAAATCTAGCCACATTTATGTGTATGGGTGTACCCCTCAAGACATAGGTGTTAATAACCCCTTAAAGACATATCTATAATTCTTTAGTACTGAACAAGTACGCTTAGAGAGAAATGGGAGCTTTGAAGAGATATAAACATATCAAATTTTCTAAGTTATGATACATTTTATTTTTAACCTCTACACAATTCACATGGCCTACTTAACCAAAAACAGTAAAGGACTCGTATATCTCACAGCAATTTGTACAGTACCTACAACCTAAACAAACACGATGATATAAACAAGGTAGAACAGCAAAAACATCAATTTACATAATTAATCCAAACAACAATAGGTCTGTGACACGCCGTAATCGGATTACCTCGAGCCAAATTGAATGTGGCCACTCTATCGTATGAGTATATCTATGCTCTGATGAGTTTGTATTAGATAATGTGCGACGAAATCTGACTACTCGAACTGTTTTAAAGGAGTTTAGACATCATTTATGCTTTGGCTCCAATTGTTTTTAAATTCATCATCTAAGACAATCTAAATTGTAAAACAATAAAATAATAAAGTAAATACACATTGGTCGTGTTGAATTAAAAAAATGTAGTTAATTTTAAGTTATGAAAGAAAATTTTAAGAATAATTAGTTAATTGAATAGTGAACATCAGAATATCTATAGATATAATATTTATATAGTTTTTGCAATGTTTTCCTATCACGACTCGTTTATTGAACAAAAAGTTTTATGACGGCACACTTGCAATCATGGTGTCACTGCATTTTAGTGTATTTTTTTGGTGTGTGTTTTTGATGTAACTATGACCTTGTCTTTTATTTGTGACAGGCTAGTGTTTGGCCACTATCTCACCTGATGGTAAGTGACGATGTGATCGAAGCTGGTAAACACACTAGATCTGGAATACGCAGGCTCTCAAGGATAACTGCCGGAACACCGTATTTGGCTTGGCGGCAGACTTTCAACTTGATGGTGGTAAGCTACTTTGGTAGCAAGCCAGGCGAGCAACTCACAAAATGCTCTACCACCTCTCAAATGTCACCTGATTAGCACCACCCGGGGACCACGTGTAGGGAGTCAGACTTAAGGGGTATCCTTCTACGGACGTGGGTGACTCAGCCCCCAAAATAATTACGTAAATAATTCGTAAATAAAAACAATGAAACTTATTGCCAGCTACAGCCCTAGTTCCCTGATGATGGAGACATTGAGACATTAAGTTGCTGTTGGATTGTTGGTTGGAGGTTTGTGTAGAGGATGCCCAAAAGATATAATTTAATGTACGTATTGAATTTAGTGTTATGTGTTACGTAACACATTTGTTAACTTTTTACCCGACTGTGCGACGCAATGGTGGGTATAAGTGTTTATCAGCAGTATTTTTAGCAGTATGTATATTCCTTTGTGGTGTTCTAGATACCAAACACGTGGGCCGATTGCAATGATTCTTACGTCAATCGATTTTCTTTACATTGCGAGTGCCAGGGGTTCAAATCTCGGCGGGAACACAAGATGTCTCCTCTAGAAAAATTTGTATTTCTAGTTCTCGTTGTGGTTGTGTGATGTGAATGCTTCCGGCACCTAAAACACAAGTCATCGAATTTAGTGTGGGACTGTGAGTGTGAAAAAAATTTAATTAAGAAGAACATATATATATTATCTAATATTAATAAGTATGTGTAAGTACATTTATTAATTGAAATACGTGTTGAGGTACACCACCGTCCTTTTTGTAATATTTTTATCATCTCCCTTTGGTTGTCTGGAAGAAATCGCTTTGAGCGATAAGACCGCCTTTGTGCTAAGTTATATTTAAGATTTCTTTGTAAGTGTTATTTTTTGGTGTGCAAATAAAGAATTTATCTGTCTATCTATCATAAAAACATTATATTTCCGCGTATGTTATACGCGGAAATATAATGTTTTTATGTTCTCTGTAGGTACAAATTCCTTAATAAT
The DNA here is from genome assembly GCA_948107665.1 of Lomographa bimaculata. Lineage (NCBI taxonomy): Eukaryota > Metazoa > Arthropoda > Insecta > Lepidoptera > Geometridae > Lomographa > Lomographa bimaculata. The sequence continues at coordinate 4,560,502 of OX403586.1, read as the reverse complement.
GCTTTATTCTCCCCTGAGCTCCAAGCCTCACAAGTATTCCTGTATTAACACCTAGGTGGCTGACGTAAGCCGATTATCTTTGGACCTTCCAATTTGCCAAACAAATCTCTTCACATCTCTTGGAGCTTGTACCTGAAAATTAGAAACAGTTTTGACACAGGGGGTTTAAAGAAAATGTTTGGCATAAGGTATATAAAAATTGTACACCGTGAAGAGACTCCTACTACTTACCTATAACATTATAAATACAAAATATATTTGATTAGATTTAGTATTTATTTATGTTGTCTTGTAACGTGTACTAATTTATGTTTGTTAAGCTTGTCGGAATATTATTATCTCTATTCTATTTATTAGCCTTATAACAGAGTTATTATACTGGGCAAGTCAAATTACATTATTATCGAAATAATACTGTGTACAATTAAGGAAATAATAATAAGTTATCCTTAAAAAAATCTAGATATGTAGATACAACCATATTATTAATTTCACGTAAAATGCAATATTTCAATAAAATAGCAATTTATAAATAATGTCCTTGTGGATTTTATATTGTTTTCCAGAACTTGTTATTATTCGAGTGTAATTGTGTATTAATGTGTTATGAACTGGGTGGATAATGAACCATTAATCGTTCTTGAACGTATATGAGTGTAGGCAAATCGAAAGTTGATAAACGTGGTTTTCGTTTCCATTCCAAATCTCATATAGAAGTTCTAGTAAAGTTTTAACTACTCTACTAGGATGTGACTTCAACTTCTAAAGTAATTCTATGTGTAATTTCATGCCCAAAATACTTAAACTGTACAAAATATTATTTTAAAAGTTTCTTCATAAATATTACTATTAGCAATACGGCGTACATGTTAACTATTTGCCTAATTATTTACAAAATGGCTTTGAAATCGACACAGCTATCACTGTCGTTAAAACAAATAAGATAATGAAAATAGACGACACATAATGACCTCTAATGACCCGATCGGCTATTCAAACCATTACATCGAACTAATTGAGGATTCAGTCGTATTCGTGCCGATGGGTGAACGAACTTTTAATAGGATTTGTTTTGTTTTGAAAAGAGAATATAAAGCGATGACTATTTTATTGGTACCGATTGTTTTTGACGACATTTTTAATAAATTACTTGTTACAAACTTTTTTAAAGACAAGCTTTTAGAAGTCTGCCATGTTGGATTTAAAGTGACGTCACTTAATTTTTCGAGTTATTCTCAGCAAGTCCTTTCATTTGATACCCATATTGTAGGGGTGCATTAAAAATTACTTGTCCGCCATTTAAGGTGTTCCGCCATGTTGGATTTAGAATGACGTCATACAGCTAAACATGCATTGTGATCTGAACTAAACGTGAATAAAAAATTTCAGCTCAATCGGTCGATATCTGCTTCAAAATTGAGTTGCAAGATTCCACCCGGACAAAAATACATACATTGCAAGTTAAATAAAAGCTTGTAAAAACAACATGCGAAATATGCGAAATACATATATAATACATTTCGGAGAGTGTGCTCTGGAATTACACAATCTAATTCCTCCATCCCCATTCTATCATAGAACCACCAGACAGACTGCATTGCGACACCGATATATGGTGGACATTCCTCAAATGCGCACGAAGCGTTTTGCTTCCACGTTCATTATGCGCACTGCAAAGAAGTGGAACTCCTTGCCAGAGTCTGTCTTCCCAGATAAGTACAATCTTGGAGTCTTTAAGTCGAGAGTGAATAGGTATTTTCTAGGCAAGCGTGCTTTATCGTCGACCGCATCGTCACTTAACATCAGGTAAGATAGTGGTCAAATAAATTAAATTAAATTTGTTTATTGAGACAAAAACGAATTACTACACTTACATTTATCTCACATATATCATAATTAGATTAAAGCAACTCAGAAATAATAATAAATTAATCATAATAAATTATATACAGTCAAAATCATAACCTAAATTAAATAACAAATGTCACAATATAATATAATCAAAATTAATGTCAATAGAACTTTCATGCTTTTTGCACCTATCCCATTGATCTATTAAATTTTCACAATATGGCAAAAAAGCAATTAAAAGAATTCTCCAATTGTCAAACATGATATCACAATCAGGGTTAGCGGCGAGGAGTGCGTTGAGATGGTGTCGGGCGCGAATAAGTGGTGACATCGATCTTGCCACAGTACGACTACAATCAACGTGGAACAAGTTATGCAGTCGACCACGCCTATTTGCTGGAATCCCTGGTTCATCCGGCACAAACAATCTACACAACAACCCGTGCAGGAAAAGCGAGTCGACTGACCCTCTAAGCACCTTGCACGAGATAGTGAGCTGGTCCAGTAATCTTCTCACTTCTAGCGAGTTGTAGCCAAGTTGGCCAACCAAAAACTTTGTCGGGTACATGTAGGGATAATATCCGTAGAGTTTTTTTATACAGGGACCTTCAAAATACTTTTTGGACTTTTTCAAGCATTCTCGTGTAAGTGACCTGATAGGGATTCCAGATACATGCACCCGATTCAAGTTTGCTTCTGACCAGTGAATTATAAAGAGAAAAAAAAATGAAATGCTTACCTATCACAGATTAAAAAATATATAAAAAAATAAACACCTAAAATAACAGATACACACAATAATAATTATTGGTGATGAGTTACGCGATAATGCGTTGTCATTAATTTAACATTTATAAGTATCTTGTGTATTAAATTTTTAACCAGCAAATGAACATCGAATGAATAAATCGGAACTGACATAAAGTTTACACAAATTCCGCATCACAGCACAACTAACTAGAACCTACTCTACGTCATACAAAATAAGGGTAGTTTTTAAAAATCTAAGACCAACTTATTAAATCCATAACTAAGTGTTATGAGATCACTAATTAACTACCGAGTTAGCTGTAGTTAATGCATGTGAATGTAATTACCATAGGTCTGGTTAACTAATTTTGTGGGAGAGAAATAATTTCGTTTCGAATGGGAAAATTATGATGGAAAATTTTGGTATCGTTTGATGAGGCTAGACTTTTTGGGACAAAACTTAATGTTAAATAATTGTTTGGGGCTAAAACTCACTAGACGGTAGCAGGGAGGTGGTGAATGCCTAACTAAGGTATTTTAATTTTTTACCGACTTCCCAAAAAAGGAGGAGGTACTCAAGTCGACTGTATTTTTTATTTTTTATTTTTGTTACCTCATAACTTCTCTCCACGTGAGCCGATTTCGAATTTTTTTTTTTGTTTGATAGATGAGGTCCCATTCAAATTTGATCAAGATCTGATCAGTAGTTCTTGAAATATCGTCAATATTACCTATTTTGTGGACTACTTTGACGATGTTCTCGTTTAACCGACTTCAAAAGTTACCTCATAACTTCTTTCGTTGTGAGCCGATTTCGATGTTTCTTTTTTTATTTAAAAGCTGGTGCTTTTCATTTGGTCCCATTGAAATTTTATCAGAATCCGATTTCTAGTTTTTGAGTTGTAGTCAATAATTCGTGATTAATACATTAAATCTGATCAAGGTTCCAATGATAAAGCGGTCGGTTTTTTTAAGCTTTGCTTGCGTTTTATTAATTACATTCTACTACTAGCACTACTACTAGCATTTAACCACTATCTCACTGGATGGAAAGCGAAGATGCGAACTATGTAGTATTTATTTATTTATTATTACAGTGTTGTTTAGTATAGTCTAAAACCTATGCTAGGTTTGTTGAGATTATATGTCTAGAAAATAAATCTTAAATCTAATAATTGAAACGCAAGCAAAGCTTAAAAAATCGACTTCATCGCTAATATTTCGGTTTTGGCAAACACACACAATTCAACAAATAAGTTCGATGATTTGTGTCGTGGGTACCGGAAACATTCACATCACACGCACTAGAAACACAATTTTCCTTGGAGAGAAAACCCAGAATCGAACCTGATACTCCTGCTTAGAAGGCGAACGCTCATCCAACTAAGCCAACGGGCTGTTCCCAACGTCTTCATGTGCGAATTGCTCTACAGCTTTATCAGTTGTCAAACCGGTTATTTCAAACGTATTTTAATAAATAAATATTAACTGAATTTCGTTATGTTTACACATGCATATTTGCTTTAGAGCTATGAACATAATCCAAATGAAACATTTATTTTTATTATTTCGATATTAATAAATAATGGAAAAATTTGCAAGCGAGTTTTACAAGCAAATACGCTTGTACTGCGCGTTTCTTCTATTTAATAGATTCGGTAAATCTACAAAGTTATGCCTGTATCTAATAACTAGTTTCTGCCTGTTTAGAACAGGAAGATATGATCCTGTACCAAATGAAGAGCCCTAGAAATACTCTGACGTGGAGTTTCACTTTGTAGTTCCCTCCTTTATCAATGAAGACGCGAAGTACAATCGTGCAAACAAGTGCTTTAATTTATTTAATTTATAATAGCAAAATATTATAAGCAGTCTTATATAAAGTAAGGCAATATGCAACAAGGAGAAATAAAAATAAGTAAATGTGTGCAAATTGTGTCGATACTTTAGCTCCGTCACATCTTTCTGAAACACAGAATGGGGTTGGCGTCGCGCAAACGGCGAAAATATGGAAACCTTGGCAGTGGTTACATATTTGAGCTGTTTGGTGTTGAGACACTGGGTCCGTGGGGACCGGGAGCTCATTCTATTTTCAAAAATCTAACAGAGCGCTTGGTTGAGGCTACGCGTGATCAAAATTGCAATTCAGAGAGGCAATGCCGCCAGCATGATGGGAACGCTACCCACTGGTAGTGGGCTTGAGCACTTGAGTTACCTATAAGCTCGATGTCTTGTAGGTTACTTAGTTCTTTGCTGTACATAGTTTTAGTTTAGTTTTAGGAAATATAGGCAATTGGCCCGTAATTAGCTTATAAAAAAAAAATATATTGTAGGAATAACAAAAATAAGTACAAATGTCCTAATGTATAATGTTAATAAGTAGGTAATATTAAAGTTTAGTAACAAAATAATATGTAAACTTTTATGATTTAAAATAGTTTTAATTCATTTATCGTTTCAACTATCTTGGAAAATAACAGTGAAGGATTTAAACATGCATAATGTAACTTTTAGGTACCCGGGGTAACTCAAGGCTACCTTAGGTACCAAAAAGTTACATTTGAAAGCTACTAGACATTATCGTTCATTAAGAAGTAACGACAAATGAATTTGTAACGTAACAACCGCTTTAATTTTACTTACTTATTACACTTTTTCATAAAAATAACGTTTTTCTAATATTAGTCTAATATTATAAAGAGATAAAGTTTGTTTGTTTGTAAAAAGGTAATCTTTAATGACTTAAGTAAAGTACTGATCCGATTCTGTAAATTCTTTCAAATAATAGATAGCTATACTACCTTGAACCTATCTTTAAACTGCTCGCTGGCGAAGTTGGTCGCGCGTTCACCTTCAAAGCTGCGGGTTCAATTCCCGGTGGGAGAACAAGTTTTGTCCCCACGGGAAATTGGTGTTTCTGGTACTGGGTATGATGAGAATTTTGAATGTATGGTGTCAATGTTTACGGCCCCATGACACAATTCATAGTACTTTAGTATGGGGTTGTGAGTGTGAAAGCGTACGTTTTGTATTTAACTAGCTGGGTCAGATACTTTTAATAAAGAACTCAATCAGAATCTCTTTCAATTTATATTAATAGTGCAATCCAATCTTGACTGCAGTCCGATGGAAACTATGAAAATTAAATGAGTCTTGACTTTCAATGCCATAAACCAAAAACAAGAGTGAATTATTTTTATCTGTGATGTCATCTTGGGACAATTTAATCCTAACATATTCCTTAAATATTATTTACTGGTTTGAATTAAAACTAATCCTAACTAATTGCCATTTTTAATGCGTAAACAAAAATTTAATCAAAAAAATATTTTAGCCGTGATTCCAACTAGTGACAACTTAAAGAACTTAAGCAATGTAGGTTTTTATTTCAATAAATATCTGTGTAAACACTTCCTCTCGCAACTATACTTTCATAGTTACCAAACTATCACAGACGTATCCGACTACAAATGAAGAGTCGTACGTTGCTGAGTAACACAGTATCTGTTCCATTCGGATATCGATAGTAGTCCTACCCTCGAAGTGCTGGAGTCGAGTGATTTTGATCCACTAATGCTGGATGGCTCTACGCACGTTAGTGATTTATTGGGCTCGTTAGTGTATGAAGTGACTGATATCAAACCGTTAGAAGATTTTTACTAAAAACATATTGTAAGTATGTATAATTATGTTCGGCATTTTTTCTCAACTACAATACGACGTCATAGTAACTGCATGCATGGAGCCATAAAATTGAAATATATCCATGTAAATCATGCACGGATTAACTTTATAGGAACTTTATGCCATAAAAGGCAAATACAGAAAATTCCTGTTAGGCTAATAATAGATAGCTTTTTCTAGAAACATTCTTAATCCATATAAGTTTACACAAACTTATTATTTATAACATTTAATTCCTGCATTTGTACGGAGTGTTTATGAAGCCTCAGAGAGAGGAGCGCATTGCAGTCTTGTACGGAACTTCTTCTTCTTCACTTACCATTTGATGAGATAGTGGTTAAATGCAAGATTATCAGAGAGAGAAACATAATTTAAACTTCGTGTTTCACATGTGCAGATGCTAATTTGAATTTATGCCAATGCACTCATTGTTTTTCTATTTTTCACACCTCTCATCTTTTCCACACAAAATTCAGTGCACACTATCACCGGAAGTTTTGTAACAAACATTTATAACAAACTTGTTCGATTGACTTCCTCAGTAAAAAGTATGATGAGATGGTATCACGTGTGAATAACTTGGAGCAGGAGAAACACGAGAGTAATAAATATATTAAGACACTAGAAGATAAAATAGAGCAGATGGATCGACAGCTGCACAGCTCTAGCATTGAAGTGCGAAATGTACCAAAAAATAGTAGCGAAACCAAGGAAGACCTAATGGAGATAGTGAAGAAAGTAGGAACGGCTCTAAATGTGCCCTTCCAGCTCTCCGAGATCCGTGATGTTTATCGTATCAATACGAAATCTGAAAACAACCAACCAATAGTTGCGCAACTTTCTTCGGTAATTCTGAAAGAGAAAATCGTGGGAGCTGTAAAGACTTACAATAAAAAGTACACAACTAGTAAGTTTAGTACTACGAATTTAAAAATCGCTGGGCCCCCTAAACCGGTTTTCATTTCTGAGAGCCTCACTCCAAAGACCAAAAAGCTCTTCTTTATGACGAGGGAGTTCGCTAAAAGCAACGACTTCAAATATTCATGGGCGTCACGAGGTAGGATATACCTCAGACGGGCAGATAATTCGCCGCTTATAAAAATTAATGATGAGAGTGACCTCGATAACCTAAAAATCAAATGACTATCTGTATGCACTTTCAAATACTTAAAATGGGATCAGTTATTGGCTCCCTATGTTTTGATTTATATACTATTTGTTTATTTAAGGTATAGTGTAACCACTGTTGTACTTCTGTTCACATACTTAATATTAACACACGACAAACAAACACATACATCAAATTTTACACATATTAACACAACTAAAACACGAACACTTACACAACACTTAAACAAAACTTACACAACTCAATATATAGTACTTTCGCGCAAAAACAACAATGTAATTTCATCTGACATTTGCATCCTAAATCTAGTTTTAATTGGTCCTGAAATGACGGAGTTGAATTATCCTAAGATTGATATGACAAAATTAATACGGCACCCAATTACTTTGTTTATTTATAATGGATGATACAAAATTTTTTACTGCTGAAATAGATAGCACTGAAAGCATAGAGTGTTTTTCACTTGGAAATTCAAATGGCTGTGCCAGCATTTTGAACTCGAAAAGTAACTATGAGTGTTCTATTACTATCGTAACAGTAAATATAAGAAGTATAAATCGTAACTTTGACATATTTCTGGCTTTTATATCAAGCCTGGACATATCTGTAGATTTTTATGTGCTTACTGAGTGCTGGACGAGTAACCAAAATCCCCCACCAAATTTAGACAACTATGATGTGTTTTGGACAAGAAATAACATAAACCAAAATGACGGTGTAGTTGTGTATGCCCGAAGTGAAATTGAGACATATTCTATGGAACCATCGTTTTCAGAAGGAAATTGTTTAATCATTACAATTCCAGCAGCTTATTCTATTATATGTTCGTACAGACCACCGTGTTTTCGAAGTGCTGCTAAATATCTGGAGTCTTTGGATATAGTTTTGAATAATATCACAACACGTAACGTGATTTTTACTGGAGATATTAATTTAGATATTTTAGCAGATGAACTATCAGCATGTACACAAGATTATCTAAATCTAATGGCATTACATGGCCTACGGCAAGGTGTAAATCTTCCAACAAGAATTACTACCTGCATTGACCATTTTATGGTAAAAAGTCAGGGTCAATTTAAATCTATAGTATTTCAGCAACAACTAACAGATCACTGCCCAATCCTGCTTCATATAGAAAATACTATGGTCAGTCGAAAAACATCTACGTTTAATAAAATTATTATTAACTATGAGGGTATTAGAGAACTATTATTAAAAGAGTCGTGGCAGGATCTATACGATATTTGTAATGTTGATATTGCTACCGAGTTATTCACTACTAAAATGTTAACAATTATCAACAATAATACGCAAATTAGGACTATTCCAAAACGTAACCAGCCACTGAAACCTTGGATAACCAAAGGCGTAGTAAAATGCATTAGAAAGAGAGATAAATTACACATGAAAACAAATAAATCGCCTAAAAATGAAGAACTTAAAACTAAATATATTAAATACAGAAATGTTTGTAATAAAATTATTAAGAATTTAAAAATAGAATACTATAAACATAAATTATTTAAAAATAAAAGGAATATAAAAGAAACGTGGAAAATAGTTAAAGAAGTTAGTAATATGAAAAACACTAATGTGCCTTCTCGGGAATTGTTAAACATAACCCCAAACTCTACCCAGTCGCTAAATCTAGTTAACACATTTTTTACATCAGTAGGAAAAGACCTCGCTAACGAATCACTAAACAATATGAATGTTTCTGAAAAGCAACTTGCTACAAATGCTAAAGCCCGTTATCCACCAGTCAATTCCATTAGCTTTGTTCCAACTGATCCATACGAAATAAAAAGTATAATTTTTGGCCTAAAATCACACAGTGCACCAGGTTGGGATAAAATAACCGCAAAAATACTCAAAGACTTTGTGCATTGCCTTGCAGAACCGATAGCATATTTATCAAATTTAAGTATGGATAATGGCGTATTCCCCTCAGTGTTAAAAAGAGCTATTGTTTGTCCCATTTTCAAAGCTGGTGATAGGAGTACTCCTTCTAATTACAGACCTATTTCTCTTCTCTCTACTCTTTCGAAAGTTCTCGAAAAGCTGGTCAAAAAACGAGTGACATTTTATCTCGAAAAATATAATCATCTAAATGAAAACCAGTATGGCTTTCGGGAGGGCAAATCCACAGAAGACGCGGTCATGAAGTTGACTACTCTGATCACTAGCTATCTTGATGGGGGAGACAAGTGCTTAGGTATATATCTAGACCTACAAAAGGCGTTTGACACCGTATCTATCCCTATTCTTTTAACACGTCTAGAGAACGTAGGGATAAGAGGTGTCGCCCTTGACTGGTTTAGATCCTATTTAATCGGAAGAACACAGCTAGTCAAAGTTGAAGAGCATGAGAGTGAGAGTGCAGTCTGTAGCTATGGGGTACCACAAGGTAGTACGTTAGGTCCTACCCTCTTTTTAATTTACATCAATGACCTGTGTAAAATTGTACTACCTGGATTAGACCTAATTATGTTTGCGGACGACACTGTACTTTTGCTCCATGAAAAGACTTGGCCTAGGGTCGCAAATCTAGCAGAATATTGTATTTCTACTGTCACTGTCTGGTTAGAAGACAGTCTTCTTACACTCAACACTAGCAAAACTAAATATATGTGCTACAGTAAGACACAAGTCGGTGACCCAGGAACGAGTATAGATATAAAAATTCATACCTTTCCTTGCAACCGCACAAAACGATTTCAAAGCCATGGCTGTAACTGCACATCACTAAGTAGGGTCCCATCAATTAGATACCTAGGCGTCATAATCGACGATAAACTTAAGTGGAGCGTTCATATTTCAACTTTAGCATCAAGGACTAGAAAACTTATATATGCATTTAAAAACCTCAGATCTGTAGTTGATAGCAAATTAGCCATTCAAATCTATCAAGCGCTTGGTGAGTGCCTCATTAGGTATTGTGTATGTGCATGGGGTAGCGCAGCTAAAACTCACCTTATATCTATTGAACGTGCACAGCGCGCTGTCCTTAAAGTTTTACTATATTTACCATTTAGGCATCCAACTGCTGACGTCTATAATAAATCAAATGTGTTGAGTGTAAGAAAAATATTTATTTATGAAAGTTTACGCAGGTACCATAAAAAAGTCGTACCTACATTACCAACTTCCAATAAAAGAATCGACCGCTGTCCTATTCCATCCGTAAAATCAAAATTCGCACAAAAACAATTTGATTTTATAGTCCCCCACATATATAACAAATTAAATAAGGAATTACAAATAAAAAACAAATCAAATAATGAGGTAAAACAAATAATATTAAATTGGTTAAAACAATTTGAATACGAAGATGTTGAAACAATGTTTAATATTAAAATCTAAAAGCGCTAGTACAACGTTATATTCACATACATACACGCACACACACATACACACACATATACACACACATACACACACACAACCATCACTACACACACGCACACACACACTCACACACACACACATACATTTCCCTCACACCACCCACATCCACAACCTATTAATAAATATTGTTTACGCAAAATTAATGTTAGATTAATTAATGTTACATTAATTATTTAAACATTTGTGACGTAATAAGATATAATAAGATTAATTATTGGGAGAAGCCACTGGCACCTGAAACACAGTGTTCTAACACTAGTTCAGGAGCCTATGGATTCATAAAATTTTATGTAAAAACTTATGTCAATAAATGTTTATTATTATTATTATTATTATTATTAAAAAAAAAAAAAACTTTAGCATATTAATATGAAATTATTGTACGAAGCAGAATGATATAAAATATAAATATATTATATAAAAATATATTATATATATATATATATATATATATATATTATATTATTTTTATTTCATATATTTGGATATGATATAAAAACATTTTGATAATTGTACATTTAATGACGTGACTAAATGCACGTTTATTGTCTAAAGATAAAGAATATTGAAACACGTAAAATTATTAATGAATCCCTATGGACCTAATCAGCTGGACCACGGGCTTATTACTGACACAGACTCCACTCATAAAATCTCTAATCAAATCGTATTTTCACCGTTCGGGACACGAGGCCGCCACTAATACGTAACTAACGTGCATTAGGCTGTAATTTACAGTTCGGTACTGAGCCGTGTCTGCCACTTAATTTATAGGAGGTTGTGGTTTGGTGGAACATACGGTGCCAAGTTATATTGTACACAGATATTTCTATGTTAATTAAATCGTTATAGGTAGGTAGAAGAGCGTCCAAATACATGATTTAATTTGTTATTGTATGTATGTATTGAACTGCCCGTTGGCTTAGTTGGGTGAGCGTTCGCCTTCTAAGCAGTGGTATCGGGTTCGATTCCCGGCGGGAACACAAGTTTTCTCCCAAAGGAAAATTTGTGTTTCTGGTTCTGGTTGTGATTGTGTGTGTGATGTGAATGTTTCCGGCACCCACGACACAAGTCATTGAACTTAGTGTGGGGCTGTGAGTGTGAAAGCGTTTATGTTATGTATGAGAGGTTAAACTGCATTTTCAGTTTTTAAGAAGACGGAGGTTTAAGAGGCCGGGGTAGTCTGTGAAACGATCTATAGGTTGTCTCTGTCTAACTGGTAAACTGTGCCCATGCTTGATGCGATAGCACTACCTTCCGAACAAATTATGATAGGTGCCGTAATACCAAAAATTATAAATGAAAATGTAATGTTTAGCCATTGTTTTTTGCATTAATAGTACCTTGAAATGATAATTTATGTTCCTGTTGTAATGACAAAAGAAATGTGTTAGTCTTTAATACAATACGAATAAGTTAAAGATGCGACATTTACGTCGTAATAATGTGTGAAAATCAATTGATTTATATTTCGTTTCAGGTAATTATTTTGGAATTAAAACTATTCAGGAACCTAGATTAATATGTTTTTAATCTGAATAACAGCACAGTATGGTGGTAATATGCTTGAATTATAAATAATTTCGGTATTACGATTGTATGGGCAAATCAACCTCCGCAGGCCTCTTAAGAAATATAGTCGGACTTCAAGTAAAAAATGGCTTCATATAGATTAATACTACATTTTGTTAATGCCAGATTAGTAAGCATTTGGCCGCTATCTCACCTAATGGAAAGTGATGATGCGGCCGAAAATGTGGCATGCTTACCTAGAAGATATCTTTTCACTGTAGACTTTGAAGACTTTAAACGCAAACAAAGCTTAAAAAAACCGAATTCACCGCTATATGTTCGAAACCCTTGATCAAAATAAATGAATTAAATACGCATTATTGATAATAACTGTCTCTTCTCTTGATCGAATTTAAATGGGACCACATGGGAAGCACCAAAATGCAAAAAAAAAAAAAAAAACAGATTTTCCTAGGAAGAAGTTATATGAGGTAAAACACATAAAAAAAATACAGTTAAACTAAGAACCTTCTTTTTTTTTTTAAAGTTAAAACTACTAAAACTTTTTAGATGTTATTTTGAATTTCTTATATTTAATACCTGTGACGATGGTATTAGACAATTATTTCGCTTACTTCAACAAAACACTGTCCATCTGGCAACAACACATGCGATTTCGTCGCCAAAGTAAGCTTTTTTAACCTTCTTCTCTTGGTAAATGCAGTTCCGAGCACAATCATCCACAGATTGGATGCTGAGAGCAGTAATCAGAGGCAAGTGCGCCCTACAAACAAGTCAATCTTAAACCGAGTTTGCATAGATTAGTAAGCACCCGCTTGCTGAACACATCCCGGGTGTGGCGCAAGGTTTAGTTAGGAGCGAAATAATTTTTACCCTCGATCCAAAGAGGGGTTTGATTTATATAAGACTGTGTGTCTTTCTGTCGCTATGTCGATCTTAAAACAGAAAGACTGATTTGAATACAGTTTTCTATTTTTTATCTGACTGCGAGACTCAAAAGAGGGTAATGTGTTTATGCCTATGTTTGTGTGTTATGCTTGTTCCTTGTTCTTTTCTCTAGATATCAATCGATACGAACTAAGATATTAGATATCTTTTAAACCTCTAATAACACTGGAATCATTGCCCTTCAATCCGGTATTCAGTAATGTTTGTTCACTACTGCTTGGCGGTTGAACGTCTGGCAATGGTGTGTAATAGTGGCCCTAGGCACCACTACAATAATATATAGAGCAGCCATCTTTATAAGCAATATCGGATGCCTTTATACCTAAAAAATTCTGGCACTAGTCTATTCGAGAAACAACAATTGTAAACGTAAGCGTGTAGAGCACATTTAATTTGGGCTACTGAGCAACATGAGCAAAATGAAGATTAGTCAAAGGTAAGAATAGCATTAAAAAAAGTGATTGTGTTTTTTCCCTTTTAAGCTGCGGGCGGGTACAATTTTCGATGAAAACACAGGTTTTTTCCTCAAGGTAAATTTGTGTTTCTGGTTCTGGGTGTGATTGATATGAATGTCGCTGCCACCCACGACTCTAGTCATAAAACTTAGTATAGAACTATAAGTGCTAAGTGTTTGCGTTTTTGAGTATGAAGTCTCCTTTTTAATTTTACTAAGACAATAGACAAGCAAGACACTCATGTTATGGTAAGCCGTAACAAACCCGTCTTTATACATCTGCAGTACACGTGGGGCAGCAATATCTTACCTTTTGGTACCTAAGTGAAGATGTGGTCGATGGTTGTAAAAACTGTGTAAAAAATGTGACTATGTTAGCTTTCAAAACACTATTTAGAGTTTAGAGCCAGAATTTTCTATTTGACGGTGGTAAACAACGACTGTATCTGGCAGCGCATATCTAAGTACATTGCATCTAGGCGTGATGACAAGAATTAAGTCATTAATCTTGTGTGAGGCTATAAATATGAAAGCTTTTGGTTCTTACCCTACACTTAAAACGAGATACTAAATAACATAATAAGTTTAACATCTGTGGCATCCTAGCTTCTAAACAAGCTATTTTTTTATTTTTTTTTTAAATATAACTTGATTGAGAATGTTCAGTAAAAATCGACGCACTTGTTTTTCAGATAGACCGTCGGGGATATTTTCAAAATTTTGATTTTGTCACTTGATATTATTTATGTGTTTGTTTGTTTGTATCGGTACAAGGTAGCTAGCCTAGCTAGCAAGAGAAATTCTTCACCGGTATAGACAGCAAATGCCATACCGCCTGTGCCATATAATGATTATCCATAGTCTTTCCATTGTAGCAAGGAGCAGTCCTATCTGGAGTAATTATACGATGATTTGTAAAGTTAGATAACGTTATCATGTTAGTTTATAACTTCAGGACTACTCTCGCAGTACTGTGGCTGAACACAGCTCATCAGCATCTCACTGCTATCCCTAGAGAACAACTTCAACTACATACAGTGTATAGAGCCGTTGTTTTGCTAAATGTGAACACTATCCTTCCTACTTTGAACCTTCAAAAGGCATAAACAACTGTCATACAGAAGCATAAGTCATCACAAGCTTTAATATAATTTCACATGTACCGTTATCTGAGTACAAGATCTATTCTTTCTAATATACAACGTGTAACAAAAAGGGGTAGTAATACTTGGTGGTGTGTATGTGTATCGTGCCAGGAATCGTCTGCCAGAGAACGAAAGTCGAAATCGGACATATTTTTTCCGTACAAAAATTAAAAATTATATTTTTCAAATACTTTTGACAGCCCTACAGTTTCATGTGCGGCAATCGGAGATATTTGTTCTGTACAAAAATTAAAACATATTTTTTTGCCAACCTTAAGATTACATCTGTGGCGCGTGTACTTGACCTTTGTTATGGCCACCACTGTCAGATGTCTAGGTCCAAAGGCTATGTGGTGTAGAACGGTAGCTGATGAAATAGGGTTGCAAATGACATCATATTTTTAAAACTTTAATTCATCATAACTCAATATTCATGGCGCTGCCGCAAATGCAGAAGTTCCTGTTAGACTCCATACATTCAGATGTGTGACTTGAGTATTACTACACCTTTCTGTTACACATTGTATAAAAATCTCGTGTCACGGTGTTTGTGGTCAAACTCCTCTAAAACGGCTCGACCGTGTACATTTGGTAGGTATGAGAATAGGTTAAGTATTTTTTACCATCCTCCACATTTTTTAATCGTGATTTTAGTATTTTCGTATGAACTATATCCAAAAAGTTTGTAGTATGGTGTTAAAGTACTAGGGTCACCTAGTACTTTAACACTACATAAACGTGAAAGTGGTAAAACACGTTTTCTAAACGTGGCATTGCAACGCATGTCGGGTACAGGTAGTCTGGTTATAGTAATTATATCACATCACACTTGAAACTAAGTTTTTTTAAATCCAAAAAAATACTCTGACCCTTTATTGCGTTGCGATCGGTTTCTATTACAATTAAGCAAAATGAAACTATTTGTTTGGATTTTTGTCATTTTTTAGTTAAAACCAATCGCAATACGCATTACCAACACGGACGGACAAAAAATGCTACTGCCCATGTGTGTGGGTTTATTGCTGAGGAGAGCTTTACAAGTAGAGTACGAAACCGATTTTACCGACTTCACAAAAAAGGAGGAGGTACTCAATTCGACTAGATTTTCTTTTATGTGTTACCGTAGTATGTTTGGTACCGTATAGGCGCGAGGTCTCATTTCGAGATGCATGATTAGTTCTATTATCCTATGTGTTAATCCTAGATTTAAGCTATGTATATTCCAAATCCGTTCAGCTGTTACTTCGGATTTACCATATTAGTGTGATATGCTCTAATAAAGGCAACTGATGTTACCAATATAACTGTAAGTTCATGACCTGCTCTCGCTCTGAATATTGAAAACATCTAGCGATTAGCATCATACAGCCATCCCCAGTGAACAAACCTTACATCCATCTCACCGATTTCTCTCAGTTTGCTCGCCACCATTCGTACCACGTACAACACCGCACTGCAATCTGCATAATGCAGAGACTTTGCTATAAAAATGGTAATCTTGCCTTTGGTTTCCAGCGTAATAGGTCGCTGGTAACTATTACGAAGCATCATGAAAGCTAAATCCTCAACGGCGATAGCTTTGATTATGTAGGGATAATCGGATATGGAGCTAGAGTAGGGTATTTTTAAATGAAGAATAGCGTTTGGTTTATTGTTATTCAGTATATATATATATATTACTAGCTGACCCGGCAAACGTTGTTTTGCCATATATAGGTACATTAATATGGACAAAAAATATCGATAAAAATCACGATTAAAAAACAAGGGTTGATCGTAGAAGAGTGAAAATTTAGGGTTGTATGTAGTTTTCAATGCTTAATCATAAAAAAAAAACAAATAATTTTGACAAAATGAGAAATTTTGTTGGATCACCCTTAACATTTAGGGTATGAAAAATAAATGTTGACCGTATCTCAGACGTACTCGATATGCACACAAAATTTCATAAAAATCGGTCGAGCCGTTACGGAGGAGTTTGGTAACAAACACCGCAACAAAAATTTTATATATTTGAATGTAGACTAGCTGATCTGACAGACATTGTATTACCATACCTACATGAAACGTGCGAACTGTCAAACGCGAAAAGTAAAAATCGTCGTTAAGTTTTCTAAAATGTTCAAATTTTCTGCTCAATTGTCTTAATTTTTTTCATGGTATGATCCCTCTAAAAAATATTAGAAAACCTAAAAAATTTATAATTATTATATTATTATTATTATTTATTTATGGCGTTACCAAGGTGACTAGAGATTAATTTTTATATGTAAACTAGCTGCGCCCTGCGGTTTTACTCGCTTAAGTCCCGGACCCGAAGGAATTCCGGGATAAACATTTCTTTCAAAAAAACCTTCTCCTGACATTAATTAACGAAACAAAAAATTATTTTTATATACATAGCAAGATGCTGACCTTTCTCACAGACACCAGGCCTAGCTCAATTAACTAACACGCTAAAAGAGCCGACATATGAGTATGGTCTAGTTGCGGAAAATAGCCAAGTACACCGCACCAAGTGCCAAAGTACCTTTAGAAACATGAATAATATTTATGTACCTAAGTGTATGTGATTATTTATCTCGTCCCGTTATGCTGTTCATAGTCCATCTGAACACCACTAATAAAGGTTTAGGGCGCGTTCATAAATTCTCCTATGGCAATAAATAATGGAAAATTGCCCACCCTTGTCACACAGTATCAAATTGCTGCTGCAAACATGTCAGCGTGGCTTAGACCTTACATCGTGTATGTATTTGCGTTTAATTTCATAATAACAAGGATTAATTTGGGTTATATTACAGGGTGATGCTTTCGCCTTTACAAGGGATCAACAGGTTTACAATGTCGTGTTATGAAGAACCGTTAATTTGTTTTATTTATCTATAATCGGACCACAAGACAATCAAACCAACGTCATCCATATATGGTTGACATACCTCATATCCGGTCAAAGCATTTTGCTTCAACATTTGTTATCCGTACGGCGAAGGTGTGGAACTCACTGCCCGCATCCTTGTTCCCCGAACAGTATAATCTGGGAATCTTCAAGTCTAGAGAGAGTATAGGCCTCATCGTCACTTTCCATCAGGTGAGATAGCGGCCAAACCAATATGTTAATTCAGGGTATCAGTTAGATCCATACGTAATTTAATCAAAATTGGTCAAGCCGTTTGAGCGTGAAGAATAAACATACAAACACACTCACAAACTTTCGCCTTTATAATATAAGTGTGAAGTTTGATGTGATATTGAATATTAATTATATATTCCCCTAACCAGCTCCACACTAAGTTCGTAGATTTGTATCGTGGATGTTGGAGACATTCACATCACACACAAATAACATTCAGAACTAGAAGCACAATTTGTAAGGTGGATAAAATTATGCTCCTGCCGAGAATCGATTCCGGAACCATTTGTCATTTGCATCAGGGATTTGCCTTGCGTATATTATTTTATTGTACTCAACAGTTTTACATAAATTGAATTAAGCCTGTTGAAATATAGAGGATATAACATGACTCAAAATAACTGAAATTCACCGTGAAAATCTGCAACAACACAAGAATACCAAGCATTAGATTCTCTATTCCTAGGTTATACGTACAAATAACAATTTCCAAGTCAGCTCCAATAAAATGAACCTTAATTCTATTCTCAAAGAATAATAAACAATAAAACCAGCATTCAGTGCCACTAGAGTCGCGTAGAGCGCAAAGGAAGCAATAATCATAAAGTGCGGCGTATATCAGACTCTCACTGTGACTGCTTGAGATCGCAGAAACAGAGACGCGTTGAAATAAGAGCCTAAACTTTGAACTGCCTGCTAGCTTATTGAGTGCACGCTCGTCTTCTAAGCAGGGGCATCAGGTTCGAATCCCGACGGGAACACAAGTTTTCCCCCCAAGGAAAATATGTGTTTGTGGATCTGGTTGTGATTGTGTATGTGGTATGAATGTTTCTGGCACCCACGACACAAGTCATCGAACTAAGTATGGGGCTATGTGTGTGAAAGTATTTAAAGCGTTTAATCAACAAGACGAATGTTAAAAAGAAAACCGGACTACAGCAAATGAGATAGTGGTAAAAAGTCTCTTTATTTCGGAAAAAAAAATCGTTTAATAAAAATTTAAATTACAACAGGCCCAAAATAGGCAGCGCCTGTATCTTGGGAACCTTAGCAGTCAAACTGTTAACAAAACATTGACTTAGCGCCGACTGTATATATTTATACTGTCATTGGTAGGTAGTGCACAATCCTGCAGGGGGTGGCGTAAAATCGACAATTGAGCATAATATAAATAAAAAAATATATTTTTCATCAGTTATAAAAATATTTTATGTTACTGTTGAGTAAATTGTGGCGTAGTAAAAGTATTTAACATTCTCGTAATTCAGGAACAGATGTGATCTCTCGTGACCTCTCGTCACAAGTTAGTTCAATGATTCCGTAGCACTTAGCACTCGTAGCAGTCATTTGCTATTATTTTAGCAGCTGTCTAAGAGTTGCCATAGCTTATTTGGCAGTTACTACTAAACTATCTGCGCCACAATTTGCTTACCAGTAAGGAAAAAATATTTTTGTTTTTGAATTGATAAAAAAAAACAGGCTTGTTTTTCTTTATTCTGTTCAGTTGTCGATTCTAAACCACCCCCTGCAATATTTTGCACTACTTACCAATGACGGTATATATTTTATGCTCGAAAGGCAAGTATTTAACCGCTATCTCACCTGATCAAAATAATAAAAATATTTTGTAATATTGTGATCATGTCCTTGTCATATCTATTTCATCTAACATCCATGTTCAGTATTGTAGTTTTATGAGCCGCTTTGTAAGGTTTTTGAAACTTGTCCAAGTGATTTTAATATTAGCAGAGGGGAATGAGCTGTTTGTAGTGTTATGAGCTCAGATTCCGGTGACTTGGCGTTTTGCATTTTTACTTTGGGATCAGGTTCTCTACAACGAACGAGCTAACGCAATAGATTTAAATAAGTAGGTACTAAGATATTTTTATGTTTCATGCGATACGGGTATCGTGAACTAAGTTTTTTGGGATAAGCTTTACTGTGAGTGTTCATATTTTTTTTGTTTTTTATTGTAAGTTTCCATTGCTGGGATAACAATTTTCTTTTGATTGAAACGTTTTTGGGTTTTCTGGTAGTGTAGTAATTAACCAACTGCCATACAAATATTTTCTTTTTCTATACTTTTATTGTTTAGACTACATTCGTATTCAATAAAGATACAACTTTACTATGGTTGCATTGGCATTGGCTTTCGCAATCACAGCCCCCACTAAGTGCCGGAAACATTCACATCACACACACACAATCACAACCAGAATCACAAATCTTCCTAGGAGAGAAAACTTCTGTTCCCGCCGGGTTCGAACCCGACTTAGAAGGAGAACGCTCACCCAACTAAGCCAACGGGCAGTTAAAAAAAAAAGACTAGTATAAATGTGGTTTCCTAAAACATTTGCATCACACACATAATTACACCCAGAACCTGAAGGACGTTATCCGCTTTGGAAAAAAAGAATGTGACATTGCTGGAAATCGAAGCGAGGAACTGAGGCTTAGAAAGACTTGTCTACTACGCCAATGGGGCGTCATCACAAGTAACTAGTTAACCTTTACAACCATATGAAACTTTTTAACAAAATTGTATAGTTCTAAATTCTAGACGCACAAACTTAAACGGCATTGCCTGACTTCAGAAACAAATGTAGACTAAATAAATAGTGTCTGTGTAAGTTGAAGACCTCGCGTATTTTTCGAAATGGCTGTAATAAGTATTTATTTACGTTTTCAGTCTCCATTTCCAACCCCTATATCTCCGACAATTTGAAAAAATTTCTAAAACTAAATCGATAATTTAAATTCTATATAATTATCGAACCTGCTCACAAAATTTCTCGAGAATTAGTTGAGAAATGCGACGTGTAGAGGAGATCAACCGGAAATCCGCCGGTCACACGCAAAAAATTTTACCCAAGCTGAAACGGAGACGCTTCTCTCGCTCTTTTATTAAATACCTAACAATATTCAATAAAATTTGATTACCAACGAAATATCAGAAAATTGTTTTAATTAGCAAATTATAGGTAACGAGCTACAAAATTAATAATGATGCTATTAATTTTAATCGATTTATATAATTGCCAACGTTCTTCGCCGCTTTGTGGACAGATAATTGCTAGTTAACAATACGAATCGAAATATAGACCATATTTTGCGGTGTTGGAGAGAAAATTATTATTTTAACTGTCCCAATAAATAAGCGCCTAGGGGTTCAGTTTATATCGAAATTAATTAATAATAATTCAATAAAATTATACTAATTAATATTTGTGTTTAAAGTTTAATTTTAAGCAGTTATATTTAAGAACCAACCGTAATGTAATGATAATAAAAATAAGCGTGGTAATGAAGCAAGCATTTTGGGAACTTTGCTGAACATTAAAGATCATCTAAACCATTTTTATAACGTGAATATTTATATTGCAAAACTAGGTCTTGGAATAAATAAGCCTAAATTTAATTTAATTTGATGTTACGTTTATGATGATCACAAATGTTTATTTAGTTTGTTTGGAAAAGTAATGACAGTAATAATTTATTAAACGTAATGTATTTATTTAATTCAAATACAAAATGGTAGTACTGTTAAATAAATTTCCCGTTCTTATCTGATACTTAGTACCTATGACTATGTAGAGTAACATTGGAAATAATTGATAATTAAACAGTAATGTTTTTTAGTTTGTTCGCTATGTGTTACTTAATAGTTCCTGGTACTAAAAAATATTGGAAAAGCTGCAAATTATATTTTTTACATTCTAGACATGTTTGCGTTTTGCTTGGTAGTACTTAGGTAGGTAGTAGGCAAACGTATACATGAAATTGATAATAAGTCACCTGTTAAAGTGACTTTATTCTGGATTTGAATGTATATGAATTATTTTTTATTGGGATTTTTTTTATTGCACACGTGCAGCGCGCACTGATAATTTTATTGGATTAATCCAAAGAAAAAAACATTGCATAATTGTACCATATTGTACCCACCCGCATCAAGGAACGTGAATGTCGAGTCTTACCTACCTATAGTAACATTATTTGTATTATTACATCTTCGGCCGCATCTTCACTTTCCGTCAGGTGAGATATTGGTCAAATGGTTGCCTATCTAGCAAAAACAATATATTATACACTTATCTAATACCTTTAAACGATCAATTTTTGTATGTATGTATATTATTATATAAAATCTGAATATCGGAAACGGCTTCAACGATTTTCATGAAATTTAGTATGCAAGGGGTTTCAGGGCGATAAATCGAACTAGCTATTTAGAAAATATCGTTTACCAAAAAAAAGAAACGGTCATCCAGGTACTTTTACTGATCAGGTAAACCTAAAGATCTAGGTAACTTCTACTAGTCAAGATAAAATCTATATTATTATACACCTATAAAATTATAATTAAAGTCTTGCATCATGTTTTTGTACTCAGGTAAATAACACGATAACTCGAACGATTTGCTAATTTCGAGCTGTCACTCAAGTTTCCGTGGTGTAGCGGTTATCACATCTGCCTAACACGCAGAAGGCCCCCGGTTCGATCCCGGGCGGAAACAGATCTTTTGCTTGACGTTGCATACATTCGTTGTTTTTTCTAGTCTACGGGACTTTTGCTCATATTTTCCTATATAAACTAAAATTAGGTATATATTTATTCAGCAAAATAGCTCACTACGACATAAGTTGCGTTCTTAGATTATGCTGTGACTATAAAAAAAATATCAGATTATGGATATTATTTAGGAATTAATTATATTTTAATGTTTTATATATTTTGAAAATAATAAGTACAGTGAAGACAAATTAATTTCCAATCATTGTTTTATAATGATGTAACAAAATAATATAATCTAATTATTTAAAGTAAATCTCAAATGTGAATGTCGACGCCATTCAACTCGACCGCACGGATATAGTGAGGAGACTAAAAAGAACCCGTTTGAACTAGTATTAATGTGATAGTGTACATAATTATGTGATGTAGTAAATATACCTACTACCGTAAATAATACACGAACAAAGTACCTATCTGTGCCGTGATAGAGACCATAAGAAATGTGCCAACACATCTTTAGTTACCTAATGATGATTCTAGTAATCTAAATTAAGTAAAGATTACTCATTAGCCAAAGGCTAGATTGTAATGGAAACATATTCATTTTTTGGTTCCACTATCTTTGAGCATTGAGCCGTATCAAGTTATTAAATATTTCAAGCGTATTTCATGATAAAAGTCCTTGTCACAAGTACCTACAGTAAAGTCAAGTAAGAGTCAAGGTCCAGTCATAGTCAAGTCAAGCCCTTTTAAATTGGTAGAAATGTTGGTGAAGTTTTAGAGCAAAAGAGGAACATTTTTATGTAAATATTCAAATCAAAGGGGAAAGAAACTGATCATTGTTTCGCTCATTACTTCTTGTCGCAAAACTCGTCTCAAAATAAATAAAGATAAATGTAGATACTAATACTTGGAATGTCAATGTTTCTTTTAATGAGCTGTCGAGCTGGTATTATCATTACCCCCGTGTACACAGAGGTGACGTCACAGTGCGAGCGATAAAAAAGATATGCGATAACTAAACACGTAGGTAAATAAGTTCTTAGCCCAGATGCCAGGGCACCAGAATATTGCTACGGTATCCCCTGCCTGTCGTAAGAGTAAAAGGAGTCCTTTGGGCACGTGGGCGTTGGAGTTGGGGCTCGAACCACCATTCAAACGAACCCGAGTAGGACAGCAGTAGTTTGTAGGCCCGTAGTGTTGTGGCACCGTGGGAATGTTGGAGCCCAAGCCTTCAACAGCATTCTCGCGGTTGTGTTGGAACGGAGGCACAAATGTCAGTGTCTCCGGGAAGAGCTAAAGCAAGGTGGATAGAAGGTTTCCAGAGGCGTTCAGCGAGATCCGTCATCTTAAAAGATTAGCCACAAAAATAAGGTAGATTAGTTCTAAAGAGTCCCTTGAACATCGGGAAGTGAGTCTCATTTAGCTGGCAACATATGATTACAGACCAACAAATATATATTTTTTCCTAATAGATATAGTTCATCCATAATTTTCCACCGCTGGATGACTGGTAGAGAATGCTTTTAGCATTAAGTCCTCCTTTTGTACACTTTTTCTGTGCAATAAAGTATTAAATAAATGGTTCACAACTGCTATTGATATGCTATTAAAATTAAAACAGGCGTCGAAAATTTAAACATACCTATGTATTAATTAAGGATGAGGAAACGTTTGACCACTATCTTACCTCATGGCAAGCGATGATACAGTCAACGATGGACGTTTATCTAGAACATGCTTATATACACTCGATACTTAAAGACTCCAGCAATACGGCCCCACCCTTACAACCCTTACAACGCCTTCTATTCCCCGCGCGACACGAAACCTCCTTCAACGTAAAAAACAACTAACGCCTCACTGGAGTGCACAAAATTACATATTTAATTAAAATAAACAGCCTTATGTGTCAGAAGGTAAGGTTGGATATAGCCTGCGGTTTATGTTGAACCAAATGGAACAAACTTAATAATGATGTGGGAGCAATACTAGTTAAGGCATCACGGGGAAGGTGTTAAAATAATTGAGTATTCCTTTCTCTCATGCATATTTCCAAAATATTTTACAGTATATATAGTTAAGTGGCGCGGATTATCTACTAATGTATTCGGACAGTATAAAATCTTTTTAGAGAGAAAGTTTCAAATAGATAGTATTTATCGTTAAAATTTATGGCATGTCTGATCGCCGGTCACAAGCGGTTTTTTCACATCTAAGATGAGAACAATTTTATTTTTGACATCTCTTGATATTTCCATTTTCACTTATTGTAATTGGGCCACATATAGAATATATTAACAATAACCAAAATTATTATTATGACGCTGTAAAGATATCTAACTACCTAGCCCTCAAATCAATATTTGCATGTCACTATTATGACAAAGTGTGTGAACTATATTGATACACTTAACCCTACATCTGTTTATACCTACACTTGAAGCAAATAAATGCATTTCATTTCATTTCATTTCATTTCAACAAGCCTTGTCAGGATATTTTGCAGAAATTAAGTAATTATTATAACATAAAAAAATCGTAAACACATTCACACTCACAGCCACACACTAAGTTCGATTACTTGTGTCGTAGATGCCGAAAACATCACGATCATCGACGCCGATAAGTTCGCAAACCTATCAGTATTCTATAGTTTGTTTACATTTTAGTAAATTTGCGCAGGAAATATACGAGTTTATTCCCCCATGCCCGTTTCACTATCTAACAACAAGACAAACTGGCAAACGTCAGCCATTTATGGTTGACATACCTCCAGTTCGCTCGAAACATTTCGCTTCTACGTTTATCATCCGTACTACGAAGGACTGGAACTCATTTCCCGCGCCTTTGCTCACCGAATAGTATAAAATCGGGGGAGTCTTTCAGTCAACAGTGTATAGTTACTTCTAGGCAAGCACGCTACAACTTCGACCGCAGATAGTGATCAAATACATGCATATAGAGAAAAAATAACAGTTATATCCAGAAACAGAAATACAAATTTCCCTTGGTGAGAAAACTTCTTTTCCCACCGGAAAATGTTACATGTTTAAAGGCAGACGCGCAACAAACCAAGCCAGCGAGCAGTTCATATTGGCGATGGGCGATTGTTACAGAAAAACAGTCGACTGATCCGAAAATTGTGCTATTGCACATTCGATTGTCGATTCAGTAGTTCCTCACCATGATTATTCGAATAACAATCGACAAAATACTAAATGTACGCACACAGCTAGTTGATTTGAGAAGAGCATTTAAATTTTGTTATACTTAATACATTTGTACCAATCTTGTATCGTATCCTGTGGCGCATAGCGCACGCCCGCCGCACCATCTTTTGTAATTATGTACTTATTTAGTAGTACGTACAAATATAGTAATAGGTGTGTCCAGTCATTGTTGCCCGCCGCACACCGTTAGTTGATAACAATCGACTGTTATCGACTGCTATCGACTGAACCGAACAATCGACTAATTCGATTAGTTTAATTAATAATCGCCTATCGCTAGTTCATATTCGCTGCCGTTTGACCATTATTATCTCATCTGATGGTAAGCGATTATGTTGTCGATGATGGTAAACACTCTCTAGCGAGTTTACCATCATCGACATCACCATTACATGAGTCATTCATTACAATTTGCCATTGATTCATGTACCAGAATTACACGATCTAATTCCCCTATCCCCATTCCATTATCGGACATCTAGACTCCTAAGCGACTGCTATATGGTATCCATTCCACAAATGCGGACGAAGCGTTTTGCTTCCACATTCACTATGCGAACCGCAAAGGAATGGAACTTTTTTTTATTCATTATAGACAAGCTGAACTCCTTACCTGAGTTTGTGTTATACAATATGGGAGTCTTTAAATCAAGATTGAATAGGCATGTTCTAGGCAAACGTGCTCCATCATCGATCGTATCGTTGTTTACCGTCATATAAGATAGTGGTCAAACGTTTTCCTATCTTGAATAAAAAAGAGCTAGGATTAATAGCTCCAAGGATAGCTGCTGGAACATGTTTTTTTTTTAGTAATTATGACAACAGATTTTTCTACTTGAGGAAACCGCCGGCTTCCATCGAAGACCATTGCCTTCGATGGAATCCGGCGTGTCATTATGTGTCATTACACAGTTAAATTGTTTTTTATGCAGATTAACTGCACTGAAATCAGTTCGAAAGCTACAAAGCCGACAGATATACAAACAAAGGCATCAATCCTGTAACTTCCCTCATATTGAATTCGGGATGATAAAATACATCATCATATTCTATAGAATCCTAAATTCTCTCAGTCATATCAGTTAACACCAGCCTGCAGAATTCTACGGAGCTGTAGGTACCCCTGCTTTTGATTCCAACTGAAAGCCAGTGACAATACAGACGCACTAACGAAGGCATCACAGTGTAAACTTGTTACTGGGGTGCAAACAACCCCCGCTTTTAGACCGTACTACAAAGGCGCTATTAACTCGTTGCTGCTTTAATTTTGTGCACAAGTTATGTTATAAGAGTTTATCTGCTAAATTATAATAACAAACAAACGTTCACACTCACAACCCCACACTAAGTTTTTTTTTTTATGTTGGATAGTCAAGCATTTGACCACTATCTCACCTGATGGAAAGTGAAGATGCGGCCGAAGGTGTGACATGCTTGCCTAGAAGATACCTATTCACTCGAGACTTGAAAACTCCAAGTTCAAAGACTTGTATCGTGGGGGCCATAAATGTATAACATATCACAAACAATCACGCCCAGAACCAGAAGCACGAATATGCCTTGGCAAGGGAAATCGTGTTCTTGCCGGGAATTTAACCCAGAACCCACGGCGTATAGGGTAGAGCCAAAAATCAGTTTAAGCAATATCATTTAAATTTTATCAAGATTAGATCAGTAGTTTTTGAGTTATCGTCAATAATGCGTATTTAATACATTTAATCTGATCTAGAGTACCGAAGATAAATTTGCTTGCGTTAAATGTTACACTAAAAACTAGTGCATGTCTTTAAATAGTTACTAGATGTTCAATTGAGTAGCTTTTTTTCTTTTTCCGTTTGGTCCACGATGCCACAAATACGATACGATGAAAATGAATGCGACAATCACAAATGCAATTCAAAGATATCAATTGAGAGATTTCATAAGATTTCTTCTCTCGGCTTTACTTCGGAGTCGTTGCTTTGAATACGAAAAAGAATTCCAAGCTTTCAGTTGCAACAATTGATTGAATGAAGCCTGGTAAATCCAGACGCATTTCCATTGACATTTGATATATAAGACTGGGTGTTTACTTTATTTGACTCCTATGAAATGTCGGGCGCATTTGAACGATTTTGACTATAAAAATCGCAACTTGACCGATAGGCCAAACTTCGCGATTCGCTTTTATTTGCTTCTACAGTCTGATTTTGTATTTGAAATTAAAATAGATAATAATAAAACAAAGTCAGGTTAGTTACAGTATTTATAACTAAAGAACGGCTGCATAGCTGAACCGATTTTAATGTGTTGAATTATGGAAGAAAATTATGAAAATAAAGAATTTTCTCTTATATTTTGTATGATGAAACGGCTTTTTCGATGATATCTCAAGAACCGATTGATGATTGTGATGATTTAAACTCTTGGAAAAGTTCATCTTCATTTTGGTCAGGATTTTGACTGTCGAACTAGGTAAAGTACTAGGAAAACATAAACATAAAAGAAACAATAATTTAGTCCTGTCATCGTAGAATTACGAAGTACTAGACAGTACTTATCAGATTCATGCTGCTCACCGAAAGATCTATCATATTAACAGTAACATTGTACATGTGTGAATTTTCGTCTCTATTAAGACTGTCTCAAAAAAATCTGTCCAGATTTTGAGGAGATTTGGTAAGCAGATTGTGACAGTCTAGATGCTACATTAGGACAAAGGCTCCAATCCAGCAGGGCTGTTAATAAAAAAAAGGGGATTACAATAAGCGATACTTCTAACAAGCTACCAAGCACTTCAAATGACCCCCTGTATCTATGTATAATGAAACACTTCATTACTGAAACCTCGCAGCAAAGGCAGCCCAATCAAACAGGGCATTCGACCAAACATGGCACACACGCCCGACCAGCCAGATTGGATCTCTTCCGTTCCAACGCGCACCCTCCAAAGCCTTGCAGTGGATGATCCAGCGATGCCTCGTTACGCTGGTGGGTGGTCAATCACTTTGTAATTGGCTCCAGAAGCAAGATACCCGTGAAATGACGACTAGCTACTGCCAAGGGTCTTGGATGCTTCGAGGCTTCGGTTTGGCGGCAGCTTGTGTATTGTTAACGGGTGTAGTTATCGCAGATGGGTCCATTCGTAGGTACCTACTTATTGTATGTAGGAGTATATTGGAATCATCGACTTCCAATATAATATTGGTCGATGGAGAGTCGATGATTAAAAGTTATTGATAAAGTTATTATCTCCCTTTGGTATATTTTCTTACTAGCTATTCTGAAATATATATTTTGTGTAAGTGCTGCTGCAGGTAACTTGTATTATTGATATCAGGCAAATTTCGAAAGGAATACAAAGTTTTGTGATTGGATTACATCTTTTATTTGTTTTTTAAACCATGATAACGTTATAGTCATGTTTTCGTACTATTCAAATGCCCCGCAGATAACATTATATGTTTGATATAAATGTTTCCGGCACCCACCACACAAGTCTTCGAACTTAACATGGGGCTGTGACAATTGGGCTGTAAGGATCAAAGCGTTTATATTACACCATTTATTCCCCACGGCTTCGCCCGCATAAATTAAGTAGCCTATGTGTTAATCCTTGATATAAGCTATGCACATTCTAGGCAAGCATGTTCCAACTTCGGCCGCATCGTCACTTTCCATCAGGTGAGATAACGTTCAAATGATTGCCTATACAGTATTTAAAAAATCAATATCATTCAAATCCATTCAGCCGTTACGGGACGTGAAGAGAAAACAAACATACTTAAACACAAACTTTCGCATTTATAATAATAGTATGTTACATAAATGAGACACAATTAAACGAAGTGATAAACCTTTGTAATATAAACGTCAAAAATAAAATTGGATAGTTAATAATGGAGTTATATTCACTGAACTAAAAATGATACCTTCTTTTATAGAAATTCCGAAAGTAAATCATAAGGGAATTATCTGAGAAATACCTATATTTCACCGTAGTACCGTCAGGGCCTATTCCTTATTCGGTACAATTGAAAGAACAATAAAATTCGGACGTGTCCCAGTGTGATCATTTTTCTTACGCATAAATTACGCTGCGTACGTTTCTTCTGAACTTCCATCCTCTTTTAGGGGTGCGTAAGCGGTATTCGGAAACGCTTTACGTGATTAAATATTAAAATTATCAAATATTGGTCATAAACATTTCTATAAAGATAATGCATATATTTTTTGGGAATAATAAGATATTGTATCTCTGTGCTATGCTTAATTTGTACATGACTTATGTTCACTTAAATGTACAACGAAGCTAAATATAGATGTTCAGTGTGAAACTCCACAAGACGTGTAGAAATAAAAATAGAAAATATTTTGCACCCCACATATACTTACATAAAATAAATATTTATTTATTTTATGTAAGTATATTCTGATATTATTATTGGTATGTATTGTTTATGTAGTTTAAACAATGTATTTCTATTATTTTTAAATCTATTACATTCATTTTATCGCACCACCATCCCTACATTGTCTTTTCGTTTATATTTCCATCCAAAGGTTGTCTGGAAGAGATCGCTCTTAGCGATAAGACCGCCCATTTATACCGCCATATTGTACCTATCTTTATAAGTTTCTCTGTAAGTTGTATTTATCTTTTGGTGTCAATAAAGAGTTTTTGCATTGTATTGTATAAGGGTATGCCCTCTTAATATTGTTATTTATATATTTCATTTCATTTATTACACACACAATTATAACAGCAATACAGCCTAGCTGTACCCGGCATGCGTTGCAATGCCTCGTTTAGAAAAAGTGTTTTACCTGTTACACGTTTATAGTCACCTAATAAATACAAAAAAAAATTGTATATGTTTATACAAAATTACTAAGATCACGAGCAAATAAATAGTCTGTCAAAAAACAAAATACTGATTATATTACCAGTATTCACTACTTAAACATAAAAGCATAGTTTTGTACGGAACCACAATACAAATCTGCCTACTTTTAACTCGTACCTGGCTTTTTATTAACTTTCCCCGTAGAGGTCCGTACTTACCTGCCAGTGAACCTTTTTATTAAAAGGTTATAAGCGAAAAAGATTTTCACGCACGAGTAGAAGTGGATACTCGAGCAATGGATATAAATTAATTAATTTGGATACGGATCTCTAAACGATTTTATGTTGCTCTGAATTCACAGGAAAATGTAAGGATAAATAAATGTTTTGGCAAAACGTTGAGTTTTTTAATATGAGTCGCTCACAAACTGGTAATTTTAAAGGTAATTTGAACTATTCTAGTTATTTTAGAGAGTTGCAATTACGATATTTTAGTACGTGTTTTCGTGTAATTACAATTTTTAAATCATGACTGAACATCTCGTTAGAAGATTATATTGTTACTACTGCAATACATTTTTGTAAAACATCGATGGCCTTTTTTCTGTACCCGGAACTGACCGGAATTCTCCCTAAGATCTTGGTAACTTTTTGATAAGACCTATATAGTCATTGTCGGGGCATATGCCTTATAAGCAGTGGGTACTGCATTTTATTCCCGTTGGGAGAACACATGTTTTCTCACAAAGGGAAAATTTGTGTTTCTTGTTAAGAGTGTGATTGAGTGTGGCAGATGTGAATGTTTCTGGCACCCGCGACCGCGAAACCGTTTATGTTAAAGGAACAAGAATGCAGATATGTGTTTATATACTAAAAAAAAACTACTTATGATTAATTTGTTATATTTTAGACGTGCTCACCACCTTTGCCCACATAATCACTTACCAAAAGATGAGATAGTTATCAACCTCTGCCCTTTCAGAGTAGGTAAGTTAAAACCTACAAAACCTAAAGGCTTATGAGTTTCACTATAAAAGTTTGCACAGTGCCAAGACCCTCAAGTATGTTGCTAACAACAATTCAAAATATACATTCGCAAGCATACCAGCAGACCCACAGATATGAGCCTTCACTCCTGTAATGAAGTTATCCCCCCTCGCTGTCTGTTTAGGAAACAATTAGGTATTATTATAGACCCTAATAGGAGGGGTGCAACCCTCCTGTTGTCTGCCGTGAGTACATGCCCTTATAGTGGTAATCATAGCGCGAAATTTACGTGGTTTCAGGACATATGAAACAATGTGAAGCAGAGTAGCTATATTTAATGCTTGCTTATTGTTTAGACTACTGGGGCATTCCTAGTAATAGTATTTTTAGGCATTATAACAATAGCCCAGAAGCTGTAAATAAATAATAAACAAATTAAACACTTTTTTTCCGTCTAGCTTTTTATCTAAGTTTTATATACTTACACTTAATAATAATAAAAAAAGTTACACTTGTACTGAGCTTTGTTGGCCTAATTGAGAGTTTGCCCCCTAAGCAGGGGAATAGAGTTCGATTCCTCGGAACAATAGTTCTCTCCCCAAGAAATATTTGTGTTTCTGGGTCTGGCTTTGATGGTGTGTGTGTGATGTGAATGTTTTCAGCACCCACGGTACAAGACATTTAACTAAGTGTGGGGCTGTGAGTATGAAAAGGTTTATGTTGTTTTTATGTGTTAAAATATCATTATGACATAAATAAAGAACTTAAGACTAAAATATTTTTTTTGTATGTATGGATCTATACCTATAGGACTGTGGCGAGCCAATTTTCACAGTAAAAAAATAATATTTTGAAAATCAAGACTATGATTTAAGACATAGCCTACTTTTTATTCCCATTAAGTCAAACAAAGTCGCAAGGCATAACTAAAATTTAGAATTCCTAAATAAGTTTGTACTTTTGTTCTTCTAAACTTAGAAGAAATTCCACATTCTCTTTAAAATTCCAAGAAGTCATGTATCATCAGTGTAGCACGTAATTTCAGTTTACCAGCTAATGATGTAGGCTATTTTTAAACGGCTGTATTTTTTCTTGTGTGTAACCTCAGAACTTTTTTCATGGTGAACCGATTTTGTTGATTATTTTTTTAGTTGAAAGCTGTTGCTTCCCATTTAAACTTAATCAAAACCTGACAAGCTACTGATGAATTATCCTCTATAATAGGTATGAAATTCATTTAATCTGATCAATGGTTCCGAAGATAAAGTGAAGTCGGATTCTTCAAGCTATGCTTGCGTTTAAATTATACGGTGTTAAAATTGCTTCAGATACCTACTTATAAACATATCCAATATTTAAATTAAATAATTGTGTATAACTTTGTTTTTATTATTATTATTTTACTAGCAGTTAAATTTAAAAACGAAACACAATATGTGTTAAATATAACTTTTGGGGATATTAAACTTTTTTAAAAATAATAACTGGCTGTGCTCCGCGGCTTCGCCCGCATTAATTAAATTAAAAAGTGTTATTCCGGAGCCTAAACTATCTGCATTCTAATTTTCATCAAATTGGGTTGGTTTATTCGTTACGGAGATACGTGGTAACAAACATTCACACAAACACATACTCGCAAACTTTCGCATTTATAATATTAGTAGGATTGTGATTCTTAGTATTACTTAGTAATATAAATTAGTAAATAATTTAAAATAGTAAGACGCTTGACGTTTTTGGAGACTTTCTGATATCACCCCCTTAACTACATCAATACATACACGCCACAAACTGTCCGCCGCAGGTGATTGCTAATAGACAGGCCGATATAGGTGCTTTAACAATGTATTACTAAGCCATTGTCATAAACGTATGTTGAGGACATTGTGGTGACAATGTTGCCGTAATGAGGGTTGTGGTCATTAGTCATTATGGCCGTGTCATTGATAGAATACGCCTGTAGGACGGGCATGTATCGTGACGCAAACGAAGTCCTGATAGGAACTTTCTAAGTAAATTAATAATTAATCGCAAGCAAAGCTTAAAAAAACCGACTTCATCGCTTTATCATCGGAACCTTGATCCACCGGCTTTCAAATAAAAGAATCATCAAAATCGGCTCACAACGAAAGAAGTTGTGAGGTAACTTTTGAAGTCGGGTAAACCAGAACATCGTCAAAGTACGCATTATTCGTCACAAAATAGACATTATTGACGAAATTTCAAGAATTACTGATCAGACCTTGATTAAATTTAAATGGGACAAATTATCAAAAAAAATATTTTTTCGAATTCGGCTCACTTGGAGTGAAGTTATGAGGTAACACACATAAAAAAAACTCCTTTTTTGGGAAGTCGGTAAAAAACTAAACGTGTGAAATTGTCTGATAGATGAGATATAGCATGTTTTCTTTTTATTAATTTAATTAATTAACGGAACAACTGCAAAATTATTTACACGTAATAGTCTTTAGATAATTATTAATAGATTTTATTAATATTACATATCTCTGTCTCTGATCGAACCTTCATGACTGAAAATCGCGACCACTAAAGAAATATTACAGGGAAAATTGTGTAAATTTTAAGACCAAGTTTTACAATATAAATATTCAACTTATAAAAAAAAAGTTAAAGATTAGATTAGGACTTAGACGATCTTTAACGTTTGACAAAGTTCCCAAAATGCTTGCTGCATTACCATGCTGCCTAGCAAGGCTTATCCTCTGCCCCAAATACAACTCAGCATTTTGGTCATGTGCCGAAACAATCAGTCTCTTAGACAAATCTTTGAAAATTTTTAATGCACCCGGTCCCCATGGGCGTCAGGGTGATTTGTTAAATTCTAGAAATCTCTTGACCTATGTATTTTGTGGTTCGGCTATTGCAAACTGTGTTTTATGATTAGACTAGCCGTGCCCCGCGACTTCGCCCGCTATTATCATGTTGAAAAGTAGCCTATGTGTTAATCCTAGGTATAATCTATGTACATTCCAAATTTCATGCAAATCCGTTCAGCCGTTAAAGCGTGAAGAGGGAACAAACATACTTACACACTTACACACAAACTTTCGGATTTATAATATTAGTAGGATGATTTTAATTACCTATATCAAAATATATTTATCTTCTCTGTTAAGTCTAATGGTTTTAATCGTCAGCTGGCGTTGGCGTGCATATTACGAGGCGCGACGTAATAATGCTGTTCTTTGCAGGCAGTGTAGTTTAAGCAACTATAAATTTTATTAAAGATTGAATACATCATCTTAATTATTACAGAAAATATACCATTCAGAAAAAAGTCTTACAACTTAATGAGCCAATGGTAAGAACAAGAATCTGAGAGCATTTTAGTATTAAACAAATAACTCTGTATATAGACTTTTACAAGACAGCCCATATCAACTGTCTTCCATCAACTTCGTTTCGATCCAGCAAACTCGTCCGACAAGCGATCCGTCATAGACGAAGAAAACCGATTATTGTTCACGCACCGAGTTGATACTTTCTCATCACTCTTTAGAATCCACTTGTGTAAGGATACATCTGAGCTTTTTCATTGAGAAAGTTTTTTTTTCTTCGTTTATTTAGACTAACTTTTTTTTGTTAAAGATGCTCTCCTCGCCTCAGGGTAGCTCTACCTAGAAGCCACGCTCGCCTCCATTGTCACTGCTGGCTGAAAAGCCGGAGAGATATAACTTTATTTTTAATTTATTTAAGATTTGCAAACTTTTGACCACTATCGCACTTGATGGTGATCGACGATGTGGTCGACGATGGAACAAGCTTGCCTAGAAGATACGTATTCACTCGCGACTAGAAGACTCCCTTATTGTACTCATCAGGAAACACCAACACAGGCAAGGAGTTCCATTCCTTTGCAGTTCGCACAATGTATGTGAAAGCTAAACGCTTCGTGCGCATTTGTGGGATGTCTACCATATAGCGGCGTCGCTTAGCAGTTTGTCTGCTTGTCCGATGATAGAACGGGGATGGGGGATCTAGATCGTTCAGTCCTTGGCACATTCACCGAAATGTATCCGTTAAAAAACCGAGAGACTAGCCACCACGCGGTGATGACTTAAGATATCGAATATTATTGTCTGTAATAGAAATAAAAATAGGTTTATTTACACTAAGATATAACCAATGTCTTCTTTGCTTATATATATATTATAGTCATAATTCTAATATTTATTAAGAATGTAACGATTTTACTCACGGTTGTTTTCTCGCTTTGTTACGAGACTAGTTTCGGAACAGTCGGTGCTGCTTCATCAGTCGAGTACGCGCGTAGACCGTCCAGCATCCCGGCGTGTACACTTCATATTCTATTGTTGAAATTTTGTAAGATATATCTTATTTCTATACACAGAAGTAAACTTATGCCGTAGTTATCTATTGTTATTATGTTTTTACATTATATGGCTACTAGTGGTTTAAGCCAGCCCAAGCTGTGGGATAATCGCCTGATACCTTATTGGTTTGTCTTTGTGCAAGTGTCTTTGTTCCCTCCTAGAGTTTGATCACTACCGCTTCTGATGGTTATGATGTTTGAGTCAAGGATGTAAAATCTAAATGCTGGAATGACTGGCTTCCAGCAATATCTGCCGAAACATATTCTATAGTGAAATGATATACCATACCTCGTACTATTATTTCTGTTTACTAAATACATGATATTTGTCACAAAAGCATTACGCATTCCAGTCCAGCCGTCTCAACAAAATGTCGCGCCGTGTTCCTATTTCCATACGCCTTGAATTTTTAAAAAGATAATTTAAAAAATGCGAGTGAGCTGCCGTGTGTTTGCCATTCATGAGGAAGCGCCTCTCAATATCGTTGTTCAAACACGACGTAATAGAAAACATCTTGCTTCCGACTATGTACAGTTGACAACAGGAGATACTGGAACTAAGTTTTGGATGATAGTTACTGTACAATATTTTGCAGCAATAAGAAAAAAAACAAATCTGTCATTTTTGTCGTAATTGAGCTAGATAAATCACAGAAATCAGTTAAAAAAGACGCATCTACCAATTTTTTTTTTATTTAACATTAACAATCACAATGTTACAAATCTTACTTTTAAATAAGACACATTGCTACATGTCATAATATTCACCATAAGGGAAATACATTTCTTACTAATAATAAGTTTAAAAGACGTAGTTAAGTAGAACCGTCATATTTATTTGCAAAATATGTACTTATTCATTCGAAAAACATTACCACATCATGGTCATATAAAAAAGATTGTTCTGCTTAAATGTGCCTATAATAATTATAATTATATATAATAGTTGATAATATGAAATAATTATAAGCTCTAGCACGCACGACTTGAATTGCTACGGACTCTGGTTGGAACCCAGTTCGTCCCCACATAAATGGAATGATTTTCTTATGGTATGTGCAGATGTATTATAAAATAATATTAAAGAAAATCATACTGAAAAACAGCACGTCAAAAAAGCACAAACATGAAGCCTTTAGCTATCTGGGTGGATTGCGGCCTAGACGACATCCAAGTGAGAGAAGAACCTAAGTCCCTAAGTCCCGTGCCTACTGCATGCAGTGGAACAATGATGTTCGATATTGATGATATTATTTTTTTAGGCAAAAAAAAAACTAGGCACATAATTATACAATATTAAATCTTATTAAAGACCTTCTCGATAAGTAAAAATTGGTGTCAAGAAAAAAAAAATCTTCTCTAAGATTTATTTCAAAGCTTGTTTCGTTGGTTTTACTTCCCCTAAACCAGTATTAAAAGGTATAGACGATTAAGATTAAAATCTCTCACCAAGGTGAAGTTAAGAAATTTGTTTCTGAGTTCTCAATTCTTGAGTTTTGAGAGGTGGTAGAGCATTTTGTGAGTTTCTCGCCTGGCTTGCTACCAAAGTAGCTTACCACCATCAAGTTGAAAGTCTGCCGCCAAGCCAAATATGGTGTTCCGGTAGTTATCCTTGAGAGCCTGCGTATTCCAGGTCTAGTGTGTTTACCAGCTTCGATCACATCGTCACTTACCATCAGGTGAGATAGAGGTCAAACACTAGCCTGTCAAAAATTAAAAAAAAATCGTCAGGAGGAGTAATTAAAAAAATATCCTACTTAATATTATAAATCCGAAAGTTTGTGTGTAAGTGTGTAAGTATGTTTG
This sequence comes from Lomographa bimaculata, assembly GCA_948107665.1. Taxonomy (NCBI): domain Eukaryota; kingdom Metazoa; phylum Arthropoda; class Insecta; order Lepidoptera; family Geometridae; genus Lomographa; species Lomographa bimaculata. The sequence continues at coordinate 4,522,740 of OX403586.1, read as the reverse complement.
TTCCCTCTTCACGCTTTAACCGCTGAACGGATTTGGATGAAATTTTGAATGTACATAGCTTATACCTAGGATTAACACATAGGCTACTTTTTAACTTGATAATAGCGGGCGAAGCCGTGAGGCACGGCTAGTATATTATATAAATTGAACTTAGCAACAGTTTCATTGACATTTCACACCATTTAAGCAACCAACAAAAACTAAACCATCACTTTCACTTCTGTAGTAACAAGCTCAAGCTAACTTGAGAAAATTTGACTGCGCCTGTACCTGTTTTCCGTCAAACATCTTTGTCACATATGTGTACCTTAATTCTTGGAGATTGGGTCTATTTTGAAATAGCAAGATTATTACAAACAAGTCTCTTACAGGCGGAAGAGACGAGGCAAACACCGGAAGCAAACGAGATCGCGATCGGGGACCTAGAACGTGTTCTTGGAAATGGTAATGTAATTTTTATAATGGGAAAACATTTGGCGTACGTTTAATAAAAAATGTTCTTTAAAGCTAGGTACCAGGAAAAAATAAGAACGAGGAGATATTTCATTAAAATAAGATGAATCGTTAACATAATATATAGGCCTTGAAACAAAATGGAGGCGAACTGCTCAAGCGCTTTCTGGCGACTACGTAATATAGATACACCCAGGTTATTATAATTCCTGTATAAGTCATTGAAGAGTGTTTAAAAAATTGATGAAAATTGCAACGCCGAGTTTCTTGCCAGGTTCTTCTCGATAAGGCTGTAATTTTACGAATCTGGCAGTAGAGTCATTAACTTTTATGAGTGTTTCTTTAGGGCCAAGGTGAATAAACGATTTTCATTTGATTTGATATTTTGCAACCAAACGGTGGAATTTTGTAATGATGTAGAATCAATTACCGAAGATAGATGTAGGAGTTCTGCCTCGAAACTGAAAAAATTGTATTATTTTCCAAAACTTTGATTCTTCAAGTGTAAAATGGTGGAGTATTAATTAACCGTTAATACTTTGTGAACGTGCATAAATGTAGGCAAATCATACGAAGTTGAAAAACTAGATGATCGACTTTGCTCCAAAACTCCAACAGCAGTTCTTGTAAGGTTTCCACCACTTTGTTAGGGCATGACTTGACTATACTGTACTTGACTCTTCTACGTGACTTTGACTGTGACTTGTGACTAAGACTTTTATTATCAAATTAGCCGTGCCCCGCGGCTTTGCTCGCTATTATCAAGTTAAAAAGTAGCCTGTGTGTTAATCCTAGGTATAATCTATGTACATTCCAAATATCATCCAATTCCGTTCAGCCGTTAAAGCGTGCATAGGGAACAAACATACTTACACACTTCCATACACACTTAAACACAAACTTCCGGATTTATAATATAAGTAGGATATTTACTTAGTCCACTTGAAATATTTTATAACTTGACACTAGCTAAATGCAGACAGATAGCGAAGTAATTCCAAATATTTGAGCTGTTTGATTTGTAAGTGTTTCCAGCACCCACAACAAAAGTCATCGAACTTAGTTTGGGGCTGTGAGTGTGAAAGCATCTAAGTAACATTTCTGCTACATTTAAACTGTGTTAATTTAAACTTTGTTTAAAATATATGTGTGATAGTTTTGTTACTTTATCGTACCTTAATCTTGTAAATGAGTTGCCTACAAGAATTAGTTCAGGTCTAATAAAGCGCTTTACAAATTCGCTGATTACAAAAAAAACATACAGTCGAATTGAGAACCTCCTCTTTTTTTAAGTCGGTTATAAATGGGAGAAACGTCAACATCAATATAACAGCAGTAAAGTTTACAAAGTTATTCATGCGGTATCGCCTTAACCTCACTTTGCTCAGTGCCTAATTGAATATATTATGTTGACGGGAAGCGTCTTCAGAGTTTCATCCAATAATAGTTGTTATACATACAAATAGTAAGTACCTACGTAGTATGTATACATGCGGTTTCCGACACTGTTTCGCCTCAAGCCTGCGGTAACTTGCTTTCGCGTGAAACATTCGTGATAATGTATCTGCATTCTACATCATGAAATATGTAGTAGTAAAATATTGTTACATTGCCAAAGGACGCAAAAATTGTTTTTTATTTTTTTTATATTACTTTACTAATAAATAATAATAACAATGTCAGATAAGTTTACATAAGGGGAATAAAACAAATAGCACATTTATATTATGAAATACCTTTAAACGAGCAGTTCTTGTGTATATATATATATATATATATATAGATCCTGATTATATATATACATATATATATATATATATATATATATAATCAGGATCTCGAAAACAGCTCCAACGATTTTCATAAAATTTTGTATGCAGGTGGTGTCGGGGGCGATAAATCGATCTAGCTGGGTTAAAATTTTGGAAAACGTCGTTTTATCCGTGTTTTCAGCCGAGCAAAGCTCGGTCATCCGGGTACTGACACTTTTACATGATGTTTGCACCTAGGTGCAAACATTACTGTGTTTCGGATTGAAGGGCAATGTTTCCAGGGAAATTACAGGGCTTAAAGAGATTTAACTACTAATATCTCAGAGAGACGAACGCAGGGTGCTTTGCCAAGCTGGATTTTTACCTTAGTTCAAAACTCTGGGTGGCACTGAACTGTAAAAGGCAAGCTTGACGCTTACCATCAGGCAGCGACTTGCTCGTATCCTCAACCAATAATTATAAAAAAGGTATTTAAAACAAACAAACGCATTCACACTCACAGTAAGTTCAAAAACTTGTATCGTGGGTGCCGGAAACATCCACATCACACACATTACACCCAGAACCAGAAGCACAAATATCCCTAGGGAAGGAATTTTTGCTCCTGCCGGGAATCAAGGAGCAGAGGGCGGAGACCTGTCCACTGCGCCAACCGGGTTGTCAAACGAATGTTAACTTCGAATTGCGAATACTTGTTAGTTAAATCGTTTTCTATGTTTACTTACGCCGCCGGCTGCACATAGCAAGTTATTCATGCACAAACTATTAATATACCAAATAAAATAAATATATTTAGCCCAGGCAAATTAGCGATGCGCTATATAGGGAAATTTCATTAATTCATAACCAGTAATTTTTTTTTATAGATGTTTAAGTTTCTTATGTCTATAATATGTTACTGATAATATGAACTGCTCGTTGGCTTCGTTAGGTGGCGTTCGCCTTCTAATCAGGGGTATCGGGTTTGATTTCCGGCTGAAACAAAAGTTTTCTCCCCAAGGGAAATTTGTGGTTCTGGTTGTAACTGTGTTTGTGATGTGAATGTTTCCGGCACCCACGACACAAGTCATCGAACTTAGTGTGATCTACCTGAATCAATAATGTAATGAAATTGCCTAATAGTTGGGGATTAAAAGATAGCGCGCACAGGCAGGGCAATCTGTTGGCTGCAACAATCTACAGATCTTTTTTTTTTTTTTACACTCACAGCCCCACACTAAGTTCAATGACTTGTGTCGTGGGTGCCGGAAACATTCACATCACACACACAATCACAACCAGAACCAGAAACACAAATTTTCCTTGGGGAGAAAACTAGTGTTCCCGCCGGGAATCGAACCCGATACCCCTGCTTAGAAGGCGAACGCTCACCCAACTAAGCCAACGGGCAGTTCAATACACAATCAATACAGATGAATTTGATATAATTGTATTGTTCCTAAAGTAAAAAAACTTGAGAGGTGTCAAGGGGCACCCGGATGGAACGAAGTTCAAATTCCGTCTAGCCCCCTTTCGCAACGCGCGATAAGGCACTTTCGTTCCAAAATTAAAAGAAACATGCAAAAACCAACATCACGCGGTGTTCCCAGGCGGTCACCCATCCAAGTACTGACCGCGCCCGACGTTGCTTAACTTCGGTGATCGGACGAGAACGTGGTATGGCTTACAACTATAGCAAAAAGAGTCGTTACAACTTTTGATCTTAATTTTTTCCGTCTAGCCCCCTTTCGTAACGCGCGATAAGGATCTTTCGTTCCAATTATTATATCTGTATAAAACCTTGCTATAACGATAAAGACGCATAACGAATATTCTTTTTTGTCTAGATCTTATAGACTTATCACTTAAACACACCATCGCTGATAGTGGTCAAACTATGTCGGTATGCTATAAAGGTACTGCTGTAAACGTATATAATATAAGGTATAATTATTTTACCAAAATACCTCTTTTATAGCTCTTTCTAAGTCAATAAAGAGCTTTACTGGCACCGTACTCAAATAGTTAAGTCTAACAACCCTGAACAGATAGCGTAGTGGTGACACGGAAGGTACTCTGTAGGCAAATTCAAGTCGAAAAACTCTGTTATCTGGTACGGGGAAAGGAATGGAGGAACGCTGTACCAAGTAAACTTATTATGTTTGAAGTTTGGCGGAGTGCGGTGTTCGCCTCTGATATACTTTGAAACGACTTGGTTTATAAGGTTGAAGATTTGTGTGAAACTTATGGAAGATCCAGTTTGTATGAAAACCTCAGGATTTTTAAATTGTCTACGTTGTTATTGCCGTTCTATAAAATACTGTCAGTGATCATGATGTACAATATTTTTTTTTTTTATTTGTGACAGGCCAGTGTTTGACCACTATCTCACCTGATGGTAAGTGACGATGTGATCGAAGCTGGTAAACACACTAGACCTGGAATACGCAGACATTTTAAAGGATGTTTGGAGTTTGATGGAGAGCGACGCGGTTTCCTTTGTTTATAAATTAATAAATAGATATATATTTATAGCGCCGAGTTTCCTATAAAAATACTGAACCATTTGAGTTAAGGTGATGCTGATCTATTGGGTGATACGTGAGCCTCAAACCAAACAAGTCTACTGGTTTTTTTCTTTTCTGTTTAGACCGAGAGATACAAACAGCACTCTATTTTCTTCGAAGAAAAATCGGCACTACATGTAAATACCATCAAACAACAAACACAGAACAAACCGACAAGCGCATCATCCATTTATGGTTAACATACCACTTGTCAGTTCGAAGCGATTCGCTTTTACGTTTATATTCCTTATACAGCAAAGGAGTGGAACTCATTGCCTAAGCTTTTGTTCAATAACATAACATCTAACATAAACGCTTTCACACTCATAGCTCTACACTAAGTTCGATGGGTTGTGTCATGAGTGCCAGAAACATTTACGTCACAAACACAATCATTAAAAAAATCAAAAATTTGGTACTCCAGGTTAACTGGAAGAAAATGCTTTGTAGCATTAAGTTCGCTTATGTACCTACAATACTGTTTGTAAAATAAAGTATTTTCTATCTATCTATCTACTACCATTTTATAGAAATACATTTTGAGAAAATATTATTTACAAAACGGAATGCAAATAGGAGCCAATTGGAATATTGTATATTTGCGTGTGCACAGCGTTTAATCCCACCATTTCATTGGAATAACCGAATCCAATTATATTCGGGCACAATCAACAGTGCCATTCCTATGTAGACGACGGTGTCCGATGGAACGAGTGATTGAGCTGGTCGGATGATCGTAATTCGGATATTCGTATATCGGCCATTTGAATTTCGGTCAGCTGGGTAATTTGTAGCCAGCGCGAAGCGACATTTTAGAGTTGGTAATTTTGGATTCTCAATTAGGCCGTTTGCTGATGGAGGATTTCAATTTACAGTGCATGAAATTTGTACTTACCACTAGTAATGCAGTCGTTCGTAGTTGTTATTATTATTAGTTCGTTAATATAAACTTACTAAATTCGGTTCCGGGAGTTTTATCTTTTATGCCAAATAAGTGCGTATTTCACCACCATCTCTTCAATAGAAAGTGATAATGCAGCTGAAGATGTAACATGCCTGCCTAATAGATAAAAAAATAAATTTAAAAACATATATATATATATATATATATAAACACTAATTCGTGAGCCTGTCTTGTTCCAAGGTCCAGACTATCTACTTACCAAATGACATCCAAATCCGTGTAGCTGTTACGAATGAAACTGGGTATGTAACCCAGTTTCAAACAAACTCGCACACATATAATTTATTGGATATTAATCTTCAAATTTTTATTGAAAATTTATTTCAACGTATTCTATATATTATTTATTTTGTGATCAAGGCCTTTATTTTGTGAAGTAGCACAGAGAGACTGCTCTTTCTGCGCTATTTTACAAAATGAAGGCCACAATCATACATTCACACTTTTACCTCTGCTAACAAAGTAATTCTAAGTGTGAATCTATGATTGTGTGGTAGGTACCAGTACCGATCTTTGAATTTAGTACGAGGTGAGTGTGTAAAATATTTCTTTTGCATATCAGCAAAAACAAATCTTTCAAAATAAACAAATTTATCACTAATCTTAGTGATACTCGGTAGAGAACTCGTGTCGACGAGTTCTCTACCTCAAGTATTTTTGCCACAATTTCTTGAATAATAAATGAACCAAGCATGTTTACCGCGAAATATTCAGAGCCAATAAAATGAAGGGTTTATGACAAACTTTGCCCACAAATAAACCAATTGACAAACACGAATGACTTGTATTTTTTTTTGGCATCATTCACAATTGCGCGATTCGCGAAAGTAGTCGTGTTTACAATGCCAAGAGAACTTTCTTAGAGATGGGGTGCAAGTTGAGAGAGATATGGTAAATAATACCTTTAATGTTTGAGAAGTTTTTCATCGCTTTTTTACCGTGATACATCGGATTAGGCCGTACTCATGAACAGTCAGCCACGCCTTATCCATTTGTAAGAATTTTCAAAAAACATAATTTTAAAAATGACAAAAGCATTTTTGCATGGTATGAATCAACTTGCCTCTGGCATCTAAATCATTTTTTTTAAGAAAAATCTAGAAAATAGGTTCCACTTAAAATTTTGGTAGTGTTTGTGAAATTGGCCATAAATTATATATTTTTCTGATAAAGATAGTGTGTAAATTATCATATATTTTTCATTGTTGTAAATATTGTCACTTTACTAGCTATCCAGTTACATACCGTCATTGACACACAAATTTACAGTTTATAAGGAGTAGTAAAATGTTATATTAATAGAAGTATAGTGTAAAGGAGTAGTATAATGTATAATAATTGGAGCACAATTAAGAAAACGATTAAAAATATTGTCTACAATTAGCTGTCCCTGACAAAAAAACTTAACACAGTCATATGAAACGCATTTCTCTCGTAACTTCCACCAGCCCCACAAGTCACCGCACCCCCGATCGTACCCACAAAAGAAGGCATTCACAAACCACGTCTGGGTACTTCGTAAGACCAATATTTTCTTCCCAAAGAGGGGATGGTACGTCTATAAATTTCTACCCTATTGATAGTTAGTAGCGCATTAGTTCTTCTTTTGTACTTCGGGCCATTCAGTTGAAAAACTGGCTTACGGGACGTCTACACTGTTATTGGCTTGCTTCGTCTTTATGGGAAGCAGGAGCACTATTTATGGCAGTTTTGAACTAGAAATACATACGTTTGTGAAATACAAATAATAGCGTTAAATATAATAAAAATATTGTAAATATTTATTTCCAAAAAAAAAATATGCATTTAACTTAATATTAACTACACATTAGAAATTTGCTATACATATGTAGTATAAGTTTTAACATTGAATCTCAAACTAAGCTCGAGACTCGGGTGTGATTTTACTTATGAAAGTTCGTTGAATATTCCTCGATATTTGTGTTATTACGATAGCTGCTATTAATATAGTGAAGATAACATCCCCAAACCTCTTATATATATATATATATATATATATATATATATATATATATACACACACTCACACATAAACTTCTTAAGGTTCCATAATAATAGCTATAAAATTTAACCTCATAGTTTCGACATGTCTGTTATGTGTATGTTTGTCTCTAAGCGCAGCTCATATGTATATCATGGTTGTCTTACCTTAGATTTCTTTTATCTTATAATAATAACATGAAATTACATAAAATAAAATTACTTGTAGTTATTGTCATATGAAATGGGGCGCGATTTTTGTTTTATTATATTATAATTAAACGCAAGCAAAGCTTAAAAAAAAACGACTTCACCGCTTTATCTTCGGAACTTTGATCAGATTAGATGTACTTAACACGCATTATTGACGATAATTCAAGAACTACTGATCAGATCTTGATCAAATTTAAATGGGACCATGTGGAAAGCAACATCTTTCAAATAACACAAAAATTAAAAAATCAGTTCACGTGGAACGAATTCTATTATGAGCTAACAGATAAAAAAAAATACAATCAGTAGAAAATGTAGTACCTATTCGTTTTTTTAACGGTTTCCCACTCATTGCCAAAAATGACATTTATCGCGGGTGCCGGAAATATTCACATCACACCCATGACCACACCAGAAACACAAATTTCCCTTGTGTTCGATTACCAGTGGGGTAATCGAACCTGATATCCACTGCTTAGAAGGCGAGACCGCACCCAACTAAGATAACGAACGTTTATTATTGGAATTACTATAATTTTGCTGTTGGCATGAGAATCACTATTATAATAAAAAATATTATCTTACCAAATTACACCTACTGAGTCACACATTATTTCAACAGCTTTGTCACTATTGCAATCTAATGCAAAATCACAAATAGTCACGGTGTAAAGGTGTCGCGTGATCGTGACCAATATATCATCCCTTTGTTACCTTTAACTATTGTTTGGATTGGCTTAAGCACTGACTCGTAACACTTGGTGATTGTGGTGGTTGATTTTACTGAAGCTAATGAAGCGATTATGGCGCAGTTAATTGCATAGTGCCGATCATTAGACACCTCTAATGACTTCCCAAAAAAGGAGGAGGTACTCAAGTAGACCGTATTTCTTTTTTTATGTGTGTTACCTCATAACTTCGTTCCACGTGAACCGATTAGATTTTTTTTTGTGTTATAGATATTGCTTTCCAATTGCTCCCATTAAATTTTTATCAAGATCTGATCCTGGTAATTTTTGAGTTATGCTCAATAATGCGTATTCTGTGGACTACATTAACGATGTTCTCGTAAACCCGACTTCAAAAGTTACCGCATAACTTCTTTCTTTGTGCGCCAGTTTTGATGATTATTTCATGTGGTCCCATTTAAATTTGGTCAAGATCTGATTACTAGTTTTTGAGTTATTGTAAATAATGCGTGTTTAATATGTTGAATCTGATCAAGGTTCCGAAGATAAAGCGATGAAGTCAGTTTTTTTAAGCTTTGCTTGCGTTTAATTATACTATTTCAAAATTGTACAGCTTAAAGGCAGGTTAAGTTAGGATGTGTAAAATAAATAATTATTTCGATTATTGACATTTATTTCGAGTAACATGTTCTTTATAATGTTTCGGTAACTTACAGAGTCGATAAGATTGGATAACTTTCTCTTTAAAAATATTTTTATTGTACGATAACTAACCGAACCGTACGGTGACTGAGTTATCATATGGTTCTGTATCAGGGGGATAGATACATTTGTATGAAAAATAATATGTTGTTCAAAATAAAGAATACTAGGATAAAAAGTATTTTTTTGTTTTAAAATTGCTAACTTCTCTGTTTGCTTAAAAGTAGATTTTAAGCTACACAATTTTGACATTATTATTGTGGTAAAAAAATATTTTTTTATATTATTTTGTTTTCATGCTTCCAACTTTGCGTTCCTTAACATGTTATTTGTTATGTATACTGTGATAAAGCTATATTTATAAGCTTTCATACGTTGAAAAGGCGTAGCATTTCGTTCAATTTAGTCTATAAAAAACATTTCTCAAAAAGATTTAGTATAATATTTTGTTATGTTTTCTAATATATTTGTTTAATTACATTTGTATGAAGTACTTATACACATATTGTAGCAATGCAAATGTCAGAATATTTGCTAAGCTATTACATCTATTTATGACTTTGTGTGACTTTAAACAAATAAAAACATATTTGAAATTAAAACTTTATAATAAAATCAATCCACCCTGCAAATATTTATAGTCTGGTGCTCAGAGCACTTAAAATATTTGCAAGTAAAAATTGAGTTCTATTCAACACAGCACGTAAGCATTTTAAAAATTGAATGTAAACAAAAACTCGAGACTGACATCAAAAGGTCTATAAACGTTTTCATGGATTCTTTGACAAATTTACGTTACCTCAAGTCGTTTCAAATCGTTGAGCAATAAGTTTACTCTAGAGATGCCTTAATGTAACATCATAGAAAAACAGCGCAGGAGCAGATTGAAAAACAGCGCGATACGGACATGTAAAGTTCACATAGCATACGCTGAATGTGTCCCTTTTCAACCGCCTTCAAAAAAGGAGGCTCTCAATTCGACTGTATGTTTTTTTATGTATTTTACACGATATCTCCGCCAATTATGAGTCGATTTGGATGTTTTTTTTTTGTATACTTTAGAGGTGGTTTTATATGAATTTTATCAAAATCGGTAAAGCCAAAACCAAAATATACGCAATGAAGTCAGTTTTTTAAGCTTTACTTGCGTTTCAATTATGCACTACAAAGTTATCTTTAAATATTCAATTAGTAACATATTTATATGGTTCATTTATAGTGTTTTTTTTATACAGCCTATTATTATAAAAACATTTAATCAATTCCGACCACTGCAGCGATGAATCTGTATAATTTTCACACATTCGCTTATCGTTTATCTCTGTAGGTACAAACCTACCACTCCTGCGCTCTTTTGCTGCACAAATCTACCTTATATTTTAATTAAAATAAATATTATAATATGGACTAATAACTAAACTTAAATAAGAATAAGTATGTACTCAGTAATTTTAAGCTTCGCTACGGCATGCACTTAATTAGAATTTAAATTTGTATAATTTCTCAGTAAGTGAATTATTAAAAACAACAAAAACAAACGCATTCACACTCACAGCCCCACACTAAGTTCAAAAACTTGTATCGTGGGTGCCGGAAACATTCACATCACACACACATTACACAAATATCCCTTGGGAAGGTATTTGTGCTCCTACCGGGAATCGAACCCAGGACCCACGGCACAGAGGGCGGACACCTGTCCACTGCGCCAACTGGGACTTGCTACAATTCTTTTGAGAAATAAATATCTTTAACCACACATTCAAATATACTCACTTTTACACACTCTTTCGGACTTACAATGTCAGTGTAAAGTGTAATGCTACTAATAATAAGATCTGCTGTGGAAGTAGTAAAGTAGGGCAGTGGTAAAGTTTAGTCGCAATCCAACAAATGTATTAGATATTAAACTTTATTAAAAGCTATTACCATTCTCATAATATAACTTCTGTTTTATCAAGCCTCAGCATAAGAGAAGTTAATAAAATATCGTAGTAAATTTGTAAATGAAAAATAATGTTAGGCGGGGTTTGGATATAATATGGTGTCATGCTCTATTGCTTTAACCCCTGAGCTACCTAGTCCCCATCTCTAGTCATTAAATTACCCTTTTCTTATTATTAAGTCACAAAACTATAGTAGTGCATTCAGAAATAAAACAGTAATTTTAAACTATTCCGGTAGATGGCGTTAATAATACCTAAGAAAAAAAAATCTGACTAGTTCATTAGTTCTGATTACCTATCGTTTACCAAACTGTTATAATATAACTATATCTACGGGTCAATTGCTCATATTTCCTAAAACTAAATACAATTAGACAACAAACACCTAAGTTTCCTACAAGACATCGACCTTATAGGTAACTCAAGTACTCAAGTCAACTCCCTGTTTATATGATATATTTTTGTTGCATTTTTTTGTATAATAATGATTATTTATTGAAAAAAAAATACAATGAAAATATATCTGAATAGTTGTGCTCCGCGGCTTCGCCCGCGTTTATTAAGTTAAAAAGTAGCCTAATGGTGCTAATTTTGTTGAGCACCGAACTAAACTAAACTAAAAATAAACTAATTTTAGTCAAAGAATACCTAAACGCTATACTAATTTTACGTTGAACTTAATTTAAAAGTTTAAATGACAGGACTAAAACTAATTTTAGGCTAGTTTAGTCTAATTCTGGACAACAGAATCGGCACCAATATGTGCTATTCCGGAACCTAAACTGTCTGCATTCTAAATTTCATCAAAATCGGTTTATTCGTTATATATAGGTCATTCACACACACAAACTATCGCATTTATAATATTAGAAGGATTATTTTATAATTTCATTCTTGAATATGTAGCATAATCAAAATACGTAAAACCATATCATTTGGCGGCTGCCGCCTCTAGCCGCCTCACTTATCTTTATAGAAAACGTGTGATGAAAAAATGTTTACTTGCGACCGACAAGTAATTTATTTTCTTAAAGCTATCAAAGAAATTCTGCGCTGGAAGGAAGTCATATCGAAATTGTAATGTTTGCAACTGCCATAACATGAAAGGTAATTTTGGGGTCGCTCGCTTTTGACTTGCATCTGTGCCAATTGAAGAGGCTGATGATTTTTTTAAAGATGGAATACTTAAACATATACATAATACATGGAATCTAAATGTAGGTTTGTAAGTTTCATTAAAATCTATAGTTTAAAATTAAAACGGGAATTAGCGTGACGCGTTGTCGATGCTAATTCCTGTTTTAATTTTAATTTAATAGTTCAAATTGTGCGTGAGTTTTTATCAAATTAAAATCCATAGACTTTGCGTGTAATAGTAACAAACATCCGTACATACAAATTTTCGCGTTTATAATATTAGTAAGGATATGGTGATACTTATGATTTTAATTTTTGTTTGGTATGATTTTGGATATACATAATTATAGCTTAGTTGTTTTTTGTTCTTACCCATTTAATTTATATAAAGCTAGAAGAATAAGTACATGACAATTTTAAGCTATTGCATAGCTTCTATCGCGGGCCTTGAGCGTGGAGACCGAATCCAGAAATTCCGTAACGAAAATAACCTAACACCCCCCACTCCGACCGGCACAGCGGTGATACTTTTTAGTTTTGCCATCAATCGATGAATAGCAAAACTTTTAATGACTTTTTTGAAATATCGCGCTTGTCTCTTTAGTTCAGCAACTCGCCTCTAGGTGGCATTGGTTGTATCGGCGTTACTGCGCATGCGTAATCCCCCTCTTCACCCCGCAATCTGGTGACTCATGCCTGCTTAGAGTTTTGGCGTTTTTATACTGCATAAATAAAATAAATAAATAATTATAATTGCATAAATTGATAAAATATGCTATGCAATAGCTTTAACGCGGCAGTCCCCTAGTGCCACACGTCTTTTTTTCATGAATTTACCTATCACTCCATATTTTAAAACATGTTCTGAACGATATTTAAATTGAATTGAAAAAATCACTCTCTTGATAAGCGCCATGCTGGTCCATTGCAGCTCAGTACCACCGAGAACATTAAACTTAACACACAATTATAGTTCGATATCCAGGCTATTGGCCTCGATTCTGATGTACACTCACTAAATTAAATTTAAACCATCCCTGTCTCTTACAAAATAAAACACAAGACAGAGATAGCATGCATTTTAGTGCTGTCACGCTAGTTTATCAATTAAAATATGAACAGCAGAAGCAGAAAGGCGCTTGTTTTTAGTCAACACCAATACAACACATACTCGACTAAGCTTGCATAGACATCTAAGTTCTGACTAACTTGACAGCACAGCAGTATGCTATCTCTGTCTTGTGTTCCTATTTTGTAAAAGACAGGAATAGTTTAAATTTAATTTAGTGTGTGACATCAGAATCGAGGCCATTAACTGCGCTCGTCACCCTAAAATATCAACCTATTAGCTTCACCTATGTTCACCAAACATAGATAAGAACATTCTCGAACGAGAGTAACCTTTCACGAACCAGTTGGCGCACGGATAGGTGTCCGCCCTCCGCGCCGTGGGTCCTAGGGTCGATTCCCAGCAGGAGCACAAATTCCTTCCCAAGGGATATTTGTACTTCTGGTTCTGGGTGTAATGTGTGTGTGATGTGAATGTTTCCGGCACCCACGATACAAGTCTTTGTGGGGCTGTGAGTGTGAATGCGTTTGTTGTTTCAAACAAAAAAGCAAAATCAGTCTAGCCATTTGTAAGCTACGATGTATACACACTACAAACTTACAACACCCATTTTGTTATTTGGGGTAAACAACATATATAAAAATATATACGTATATATTTTTTTTATATTCCGAGCGAAACCACGCTAGCAAGTCAATAAAATTAATAAGTTACTTTATTGATAAAAGCTTTTAAAGTTTGTTGGTAAATTGAATTGTTTCCGGCCTTCGAGCCAAACCACGCGCTGAAAGCGCTGCGGCTTGCGGCGTGTCACGGAAAGGTGTCCTTTGGAGGTACAAAATATCATGTTGCAACATGTTTCAACATGTTAATTACATGTTTTAACTTGCAACTTTACGAATTAATAGTTGCGTTTCGTGTGCGTTGTTAAATAGAACTTTGAAAGTAGAGTAAGAAACTGTTTAAAAAAAACATGCGGGGCAGTCCTTGGGGACTGCCGATAGAAGTGAAAACTATATATATAATATACAAACTGTAACAAGAAGGTGTAGTAATACTTGTTGTGTGTATGTTTATCGTGCTGGTAATCGACTGACAGAGAACGAAAGTCAAAATCGGAGATATTATTTTCCATACAAAAATAAAAAAATATATATTTTAAACATTTTGACAACCTTACGGTTACATCTATGGCGCGTGTCCTTGACCTTTGTTATAGCCACCAATGTCAGACGTCTAGGCCCAAAGACTATGTGGCGTAGAAAGGTAGCTAATGAAATAGGGTTGCAAATGACATAATTTTCTAGAAACTTTAATTCATCACAACTCAATATTGATGCTGCTGCCGCAAATTCAGAAGTTCCTGTTAGTCTCCATACATTTTTTCATCCATACTTTGCTGGGCTGAAAACACGGATATAACGACGTTTTCTAAAAATGAAACCTTGCTAGATCGATTGTAGCCCCTGAAACTCCCTGCATACAAAATTTCATGAAAATCGTTGGAGCCATTTCCGAGATTCAATTTATACAAGAATTGCTCGTTTGATGGTAATAGATTAGATATTATTTTCCTCTACGCACTCTAGTGTGCTAAAATAATATAAGTTATGAGTTTCAACTTTTAATGTGTCGTTAAAGCTGAAACTTACAATATCTGTTATATCTTGTACTTGAACAACAAATAGAAAAATCATCTATATATCAGTGAGAAAATAAGTTATAAGCAATTAATCTAAAAATATTTATCTTTATCGAACAAAATATAGGCGCGATATCTCAGTTCGGGGCGAATCACAAAAACAGAAACAAGATTAAACCGCCATAATTACACATGAATGCTCAAAGAATTATAAGAGTTTGGTAAATAATACTAATAAACAACACCATTATTTTTCATAGCAAAACTTAACTTTTTAGGGATCCGTACCCAAAGGGTAAAAACGGGACCCTATTACTTCGCTGTCCGGTTTTTATTTTGATTAAATCGAGTTATTCTTTTGGTAACACGACAGACACGAGAGAAAACCGCGCTACAATCTGAGGATTTCTTCCGACATCAGCCGTGGACCAAGTCTTACTAGTGTTTGCAACTTCAACGGCTTGTTTTCCACTCGAGCCGGCGGCGACGCGATAAGCACACTTGATGAGCGAGTTCAAAGCGATGTTACGTTTTTAATTGCCGCCCTCGCGCCTCCAATGGCTCTCTACCCCCGGGGTGGTTTGATTCTAGTGGTGTGACCGTTGAAACGGTCAGACTATTTGATGAATTTGAAAACTGTAGGTAGTATTTTTTTACCGACTTCCCAATAAAGGAGGAGGTACTCAAGTCGACTGCATTTTTTTTTGTGTTACCTCATCACTTCTTTGCACGTGAATCGATTTTGATTTTTTTTTTGTTTGGAAGATGTTGCTTTTCAATTGGTCCCATTTAAATTAGATCAAGATCGGATCGGATCAGCATCTAATCATCTGATCAAACTTCCGAAGATAAGGCGGTGAAGAAGGTTTTTTTAAGCTGTGCTTGCGTTTAATTATTTACATTTAGAATACATTTTCCAAAACCAAATGCTTTTAAAGTCTCAAACTAGTTAGTCACTCACAATCCCAAACTAAGTTCAAAGTTTTGAATATAATGGGTGCCGGAAAATATTTTCCTATAGTCAAAATCTTTATTACACCTAGAACACCTAGAAGATTACCTTTATCTGGGATGGAAAATCATTTAAATCTAATCATTATAATTGGAACGCAAGCAACGCTTAAAAACCCGACTTCGTCGTTTATATTTCGGTTTTGACTTAGCCGATTTCGATAAATTTTATATGGGACTACTACTGAAGTATACTCTACCAAACTAAAAAAATCATCAATATACATACAAAAAAAAACATATCGTCAAAATCAAAAATCAAAAATTACTGCCAAAACGGTACAAAATCGATAGATCTGATTAATCTAGATCCAAAAATACTTATAACATCTAGCTCGACTGCATTTTCAATTTATCATGTCAATAAATGTTACTTAACTGTATCATAGTAATCCGATAATCGAAATTTAGTTTAATGATGATAATACTGATAACATGTTCTATGCACCAGGAGCGTAGTGCGTATCTGATCATTATACCACACTAACTTTTTTTCTATATATAAAGAAAATAAACGCGTCTACAGCCTGTCTGTTGTTAGTGCCATATTTTTCTCTGACAAATAAATTTTACACGTTTTACCAAAAGAGGTGATATTCAATACGACTATTTATTCTATTTCAATACGATACCGCGTAGGGACGGACAAAGTGCAGAACCACTCGAATCAAGTTAAAGACCTAGCTTTGCTCGATCAATTATATCCATTCAGGTCACCCCACATTCACACTTTTCTAAAGCAGTCTTTTATCCAATTTCTACGTTATTAGATTTAAAGTCCCCAGCGAGCTCAAACCTCGCAAACTTTTGCGAGAATCCAAAAATAGACAACAGTATAAGCCCAATAACTACGAACGTTAGCGCCAGATGCAAATAATTTCAACGCAAACGTGGACAAAAAAGAAACGTGTGAATTGTGAATAAAGCGAAATGAACAATTTTGAACGAATTGTGAAAGCAGCGCTCGAGTTTTATGAAACTAGGTTTATTAAAATTAGTTTCGTTTGCTTTATGGTGCAATTTGTGATCTATAGAATAAACGCTCGACTATCCTCTTTATAACAAATGTATGGTAGTAGATTTACATAAGTTTTTTCGACGAATCAAACGTTTTGATATCTCTGTATATACGAAAAACTTAGTTTAAATTATTATCTCCTGTTTATGTTTGCCTAGTGCTCTACTAAATTTGAGTGACGTATTCCTGTCCATGAGATAATGTTTTTTTAATGGACTACGTGTGGTGGTTTATTTGTAATGCTTGCTTGGATAGCTATTACTGTACTCTACTGTAGAAATATTAAATAGTTGGCTAAATACTACCAACTATTTAATAATTCTACTAAATTTCAAGTAGAAAAATCTGTCGGAGCACAATAATTGTTTAGGTATCGATGAGAGCTAGTCCAGTTCCTTTCTATTTATATATAGGCCTTGAGTGGTTACCATCCTTTACCACAATAATATCATCACTCACCACCTATAGGAGAAAGTCGTCCAACACTAGCCTATAAGATATATATTATTATAAAAATCACAATGAGTTGCTTTCCTTGTGAAAAATGAGAGATTCATGGCGGGTTTTGATGTAGTAATGGTGAATTCTTTATGCTTAGTTCTACGAAGCCCTTCATAAAACGATGAGTCATCATGGATAAAGCATCACTAAATGATGCATAATTCAAACAAATTACTGAGGTGTTAACTACAAGAAGTGACGTAGTGAGCCCCATGCAATTTGCTTAAATTTCAAACAAAATATTTCACCTGTTCCTGAAAGTTTAAAAAAAAATACTAAAAAATGTAGGGTAGGTTAATAATTTATAAATGTAGGTATACCTTCACAAATTCACAGACTAAAAGTAACAAAGAGACTCGCAACATCCCGCAAAGTGGCAGGATATTGCTCACCGCTGGCAAACAAATTTAAATGTAATAAGCTTTCTTTGTGAGCGAATCCAGAAGCTTTTAGTTTATTATCCAGGTTATGAAACTACCGGTGCCGCGGTGGGGATAAATGTAATGGCGGAGGTTGATACAAACGGAAAATTATAACACTTTGTTCAATCTTTGCATTCTTAAACTAAAATGAAAACCAAAAATTCTCCCTAAGAATCATGATATTTTGCAATGACATCCTGAGTGGATAACTTATTCTTTTAATTGGTAACCTAATGTACCTACCCACGATATTTCAGTCTTTTTCTATCCTACAATTAAAGCCAATTTTACGATTTAATGAATAGAAAACAAAACCACGTTTTTGAACTTTGTGTGGCAAAGTTATGCACATTCTCGAAGTAATAACTATTATCCACTTTTACACATAAACACTAAAGAATCACATGTTTTGGAATATTATAGTACAAACACTACTACGGCATTTATCACTTAACGGCAAAACTCCTCACAAAACTTTCTAAAACGTCCTGCTAGCGGCATCTATAGGAATACTTTCAAATTAAAATATCATTGAACAAGCTGACTATCAATGAAAGAACCGTACCTTCTTACGTATAATATTATTATGTTCAATTCCAAAGAACCGAAGAAGTTCAAATGCAACCTACAAGATGGCGCTTTTACAAATTAATCATCAACGTACATATTTCTTAGAACTATAAAACAAATTTTAATGATCATTTAAAATTTAATTTGTTTTTAATTATTCATTTTCATCTTCTTGTTAACTTGATGTTAATCTTGATGTTTTTATGGTCCAATGAGCTTAAATTATTAAAAATTAAGCAGAATGTAAGAATAACATCTAAATTTAACCTCCATAAAAGGTAGGTACGTATGAAGTTGAAGAAGCATTAAGGAAACTATGTGCCTCTTACTTTTCCAATTTAGAACCGCAAGGTTAGTCGAACATTAGCTAAACACAAACCAATTTCCTTCGACCTCGTAGACGCTATTATTTCCTTGACACCGTGGTTCTTTAATAACCAGACGTAGAAATCCAGCAATAAAAGAGCTGTTGACGTATAAACTGATACGAGTGTCAAGAGGTCTTGGTTCATGGTTGGGGCGGTTAAGGTATGTTCACACGCGTGTGTCGTAAAGTATTCGATCGTGATTGACGGTGTTGTATTTTAGATAGCATCAGCTGTCCATTCGTCCGTCGGCATCCTTCAAATATGGAATCCGGCTTTGCCTCTTTCAGGCGGTCAGTAAATTATGTTGATTTATGAAATGAGAAGAGATAAGCTTGACTTTTCACTGGAATAGGTCAACGTCAGATTTGGCCAATTTATTGTGGCATTGCTCAAAATAGCAAGGAGAAGCGGTTAGGAGCGAGGAAATTTCCTTTTACGTTGTAAAGGTCTTAAACTGGTATAAGTTTTAATTTTAACTTAGCAAAACAATAATTTGTTAATATCTTAGGAAGGGGGGCAGAATCGTTTTGTCCTTATGTAGAGGCTGTATCATAATTGTAAGTAGTCTTGTTCGTGGGCTGCATAAAAGATAGAGAGTTTCTATTTTTATTTTAGAGACTGAAGAACACAAATAAGGTAAAACTATACTCTCTTGTAAAGCTACAGAAGAAAAACTGAACAACGTGACGCACATCTATTTTTACCTTTTCCACTATTACAAGTTGGAACATTCCCACGAACAACTTTTCCTGGAATATGACAATAGGAGTAAAAGTATAGAATTCATTCTATCATTCACATATTCGTGACCAGTAGGGTTATTCTGGTCGTCAAAATACGATCATTCGAATCTATGCAACGTCAATATAACAGTCGATTGGTTAAAATTTCAGTTTATTCTATTTTCAAAACAAAAGAAAATCGTTCGTATTTGACGTCGAAGTATGATGTTTTATGTCAAACCTTAGATATGCTTTTAAGTCACCAGACCTCCGTTTATAGATCATCAGGGGCACCACCGCACCACATTTAGGTAAGTTGTCCTCCTAATATCCCAGTGCCTTTTGTATATACTGGAACAGTTATGTCAGCAACCTAAGATTGAATATACCAGTGACAATATTCGACACATATTGTAGAACTAGCCGTGCCCCGCAGCTTCGCCCGCTATTAACAAGTTAAAAAAGTAGCTTATGTGTTCCTAGGTAAAACTATGTTCATTCCAAATTTCATCCAAATCCGTTTAATCTTTAAAGCGTGAGGGGGGAACAAACATACTTACACACAAACTTTCGGATTTATAATATTAGTAGGATTATGCGAGTGAACTGGTCAAATATGGTGAAATTATTTTACTAAGCCTATTAGTTACAGTTTCGGAAATAAACTCGTCGACGTAATTTATATTAGTTTATATCATGGGTTAACTGGACCTCCCTTAGAATTCTTCCATACATTTACCTTCCAGTACTCTTTTTAAAAGAACAATTAGTCAGTGAGTCAGAGAGTGAGTGGCATAAAGCAGATAGAACATAAGTACTTTGTCTATTTGGCATTTCAGTCTTCAGTTTCGATCTCACGGATCGCGGCGTGAGAAAACTCGGACATACGAACAAATTATTGTGCTATTAAAGTAAGGTCAGCGCAAGATAATAATCCGAATAAAAAGTCACTTCTACGATTGTCAATGACGAATTGCGAAACTAGATTAGTGATAAAAACTACAAAATTACAATATTTTCACGTACATTTGCGTCATTTTGTTCGCGCTTTTGGTACAGGGTTGCATAAGTTTGGGAAAGATTAGGTAGAGTTCTCAGGGCGTTAAAAATGTATGTAGGTATGTACGCTGATATTGTGGTTTCTGCTACTTTAAAATAGTTACACGTAGAAGCAGTATTAAAGGCAATATATTAAGAGTTTAGGAGTTTTTTTTCTAGCTTTGTCGACCTCGAAATTTATTAATCAGAAGTAGGTATCTAATCGATAGTAGATTTTTAAAACTTATATAAACATTTTTTGATAATCTGCACACAAAATAAATAACTGGTCCAAGATATTGCCTAATTTAAATTTTTCCACTCGGTAATGACTTACTCGTAGTTATACCTACAAAAGTGATATCCAGTTCAGTTAGTACAATAGACAATTAGTAACATATCTATAAAACAAATACAACCACTCATAATCTTTGGGATAATTTGCAAGAGGAAGCAACTGAGTGCAAAGTTATTAAGACACTCACCATCAGACAAATTACTACCTAGTTTGAAAAATCTTTTACAGTAATAAATCAATAATTTTTTTAGGTTAATTATTTCAACCGAGCTTATAAATTTAAAATAAAATACTTATTAGATAGTGTAAATTAATCAAAATGATCCTGAACATCAAGACACCTTTCGGATCTATCATCAGACCACATTACACTGTCGATGTCGGTGACAATACAGTAATTTTAATTGGACCAGATGATACATATGACTTACTTGAGTAGATATGCTAAATTAAAGCTTCATTTGACGCAAGAAATACTAACAAGGCAAGTAAAACAAAAGTAAAAACTATAAGCTTTTTGAATAATTAATGTAGAGGTACTCGTGTATATCCAGTTATAAAACTATATCGTGCTTAAGTTTATTTCAGACGTAACACGCAGATGCTCTTTTTCCTATCGAACCAATGTGCGATTCTATGCCCAAATACACGCGACCTTGCAGTGACTCCATAAGTACCTACACGTATGACATTGGCAAAAAAACCTCCAGTAAAAACTCACAGGCAGACAAGCATTCTTTGTGTACGTCTAGCCAACGACCTTCGATGTGATGAACGACTTTTTAGCATAAAAAAATCGGCGTCCGGTGAATTTACCTAACTTTTTGTTGGCGGTTCTTAGAACTGCGGTCCTAAAACGGCTAAAACCTTAGGTAATGCATTCCAGGTTCGAATTCATCTCGGATTTAGCTTTAATTTTAGTCGATATAGAGATGCCATAATTTTAAGATGATAGCGATCCAAGGCGATGCTAATGGCTCTCTTGCGTAATTTGGACGCTCTTCTTAAGTTCCCGGCAGTAAATTATGTCTTTCTTGGGAATCGATTGGGTTTATAATATGGGAACTTTCGAAATTTTGAAATAAGCTGATTTTTGTATACAAAAACAATTATAGGTCATCTAAAGCTCTTTGTGAAAGGCTTACCTTCTTAAGCTTAACATGACAAAATTATTGTGGTATGAATAATTTTGTTGTTGATAACATAAACCAGGTGAGATAAGGACATGGAAATGACATTCATATTTTTTTATCGTCAGCTTGGTACACAGCAATCCCAAGTTAAACTTTCATTTTACACGACTACGGCAAAGGCAAAGGAGGGAAAAAGTTTTTGACCGGTATGTGTGAATGTATGTTCGTATGTTCCCTCATACTTTCTAAACTGCTTATCATAATTTATCAAAAGAAGTGTCGTTAGTAGCGTCTAGAATGTCGTCTTTGATGATGTTAAGTATCAGTATGAAAGGGCTTAATTGGTACATTTCAAATAGGTACCTATACATTGCTAGCTGTTTTGATTGAATGCACCCGATAACTTTTGTATTAAATAATTATAGAAAGCCGTTTAGTATACTAGTCGGATTTTATTTTATAATCAGGCTTGTGACAAAAGCATTTCTATCAAAAGAGAGAATTTCAATTATTGATAACCAATGGTTGTACAATGTCAATACCATATTTTGCGCTATTAGACGACCTTACTACTGTTCCTAGTTTTACTAAATGTAATCACTATCATAAACATATTAATGAAAAACTAGAGTAACCTTAGCATTTAATTCCTAATCTGTTCTTGTTTGTAAAACTATCAAATTTTATGTCTGTTCTGGTCCTCTGCACAAATGAATACCTCCAAAACTCTGTGTCTATAGAATGGATAGGCTTTAGACAAAAAGTGTGAGACCATATTGAAGATAAGTTATATAAGAATTGTTTGATTTTGTTTATATAGCACTAGCGATCTGCCCCGGCTTCGCCCGGGTGTGATAAAGGAAGAACCGCTCGAACGATTTAGAGCAAACTTCACATAAACCATCTACTAAATAGTCCGAACAAAGCCTAAACATTTGGTTTGGATAGGTGAGCCCGTTCTTGAGTTATAAAATAACAACGAAAAGTGGCAATGATTTTTATATATATAGATTAGCCATGCTATATAAATAAATTCAAACGTTCGCTTTAGGCAGGGCTTGAGTAGCTCAGCGGTTAGAGCAATAAAACATGACACTCTATGGCCGTGGCCAAGCGATAATTATTTCTTTCTAAATTTATCACATAAGAAACGTTTTCCAATAGTCCCATAAAATGAACACATTTGATATACTGGTAGTTAAATATAAAAGTAACTATATATATCATAAAGCAATTAAACTAATCCTGTTTGGATAAAACAATAATTAGAATCCAAAGTCGTGCGTACAACATAATCTGCTGGTACTTTTTCCGCGGTACCTCAAGGGCCGTCGTGAGTGATTACCTCGTATATCTTACAATGGAGACCTTAATGGGTTACCATTAGATGGTGGGTATTATCCTTGCCTCCTACAATCGTTGCTAGGGCTGCCGACACTTTGTCTAGATTAGGTCCTGTTTGTTTATCCTTTATATTTATTTTAAACCAGTGCAGTCTATTCTTTATTCTATTTAATAAAGAAAAGACTTTCCTAATAAATAAAAAATTTGGCAGTAATGTAAGATAATTTTGTATTTAAATCTAACCGCATTTGGTGCGACTTTTAATTCTTTAAACTGTTTAATAACAATAGTTCGAAACCCTGTCGGCATTTTTAATAAATTTCTAAAGTACGGAGTTTGGATTTCTTCCGGAAAATATCGCAATGGAAGTCGGCAATTTTTTTAAACTCAGGCAAACGTTTGATCACTATCTCACCAAATTTAAAGTATCGATGTGGTCGACGATGGAGCAACCTTGCCTATTTGTCGTAAATCGCGATTTGAAGATTCCCATGTTGTAGTCATGGGTTGGTGTCAAAACCCCCTTTAGGAATTACCTTCCCTAAGTGAATTTTAAGACTTAGCGTCATAAACCTAAACATAATAAAAATAAACGCTTTCACACTCACAGCCTCACACTAAGTTTGATGACTTGTGTCGTGGTTGCCGGAAACATTCACGTTCCACACACAATCACAACCAGAACCAGAAACACGTATTTTCCTTGGGGAGAAAACATGTGTTACCTCCGGGAATCGAACCCGATACCCCTGCTTAGAAGGCGATCGCTCAATCAGCTAAGCCAACGGGCAGTTCATAATCATTGAATTTGCAGCTATAAAGATAATGTCGACGCTAAAAGGCTCTAAATCCCCATTGAGGGGAAAATCACTTTATTTTACATTACTATCCTTATCCTGCGCTAGATACATACCTAGTTATATCTTGGATACAACATAAAATATCACATAAGGGAACATTTCTACGTACATTCTCTCTTCTGTGTAAAATAGACACCGACTCAGGCAAGGAGTTTTATTCTTTTGCGGATTCTTTTCCTTCCTTTCCTGTGGGTTCAAGAATCGCAAAATTCAAGGACATTATTATTATTGAGTAACTTAAACCGAGTCTAGCGTACTGGATTATGGGCTATACACTCCCTGTGTGTGAGAAACTAGGGCCTTCTCAACAGTGAGGACGAAATAGACTGATAATAACAATAATGACACTTAGATTCCTCAATATACTTAAAAAAGTGTTACTTACAATATAAATCATAAAAAAATCAACGAATGCATTTTTTATTACTTTGAGCTAGCGACTGACTTACTATCTTATCTACACGTAATTGGCAATTAGTAATATTGTTACAAGTTTGTCGTAAATGATAATGTCGTACGTCATTCTCCATTAGTTAATTTGGAAATAGTATACATAATATGTCTGCCTGTTGGCTTAGTTGGGTGCACGTTGGCCTTCTAAGCAGGGGTATCGGGTTCGATTCCCGGCGGGAACACAAGATTTTTCCCCGATGAAAATTTGTGTTTGTGATTGTGTGTATCATGTGAATGTTTCCGGCACCCACGACACAAGTCATCGAACTTAGTGTGGGATTGTGAGTGTGCAAGCGTTTGCAATAGTATTGCAAACGCTTTTATACTCTTGATTTAAAAAACTTTTAAAAGTACATATTACTTGCGCTAAGGATATGTCACATTCGTGAACCAAATTGACTTAATTCTGATTACATTAACAAAATTGTAGGCTTTTTGGTCTTTATCTATTTAAATTACCCACTTTTGTAATATAAGGACGTGACCTTTAATTAAATACCTAATTCAAAAGCTTAAGAGCAGTTCTGACCTCAGGCTAGTGCTAGATCTATTAAATAAAAAAATGATTTCATTGACCATGGAAAAAGGTACTCGTTCATATCATGTTGTTTCTGCTAAAGTTGGCTTGAAACTACGTCCAGCATAAATATAATTGCGAAGCGCGAGCGAAGCGTCTTCGTTTCAGCTTAAGCAAAATTGCTTTCGTAAGTCCGGATTTCCGGTTGTTCTCCTCTACAGGTCGCATTTTTCAACCGATTCTCGTGAAATTTTGTAAGTAGGTTTGATAATTATATAAAATTTTATTGTTTGTACAGTTTTTGGATATTTTTCAAAATGGTGGAGATATGGGGGTGAAATCGTAAAAAAACATATTTCAGCCATTTCGAAAAATACGGGATTTTTCAGCTCACAGAGACACTAGTTATATTGTTCTAATATTACGTCTTCGTCTTACGTCTCTCTTTGATCGATCCTTTATGACTGAAGAGCGCGATCACTATTCCCAGTCCGATTATAAATAAAGCACCTCGGGCACCATCGTTTTCCAACTGTAGCCATTCTTCAGTGCATGTTGATGTCTTGCTTCAGCTAGTTTTTTAATGGCATTGGAAATCTATCGCCAGGTACCACTCCAAATTCGGATGGTAACTAGAGACAGCGTTGTGGTTGTCTTCTAGTATGAACAAGCTCTAAGCCGTTTTTATTTTGACACGTAATTAACACTTGAATTTATTTACTAATCATTTTTGATCTAGCTAATTATTGGTACTGAACCACGCCCAAATTTAAAAACCACGCTCTGGGCGACATGATCGAAAATTGATTTTGATTTATTTTATCTTTTTGTAGTTTTAACTAGGTGTCCGTTTTAGAGGTCTACGCATGTTTTGAGCCTGTCTACGCATTCAACAAAAGATAATTAATTGTTTATGATTAATCATTATTTATTAATAATTCGTGCCTTGTGGGGCCTAATTATTCGCTCCAATAAGTGCAAGAAATATGGTTTAATGGCCCACAGCACCTATAAATAATTAGACGTTGGGAAGTAGAGTTGTTTCTTTTACAATATTATATTTTAAAGAAGGTGCTTTAGAATTAAATTTTGATAGATAACACATATGTGTGTATAAATGTACCATATTTTAAAGTAGTTTTCTACCTCTCCAGCAATATAAACACGTTTAAGTATAGTAATAGTTTTCGCAGGATCATTAGCCAAATATAAAAAGAAGCAAGTACCAGCTATTTAAAGTGGTTTCAAGTTGCTTACTTCTTTTTTTTAATTTTTTCATACAAAATATCTTTTCACTCGTCGGTTAATAGATTCAAGAGGCTTTAGCTGGTATTTATTTATTTTGTATTTTTTTTATTTTCTATGGGACGCGCGGTTAATTTTCTCTAGTTTTTCTTTATGAAACAGGCTTAATAAATAATATTATTGATTGTATATCTGTTCTTCGCGTTATTCAATTACCGACTATTGAAATAATATAATAAAAGAAATGCTCCAACTTGCTTAGCTTAAATAATGCTTAATGTATTTGGTTTAAGCCTTTCTACAAAATAGAGATGCCACAGATGAGATTATCCTTGACAAACTAGTAGGCTTTGGACGATACGTACATCTAAGCATAATAATTATTAAACATAGATCTAAACTACCTTTTACGAACCTGTGTTTTACCAGATTACTAACCCCTTCTTTTTAAAACCAAGTAAAATTAGAACTACAATCACACCTGATGGAAAATGACGATGTATTCTAAGGTGGAGCACGCTTGCTAGGTAAATACCTATTTACTTTTCTTTTGAACACACCCAAATTGTACCTTTCGAGAAATACAGATGACGGAAAAGCAGGAACAAACATCGTGACTTAAGGGGCCTCCGGTGCTTGATTTGCCCATACAATCGTAATACCGAAATTATTTATAATTCAAGCATATAACCACCATACCGTTCTGTTATTCAGATTAAAAACATATGAATTTAGGTTCCTAGATAGTTTTTATTCCAAAATAATTACATAAAACGAAATATAAACCAATTGATTTTCACACATTATTACGACGTAAACGTCGCATCTTTAACTTATTCGTTTTGTATTAAGAACTAACACATTTCTTTTGTCGTTCAACAGGAACATAGTTTATAATTTCAAGGTACTATTCATGCAAAAAACAATGGCTAAACATTACATTTTCATTCATAATTTTTGGTATTACGGCACCTATCATAATTTGTTCGGTCGGTAGAGAGACAGCCTATAGACTCGTTTCACAGACTCCCCGGCTTCTTAAGAACCCAGGAAGCACCAGGACCAAAGAAACTATCTATATTCCTGGTATCAATGCTGTCATAATTATTTTCATATTCTTCTCGCCAACCCTGCATTAAACAAGGTGTGAAAATGACAAGTACACCTCAAGCACTAAGCTGCAATTAATTGGGACGCTCATAACGAGCCGACATACATATTCAGACGTTGCTGTCGCTCAACTATTGTTCAACTGACACAAATTGCTCGCGTAGGCTCTTCTAAGACGATTATGAGCAAAATCTGAGAGCAAGGTTGACTTGGAGATTATGTGTTTGATGATTGTTTGAAAAGGTTGGGAGCTTTGTTAATTGGAGATACATATATGGACTGTTGTCCCGTTGGCTACATATGTTGTAACTACAGTAAATGTAGGTACTACATTTGTCAATACAGTTAAATTTTTTTTGAAGATATTTATACGTTCATTCACCAAATTTATTAGACTGTCATAGGCATTATTTCATAACTTGTGCCATTATCTTACTGATTGGTTCTGTTGCTAGGAGAGCTGCTATAATGTCTGATGTTGCGTTCCCAGTTTTCTTGTCCTCATTTCTTGGTAAATACGTGGTAAATACCCAAAAAGCGGTGTCGCTTAGCACCTTGTCTGCTTGTGCGATGATAGAACGGGGATGCGGGATAGTACCCGCATCCGTACTAGGAACTTTACGGTCTAGTGATTGTGTAGTTCCTTGGCGCATTCTCTGAAATGTATACGATAAAAAACCAAGAGGTTAGCTACCTTGCGCCTCTTTGATCAATGTTGTTGAGAACCTCTAGCTGGTACTTAGCTGTCCCAAAGACAAACAGTATTCCATACATGAAAGGTTATCTGGAAACTGTTTATGTGATCGTGACGTATTGTCGTGAAATAATCAAGTTGGTTTTCTTCCATGGTTTCTTCATACTTAAACACGTTTTATTCCACCACTTTGTATCGCTTAGCCATCTCCACCTTAAATGACTCTTCATTGTTTATGTAATTACAAAATTACTTCTTTTCTCGTCTTATCACTTTCAATGTGCGGAAGCAGTAAAATCATTTAACTACATTTGCATGTCATTAATTCAGCTCTTTGTTGTTGTTACTGTTACAGTCAATATTTTAAAACTATTCTCTGGGCAACACTCCGATTTTCTGGAAACAAATATCTGAAATTAATTTTATAGGCTCTAGTGTTCTTTCTGTATTCTGAGGCTCTAGTCATCGCTAGAGAGTATAAAGGTTTTGGCACCGCTCAATAAACCGATATCTTCAAGAGTTTCTGTCATCTGTCACTGTCAAAACCGAGATCAGTGGTAAGTACGCTCTGGTCATCTGCTTCCGAGTCTGGCAGGAAATTTAAACATGTTTTACGTAAACAGTACCTAATTAATTATCCAGTCTAGAGATAAAGGCGTACAAGCTAACCACAGCTACTCGTGCCGTTTAACGATGTTCTGGTGATTCACAGATCATTTATAACACCGTTTTGATAAATTCTGACTATAAAAAAATCCCTCCGAATCCTTTATAACATGAGTTCACAAGTGAGTTTTAGTTGTGCCTGCTTTCAGTGGGAGAACAAGGAGATGATGTTTCTCGAGTCAAAAGAGACTCTGCCTAGTTTTCAGTTCTGACTTTAGCTACAACGATAGAAATCGTATGCAAGGACACTGTAATAGCATTAATTATTCCGCCAGTATTACTTTAATAGCGAGATCATTACATGAGTATCTAAGGTCCACAAAAAAACAGCGTAACTGAGAATGCGTGACGATGTGATGACATGGATTTCATAATATATTCTTAATGTCAAGAACATATAACTAAAAAGCTGCTCATTTTTTAAGGTCGGTTAGAAATCTGACTTAAAAAAAATAAGAATGAAGTTTTTAGTCAAGACTGCTCGTTGAACTTGCTCGTTTGAACTGTCCGTTGGCTTAGTTGGGTGGCGTTCCGCTTCTAACAAGGGGGGTATCGGGTTCGATTCCCGGCGGGAACACAAGTTTTCTCCCCATGGAAAATTTGTGTTTCTGGCTATGGTTGTGATTGTGTGTGTGATGTGAATGTTTCCGGCACCCACGACACAAGTCATCGAACTTAGTGTGGGGCTGTAAGTGTGAAAGCGTTTATGTTTATGCTAGACCAATTTGGAAAATATTTTTTTGGTCATAAAGGGTCAATTTAGTCAATTGTCGTGATCATGGTACCTACTAGTGACATAAGTTAAGTATATTTTAGTGTGTGTACGAACTAGATGAGTATGATTTGTCTTGTCACTTATCATTTGTCACTTTCAAATTATTCAAATTAAAATATCTTCTTACAATTACAACACAATTTCACGAAAAATAAAAATCAATTTCGTTAATTTTACCGATTAAATCGATTTTAGAACGTAATAAAGTTTTCTAGTCTTCTGTTGAATATTTATAAATTGTGTTTTACTGAATTTTAAGTTTGAAAAGTTAGTAAGTGTTACAATTAATCTGATCGAGATAGCACCAGAAACTTATAAGACTGAAGTTTTGGAGTCCGAGTCTCAATCTTTTTCTTTATACGTCATTAATACTAAAAAGTACAGTTTTTACAGCTAGTGTATCAAAAGGAAAATAGTGTTCAAAGCCTCAACTAAAATCAGTTAGGCTTCGACTTGTAGCTATCTAGTTTATTTTTAGTGTCTTTATATTATACTAAACAACTTACGAATATAAATGATGCTATTTTGTTTAAAGAGAAAGCTGGAAGAAAAGCCGCTGTAAATAGCTGTTTTCGATGTATAGAAAAAAACGTTGTAGAGCATTCTTGTGTGCAGTTAGTTATCCTGTACCGACATATAGCGGTAGTAAAAATAAGTAGAAAAATATGCCACCTACCCCATAGTGGTGTTTTTTTATGACTAAGTATTACTTACAAAACAAGCAACGGGTTCGCCTGATGGCTACCCAGAGTTTTGAACTTAGGTCAAAATCCTGCTCGGCAAAGCACTGCGTTTGTCTCCGGCAGCTAGCCTTGAGAGCCACTCATTCTAGGCCTAACATGATGTGGTAATCATGGCAATTCTTGACCATATCATCTTACAAACAGCTAAAATAGTTATCATACGAAAAATAAAGAGCTTTTTCAGTTCAGAGAGACTTTAAAGATAAAATAAATACAAAATAAACCTTCTTATTCTTCATACTCTAGTTTTCGGCACCTACGATACAAGTATTTCAACTTAGTGCAAGGCTGTGAGTGCGAATTCGTTTGTTTTGTTTTTTCTTTGTTTAATGTGTGTGTATCTACACAACCAATTTTCCTACAGAATCCATTAAATCAAACAATTAATTTTCCTTTTCAATGCAAATTATTTTAATTATAATCACTCTTGATATGAGGCTAGTATCAATATATGGAAAATACCCACAATGATGTATAGCATGAGGTAGGTCGCGAACAGATCACATGAGAAAGTACCTACTTTTAAGGAAATATTAAATGTACTTTATGCCAAACTACGGGCCAATTGCCTATATTTCCTAAAACTAAACTAAAACTATGTACAGCAAAGTACTAAGTTACCTACAAGACATCAAGCTTATAGGTAACTCAAGTGCTCAAGCCCACTACCAGTGGGTAGCGTTCCCATCATGCTGGCGGCATTGCCTCTCTGAATTGCAATGCTAATACGTTGAGCCAAATAAGTGCCAGCATTTTGATCACGCGTCGCTTCAACCAGGCGCTCTGATAGAATTTTAAAAATATAATGAGCTCCCGGTCCCACTTTATGCCATACAGCTAAAGGTATATAATAATATTACCTGTGCCCAGCGGCTTTGCCCGCGTGAGCTAAAAGTTGTGGTTGAACTTTTTTAGGGTTTATAATTTTGGATTGATAGATTAATGTTTTAAATTCGCAGTCTCGTCTATAATCTAAATCTTGTAGACCGTTTATTTGTACCGAAGTTTGAGTAAATCGAAGCAAGAAATAAGATTTTCCATACAAACTTTAGAACTACCTTGCACACACCCTAGGGGTAGTTTTGAAAAAATAAAATATATGTGTTTTATTATTTATTTTAATGTTTATTTGTACAGAGTTTTGAGTAAAACTTTTTCACCCCATTTAGCACACTTAAGGGTTGATTTTTGAAAATTGGATTAACCAATGTGTTATTTCGGAACATGAACTATAAACATTCTAAATTTCATCAAAATAGGTTCATTCTTTACGGAGATAAGTGGTAACAAACATTTACACACACACACAAATTTTCGGAATAATAATATTAGTAAGATAAGATATATATATTGATATTCCTCTTATCCTTTTTCGATTACAGAATTTTAAAATATTTTAATCTCAATTAAATTAATTAATTAATAGTAAGTTTTGAAAAAATAAAAATTGGTCTGGCATTATGTTTTAATATTGTTCTCTTGACTAAAAAAATTCAACCGACTTCAAAAAAGGAGAATCATAATTGGCAGAGATATCGCGTAACACACATACAAAAAAAAAACATACAGTCGAATTGAGAACCTCCTTTCTTGAAGTCGGTTAAAACTATTACAGTACAGATACCTACTTATGGTATATATACCCTGTGTGCCTTTAATGTCATAACTTAGGTATAGGTATTTAATAGTTATTATAATATAACTAGCTTTATTATGCAATAGATAACAACCATTTATTCCACATTATATATTCAATTATGCGTAGATGTCTTATCTATAACTCTTAAAATACCTCAGATACATAATTAAACAAGCGATAATAAAATAAATTGATATCAAGACAATTGTTTCCTATGTATATAGTCTTTGTTTAAGTTATATTGCATTTCAATGCAATAATATCATTAACATAGATACTAGTTAAAATATTAAGTCTAAGTCTAAGGCCAAGACTGAGGCCATTGCTAGATAAGTATTCTGTATATAATAATATACAATACAAAACACTTTATAAATCTACGGGCCAATTGCATATATTTCCTAAAACTAAACTAAAACTATGTACAGCAAAGTACTAAGTTACCGACAAGACATTGAGCTTATAGGTAACTCAAGTGCTCAAGCCCACTACCAGTGGGTGGCGTTCCCATCATGCTGGCGGCATTGCCTCTCTGAATTGCAATGCTAATACGTTGAGCCAAATAAGTGCCAGCATTTTGATCACGCGTCGTTTCAACCAGGCGCTCTGATAGAATTTTGAAAATAGAAAGAGCACAAGAAAAAAAAAACAGTTAAACACTTTATTGTATACCAACAAATATGAACAATGTCAAATAAAATATTACAATCGTCGTGGTATGTATGTGTATCAATGGGCGGCCGTATCGCTTAAAGCGATCTTTTCCAGATAACCTTTCGATGGACAGTAACAGAAGAATGAATAGATGGTGGTGTAGGTACAATAATATATATATATATATATAATAGTACATAATTATTCACAACAACTATAGATATTAATACATAAATAAAATAATAATATACACTAATATATATTATTATTAATATACATACATAAATACTGAATGCAAATATAGAAGACACATCGTCTAAAGTAATAATCCGATGTTGTTGCCCGTTGGTTGAGTTGGGTGAGCGCTCGCCCCGGGTTCGATTCCCGGATCGAACACAAGTTTTCTCCTCAAAGAAAATGTGTGTTTCTGGTGCTGGTTGTAATTGTGTGAGTAATGTGAATGTTTCCGGCACCCATGACACAAGTCACCGAACTTAGTGTGGGGCTTTGTGTGAAAGCGTATATGTATGTTATGTTTATTTTACGATTAGATATTCATTTATTGCTCGTAAAGATTTCTTTACGACCAATAAATTAATATGAATTTACATGAATTAGCATGTTCACTTATATGAGAACATTTTAAACAAAAAGTAAGTAATTTAGTGCTTCTTATTTTTGATAATATTATTGCAAACAATTATTAAGTATATACGTATAACACACCCCTTGATTGATGATGAAATTGTTGATCTTTTGATGTATTATACAATGTGTAACAGAAAGGTGTAGTTATACTCAAGTCACACATCTAGCTAAATGTATGGAGTACCATGAATATTGATTTAGAATGAATTAAAGTTTTTAAAAAAATATGTCATTTGCAACCCTATTTCATCAGCTACCGTTCTACACCACATAGCGGATAGCCTTTGGACCTAGACATCTGACAGTGGTGCCCATAACAAAGGTCGCGGTCACGCGCCACAGATGTAATCGTAGGGTAAAAATATTTTTTAATTTTCGTACGGAACAAATATCTCCGATTGCCGCATATGTAACTGTAGGGTTGTCAAATGTATTTGAAAAATATAATTTTTGTATGAAAAAAATTATGTCCAATTTCGACTTTCGTTCTCTGGCAGACGATTTCTGGCACGATACACATACACACCACCAAGTATTACTACACCTTTTTGTTACAGGTTGTATATGTATTATACCTCTTGTTATGCCTTGTCCTTAACACTCCACACAATAACACACTGTAGTTAAACAACACATGTTTTATATTGTTATATACGTTTGCGTTATTCAGGTTAAGAATAGCTTGTTCTAACCCATTGTCTAGACTATCTAAATACCAAATTTCATTTAAATTCGTTTAGCAGTTACAAGGATATCTACTTTTATATATACTCGAATACACACAGATATAACATTTTATTTTTGCTATAGTAACATATTTTTAATGCTCTTTGTCCCACTTCAGTTTTTTTTATACTAGTACTAAAGAAGACATACGCTCCGCGTCAGGCTGCAATGCCGACTCTCTTTTTTCTACCGACTTCACTAAAAAGGAGGAGGTACTCAAGTCGACTGATTTTTTTTTGTTTGTTACCTCATAACTTCTTGCCACGTGAAACGATTTCGAAAATTTTTTTTAGTTTGAAAGATTTCGCTTTCCAATTTGTCCCATTTAAATTTGATCAGTAGTTTTTGAAATATCGTCAATAATGCGTATTCTGTGTACTACATTGACGATGGTCTCGTTTTTGACCGACTTCAAAAGTTACCTCATAACTTCTTTCGTTGTGAACCGATGATTAATTTTTTTATTTGAAAGCTGGTGCTTTTCATGTGGTCTCATTGAAATTTAATCAAGATCTGATCACTAGTTTTTGATTTAGCGTCAATAATGCGTGTGCAATGCGGCGAAGTCGGTTTTTTAAGCTTTGCTTGCGTCTAATTATTATTCCGAATAGGCAAACGTTTGACCACTGTCTCACCTTATGGTAAGTGATGATGCAATCGACGATGGAGCATGTTTGCCTAGAAGATACCAGCAAAGCTTAAAAAACGCTTTAGCTTCGCAAACCTTGGTCAGATCTTGATAAATGGGACCACATGGAAAGCACCTGCTTTCGAATAAAAAAAGAATCATCAAAATCGGTTCACCTAGAAAAAGTTATGAGCCATAAAAAATGCAGTCAAATTAGGAACCTCTTCTATTTTTGAAGTTGATATTTAAATTTTAAATCTTATGTATCCATATAGCCGCGAGCAGCCTTTTTTGCCGCACTTCACAGTCTGATCAGCATTACCGACATTGTTTGTTTATGATCTGTTGTAAGCTTGTACAAGTAGTGGCTGGATATTAGTGTCAGTTTTAAATTCATTAATAAAATACTAAGATGCAGCTAGAATACTTAGAGTTATCTAAGATAAAACACTTTAAATTTTATTTTTAATTGACTTCAAAAAAAAGGAAGAGTTTCTCAATTAACTGTATTTTTTTTAAGTGTTGTACGTCAGATCTTTTTTCTAGGTAAACCGATTTTGATGACTCTTTTTTATTTGAAAGCTGGTGTTTCTCATGTGGTTCCATTTAAATTTAATCAGGATCTGACATGTAGTTTTTGAGTTATTCTCAATAATGCGTATCATCTGATCAAGGGTACTGAAGATAAAGCGGTGAAATCGTTTTTTTAAGCTTTGCTTGCGTTTGAATTATATTTTATAATATTATTGATTTATCACCGATGAAGGCCTAATTCCTGTTATTCTAACACAGATATAGCCATTAATCTTTTTAAATTAATCTCTGGACACAAGATTGCAATTGTGCGACCATTAAACGTGATATTATTCATAAATACAATAGGCAAGTTATAAACTTAACATAAAAATGTTATTAGAAGATAGACGTAAGTATCTTGGAAAACTACGGTACTTGCGTTCATTTTCTATATATGATACATAATACGATTATGTAAGTAATGATTTACTAGAAGAAAAAATAATTGATTTTTAATCAACGTTTTGCCCGCATTGTATAAAATTTACCTTGCCGGAAAAGTATATAGTAAAAACAAAGAAAATATGAATTAATATGTATATTTATATTATACATTACATTTATTCTATATATAATTTATTTTAACAACCAAATAATACTCTGAAATATGTCATCACACTCATATTATACATCCGAAAGTTTGTGTATAATTGTTTAAGTGTATGTTCTCTCTTCTCTTCACGGCTGAACGGATTTGAATAAAATTTAGAATATACCTACGATACATAATATATGCTACTTTTTAACTTGATAAACGCGAGCGAAGCTGTGGGCCACGGCTAGTATAATTTATAATTAAAACAATTTAATATAATATAATCCTAAATAACAAGTAACTGAAAACCGAATTATCTTATCTTAATAGGGGAAGAGATTGCTTATAAATAGCATTTTCTTATCTTAAATATATATAACTCAAAGGTGACTGACTGACTGACTGACTGACTGACATAGTGATCTATCAACGCACAGCCCAAACCACTGGACGGATTAGGCTGAAATTTGGCATGCAGGTAGATGTTATGACGTAGGCATCCGCTAAGAAAGGATTTTGATTAATTCTACCCCCAAGGGGATAAAATAGGGGATGAAATTTTGTATGAAACTTTGTCAATTTTAAATTAATACTTCTTAACGCGAGCGAAGCCGCGGGCAAAAGCTAGTTATGTTATATTTTAACTTATAATATATATTTTTTAAATATTATGTTTATTATGCTTAGTATTTATATATATGTATATATATAGGCTAGCTTTTAAACAAACGCTTTTACGTAAACAGCCCCTATATAGTTCCAAGACTTATTGCGGAAATGCGGATGCCGGAAGCATACATCACGCATACTCGTACAATTACAACCAGAATTGATAATTTTTTTCTTGGGGAAACATTGTGTTACTACCGATACTCGAACCCAGAACTCGCAAAGTACAAGGCAGTAATCAACTGCACCATTACGTCACTTGATAATGAGTGATGATGTGGTCGAGAAAGATAAACACGTTAAGACCTAGAACAAGTAATTCTATCGTTTTCCACCATACTACAGATCTATATTATTATTATATCTAATCTATCTAATAATATATATTATTAATTAATACTTTTAAACGAGCTCTTCTTGTATATATGTATAAATATAATCTAAATCTCGGTATGCAGGGGGTTTTGGGGTCAATAAATCGATCTAGCTAGGTTTACTTTTTAGAAAACGTCGTTTTATCCGTGTTTTCAGGCAATGAAAAACTGCTACAATATCGTTAGAAAACAACGGTAAATGTCGCCACTATCTACAAGGTTATAATAGGTCAGGTGGGAAATAGGCCGGTCCCGAAATCAGAAGACGCCGGTTTGAGTCCAGATGTTGTTGTTTTTTTAACCATGCAAAGCTCGGTTATACAAGTACTCTATCTATAAATAACAATATATTAAAATTATATTTCACAATTGCTTACTCCTTACACAGCTGCGGTATATAACATAATAAAAAGGTAGTAACGTTTAAACACTACAACTGTTGTGCTTGCTTACAGGTCTACATTTTTGCATACAAATTACAAAAACACTTAAGCAATCGAGTACCGTAATCGTTTCTACATATAAAAACAAATGAAACAAATGACGATGATACAACCACGCAGATAAGTCTAGGGCTCACTGAAATTGCTTGCGAAGATAAAACGAGAAAACAAGATGAAAAGTGAAGAGAAGAAATGAAAAAGCGGCCCAATTAATGGTGAGTACCGCGCATCCGTCTGCGGCTTAATGGTAGTTTGCGTGACAAAATCTAGTTTTTGCCTGAGCTTTTATGAATGAGGTGCTAAGGCATAGGAGGATGGAAAAGCGTTTACCGTTGTTTATGTATGATTTTCATGTAGGAATGTGAGTTGATTACTAAAGTACGATCCTGTATGAGTATATACAGGGTAATTGTAAAATATCATAAACTTTTCATGACATTATTCTAACCACTGAGACCAATGTCTTTCATGGTAAGGCTATTGCAAATTCTGATTTATAATATACTAGATGGTGCCATCGACTTCATCTTTTTTTTTTTTTTAATTCAAGATAGGCAAACTTTTGACCACTATCTCACCTGATAGTAAGCGACGATGTGGTTGACGATGGAGCAAGCTTGCCTAGAAGATACCTATTCACTCGTGACTTGAATACTCCTATATTGTACTCATCAGGAAACACCGACTCGGGTAAGGAGTTCCATTCCTTTGCGGTTCTCACAATGAATGTAGTATCTATGTAGGATTAGTACTCGAGTAGCTTATTTTCTTCTCCAAGGTCCTATCTATCTATTTTTGACAATTCACACAATATCTTTATAAATTACAGTCTATGTGTTATTCTGATATATATGTAAGCTATATTATTGTAAAGTTTAATTAAAATCCATTCGTAGTTTTTGCGTGAAAGAGTAACAAACATCCATACATACAAACTTTCGGGTTTATAATATTAGTAAAGATATATTATGTACCTTGTATCTTAAGTCTAAGGTGTCAAGAGTCAACTGGTGTTGGCGTGCATATTATGAGGATCGGCGGCGCGGTGATGCCATTCTTTGAGAGATAGCGTTGTTTAAACAACTATTAATCGTAGAGTGTATAATATACCTCATTTTAGTTAATACGGGAAATATAACTTCAGAAGAAAGTTATAGAACCAAATGAGCTAAGGCTTAGAACAAAAATCAGGGTCTGGGAGCTTTCTGGTATTTTACAAATAACCCTGTATAAAATGTAGTAATTATAACCGTATTTCAGAGTACCGTTTTTGAAGACCCAGTTGGCGCAGTGGTCTCCACCCTCTGCGCCGTGGGTCTTGTGTTCAATTCTCGGCAGGAGCACAAATTCCATCCCAAAGGTTATTTGTGCTTCTGGTTCTAGGTGTATTTGTGTTTGTATTGTAAATATTTCCGGCACCTACAATACAAGTCTTTGAACTTAGTGTTGGGCTGTGAGTGTTAATGCGTTAATTTGTTTGTTTATTACTAAGCGCCAGCAAAGCATCGGGAACAGTTATATATATTCAGGATGGTAAACTAAACAGTAACGTCCAAAAAATATGAATACCCTCGGGGTATTTGAAAATACCCCCAATGTTACCATTTCCTTAAGTTTTTGAGTTATGATTATTTAAAGTTTTATTTGAGAATTTCCGACCGGAATGTTTAAAAGTTTTTCGTAGGTATTTTATGAGCTTTATTTTTAGAAATTCGGTCCCGGTTAATCGTAACTTTTGGCACAAAATAATCGATCAAAAGTGGAAAATTTACACTTGAGTAAAACAAAGTTGAATGTACAATATGATAAAAATCTAAGAAAAATTGCTGTAGTTTTCAAGCAAATCATTACTATGCGGGACCAGAAGCGGTGCATATTTTTTTTTTATTGAGATATGTCATGAGTGAATTGAGATTTTAAATCTCTTTATGTCATGTAATTTCATTGAAAACATTGCCTTTGAAATCCGAAATATAGTAATGTTTGTACTCTAGTGCTTGGCGGTTTAATGTCTGGCAATAGTGTGGTACTGCCCCAGGTTGACTCTGCTTAAAAGTTCTACCACTACATAAATAGAATAGCGTTGAACATCCTGCGATCTTGCTTTACGCAATCGTAGATCTTCTGACTTGTTCCACATCCTACTCTGGACGTCCCTGAGAGGCTGTGGTACCGTTATTCGACTGGAAGGGCGGCTCCAGGTTAGCCGTACTGTTCTTATAATTGCAGTTAATTCTGCGCCGTCCAGCGGCTATTCTCTATAGTACATACGATTGAATGTGGTGTAGTTTTCATTAGTTGTTACCTATTTTAGATACTTTTACATATTGGTGTGGGTAGAAAATTAGATTTAAGAAGCTCTTTGTTCTTTTTAAAACAGTTAAAATTTTTCACAAACCTTTAAATATAAAAATTTATTGATAATGGTTTTAGCGTACAATAAATATAGAAACATAAAATTTTAATTGAAAAAGCATTTATCAAAACATTTTTTTGTATCATTTTATTATAACAACTAGAAATTAGAACATTTATGGCTTACGTTTGATTAAGTACTTTATAGTACCTACCTAGGTAAATTGTAGGATATGTGAATTAATGCGAAGTTTTTAATATAGTAATGAAATTAAAGCATAAAGGAAACATAAGTTAGTAATTTTTCCATTGGAATAGTGGATTAAAAAGCTTTCAATAAAAAAACCTACTTTATATGACTGTGTATTTTAGAAGTCACAAGAGTTTCGCAAATTCTATAGCTCCTATTCGCTCTGATATTATCTTCAAAATCCTTTTTCTTAAGGATTTCGCGCACGTTGAACAGTCATCACAAAGTGCAAATTCGCCTTGACAAATATCTTTTATAATATCTTTGGGGCTGAAACTGAGCAATTCGTTATAGCAACCGATACCATACAGAATAAAATAAACGGATAATAAATACTTTTAAAACTACTGTTACAAAGTTTCATTAATCGCTCATAAGTTAGTCGTATGGCCTACAATCCCAAAGCGTTACACAGGTGTACAGACCCGTGGGAAGCCTATACCCGATCGCCAACGATTGATCGGCGCGCAGTTTTTATCCACATTTCACTTGCTCCTGCGCACGCCTCATCAGAATGTAAGGGACATTATTTATCGTAATTGCATCCAATCCAATTGCATCTAGAATATTCTAGAACAGGTTTCGTCGGAAACAGAGCTATCGGATCGAAAATGAATATCGGAGTAAATAACTCGGCTTTCTTTACGATGTCGAGATAATTTTGTGGATTATCTCGGATGATTTATCTGTGAGTCTCGTAATTAGTGGATAGATCGTTTGTTTGTTTAATTATTTATTTGTCTGATATGCTAGCGGTTGCCCGCTATTTAATTTGATGACGTGTCAAGGGTAATACGCTCAGGCTAAAGTAACAAACACTCGAGGATAGCTGCGGGAACGATTTGATGAATCGCCAACATATTTCTCTACTTGTGTGGTGAACTACGACTGAATTTCGGAACACGGCAGTAAGCAAGGCGAGCAATAAGAAAATAAAAAAAACAAACACTTTCTTAATTCGCCGGGAATCGAACCCGATATCCGTACTTCTTAGAAGTCCTTACTTAGAAGGCGCTGCACTAAGCCAACGGGCAGTTTAATTAATGCTATAGGTATACTACTATAATTTTTTTCATGATCCTATCTTCATCGGAAGCATCGAATTCGAAATCGCGACTGACCGCTAGAAAGCCCTCACACTACTACTATTGTGACGTCGTTACTTGGATTGTTAAATGATTAGGTATTGCCCATCGAGATAGGAAACAAACCTACGCGACGGTTGTATTGCCTCAATAAATGGTGGCAGAAAAAGTAGAAATGGTTGTTTGCCACAAACAAATAATGTCTTTATGGCGAGAAGAAAAGATGAGTGACATGTTGAGATTTGGGCTTTCTGGTTTTGTGATCAGGCGTATGTTTTTTTAAAAACGCTATCACACTCACAGCCCCACAATAAGTTCGATGACTTGTGTCGTGTCCGAATCATTCACAACACACACACACACACAATAACACCCAGAACTAGAAAAACGAATTTCCTTTGGGGAGAAAACTTGTGTTTCAGCGGGGCATCAAACCCGATACCTCTGCTTAGAAGGCGAACGCCACCCAACTAAGTCAACGAGCAGTTCATTATTCGGTCTGAGGTATTGTAATACATATTTTTAAAAGGACCATATTGTGGTTATGGATATAAAATGGAAATTAGATTATTTGAATTGAACCGAAAGCAAAGCTTAAAAAAACCGACTTCACCGCTCATATTTTGGTTTTGGCTCGATCGACTTCGATAAAATTTATATGGGACCAACTCTGAAGTATAATCTACCAAACAAAAAAATCATCAAAATCGATTCATAATTGGCAGCATTATTTTTTTTCCTGCCACCTAGAGGCGAGTTGCTGAACTAAAGAAACAAGCGTGATATTAAAAAAAAGTCATTAAAAGTTCTGCTATTCATCGATAGATAGCAAAACTAAAAAGTATCACCAACCGGCACAGGGTCGGAGTGGGGGGTGTTAGGTTATTTTCGTTACGGAATTTCTGGATTCGGTCTCCACGCTCAAGGCCCGCGATAGAAGCTATGCAATAGCTTAAAAAACATACAGTCGAATTGAGAACCTCCTTTTTCAAGTCGGTTGAAAAAATAGAAATTTAAAGAATAACGTTTCTTTAGCGTTAAAATATAGGTTTAATTATAAACCATTATCAAACGTTTTAAGTGCCTGAACAGCCAAACGTCCGCAAAGAGTATTGCAGTCATTAAAATAAAAATAATTTAAATAAACATTCCCATCCTCAATTACGCCAACTTAGGACGACTTTGACACCTTTCATTAAGTTTATTGAATAAGCGAGTGGTTGAGCTGGGGATAGGGTGCATTTATCACTTGTTTTGTTCTTGTTTGAAATATGGATGCAAGGCACTGCATCCGGTGGAACCGTTATGTCGGCCTCGATGTAAGATGATGTGGAGTTGGTGCTTTTTATCACTCAATATTTAAACGATATGTTATTACTTTTTATTTAAGGGTTGGAACAATGTTTATAGTGAAATTACAGGGCTTAAAGAGATTTAACAACTAGTATCTCAGTGGTACGAGCGCAGTGCTTAGCCGCGGAATTTTGACCTATATAAGTTTTAAAATCTCTGGGTGTCCCTGTACTGTAATGGGCAAGCGTGACGCTTACCATCACACTAGCGACTTGCTTGTTTCGTATCTCAATTATATAAATAAAAAGAAAAAATCTACAAATTAAAGTTGAGTTGATCAAAAAAAAAGTATTCATGAATATTAACTGTTGTATTGGTAAATATAAATTAAAAACCGAAGCACACAATCTGAATACTAGACATAAGCATAAAATTACAGTGCGCGCATTTAGATTAAGCAAAACGAATAAATCTTTTATGGCAAATGGGGTTAGATTTTACAATAGAATTCCTAAAATCGTTACTGAATTACCACTGGGAAAGTTCAAATCTGTAATAAAACGGGCATTAATTAAGAAAGCTTACTATAAAACGATCGACTACAATAATGGCAAGGATGCATGGAGGCAAACTGCACAGCTCTTTCTAGCGACTACCATAAGAACACCTAAGTTAGTAAAATTATGTATTAGAGATAAAGATTTCTTGCCAG
Source organism: Lomographa bimaculata (assembly GCA_948107665.1). Classification (NCBI taxonomy): domain Eukaryota; kingdom Metazoa; phylum Arthropoda; class Insecta; order Lepidoptera; family Geometridae; genus Lomographa; species Lomographa bimaculata. The sequence goes on along the minus strand of OX403586.1, from coordinate 4,479,531 downwards.
ATTATTCTCGAGATGGCTGTAATTTTGCGAATCTGGCAATAGAATCATTAACTTTCATGACTGCCTCTTTGGGCCCATGTGAATAAACGACTTTGATTTTGGTTGTGACGAACAAACGAAGTCGTGTGTGACGAACAAACGCACGATGAAATGAAAAACCAAACAAATTATAAAAATACAAAAACATAATTATGTAATTAAATAGTTACATTATCTAGATAAAATAATTACATATAAATGAACGCAAGCAAAGCTTAAAAAAAATGACTCTACCGCTTTATCTTTGGAACTCTGATCAGATTAGATGTACTAAACACGCATTATTGACAATGTCTCAAGAACTACTGATCAGATCTGGATCAAATTTAAATAGGACCAATCGGAAAGCAATCTATTTCAAACAAAAAATAGTAATTTTGAAATTGGTTCTCGTGGAACGAAGATATGAAGTAACACACAAAAAAAATACAGTCGACTTGAGTACATCGTCCTTTTTTGTGAAATCGTTAAAAATGGGTAAGTTTGGTCAATTTGACGAACGTATCTTGACCAAGTCGAAAACGTTTTAAAGAAAGGCTTAGTCGAAAGTACACGCAAACAACGAGCGTGTCTCAAAGACTCATGAATGTAGAAGAAGCGAGAGATGTCTGTCAGGATGTGTAGCAGAGAGAGTCACTGCCAATGCCACCCCAATGGGAAAAAAAGCATACTATGTATGTATGTGTGTATCAGGATTACAATTTAATACACTTTTCCGTTTGACAGCGAAGAAGTATGGCATTTATTACTTTTTTGCTTTCACAGAAATTCAAAATGAGTTTTGGGCCTATAGATATAATTATAATTCTTATTTTCTTCAACAGATATAATATTTTTAGTACCGTCTTACAATTCAGACATTTCGTCCCCAATAAAATCACATTACAAATCACTAGTAGGTTACGGAACTCTGGTAGTTAGTAGGTACCCGTAGTTATAAGGAATTTTTCGTCACGACTTTTGAAAAATATATGAAGCGACTATAAGACTTGGTATAGTAATGACCATAATTAACTGTATTCTTTATCACTGTTCTAATAAAAAAATCATACATTGATTTCAAAATTTTTACATAGAAAAAAAATATCTTCAACCTCAGATACCGCATCCACTTACTAAGGCATTGCCCCATGTTATCATCCTGAAAACCAGATTGCCTGGATCTTATCCACCGTTAATTACATTCAACGAGTGTCCACCTGTCGATTATGGTCATAGACTGTCCGCAACATCGACAGACATTGCCAGAGGAGTGAAAGGCGCTTCTTGGACTCTGAACTCAGTTTATGAACCAACATTCGTAAAAGTACTAAATGTAATCATCCCATGCGTAGAGCCATCATCAGTAAAGCCTACGCAGGGAGAGTTGCTTTTGTGAAAATCACCTCGATATCCCATTAGCCCAGAAGGGTCTGCAATAACTCTTGACGACAGTTATGATTGTTGTAATTTGAGTCGTAATTTTTTTCGGTAAGTATTAAAAAATTGCTTGCGGAATTTGAGTGTTGTGTTTAGTATTGCATATAGAGTTACAAGCAGAATTAGTTACGTTTTTTCAAACTTATATACCAATCAAATCAAATTAACTGATTGACACTCTTAAAAACACTGACTAAAGACAACTATTCAAATGTTTCCATTTCTGGCTGTAAAAGCATACTAGCTACTCCTTTAAAGAATGTCTTGTCTCTTTTAATGAATTGTCGAAGAATGATATTTCTCATATATTATGAAACTTTTGCGACTCACCTCAGATTGTGTTGATCTAGTTGTGTTTTATTTTCATGTATGGTATGATGTCTAGTTAAATTGTAACGTTTATATATTTTTTTATTAATCTTGCTGTAGTTGACAAAACTAAGGATAAATATTGTACGCCTTAAGGCATAACATGAAGTGCAATGTTGCAATATTTTATTTTTACCCACTTTGTAATACCAATGTTTACAAAGACATTATAGCGGTTCAATGGCTTATTGTGAGCTTTTTAGCAGTATGGATTAGATAAAAAAAATAGGTATATTATATTTCAATTCAATTTTGAAAAATGTATCAATTACCTTGACATTTTATGACCCAGAGACGCACTTTAATTGTAAAAAAATTGCCATCTTCTTTTGATGATAAAAACAAAGTGTGTATGGATTTTCCTTTCTCAAAAAACTAACGTTCAAATACACTTTTGGTTGCATCAATTTCAGAATTGCAAATTGTCAGCGTCCTTTCATTTAACACGAATGTTTTTTTTTAAGTTTTCGCCATTCGTATAATATTATAATCATTAAATCGATAGAGCTCGTTAAGAATTGTAAATTTTTAAACAGAAAATTTTTATACTCGCCTACTTTTTCTCACAATAATAAACCGTTAACAAGAAAGAATGCAGAGTTGCATTATATATCTGTGCTAAGAGCATTTGTTATGTTAATTCCACCAAAAATACTTGTGTTCTTTACCATGTTCTAAACTATATTCTTATCGTTAATTAAAATTGATTCTATTGAATATCTGAAACCAGATTGACAGAAAGGGAAACTTTAAAGCCAAAATGTTAGTAGCAGGATTGCCCCACAAAAAAATACAATACCTACTAAATTCAGGTTGCAGTATATTGTAATCATGTAAGGCAGTAATGTTATCTGTAATGAAGTAGCTATTGTTCTAATAGGGCTGTGTCAGTTATAATTATGTACACTCAATTGCCTCTTCTATTTTCTCGGGGTAAAGCTCGCAACACCTGGTACAACTTATTAAAATTCTGTTCACGTCATCAATTGGAAAACATGTATTTTTGCGTTTGTTGTTTTGTTTATTAAGCTAGCATCTGTTATATGGTTAATGCTAGGTGAAGTAGAAATATGTGTGTTTTAATGAGAGTGAACATAATTTAAAATCGTGTTATTTTTTAGCAATAAATTTGTAATAATAGTTTCATTAGAGTGCAGTGGAGGAGATATAATAAATGTTCTTAAATAACACCAAAATAAAAATAAATTATAGACAGCCCTAATATGTTGGCTGTCTATAATTTATTTTTATTAAAAGGAACAATGTGAAGATTTATCGCTAAAAAACTACACCAAATCCATTCACGCGTGTATCCCCAAACTAAGTTCAAAGACTTGTGTCGTGGGTGCCGGTAACATTTACATATCACACACACAATCATACCCAGGGAGAGATTATAGAAAAGTAATTGTTTCCTACAGCTTAACTTCAAAAGATATGCAAAGAATTTATCTGTCCGTTATTTAAATATATTTTTCTATAACTGATGGATAAATTATTAATGTAAAAAAAAATGATAGGCCCTTTATTTTTTAATTAGCTTTCCTTCACCGCTTTACCCGGATCAGGATAAAAGTATCCTATTAACATGATTCGAACTATCCGCTTTTTAATTTCATCAAAATCAGTCCAGTGGTTTAGCGGTTGAAAAGCTTACAGACATACGCTTTTCCGTCACATCACACTAATATTATAATTGCCAATGTTTACGAGTGTGTGTGTGTTCCTAAACGGCTGAACCTATATTGAAGAAATTTGAAATGGATATAGCTTATATCCTGAATTAATAAAATAATTAAATAAAACAATAATAATTATATAATGAACGTTACCCACTGGTAGTGGGCTTGAGCACTTGAGTTAGCTATAAGCTCGATGTCTTGTAGGTAACTTAGTTCTTTGCTGTACATAGTTTTAGTTTCGTTTTAGGAAATATAGGTAATTGCCCCGCAAATACTATGGAATAGAATGATAATGATCCTGAATTTATGCAAAGGCTTTTGTTCACAACACCGAAAGCAAATAGATTAAGAAATTAATGTGATATAAAATAAATTGACCATTTTTAGGGTTCCATACCTCAAAAGGAAAACACGGAACCCTTACAGGATCACTTTGTTGTCCGACAATCTGTCTGTCAAGACCCTTTTTCTCAGGAACGCGTGGAGGTATCAAGCTAAAATTCATAGCAAATACTCAGATCTGCTGTCGCTTGGAGCTGTGAAAAAATCAAACTTCTTAGCGAACGCAATTAAAAGATGCAGCCGTTTTTGCTGCAAATTGTCGACATTCTCAAGGGAATCAAAGCCTACAAGGTACTTCCCGTTAACTCAGAATTGTGAAATTTGGTACGAAGCAACGTCTTATAGCATAGATAAAGAAAAATTGCGAAAAGCATAATTTTTTTGTTTCACCATATAATCATTTAATTTAGCAATAAAAATACCATAACTTTAATTTTATACCTACAGGTTTGTACGGAACCCTCGGTGCGCGAGTTTTTTCCATCACATACACTATAATATACAGACACAGATAACTTTCAGTTGTACTACAAATACTAAAAGCTCACTCCCACTACCATTGAGTAGTGTGAGTGAGCTTATTAGTATTTATTTTACAATCTACGCACAAACACTAATTTCATGTTATTTTTTCCGTCAAATATATCAACCAATTGAATTAGTAAATTCCTTATTAATTAAGAATGTCAACCAATTACGTTATCATTTAGTCATTCATTCGTGATAAATAAAACCGAAAATAACTTCATATGTCTACATGGCCCCGTGACTATCTAATTTTTATTCGCTGGCTGTCGACACCTTATACGGACTTACGGTAAATGAAAATAAATATAAGCTGGTTATACCACGTGGTCAAGGTGTTCACTTAGGGTTGTCAATTGTAAAACATATACTATATAAAAAAATCTATATGTGAGAAAATTGGATGTACTACTACAATTGAAGACAATATACAATATTTATACACATATTCAATATATAATACAGATAATAAGAAATTATTTCAAACATAATTAATAACTCAAAAATTATTTTTAGGTATGTTGATGGCGCTTAAATTAACAAAAAAAACAAACGCATTCACACTCACAGCCCCACACTGAGTTAAAAGACTTAAATCTTGGGTGCCGGATACATTCACATCACACACACATTACACCTAGAACTAGAAGCACAAATATCCCTTGGGAAGGAGTTTGTGCTCCTGCCGGGAATCGAACCCAGGACCCACGGCGAAGAGGGCGAGCACCTGTCCATTGCGCTAACAGGGTCGTCAATTGTTAAATGAAAATATATTTAGAGTGACAGCCCTATACATAAAAGAAAATGCTGGTTATGATAGTTTACCTCCTACATTCATCACGTGTGCGTAATAAATAACATTATTTTTAGTCGCACCGGAACTGCAGATGGCTCTGCGCCTGCATCCGGCGACAGGATGCGATTGACAGCCTCTATTGACTACAGGGTGAGAGCTTAGAAGAGTAACTGAGCGACTCTATTGTAAGCGTTTTCTGTCAAATTATAACTTATGTTATAATAATAACTTAAAATAAATCAAAAGGTAAACTTAAATCACGAAATGTATATATATTATTTAACGCAACACTTCTTCATATATTGTATTTAGTTTAATTGGTTGCTTACTTGACTAAACACGGCAAGATGGCGGCGAGTCAGTTTTCCTTTGGTTGGACGTTCGAAAGGTGTCGATAGCTTTAAGTGTTGGATTATTGTGTGCGCGATGTATTTCATGTGTATGTGAAGGGAGAGGAACGGTGGCGGGTGAGTGTTGACATGTTGTTGAAGGGCCCTGTAAACCGACATCCTGTAGTCGCAAGTTCCAGACACTTCCGAGTTCCTCTCTCTGTAACACGATAGACTCGCGGCATTCACACGGTTATATTATTTAAGTGCCTTATAAGAACAATGATTTATGTGTTGTTTAGTAATCGCTTCCGATACGTGATGGTATGAAAGGTGATTATCTTCAATCTTATTGTTACAATATGTTGAGTATCTTCTAATTATACATATAAATACAAGCTGAGTTGTGAAATAATTAATAAGTCATCGGATACCTACTTCTAGAGTTTACTTTTACTATTTAGGAAAGGGAGGTGGTAGAGCATTTTGTGAGTTGCTCGCCTGGCTTGCTACCAAAGTAGCTTACCACCATCAAGTTGAAAGTCTGCCGCCAAGCCGAATACGGTGTTCCGGCAGTTATCCTTGAGAGCCTGCGTATTCCAGGTCTAGTGTGTTTACCAGCTTCGATCACATCGTCACTTACCATCAGGTGATATAGCGGTCAAAGACTAGCCTGTCACAAATAAAAAAAAAAAAAAGGGTGAAAAGTTAGAAGGTAAGTTCAGAGGTTTAATTGACAGGGAATGGGAAATTAGTTAAATTGAGTGAAAAATCAATTAAAAATTTTAATTTTTTTTTGTGTATCGTATTCTATAGTTGTTCCCCGCGGTTTCGCCCGCGTTAAAAAACATTATTTGTCGGATCAAATTGTGAATCAAAACCATTCTTGTATCTACCTGAACACACACACAAAAATCTCATCAAAATCGGTCCAGCCGTTAAGGAGGAGTTCAATCACATATACACTTCTGTATAGGACCTATATATAAAGATGTATTGTAAGATTTGTGTGAGGTACTCAACATTTTACTGAGTAATGTATTGTTAGTTCATGATATATTCTCAATTTTACTCGGTAGTTTTGTGTAATTTAATGTAAATTTTACTCTGTAATGTATTATAAGTGTTTGTGTGATGTATTTTAAATCCAGACGGACGACGTCACGTCACCAATTTATGGTTGAAATACCGTTCATTCGCACGAAACGTTTCGCGTCTTCGTTCATTTATAGAACAGCTAAAGAACGGAACGGTTTGCCGTCATCTGTATTTCTCGAAAGGTACAATTTGGATATGTTTAAAAGTAAAGTAAATAGGTATTTGCTGAGCTAGCGTGCTCCACCTTAGACTACATGATCACTTACCATCAGGTGTAATTGTAGTCAAACGTTTCCTTAGTCTGTAATAAAAATTAAAAATAAACTCTTTAAGGCATTGTAAGTTTTGTGTTGTGTATTCTAATTTACTTAGTAATGTATTGTATTTTTCTATGTTATGTATTTTAAATTTCTCTCTTATTACGTCATTAGGTTTGCTTATCGTATGGAGTAGTGGGTAGTCCTGCTGTCAGGACTGTGAAAGGAAGAGAAAAGATAGTGAGGAAGAAAGATGGGGTACACGGACTTGGCCCACTGGGAACGCTCTAGGTGCTATCTTCACTTGATCTGAATTTTGCCTCCAGTCAAAAATGTTATCAGCAACTGCGCGCTAGCGTGCATGCATGATTGCGTGTGTGTAGGTATACATACGAATCTTAGTATGTGTAAAACTGTCAAACGTCATGCATTTATGGTTGACATACCTCCAGTTCGCTCGAAGCGTTTTGCTGCTACGTTCATCATCCGTACAGCAAAGGAGTGGAATTCATTGCCTGCGTCATTGTTCCCAGAGGGGTATAATCTAGGGGTCTTCAAGTCAAGAGTGAATAGGTATTTTCAGGGCAAGCATGTCACATCTTTGTCCGCATCGTCACTTTCCATCAGGTGAGATAGTGATCAAAATACTTTCCTATTTAGCATAAAAAAGTCAAAAGATATAAGTTTTATCTTGTTACATCTCCAATTGGGTCTAACGAGTAAATAAAAATATGTAACTTTTTTATTTATTTTAATTATAGCGGCGCTCCGGAACCATACTGCAATATCACGCAAGCCTACATCCTGTCCAGGACCCTATGCAGCAGAACATAGATTAAATACAATAAATATTGCTCTAATAAATTTAAATTTAAGAGTTGGATTATACATATTGAAGTTGTTAATGGTAATTAATATTTGCAAGCAATCGATGTGAATCGATAGCAACCATCGAGAATCATTAACATACTTATTTATTTTATATTATTGTCTGTGTAGCTCGATGTTCAGTCAGTCAATCAGTTCTATTCGCAATTATTTTTGAAAATCAATTTCCTAAAAAAAAAACCTTAGCTTCAGCCACTAAAATGTGGTCATGTAGGTAACTAGTTTTGCTTTCAATTAATGGATAATCTACCAGGTATATCAAGTTCCAGTTTTACCATCAATTATAAAAATCGTACATATTATTATCTACCTTTTTAACTGCCCATTTTTCCATGGATTTTACAGATCCTAGGCAACAAACCCTAAAGAAATAAATCTGTACTTCTTTTCTTAAAAAAAATTTGCCAGTTGAAAAAATAAAACAACATTTAATTTTTACACACACTACATACCTTACAAAAAGTGTGATTGGTTGAAAAATAACGAACATAATACATTTTTAGGTTCATTAAATATTCACGTGTGTCCAAATGCGTTGGATCAGTTTAAACTAAGCCTAATTACATACCGCAATTAGAAGAAAACAATTAAACACAGAGATAAACTTATGTAAATCGAGAAAAACAAATGAAAATCGAAGGAACATCGTTAAGGTTCAATACGCTTCTCTTATCACTATTAAATATCCGTTTTTTTATTAATATAACCACAATTACTGGATTAAAACAACTTTGTAACAGTTAATTACAGACGGTAGGTGTCCAAAGCTGCTAATGGTAAAATAACACCTGTCACACGCATCCTTGTTACTTGAAAAATAAAACGAGAGGCTGAGCAAAGTTTCGTTGTAATGTTATAAAGGATTCTTATTAAGTTTTTAATTAAAATGTATTAATCTTAAAGCAAAAGCAGCCACCAGCACAGAATAAATTATAGTCTCTACCGGGACGTAGTTCTAACTTGGTTTATTTGTTTTACATTAAGATTATTATGGGCGTCACAAACGACGAAGATGATATAATATTTCATGTTAAGTTATCTGCATAAAATATATGATTGCATCTTAAGGTACATAAGGTTGTGATAATATATTGAAAATATTACATTTCTCGATGGCCTTCCTAGGCGTCACGCGCAGTTTTTGACCGATATGTATGTTAAGATATAAAATAATTAAATATTTGGTATCTTAAGATGACATCTTTAAAAAAATCCGTATCGCTTGATACCTTAAGATACTGTAAGAAAATAAATTTATTATTTTCATGAATTGTGATTGTTCATATAAATTGTATGGCGAGCGATATTTTATCTTAACATGAAATGTTATATTATATTAATCGTCTGTGACGCCCTTAAAATTAAATCATAATAAAATATTTATTTATGTTTATTACCCATTTAAAACTAAAATGGGGGCATAACAGTAACCCGATTGCATTACCCCGAAGACTAAACGTTAGTTATACGTTGTCAGATCAGTTAGATTGATAGAGAGATCAAACTTTTACCTAAATAAAAAAAATGTGCTAATGCAAATAAAATGTTGACACATAACCGAGATGGGTGCAACTTAACACTCGTAATAAGTACTTAATATAATTACCTACTTAATATGAGTGGTTACTGATCTGTTCAATTACTGATGGGTACAAAAATATTATTTTTACTGTTAGAGCCACGTCTCGGACTTCACTGAAAAAAAGAGGGACGGGCAAGTTCAAAATATTATTATTTTTAATTGAGTTTCATTTATTTAGATTAACTTTGATTCTAAAGATTCGGCTAATCTAAAAATAAGTGCAAAATTTTCGTTTTCCTGACTTTCTTTACATAGATTGAAAATGTAATAATTTAAGCGCAAGCAAAGCTTAAAAATACGACTTCACGGCTTTATCTTCGGAATCCTTGATCAGATTAAATTAAATAAATACGCGTCCCATATTGAGAATCACTCAAGGTCTGATATTGATTAAATTTAAATGGGATCACAGGGGAAGCACTAGCTTTCAAATAAAAAGAGAATCATCAAAATCGATTCATCTACAAAATAGTTCTTAGTGACACGTATAAAAAAAACGTTCGAATTTGGAACCATCTCCATTTTTGAAGTCGGTTAAAATTACCAAGCTACCATAAATCGAAAAGAGGTTTCACCTTTCTTACTGTGAATCTCTGTAAATTCAAGTTTAATTAAGTTCAACAATTAAATAATAATTTTCAGACAGCCCATAAAACGTAAGCTTTGTGATAGTTGAGAAATCTTAATAGGTATCCGAAGTCCAAACCCGTTTTCTTCACCACGCACCCGTTCCACGGACTTCATTGACATTTACGTGTGAATTACATTTTTAGGGTTCCGCAACTTGGGCAACATGGAACCAGTTAATAATGTCGAGGATATTTAACAATATTTCAAACATTCCGGTGCAAACACAAGTTTTGATGCTTTTCAGTGATGATATTCCCAAAAGACGTGTAGAATGTCAAATAACATATCATATATGCTTTCGCAGCCCCTCACTAATGTAAATGTCGTGGTACCGGAAACATTCATATCACACCTACAATTACACCCAGAACCAGAAACACAAAAATCCCTTGGGGAGAAAAATTGTGTTTCCACCGGGAATCGGACCCGATACTCGCTGCTTCGAAGAGGTTATTACGGAATCAACTCAATAAGTCGCACGGAACCTTATCTATGCATTTTTTGTTTCACCAATACATTTTCACTTGGAAGGAACAACAGAGAACACAAGTTCAAAGTGTCTTCCTTTTGACCCTTCCCTAGAGACAGTAAGAAAAGTGTTATTGGATTCCTTAGCATACGAGCTTCAGAAGTTTTTCGGTTGCTTACTTATTTTAGTTTTATCCAGTTTGTTTACCATCCCCGACCAGATCATCACTTGCTATCATGTAAGATAGTGGTCATATGCAAGCCTATTAAATAAACCCGGAAGGAACCTTTTTAATTTAAGCAATTTTCTTGCTTCGCCAATATTTATTTTTGCTTCACTCTCGGAGAAATGATGTCAGGACGTCTCGATCACTAAGAAATGCGGCCTTCATAGGACAGCGAACTTATCCTCTGTCTCGATATAATTATCTGCAACAAAGAAAGTTTTTTTTAAACACAGGTTTACTCGTATAGCTATACTTATCCAATGTCATGTAGGTACTTTTGACACCTTTTGAACACTTGCTTGACTAGAGGGCAGTCCTATTATCAGATTTTTGAGGTCATGATCGTCAGCTTATCATGCTCTCTGGAGCTAAGTGACACTCAGTTGAAAATCCCACTTAACGGTTACCCATCCAAGCACTGGCATTTTTTTGTGGGGTAGAAAATGCTTACCACTTCTCTTTTCCCTCCAGGGGCGAGCCCCACACACCTCTTGTGTGTGATGCTCGATCCCACTAAAAACCCCCCATGAGCAGTCCCTCGCCGAGGTGGGGCAAGATAAGATCGCGCTAGCAGTCAATATCTTGCCCCGGCTAAACATCTACGAGCCAATTGCCTATATTTCCTAAAACTAAACTAAAAAATATACATCAATTCAGCAAAGACCCAACTTACCTACAAGTCATCGAGTTTAAAGGTAACTCAAGTGCTCAAGCCCACTACCAGTAGGTAGCGTTCCCATCATGCTGGCGGCATTGCCTCTCTGAATTGCATACATTGGGTCAAATAAGTACCAGCATCATGATCACGCGTTGCCTCAACCAGGCGCTCTGATAAACTTTTGAAAATGGAATGAGCTTCCGGTCCCAACGGTCCACGGTCCCAATTTTTTCTCTGGTTTTGTTATTTATAAATCTAACTTAGACCCGAGTTTATCAATTCTATGTCTGAACTATGTGACGTTCTTATGTTCCAAAGCATTCGGAAGCGGTGGCAGCTCAGACGTAGTGATAGTAATCTCCTCTCTTCTCTACATAGTATAAAACAAAGTCGCTTTCCGCGTCTGTCTGTCTGTATATTCTTTCCACGTTAACCACGCAATGGATTATATATTTATATAACATGTCGTGTCCCGCGGAAATTTCAAGTCTCTACGACCAGCGGTTTAGACTGCGTTGACTCTAATTCAGTCAGTATGTTAGGAAAAAGATTCTTATAGTATTATCAGTTTTTATCAGTCGAATAATTATACGCAAGCAAAGCTTAAAATAACCGACTTCGCCGCTTTATCTTCGGAACCTTGATCAGATTTAATGTATTACACACGCATTATTGACTATAACTCAAAAACTAGGGATCAGATCTTGATCTAATTTCAATGGAACCACATGAAAATCACCAGCTTTCAATTAAAAAAAAACATCAAAAACGGCTCACAACGAAATAAGTTATGAGGTAACTTTTGAAGTCCGTTTAACAGTCGGGAATATTTTCTATATTTTTTTACTTTCACAGCCCCACACTAATTTAGATGAATTGTGTCGTGGGTGCCGAAAAAAATAACATTACACACAAAATCAGAACGGAGAGTTAAAAATTATTACTTACTCATAAGTCCAAATAAAATATAAACATTTATCGATATCAAATGCAAAGAGTCGTCACTAGTCGTTACCAAGCATGTCAATAAAATATTCAATAAAGAATATATAATTATTAGCAAACTATTAATATATACAATTGAAACTATTTACACAGTTAAAACACATTAAATTTAAATTAATCGTCGGATACATGCCGAATGTTCATACACAGCTGACTTAGTGGCATATGTATGGAGTCTAGTTCTAAAACTAAAAATAGGGAAGCAGATGTGTATATGGCCAGCTTCACGTTAAAGGTCATAATATTCATTACCAGTTAAAAGAGCCGCACATAGATAGGAAACAAGATCAATTGCCCGTTGGCTTAGTTATATATGCGTTCGCCTTTCAAGCAGAGGTATCGGGTTCGATTCCCGGCGAGAACACAAGTTTTCTCCTAAGGGAACATTTGTGTTTCTGGTTCTGGTTGCCAATGTGTGTGTAATACGAAAGTTATCGAACTTAACTGTGAGTGTGAAAGCGTTTTAATTCATTTCTTCAGATGATGCTGTCGAATATCTGTGAGCACAGCACATCTTTAATAAACTTTAATTTTCCGTCCTTTTGCACATAATATGTATTCCATATTATGGAAGATAGATAGATAGATTGGTAAGTAACATAATGATGGAAATAAAAAGCATTAATTACTTAAATAAAAATTAACGTTTGATTCAATTTTATTCTTGGATTATAATTAAAGCATGAGATAATAATTGGAACACTAAACGTATAACAAACATATATCGTAGCCACCAGCTATGTATACTGATATTCTGCCAAACGTATTAAATTAAACGAATTCAAAAACTAACAAAGAAACAAACATTCACCCTATCCGAAATATTTTAGAAAAGGGAAATAAAATAAATAGACCTCAACAATTTTATAATTTCCAATTTTTTAGTCTTAAATTTGTATATAACATATTTAACTATCTAACGCGGCAACTTCGGCAGAGCAGCGCAAACGGCGAAAATATGGAAACCTCGGTAGTGGTTACATATTTGAGCCGTTTGGTGTTGAGACACTGGTCCCGTGGGACCGGGAGCTCATTCTATTTTCAAAAATCTATCAGAGACCCTGGTTGAGGAGACGCGTGATCAAAATGCTGGCACTTATCTGACTCAAATTAGCATTGCAATTCAGAGATGCAATGCCGCCAGCATGATGGGAACGCTACCCGCTTATATAAACTAAATGCAAAAAGTCGTTGATCGTCAGTATTGGTGTATATAAGAGTATCATTGCATATATCATGATATAAACAATAACATTGGCTATTAAAATTTAACGTTCCCCTCGTTTCTTCTACCATATTTATAGCTATGAATTATACAACAATTTACATTATTCAATGCTCATAATTGAGTTAGATCCTAATTCAGTTGATTCTATTTGAAATTGCAATTGATTGGTATGTAATTAAACGTGTTTTATGACTTCCTCGCCGAGTCATAGTTTATTTCTAAGCTGGAGGCTAGCGTATGCAGAAAATGACAAAGAATAGAGGTAAGTATTATTAAACTATTTTTTATGCAATCGAGTGAAAAAACGATCAAGTCGCACAACTGACGGTAAGCGTAACGTTTGATAATTTTTTCTGCTTTTTTTTAAATACTCAATAGACAAGCGGTAAGCGATGATGCAGCCTACTATAAAAATACTTCTAATAAGTACTGTTTTAATCGAGAGGTGAGATCGCGACAAAGACAGTCTTTGTCTTCTCTCTCGTCGGGTAAACTCATCCCGAAGAAGAGCATCGTAAATGCTCGAAACCTAGATCGTCAATTTTGGGCAAATGACGTGAGTGATAGCCTTATTTTTAATTATATAAGAACACGCCAAAGCTCACTATTTCGCTGAAAAATAATTTAAATATGTTGTAAATGTTTTCTTTTTTCACGGCATTGTGCATTGGTATTTATATTTATGTATTTATATAATGTAGTTTACGTATTATATTATTATGTGTAATAATATGTATCTATATTATATTACATAATTGTACATGGGTGTATATAATAATGTATTTTAATTGTTATTTATCATTATTTATGATTAAGTAGGTATATTATAATAAATATTTTTTCAAATCTTGCACCTTTCTAATTTTTTTTATGTTAAAACACCGACGTCCACCTTTGTTGCGTAATTCCTCTCCATTCAAAGGTTGTCAGGAAGAGATCGCTTTGAGCGATAAGACCGCCTATTGTTACACTTATTTTGTAAGTCATTACGTTCTACTCTGTTTTATCACAAATATGGTGTTCAATAAAGAGTTTATCTATCTATCTATATATTAATTTCTGAGTCTCACCAAAACTATAATACTAAAATAAGTACTGTTTTATTGATGCTATTTGTTACATGTGAAATTCTCGTTTGTGTCGATTTTGATGCAATGATGAGAATCAGTGACCACGGTGCGGCTATTCTGCGCAATATATGCTAATGTTCCTAAATGTCACTTGCTCCTATGAAAGGGTGACCGACCTATACTGGCATCTGCAGATTATAATCTAATAGCTGTAACCCGTGGTTTTGCCCAGATTAATCAGGATAAATAGCCTATGTCATATTCTAGGTAGTCTTATATGCTAAATATAATCGAAATCTTTCCGGCCATTTTGTGAGTATGTTTGAAACGAGGTATTTATATATATAAACACCTCGTTTCAAACATACTCACAAATTCGCATCTTCACAACTAGTGTGTGTCCACTAGTTTTAGACAAATATTATGAACGAATGAGATTGATAGATGAGTGACTTCAATTTGAATACAGTGTTTTATAGAAATAGTTAAAAATATGCTTTTAAAGTTTCACATTCTACTCGTAAGACCACTTAACAAAAAGCCAATTTTTCGAGCAGAAAATCTGATAAGCGGAATTGGTTACATATTAATACATGCATGAATACAAATAAATAAGTGGAACATCCTCTACTATATTAGTTAATATCGTTAAAATGGTAATAAAAAATTGTGTTTTTTATTTAAGTTCAACAGCAATTTCAAAATTTCTTTTTCACAATAAAGTTTTATTAATATCAACAGGGTGGAACGCGAACTCAAAAATAACACGACTGACGGGATATCCCTGCTCACAGCTCACTTTAGAAGTAAGGACAAAGTACCTTATTTTCTTTTAAGATGCAAGGCTACTTTTTTTTTATTGTACGTCTATGATTGTGAACACCACGCCTGCCCATGAAATTAAGACACATACAGTATAGGTAACCTTTGAATAAACAAGTGTCAAGTTATACTACGCACACTTCTCAATATATCGACTTAATTTTGTTTTTAACTATTCATATAATTTCACAAATATTAACGGCCCTAATATTTATTTTCCTTAGGCAATTTTCTGAATGCCACCCATTCATCTCAACATACAAGCGGCTACAATGTACCTACCACAAGACTCGTGCGCAGCTTTGTGACCCCATTCGAATATTGCGGTTAGTGCAATTGCGTCATATGGGCCAATGAATTGGGCCAAAACGTGCTAGAGTCACTGTTTTGGTTATTTTGTGACAAAGGAACTGTTTTCAGAAGATTTAGGCTCTGCTTTCATAACTGCCCGTTGGTTGTTAGTTAGTTGGGTGCGCATTCGCCTTCTAAGCAGGAGTAACGGGTTCGATTCCCAGAGGTAACACAAGTATTTTTTCCTAGAAAAGTGTGTTTGATTGTGTGTTTGTGCCCGTTGGCTTAGTTGGTGCCTTCTAAGCAGGAGTATCGGGTTCGATTCCCAGAGATAACACAAGTGTTCAGTTCGAGGATAATTTGTGTTTCTGGTTCTTGTTGTGATTGTGTGTGCGTGATCCGGTCGGTTTATTTGGGCGCATTCGCTTTCTAAGCAGAAGTATCGGGTTCGATTCCTAGAAATAACACAAGTTTTCTCACTAAGGAAAATGTATGTTTCTGGTTCTGATTGGGATTGTGTGTGATGTGTATGTTTCCGGCACCCACGACGCAAGACTTCAATCTTAGTGTGGGGCTATGATTGAGTAAACGTTTATGTTATATTATTATGTTATTAGAGGTTTTAGCCTGATCCACACATCATATACATAATATACTTTACTTACTACTTGGGATACTTTAGATCATAAGTTAATTTTCATTCTTTTTTTAAAATAACTTGACGGATTGATTTAAATGTTTATTAAATACCTTATTTCAAAGAACCAAAGTCATGTAATGGTATTTCGATATACATTATTATCTTTCTAGTCATACTTACCTGCCGGTCATTTCACTCTCGACCTTGTTACAGAGGACAGTCAAATAAGATTTTTGCCCTTATCGAAAAACAACCATGTCACAACTATCCATTACAAGTCACCAAAAGGAAAATATAATTCGTAAAGCACTCAGAATTATTAATGCGTTTAGTTTAGGTATTCTCTCTTCGGTAGTCTAAAAAACTGTGTAGTAAAGACACACGTTAGAAGTGAAACGTTTGTATTACAGGGAAATATTTTAATTATTCGTCGCAGTGTTTACCCCCATCACATTTCGTCACACAAAAAGGTTGCGGATTAGAATTTCAAATCCCACCACAGAGTTTCACTGCAATATTTTACTATTTTCCATCGAAAATTTTAGCATTTCTCGACATAATTACTGACGTGTCCTTTTCAGTCTCAGTCTTATAAATAAGTATGTGCTGCTTGTAAAAGGTATACCTATACGAATATGTAATAATGTTCTTAGTGGGATTGACACTTTCGGCTCTTTGATAAGAGCCGAAAGTGTCAATCCCAGAACACTACTACATATTCGTATAGGTATATATCGTTAGTCAAATAATTTGATCGAAATTGTGACCTAGGTTTTCGAAGAAGAAAAACGAATTCTTCAAATTAGAAATATATATTAATAATTAAACTCAAGCAAAGCTTAAAAAAAACCTACTTCACCGCTTTATCTTCGGAACTTTAATCAGATTAGATGTAAAAAACACGCATTAGTTCAAGAACTACTGATCAGATCTTGATCAAATTTGAACGGGACTAATTGGTGAGCAAAATATGACAAACAAAAAAAATATTTTCTAAATCGGTTCACGTGGAACGAAGCTATGAGGTTAATATACATAAAAAAATATAGTTGACATGAGTGTCTCCTCCTTTTTTGACACAGACACAGATACACTCTACAAACTTATAACGCCCCTCTTTTTCGTCGGGGGTAAAACATTAGAGGTTTTTTGATTGAACGAAATATTGATCAGTATTAAACTTTGCATACGCATGGGTGTGAGTGCGAGTGTGCCAGATTTTTAATATTCGGATTGACTAATTTGGATGAAATTCGGTAGGCAAATAGTTTAGACCTAGAATAGAACATACATAATATCACTATATAATAACGCTGCCAACTCGCGGCAAGTATATAAACAAATCATTACCCTACTCAAAATGCACCAGATAAAAAGTAAAGTGAGATTTTTACCAATTGTACGAGAACGTTTGAATGTCACGGTATTGCTTAGGCCAAAGACCTATCTCTAATTATGATGCACCTGAGAAGGTCGGTTTAATGAGACCAGTGGAACAAAAGAAGGAGCAAAATTGACGTAATTGCTGTTCGAGTTATAAAAAGAATACGACAGCTAATCAGAAGATATGTTTGAATCCAAGGGGATATAAATGTGTAATTAAAAAGAAGGCTGTAATTTGATACATTATTTTTATTATAATTAAGTGAATGCATTTTTTATAGCATTAGCCATGCAAGGTATAACGAAAGTAGTAAAATTAGAAAAGATAAATAATTTAAACCCTAGCAAAGCTTAAAATTTCCGGTTTCGCAGCTTTACTTATCTACGGGACCATTGATTAGAGAATGATAATGGCAACGCAAGCAATGCTTATAAAAACCGACTTTACCGCTTTTATTTTGGTTTTGGCTTCCGATAAAATTGATATGGGACCACCTCTGAAGTATAATCTACCAAACAAAAAGAAATTATCAAAATCTATTCATAATTGGCGGCATTATCGCATAAAATACATACAAAAAAAAACATACAGTCGAATTGAGAACCTCCTTTTTTTAAGGTAAGTTGAAAAGTAGTTTGGTGGCTACAGATAGGACTCCTTAGACCCCGGCCTAAGTCCTAAGTCAAGTCAGTTCGAGCGATACTTTTCCTTCCTTAATTCATTATTGTATTTACTAATTTAGACCATTCAAAGTCAAAGTTCTAAGTAAAAATTTATTCAGCGATTCTGAACAAATAATAACATTTTCACAAATACATTACAACAATGTTTAAAGAAATAGTTATAATATTATTTAAGATCCATGCAGGCTCACAAAAATATATGATATTTTGCAATGACATCCTGAGTCCTGCACGTCTTTCTTCTGAGCAACGGGTAACGGATTCGATTCCCAGTGGGAACACAAGATTTCAACCCAAGGAAAATTTGTGTTTCTGGCTCTGGTTCTGGTGAATGCGGCACCCACGACACAAGTCACCAGTACGACCATAGTCAACTTAGTTGTGTGAGGCTGTGAGTGTGAAAGCGTTTATGTTTTAATATATACAGCGAGAAGCGAAGCATAGATAGCACTTTCTTTTTGTACAAGGCTTTATTTATACAGAATAGACAAGCATTCGACCACTATCTCACCTGTTGGAAAGTGATGATGCGGCCAAATATGTGACATGCTTGTCTAGAAGATACCTATTCACTCGAGACTTGAAGACTCCCAGATTATATCGTTTGGGGAACAAAGACGCAGGCAATGAGTTCCACTCCCTCGTTGTACGGATAATGAACGTAGAAGCGAAACGTTTTGAGCAAACTGGAGGTATTTCGACCATAAATTGATGCCGTTTGATAGTTTGTCTTGTTGTTAGATGATGACTATGGTCTCATACCGCCATACATAGTCCCATATGTTGCGTATACCATATACAAAAGATAGTTCATAGTAGCAAAAAGTGATGTCAACATTTCCTATCTCCCTATCTAAAGTAAACAGCTATTACTTCTAATAACTGGCCTCAGTATCCTTCGTTCTATTTACATTTGAAGGGGAAGACATGCTGACCTATATCCTGTCGAGCATAAAGACCCACTGTCCTACACACACACATTCAAATGCTCACACAGCCATACTCTCGCACATACAACTCGTTCACATAAGAGATAGCCACATGGTCAAACTCACGCACTTAGATATGGCTTTGTGTGCTGGTGTGAATGTGTGAGTTTTGTTTGATTAATGATTACATATTAACGAATTGATTTATTTACTAACAAGCTGACCCGGCGAACTTCGTACCGCCAATAAAAGTTGTCTGAACATATGTATATAAATAAAAAAAAACGGATGAAAGCTTTAAACGTCGTCGTCTCCTCATTGGCATAGTCAAAAAGTTCCTGTGTACTTCGCATCATCACTTTCCATCAGGTGAGATAGTGGTAAAATGCTTGCCTATTCTGCATAAAAGACACATAAATATATATCTCATTTGTCTGTGGTCAAATATTTAGATACTAGCTGACCCGCCCGGCGTTGCCCGGGTAAACAAAAGCTTACATATAAACGCTTTCACACTCACAGCCCCACTGTAAAAGTACTATAAGTTGTGTCGTGGGGCCGTAAACAATTAACACCACACACATAACATTCACGTCATACCCAGAACCAGAAACATAAACTGCCCGTGGGGAAAAAACTTTTGTTATTGTGTTCCCACCGAGATTCGAACCCGCTGCTTTAAAGACGAACGCGCACTCATCTACGCCAGTGGGTAGTTCAAAGTTCAAAGATTCCCCACCCTGCGTCGCCCGGTTAAAAAATCTACACATAAACACTTCCACATTCACAGCCCCACACTAAGTTCAGTGACTTGTAGCGTGGGGCCGTAAACATCCAAGATTCACAACATATTAAAAACCAGGAACACAAATTTCCCGTAGGGAGAAAACTTCTGTTACCACCGCGAATCGATCCCGCTGCTTTGAAGGCAAACGCGTACCCATTTACGCGAGTAGATAGTTCAAAAGATGACCCGCCCGGCGTCGCCCGGTTAAAAAATATACAAATAAACACACTTCCACATTCACAGCCCCACACTAAGTTCAATGACTTGTATCGGGGGGCCGTAAACATCCAAGATTCACAAAGTATTCACAACATACTCAAAACCAGGAACACAAATTTCTCGTGGAGAGAAATTTTCTAGGTAAATTACCACCGGTAATCGAACCCGCTGCTTTGAAGGCGAACGCGCACCCATCTACGCCAGCGAGCAATTCAAAGTTCAGGAACGACCCGCCCGGCGTCGGCCGGGTAGTAAATATTAAAGAACATACCCATAAACGCTTTCACATTTACAACCCCACACTAAGTTCAATGACTTGTATCAAGGGGCTGTAAACATCCAAGATTCACACAACATTCACAACATACTCAAAACCAGAAACACAAATTCCTGTGGGAAAACACCTGTGTTCCCACCGGGCATCAAACCCGGTGCTTTAAAGGCAAACGCCCACCTAACTACGCTAGCGGGCAGTTCAAAGTTCAATGATAAGACTAAACAAAAAAAACAGTCGAATTTATATCCCCCTTCTTATGTTAGTCGGTTCAAAACATAGACGTATGCCGGATTACGCAGTAACTGTTCCATTCTGTGATCCACCGTTTTCACCCTCAAATAAACTTAACGATTTCTCCTAGACTATAGGTCCAAATTATATGCAGTAAAGAGCAAATTAAATCTACGTGAACTACGTAAGCCGATGAAATAGGTTTTTTTGATAAGGATTAATATTAAATACTTAAAAAAAGCCAACGAAATAGAAGCCGCTATTTTTTAATGAGCAAGAATTCGTAGTACGTTTCTGTACATTTCTGACCCGTCCCGTTCACGGGCGGGCTCCCGTGAAACTAATTTCACGATTTCTCATAGACTATTTATCCAAATCATATGCACTAAAAAGCAAAATGTATCTACATGAACTACGTAAGACGATGAAATAGTTTATTTTGATAAGGATTAATACTGAATGTCTCAAAAAGACAACTAAACATAGGCCGCTTTTTTTTCAGATTTTTTACAAAGAAAAGTATTTTTTCTGAGCTATACATACATGTTAGATATATGCTGTCGCGGACTTTTTTGTAAAACTCATGAAGGCCTACATTTTTGCCATACATTGTATTCAACTATGTTGGTGGCGCGAGTAAAATCGCTGGCGTGTAAATAGCCCACCATTTACGTATTAATATTTTTAATGATAGCGGTAAATTATTTTGGATTAAAACATTGGCAAAAATCAGTAGGGATACACGAATCAATTTACAGTGTTTATTTAAGCTCACGTACCTTAGACTGCTTCGAAACCGCCTCCGGAGCTCCCCTCCCCAAGAAAGGAACTACAGCAAACTGTATGTATGCCTAAGCGCACACACACAACTCCACGTCGCGCCGGCCGGCGAGTTTGAATCCGTGGTAATCCGAGAGGGTACGAGGCAAGGAACACTAATCCTGATCACAGTTCACTCGGTCGATCACAATAAACACGATGAAGTTTTTATTTTAAGTCCTGGTTAATTAGATGATAATTATTTAATTAGTTTTCTACGTCACAAAATTCAATAGCGGAGGGTTTGTCGACCACACAGACAGGCGGTGACATACACGACTGAAGTTCTTCCTTTTTAAGTCTGTGAAGTTAGTCGCGAATGCAAAAAATGTCACTCGATACAACTAGCGCCATCTCTAGGGTCGTCCTTGAACGATCTCTAACAGTGGTGAGCAGAGAGCCCAACAAACTATAAATGCATTCAGATATCCAAAGATTCTTGCCAATATGAATGTTAGGTATATAACGTGAAGTATTTATTCACAGGTGTATAATTTACATTTATTTTTTATATTATAAAAGGCAAAGACGCTTCACCATATGTCTTACCGTTTAGTCAGCGTACGCCGATAAAGCGGAAAGTTAGCAAATTTTTCTCCGACTTGTCTTACGAATATTATTATTTCGAACTGATAACTAACTTCTATCCCGACAAAACATAGCCTATGACACTCAGTGATAGTGTAGCTATCTATTGGTGAAAGAATTTTCAGAATCGGATCAGTAGTTTCAGAGATTACCTTTTACATACAAACAAACAAACAAACAAACAAACTTTACCTCTTTATAATATTAGTATAGATAAGGCGTTCAGAAATTAAGTAAGTGTCTAGTCTTTGACAGGTATTAACAGTATATATGGAGAAATTGTGTAGTTTTTACTAATTTCCTTGCAATTTCTTTATGTTTTCTCACCTTTTAAACCTTTCTTAGACTTTTACAAATATTTCAAAACAAAAACTAGTCGAATCGGTTTAGCTGTTCTCGAGATTTTGTGAGACTAACAAACGTCAATTTGTTTTTATAAATATAAGATGATTTTTTTTTAACTTCTAGAGTACCTATTACAAAGTGCCCTATTATAATTCCAATCTAGCCAAACTATGGCTAATCAGCAATTTAACTTTAACTTAAACTGCTTTTATAAGATGATTAATTAAATAATTTGAAAGCTTTCGCTGATTACAATCAGATTATATCTAAAGTAAAAATATTATGAAATCTCTTTACTTATAGTACACATGCTGTCTGGAATGAGTTGAACGCTTTAAACCGTGCTTATTGATACTTTCGAACTGAAAACGAGCAAACGAAAGACAATTAAAAACGATTATTTGGCTACAGAAAGACATAATTAAGCTTTCACACTAAGTTTGATGACTTGGGTCGTGGGACATGGAAACATTCACATCACACACATAATCACACCCAGAACCAAAAACAAAAACGTTTTTTAGGGAGAGAACTTGTATTTGTACCGAGAATCGAATCCGATACCCACAGTTTAATAGGTGAACACGCAGCCAAATTCCAACGGGCAGTTTAAACAGATACTTATATAATGTTAAGGCGCTAATATCATAAAACGATCTTAACCGGCCTAATCTAGTTGATACCCAGAACTACCAATCGCAGCATTCAGTTCTTACTACAATTTATAAACCATCAAATATAAATTCTCAAGAAATTACACAATAATACTACGGAATCAATGATAGTGAACCTATTAGGTACAGAATTAGAGATTATTATAATGTTGTGTCTCAAATAAGTAGCAACGCGGGATTTTAGTGTTTCACTTATAAATACTTGTATATATGTACTTGTATATGGTAAATCCATGATCGATGTAGGGATAAGATCAGTCAAGGCATTGTAAGCTAATAAGTTTTTTTTCTATCATGATTTTGACACTATCATACCCAAATAATGAAATCCAAATATAAAATAGTGTGGGTGAGAAAACCTTGATTGAAATCAAGCCCAAAACTAGTGAGTAGTCATTATCGCGCACATCCAGCTTAGTAGAGCCTCTGGGCCATTAAAATACAGGCTTAGACCAGTTTGAGGCCCGCAGTAACCTAACTAAATGACTGTAACTATGTTTATACAGAAAGTTTGTCAAACTCTAATGTAATATAATTGCATATATATTACCCTTTCTTTATTCTTTATATGAAGGCATCACACGTCCCCATAGCATGATGGGGACGTGTGATGCCATCTCCCGGAATAGTTTTAAACTACTACGGCCAAAAAATCGAAAATAACTGAGAGTTTCACGTCGTATTGATAACGTCTACCCAAATAAAATTTGCAATAAATTCAAAGTAAACCATACAATAGATTACTTAGAAAACAAAGGTAATGAAATATTTAGTGTTAATCCCGATAAGGTTGTTAGGCTTCAAGTACAGACCCGCCCGCCCGCACGTCGTGGAAGTTAGTGTTATTGGCGTTGTTGTTATTGGAACGCTAGCGTTCGGCGAGTCAACAGCTCCTGAGGGTGCCTCATATAGAGGCGAAACACGTGTCGAACAGGGTTCGGCTAGAGCAGAGGCTTTGGCGGAGTTCTCACGATACTAATTCTAACGTTCGCACCCCAATAACACTAACTTTTGCGGCGTGCTGCATCCTGCTTGAAGCCTAACAACCTTATCGGGATTAACAAAATATAATAAATTAATTTTGTCGTTATGGATTTCCGAAAAGTAACGCCTAATTAAATTGATTACTTTAAGGTTTATAGTATGAGTACGTAATAATATATTTTCAAATACGATACTTATTGGAGCATTCTAGTAGATTGTAATTAGAAAAATTGAGAATAAAGATAAATTCGTTTAGAGTCACCAAAAACATATTGATTTATTTGGACCGAAATGCTTTAGTAAATTCTCTTCTCATAGTAACTACGAGCCGGGATTGGAAAAACTTAATTTTGTTTCAACACCTTCCATAATATATTATTATATTTATTACATAGCAATAGAAAAAAACTCATACACAAAATTAAATAGAGTAAGTTCCTGTCATTTGTGGTGTAATTTTTTTGTGGTTTTAATAACTTTTTATCTATATGTTAAATATTTATCTCATAAATATCGCCTGACTATTTCTGAAACTGACCTAATATGAATCCATTCTAATAAGAATCAGAGATCACGTTATATCTATTCAGAATCTTACCTCTTATGATATTCTACTCGTCTATGCATTGAAGCAGAAAACGATGTAATAATATATGAACATTCTCACACTCACAGCCTCACACTAATTCGAATACGTCATGGCTCCCAGAAACTTTCATACCAAACATAATCACAACCAGTCAAAAAAAATCGGGAATTGAACCCATTGCTTAATAGAAGACTATTATGAAAGGTACTGGATTAGGAATTGAACCCTCATTCTCCGAGTCTGTTCTCTTTTGCAACATATCCAACCAGGTCTGTAATAACAGACATTTGCATTGTAATGAGAACAGTAATACAACTGCATATTCACATCTCTGCAACATTGTCTGAAATATGTGAATTCTGTGCTAAGAGAAGGTGAAAATATTATATTCAAATACCACAGAAGTAGCACGTAATTTTAGCTAATACTTTATAGGCCCTTAGCATACTTAAAGTAGTATTTACAAACGCTGTCATTAACGCTTTCACACTCACAGCCCTACACTAAGTTTGATGACTTGTGACGTGGGTTCCGGAAACATTCACATCACACGCACAATCACAACCAGTTATTACCAATACTTTAATTGTTAGCTTAGTGCTTTGATTGGTATACTTCATCTTTTTGTTGTCAAACTGTATTTATGTCACAATATTGTACACCCGAAATGGGCAAAACTGTTGATTTGCTATACATTTGTATTATGAGTAAGAATGCTGTTTAGAGCTTATACAATAAACAAACAAACGCTTTCACACTCACAGCCCCCACACTAAGTTCAAAAGACTTAACGTGGGTGCCGGAAACATTCACATCACACACACATTACACCCAGAACCAGAAGCATAAATATCCCTTGGAAAGGAATTTGTGCTCCTGCCAGGAATCAAACCCAGGATCCACGGCGCAGAGGGCGGACACCTGTCCACTGCGCCAACTGAGTCGTCAAAATAAATACTTTTCTATTTCTATTTCTAAACCAACATCATACATCGACGTAGCACAATATGGAACTGTCTCTTACCTTTTTTTCTGTAACTGTCGGCTTGTGCAACGAATGTCACCATGGTCATTCTCTTCGGTACAAAAAGTAGGTACATCGTAACAAAGAACACGGGTCATTGACCGTTAGAATTGCAAGTGCAGGTATCACTTAGAACTGACCTTCAGTTCATTGATCGGGATTAAACATACGACCTACTGTTTTGGAAATGTTTCTTTTGTAAATTGTACTAATGAATTCATCTGATACTATCTATCTAGAGCCAATTGCCTATATTTCCTAAAACTATATACAGCAAAGCTAAGTTACCTACAAGACATCGAGCTTATACGTAACTCAAGTGCTTAACCCCGCTACTAGTGGGTAGCGTTCCCATCATACTGGCGGCATTGCCTCTCTGAATTGCAAAGCGCCTAGTTGAGGCGACGCGTGATCAAAATGCTGGCTCAACGTATTAACGTTGAGCCAAAAAAGTGCCAGCATTTTTATCACGCGTCGCCTCAACCAGACGCTCTGATAGATTTGTAAATAGTTGACAGTAAATTATGTTATTCGTGTGTCTTATTAGAACGTTCTTTAAAATGTTTGCTGGGATAGTTAAAATCGGTACAATTATTATAACTATTATACACTTGCAATTATTATAAGTAAGCTTGTAAGACATCCTTTCATGATGGACATTCCTCAGATTCGAACCAAGCGATTCGCCACAACTTTTACACTTATACTAGGCAGGGTGTTCCATTCCTTTGCGGTAAAGGAATGGAACACCCTGCCTTCGTTCTTGTTTCCCAATAAGTATAATTAGGCCTCTTCAAGTCAAGACTGAACTGGTATCTTCTAGGCAAGCATGTCACGCCGTCGACCGCATCGTCGCTTTCCATTAGGTGAGATTGCGGATAAATTACCTATTGATTTAGAATTGCAATTCGATCACAAAAAAAAATTTTGACTAATTTCTTACTTTTTTTGTCTACTTTTTTAGTTTTAGTATAATTAATTATTATATTTTTGTAGAATATTAGGCTTACCTACATCGCTACCCGCATGTATCTGCAATTAATAGATTGTGAAAAAGGTTTTTTTTTCACCAA
This sequence comes from Lomographa bimaculata, assembly GCA_948107665.1. Taxonomy (NCBI): domain Eukaryota; kingdom Metazoa; phylum Arthropoda; class Insecta; order Lepidoptera; family Geometridae; genus Lomographa; species Lomographa bimaculata. Next base: position 4,452,560 of record OX403586.1, on the reverse strand, counting down.
TTTTATTATAAAAACTCATGACCTGCTCAACATGAACACGTGTTGCGCAACTCATTGTCCAACCAAACTTTTGTTGGAACGCTGACGGCACAAAAGTTTTTTTTCTTGCAAAAACTATGGGATCGCTTTTACTTTCCTCGATTCGGATTTCGTGGCAAATAATGAAACAAATGTGATGTATATATTTATAGTAACATTTTGTATAAAATATGTTTTATTTAGTGTTAATAATGAAACTGTCCGTTGGCTTAGTTTGGTGCGCGTTCACCTTTTAAGAAGCGGGTATCGGGTTCGATTCCCGGTGGAAACACAAGTTTTCACCCCAAGGGAAATTTGTGGTTCTGGTTCTGATTACATAATCACCTATGTAATGTTTCAGGTATCAACGAACATCGAACTTAGTATGGGGCTGTGAGTCATGTGAAAACGTTTGTTTATGGAAACAACACCATCGGGTCACGTAAACTTATATTCTTTGATACATCTTTTTTATTTCTCTGAAAGGCTTTGTTTTTTTCCGTTTGACCACTATCTCACCTAGATGCAAAGAAGTATAATATGTACCTGATTGTAAGTGACAATGTGGTCATGAATAGTAAACATGTAAGGTCTAGAGCGGATAGCTCTTAAGAACAGATGTCGGAACATTTTTTTTGTCAATTTCTCGACAGATTTTTCGACTGGAATTACGATTAAAACACTAATCGGGATCTTTATAGGTTGGTCAAGTCTGACTGTCCGACTGTATGCCCACTTTATTAATAACTTATACAAAAAGGTACCTGAATTTAATATAAATTGTTTGCCATACGATGTATTAAAGTAAAAATCTTAACTGTGACCATGCTCCATTTTAAACCATGACAAAAACTTCGAAATGTATTTATTTATTCCAATTTATTCACAAATCTCTCAAAACACAAAAACATGCCCAACTTGAGAATATATTGCATTACCTGCACGTGTTCCCACACTCCCACAAGTATGTCTATCCCTTTCTCTCCTTAAGCGTAAGTATTGCCGTCTTGTTTGCACACTGGTGAATCCACTTTCGACGTCATTTTTCACTCTCACTATCTATAACAGTATACTCAAAAATACCAGATAATCTTTTATTATTAATTTTATTTATTGATTTTTAAGGAATACAATTATTGATTATTTAATTGTTGTTTCGTCATACAAATGTAGAGTCATCATCATCATAACAATGGATATTTTTAGAAAATTTTAAATTATTTATATATTGATATTATTTTTAATTCTTTGTATGTAAGTGCCATATGTTTTATTCCCCATTTTTTGGATTATTTTAAATAGAAATTTTTAGGAAAGTAAACTTTTTACTTATCGAATAATTGGCTTTGCACTAGCTTTTATTTCAATATTTTTTCTATAAACTTATTAGAAACAGGAAATTTATCATGATTTTTTTTTTTTTTAGGACTACATTTTTTGACGTGGCGGTTGTATCGGTGCCATAATATCCTCGAAGGATAATGTGTTAAATACGTAAACAAATTGTATAAAAATAATAATGGAGTATAATTAGTTGGCTTCATTCGGCTTACACATAGATTTTTTGAAGTTAGTTATTTATAAATTCAAACGTTATCTGCTTCCGAAAAATATAAGGATTATATAATTCAGTTTTCTTTTCTTTTACAAATAAGACGATCTGCTATATACGGGCCAACTGCCTTTATCTCCTTAAACTTAACTAAATTTTGGGCACACTGCCGACCAATGACTTTTTGTATTAGGTAAGTAGTCTAGTTAAATTTGTATATTGACGATAAATAAATGTCTATGTACAAAATTATTATATATCCTACAATTCATCAAGCATATAAGCAAGTGCTCAAGCCCACTACCAGTGGGTAACGTTCGCATTATGCTAGTGGCATTGCTTGTTCAAAAATACATGTTTTCTTTTCTACTATCATACATAATATCGAGTAGGAAATTTAAGTCCTTTCTTTAGTTTTGTATTGTATAGTAATAAATGTCATTATCCAATCATGCGAGGATAAAATGTTAAATTTTATTATTACATGCAAAAACAAGATGTTTTAATGATGCATCTGCTTTTTATTAAGTACTACGTATGACGTAAATCCGTTCAGCTGGATGCGCGCGCGCACTTTCTTCACACGAGACAGCAACACAATTTCTTTGCAGTAGACAAGGACGGGTATACAAAACAATGATGCCCAGTTTTTATAAGCACGCCCTGTCGTAACATCACTTTCTTTCAGTTTTTACACGATGTCGTGTGCAATTCGTTGACTCCAATTAGGGATAGTCTCACTATATATGTTTAAATTATATGACATGTCACGTGGCTTTATTCTGACTCATTACTACTCATTTTTCCAAAGAAAATGTTTATATGAAATATTGTCAAATTATTTCCTTCGGAAAATTGAAATTCGTAATATTGTCTCATTATTTGACTTCAGATGAGCTTTAGTAACTATAATTAATCTACAATAGGGACTTCAACAAAAATATTTAAAAGTAGGTAACTACTTTTAAATATTTATATTGCTACGCCCGTAAAACAATACTTACGTATTGTTATAAATTTTCTTGTAAACGCATAGCTACGAGTAATATAATGTGAACAAAATCTCTGTTTCTGTATCAAAAATCATAATTGGAAGACTTATATAACAAATTTGTTTCTCTATTACGCCAAAACTGAGTCAGCTGAAATTTAGAACATAGGCGAGGATATATATGAGTTATTCGGGTGGAAAACATATAGAAATATTGACCGTTACCGCCATCGCAGGCGCGGCATATGCAAATTTATATGACATTTACACCAAAAAAAAGAAAATAATGTACCTATTAACTCAAACCTGTATTATTGAGTTATCTGTCAAATTGTTCGATACAGATAAAACAGCTTAAAAACAGACTTCACCGCTTTATCTTCGAAACTTTGATTAAATGTACTGATCAGATATTGATCAAATATAAATGAGACCAATTGGAAAGCAACATCTTTCAAACAATTTTTTTTTTCTAAATCGGTTCACGTCGAACGACGTTATGAGGTAACAAACAAAAAAAAATACATTCGGCTTGAGTACCTCCTCCTTTTTGTAGTCGGTAGAAAATAACTTACACTGTAATTTTCTTTTTCATAATACATGTTTTATTTTTATTCATTATCTATGTTCATTTATTGGAATACGGAAAGCAGCAAGACTATCAACAGCAAGACAATAATGCTGTACTATCAAAAACATAAACATAGCAGTTAAGCTTTGGAATAAGAAACCAGGTCACAAAGCCCAGATGTGACCACCCTAATCTGAAAGGACTCCATTATCCATGGAGCACATTCGTTTCCAAACTTTTCTCAGGGTTGGTTGATTCCGCCAATGTCATTAAGACCATTGCTAGACACGGTGCGTTAGGATAATTTACTTAATTTAAGAGAAAAAAATATGATTCATTTTCTTATCAAATAAACTACAAGGTGGCGTAAACACAAGTGAGTGCTTGCCTTAGCCGGTGATAGAGTGAGAGTGACGCGCAGCGCACGCGCAACTTTCAATGCCAATGACTGATGAGCGACAGTTTTTCTCCATTTAAACTGTCATGCTTCAAATGATCCGAGGGAAATTCGACATTGTTCTTCAGTTGGCTTTCTATTAGTGGTCAGAATTAATAAGATAAGTGGATACTTTGGTTACTTTACTAGTTGCAATGTAATTTCTTATTCGAATGTAATTAAATTCATATATAATTCTGATCTTGAAGCTGATCCAAAATTATTTATGAATTGACATAACATTTTTAAACTTTTTAAATTATTTTTTAGAGTCTGCGTTCATATTGCCAATTATTGATAGTATGTGTTATGCAGGATAGTGCAGTTGCATGCATTCACTGCATATGATAAGGGTAGTCGTGACGCTCATCATCCGACACACGATCAGCTTGAATACTCTCAATGTTGCCTAAGAGGAACTTTTGGTTTTTTCTTTTGAAGCTTTGAGAGAACCAGCTTTAAACTGATGCTGGCTTAGAGTGTTGGACATGGACGCCTTGACTCTAGAGTCAGATTATTGGACTAATAAAACGCAGCCGCTGGAACTAGTTCCAGGTAGTCGGCTATAAGTCGCTTTATGAGAATTCACGCAATCCTCTTGTTTATAATTTTGCACATTTTTAATCTCTGACTACCTGTATAAAGTATACATACTTTGTGCAATTTCCTCTAAAATAACTTATCGATAACAAAAACCACGTTCGACCTATTCACACATCCACACACGCGAAACGTTGCAATCCAAAAAACAGTTTTTTTTCTCTCATCTATTATGTTGAAACGTGTGCTGACAAAAACTATTGCTTGATCCAAATAGGAATTCATAAGGGTCGTTGAAAAAAATAAAGGGAGACGGAGAAATCAAACTTTTTGTCCGCTCTTTCACATACTTTCCCTAGCACAATGGGGGCAGGTAGGCGAATCAAAAAAAGGTCTACCTTCGCATGTACCCTGATTGTATGATAGTGACATTTTATAAATATGAGGTCATGATTCAGGTCGCAAGAGCCTTTAGTACTAAAGATTTGATGTCAGAAATCACAAAAAAGAAATCGGTGTCATTTTTGCTAGCGACATATCTACATGAGTAATATTCATTGAGATAGAAGAGAGCTTAGGTATAGAGTGAATTCTTTGCTGTAGAGCAGCTTATATTACAAACAAAAAAACTTTATAATAATATGTTTTTTTAATTCTTTAGGCACCTACCATTTTTTATTTAAGGTGTGCATACATTTGACCACTATTTTACTTGATAGCAACTGAAGATATGATCGACAATGGAGCATGTAGCCAATATCTTATACCATAGTGGAAACAATCGGAAAACGTCTACGCAAATGTTTCATCTCGATTCTTCAAACCCTCAACATAAAACTTTTTGTAATTCAATAAATCGCTCGTCGTAATATTCAGAATATAAAAACATTTACAACCTATTGATATATTAATTCGAGATGATGAATTAAAGTTCTATCAAAAGCTTATTTCAGAATCCGATGTAATAAAAACTAAACATTTTTTTTGTTATATATGCGTTGTATTTTAACTAATACTAATAAACTGCTGGCAATGGTTGCAGGCCTGTCAAATTTTGTTATAATTATTTTAGTTTCAACAACTCCGGTTTCGTAGGCGGCAGAAAGGTGTTTAGCAAATCGGTGCAACCTATAACTATATTTTGCGCAAAATTGGGAAAAGATTCATAAAAACTTGTTAAGTTGTACCAACAACCAGCCTTCTTTATTAAATATCTCAGTAGTATAAAAAAAACTCAACTAGCTAAATAAAAACTTATAAGACTAGTATTTCAACCTATATTATTATCAAATAAATCAACAGAATACTGATGAAGCTTTGATAGAGTGTTGATTTATAAAACCATAAAACTCCATTTCAAAATAACCTCGTTATTAACTTAATCATCTTCCGTTTTATGAAAAAAGACGTTAAAATATCATCGTATTAAAATCTAAGGTTAAACTTATACTAAAAATAAAGATATACATATTAAATAGCCAAATAAATCTATAAATCTAACACATTTTGAGTGGTTTACCAAATCTGTCCCTTGCATCTGACCCTGGGCCAGCCTTCACACATTCTACTACAATATTTGTTCACAATGTTAGCTTGTTCGAGTGTGTAAATATGTATGTACTCTAAAATGTTTCTTGTTAGGTGTTTCCAAGAAAGTCATTTCCAAGGTTACCTAAAATAACTCAATGTTTTTCGGTCTAGAAGTTTAATGGACACTCCAAAGTTTTCATGTGCTTGGTGACAAATAATTGTTTTACTCCGATTTTCACCAACTGGGCACGCGATTTTACAGTGGTAAGACTCTTTTGCACTCCGTCTGGGGCACACCATTGCCAGCTATTTAACCGCTAGCAGTAGTGTACAAATATAAGTGTATTTTGGATTGAAGGGCACTGTTTCTAGTGAAATTACAGGGCATAAAAAGATTTAACATCATTGCCAGACCCATTGCCAGACATTCAACCGCAGTAGTGTTCAAACATTACTTTATTGATTGAAGGGCATTGTTTCCTGTGAAATTACAAGGCATAGAGATATTTAACATCGAATATCTCAGAGTAACGAGCGCCGTGTTTTAGTGAGTTATAGAAACTCTGGGTGGCACTGATGTACATAGCGCAATCGTGGCGAGCGACATGCTTGCCTCGTCTATCTATTACATATTTATTTATTTATTTATTGATCACCAACACAATGAACACCGTTACAAGTATAAAGTTAACATGTTACTGTGGAAAAGGTTAGTGACATTACAATTACAGGTGAAGACTGCATGCACATTAATTTAGAGCAAGTAACAATTGACTTCCTTATAAATTTAATTGCTAATAAAATAATCGTTAATAGTAGTGATTTCGTATTAAATCGGAAAAATAAAAAAATTTCATAAGTCATTTAAAAAAAAATTAATTGAATAAAACTGTACATTAATATTATTTAAACAATATATCCTAAATAAAACAATGAAATAAAGTAAAATGTATAAAAAACTGCGACACGAATTGGCCAGATAATCGTTGATCTTGAAAATAAGTTATCAACAAAATATACTAATTATATAATAAGCTGATTAATCTGACTTTTAAATGAGTAAAATTGATTGATTGGTTCTAAATCCTTAAAGTGTATTATTACTTAATATTTATATCTGTAGGAGTAAACTTAATTGGGCATTCATTATTTATTCAGAATAAATCCTATAGAGATCATAAATTCCGTTTATAGTTATAATACATAATTTGCATTATAACCATAACAGTTTATTATAAATAATAATTAATTCATCGTCAAGAACCGGACGTAAGTAATCCAACAGCCCATCAGTTGCAAAATCCATAGCTCTAAAGGCCACCGAAACATTCAAGAACCATGTACACAAAGTTATCTTGCATCCTATGGCCATAAAATAAGTTCTGCAACGCTTACCTCTGACAAATATGCCGCAAAACATGTACTATCCTGGCTCAATCTACGCCTAAAAGATAATGCCTAAGTTATGAAATGAAAGACATGTCCCACAATACGAGTTTTGTGATTGAGACCTCTGTTTAGCTACCTAATAGAATTTTGTACAATTCTTTATAAACCTTACTAATATTATAAATGCGAAAGTAACTCTGTCTGTCTGTCTATGCGTCTGTCTGTCGGGATTTCACGCCAAAACTACAGTACCTGATTTAAAACTGATTTAAATGAAATTTGGTACATAGATAGTCTAGAGCTTGAGAAAGAACAATGGTTTCTTTTTATCCCGGAATTCCCGCGGGTCCGGAACTTACGCGGGCAAAACCACGGGACGTAGCTAGTATAGTATAGTATACAAGTAAAATAGACATCGAGCTTATAGGTAACTCAAGTGCTTAGCCCACTACCAGTGGGTTGCATTCCCATCATCATCTTTACTGGTAGTGGTCTTAAGTTACCTATAAGCCCGATGTCTTGTAGGTAACTTAGGTCTTTGCTGTATATAGTTTTAGTTTAGTTTTAGGAAATATAGGCAATTGGACCGAAGATATTAGCCCCTAACATTTCAACACACCGCCCCAACACACAAAAAAGTAAAAAAACAGGACTGCATTTATTATTATGTTATTCTATGATGTGACCACATTACATTAAAACTTTGTTGAACGTAAAGTGAATAGGTATTTACTGAGCAAGCGTGCTCCACCTTACACTACATCGTCACTTCCCATCAGGTGTGATTGTAGTCAAACGTTTGCTAAGTCTGTATTAAAAGAAAAAAGAACGGCGATACCCACAAAGCAGGGAACTCGCGTGCGCGATCAAGTTTTCTCCTCTGTGCCGATATATATACCTTTGAATATTTATTACAACAAACTTATCAAAAGAAACAAATAGAATAATACAGAATTTATGGAGAAAATTAAATGTGCGTGTTAAATAACGTTGTTTTACAGTTTGGTAAACGTTGCGTCCAATCCAAACACGCTTTAAGCTTTCGTGTAATTTTTGCTCTTATCAAAGTACCATAACACACACATCAAATTATATCAGCCAACGAAATTGCATAATTTGCTACCATATGTTTTTATTTCGAGAGAACCACATAATATCTCCAGCGTAGGTACCTATGTACAATGTACAGCGTAATTGTCAGATGTAGATTTGTTGTTTGAAATAGTTTCACATTGGTCCCATGATAAGATGTGTGTGAAATGACGTTAATCATAATAAAAATATCGTTCGGTTTCCAAAAAAAAAATACTTGGTAACTGTAGCCAGATGTTGTCATATCATTCTATTAATTGAAGACATTCAATATCGTCAACGACCTACTTGATCTACACACACTAGATCAACTAACATTCTGTTTTTAAATCGGGTGACAAGAGCCAGCTTCTAATGGGGAAACATACTCAAAAGGGGCTTAAATATGTGTTATATAATAATAATAATCATCAACTTGAAAACCTCCTCCTATGCAAGGTCAGTTAAGTACAATCCAACATGAGTTTGTCAGTGACGAAACAAGCGTGTGGCGTGAAAGGGGATCTGGTATTCTTGTATTGTACAGCGCCTATTTACCTTTTGTGTCTTATGCGGGGAACCTTGAGACATCCTGAATGGAACTGACCTAAAAAGGAAATAATTGAACCTTGGTTATTATTTTCTCCGGGGGATAGGGCCACGTGCTACATTTCAATTGATTTGAGATCCCCTTCGAGATAAGGGAATTTGTTAAGACTTCTATGATTATTTGCAGGAAAAGAGCTCGCTCATTTTTAACCGACTTCAAAAAAGGAGGAGGTTCTCAAATTGACTGTATTCTTTAAATTTTTTTCATACATATTTTTTTGTTTTCATATATTCCTCATAACTTTTATTTCGTTTGGTGAACCGATTAATATGATTATTTTTTTAATTGAAAGCTAATGCTATCTTTGTGGTCGTATTTACATTTTATCACGAGCTGATAAGTCGTTTTTGATTTATCCTCAACAATATGTTTTTAATTCATATAAACAGATCAATGGTCCCGAAGATAAAAAAAAATGATTTTTTTTAAGCTTTGCTTTGGTTTAAATTAAAAGTTTTCCTACAGTAGGTACATGTTTTTTTAATGCCCGATTGGCAAGTATTTAAATCCAATCTCATCTGATGGAAAGTGATAATGCGGCCGAAGATGTAGCATGCTTGCCTATATACAACCATATTTGTTCCTGATTCTAAAGGGAGATTATGTGATTTATATTCATTTGTTTCGATTAACATTTGTTTTTCTGATTTTTTTCTGGTATGGTAGTATCTATAATTCCCGTCAACTAACTGCTTGGGAGTACAGGTTTTGAATAATCCCCCTCAATCCACTGGTACCCACCAAAGCGGAGGATTGGGAATTATTCAGCAGTAGCCGGGTAGTAGGGAACATGAACCATGATGATGACGTTATTATAAAATCAAAAATGTTATTTGAATTTGAACAAAGTATAAGTTTGAGTATAAATTTGATTTGAATATGAACATTGAAGGATATAAATAGATATACATGTTGAATAACAACTAACCAAGGTAGGAAGTTATATATAATAACATGTTTTTAAATTTTCATCCTCATTCCTAATTTTGACAACGATAAATCGTTGTTTGTTGTTATGCGTAGGATTCAAATATTAATCAAAGTTGACCTTTCTTAAACACTGTGTCATCATCAACGTGGTATTTTGGTTAGACTGTTTTGTGTGACTTTAAACAAAATAAAATTTACTTTCACAATTGTATATAAACTACTTCATACGTAATTTGACCTGTTGGTTACGTCGTTTTACTGAATTGGTAAAATAGTGTCAATGTAATCACACTATCACTAGTAATTGTAAAGGCGAAAGTTTGTGAGTGTGTTTGTATGTTTGTTACTTTTTCACACACACACGATCAATAATGATGAAATTTGGTACGGAGGTAGCTGACACCCTGGATTAACACATGCTTTATTCTTAGAATTCCCGCGGGTCTGGGACTCAAGCGGGCAAAACCGCGAAGCGCAGCTAGTATGTAACTACAAATGAAATTCGATTAATTTCTTGATTAATCGAATTAATTTCTTGATAAATCACGAAATTTCGAATACTTCTTGACATATTATGAGACTGAAATTTGGCAGAAGGTTATCTCTACAGAGTAGAGTAGTTTACTGATGGAAAAGAAAGGTTTATATTTATAAAAATATTAAGCAAAAACTAAACAACCCATAATAAAGTTATAATTATTAGATCTTGTTTCGCATCACACACAATCACACCCGGAAGAACATATGTCGCCTTTCGCAAGCAAAACATGCTACTGCCAGGAATCGAACCCAGCAGCGGCACAGAAAGTAAAGACCTGCTCACTGCTTCAACTGAGCCGTCTCGCCAGGAATATACTTTTCTTATTAAGACTATGAACTTAAGATTCTTGACAATGACGCTTCAATGACAATAACTTATACGAGAAAAATATTCATATACTCTAGTGAGTGTGATTTTTTTATGTAAGTTTCAATGAGCAAACCAAGGACCCAGAAGATGTGCGATGATTCACACGGTTCGTAATCTTTATAATCAAAGTTGGTGCTGTGACCCAAATCGGCGCAACCGCCGAGTACTTTCATTGTGAACGCTAAACTACACCCACACAAACGCACCACACGCACACTTATTCAATTTACACTGTAACGACGCAACACTCACCAATACAGGCGATGAAACAAGCACACCTAAACAAAATGCTTATGTAGGACGTATGCTACCAACACAGATACAAGCGATAGAATGCGTGAAAGATATTTGCATAATAGATCTATTGAATACGAGGAATGCTGAGATCAATTTCGGGTACACTCCCTTACAGATAAACCGAAATTAGAAATGATATCGGAACTAGAAACGCACACATAGACAAAGTGAATGTTTGACAGGCGTCTGTATTAGTTTCGGAGCTAGGTGCACGTGTGTGAGTAACAGAACTGTATTGTACTTCGGCATTAGAGCGAGAAGAGATGCGTATATCATTTAAGATCTAGGACACCATTCCCGCCTTGTTCTAATTAAACATAGGAATGTAAAATGATTAATGAGATAGAACGATAGGATTTTGAAATCATATGTGACAAACGACACATATCTAACCGTAATTATCTATAATGTTTATAATGATGTGTTAATTAACCAGAAATCCTAGTCACTAGACATGCCATAAATTATAATAGTAATAATTTTATTTATTGACACTTAAATATTAAGACACAACCAACATTACAATTACTTATAATGTTACTTCTGGTGAGCCCTGAAACCCACACTAGGATGAGTCCTGTGTCGTGGGATTCAGTCTCTTTCAGTATTGTACATGCAAATGCTACAGTAAGATAAATTAGTAATTGATGAAATTAACATGAAATATTAACATTGATAAACAACTTATGTTATAATGTATCTATTGAAATAGAAGACAAACATGATTAACCTGCACATCTTTAGTTGTATCAACATTATGTGCGCTCGAGGCAATTTGAAAATCGAATTCACCACCAAAATAAGAACACAAGCATTTATACTGAATTTTATTTGATTTAAATTTAATAAAGACGTGAAGTATATTTAGGTTCAGTAGCTTGGCCGACAATACAATGTTTCCTTTACTTTTGACTTACCTACAAAGTGCCTACAAATAGTAAGTATGGGTAAGGTACTGTTGGATATATGTTTAACCCCCCGACGCAAAAATCTGGTTATCTGTATGTCTAGTATGTATGTAGTCTTTCTGTCTGTGGCATCGTAGATCCCAAACCGCAGGACCCATTTTTTTATTATTGAAACTTGACTTGATCGGGAGTGTTCTTAGCTATGTTTGTTGAAAATCGGTGCAGCAGATCAAGCGTTGGTTTATTTTTGAAATTTTGATTTTGCTGCTTGTAGGTACAATTAATAATTAAAACGCAAGCAAAATTAAAAAAACCTTCTTCACCGTTTTACCTTCGGTACCCTTGATCAGATAAAACGAATTAAATACGCATTGCGAAAAATTAAAAAACTACTGAACAGATCATGATCAAATTTAATTGGCATCACATGGAAAGCACCAGCTTTCAAATAAAAAAAATCAATCATCAAAATCGATTTACCTAGGAAAAAGTAATGAGGTGATGACACATAAAAAATTGCAGTCGAATTGAGAACCTCCTCCTTTTTTAAGGTTGATTTTAAATTGTATCAGTTTTACTTCGCTTTCGTAAATTGTTATACGAAAATTTTGAACATAGTAAAGGAAACATGCAATGTCCCATAACATTTATTTACGTTTGTAAATGATACGTCACCACATGATGATAGTTCATGGTCTGTAGCTAAACATAATAGTGAAAGTAAAAACCGTGTAATTGTGTAATGTTTGAGGTCTTACGACGAGAATCATCAAAATACGATTAAGCATATATGGAAATGAGCGTAACAAGGGAGACGTAGCGTTTAGTACATGGTTACAGTTAAGTCCACAACTGTCTTTAATGGTTTCATAACTGATAATGGTTTATGAAAATTAAAACTATCGTGAGTATTACACATAATTTATGTTGTACACGGCTTGAAACACGTAGAAAATGTCGACTTACTTTGTAGTCGACTAGTTTCGAAGTCACGCGCCGAGGCCCGAGCCGCTCGCCTCTGCGTATTGCGCGGACTCATCCTGATGAAGGACAACAAATTTGTCCGAAACTTGTCGACTACAAAGTAAGTCGACATTTTCTAATTGTTTCAAGCCGTATATAAATTTAATATAAAGTATTTAAATAAGGAAGATGTGTTCCTTAGAATTATTATTATTTCACCAATCTTTTAGGTGTTATTAATGAATAACTGCTTGTTAGATTAGTTAGATGCTCTGTCGCCTTCTAAGCAGCAAATATCGGGTTCGATTCCAGGTGGATACAAATGTTTTCTAAGGGAAATTAGTGTTGTAATCCTAGGTGTGATTGTGTGTGTGATTTGAATGTTTTAGGCACCCACGATACCAGTCGTCGAACTTGAGGCTGTTAGCGTGAAAGCGGATATTTATTTATTACCATACTTAAGTATAAGTGAAATCCTTTTTTTTTATTTTAGATAGGTAAGCATTTGGCCACTATCTCACTATTATAACTATGTATTTATTTCTAACTTCTACACTAGGTGAGCCTATGTTGTAGGAGGTAGTCTCTTTTGTTATAAATTTTGATATAGCATACATCTTCCTCTCTCACCTGCAGACCATTTGCATATATTTCTTAAAACTAAATTAAAACTACAAAAATATCTTTATCTACTTATATAGAAAAAAACCTAAGATGCTTACAAACCACCGAACTTACAGGCTACAATTCAAAATGAAAAAAAACATTTGTTTTACTAGAAAATATGCTTTCATTAAGGTTAGGTTAGGTCAGGTTATTTTTTACCACATAATATACACTATATTATTATAATACACAATTATAATATACTTTAAACTCTTGGTCCATGGGGACCAGGTGCACTTGAGATTTATAAAGATTTGGCTGGGAGACTGAAAGAGTCGACACGTGACCAAAATGCCGGTTTGTATTTTGCACAGCAATTAAGTCTCGCTGAGCAACGAGGTAACGCAGCCAGCATTTTGGGCACACTGCCGACCAATGACTTTTTGTATTAGGTTAGTAGTTTAGTTAAATCTGTATTTTCTTTATTTATAAACTATCCTTTAAACAATCTATATAGTGAAATAAAATCATGAAGTATAATCTACCAAACAAAAAAAACATCAAAATCGATTCATAATTGACGGAATTGTCGCGTAACATACATACAAAAAAAAAACATGCAATAGAATTGAGAACCTCCTTTTTTTAAGTCGGTTGAAGAATAAAGCTTTAGTTGTAATCATTTTAATAATATATATTATTATAGCTAAAATATAAATATCTTTGTAACGGGCTTCTAAATCTAAAGAAGTAATTATTACCTAAATGAAAGTACCTAATTGAAGGTTGCCTGGTAGAGATCGCTATTAGTGATAAGGCCGCCTGTTGAGATACTTTACGTATAAGCTTGTTTGTTACCTTTGTTTTATCTCATCTTATAAAGTATTATCTATCTATCTATCTATCTAATAAATAATATAATTTATAATCTAGACGTGACGCTTTTTGAGCGAGCGTGAAGCGTGAAAGAAGCGTCTCCGTTTCAGCTTGGGTAGAAAAAAAAATTTTCCGGTTGTTCTTCTATAAAGGTCGCATTTCACAACCGATTTACGTAAAATCTTATAATAAGCAGGTTCGATAAATGATTATATAGTTTTTTTTTGTCGATACAGTTTTTGAAAATTTTAGGGGGTGAAAACATAAAAAAAAACACATTTTAACCATTTCGAAATGTACGCGAGCTCTTGAGCTTACAGAGCCACTAGTTCTTACTATTTTTATCTACATCATCACTATTTAAAATTTTTAAATAGAGTTCTAGTCGTTACCCAAATATGTAGATGCAAAGGCAGTTCTTTTTTCGATTTATTGTCATCGTCGTCAGCCCTTTGCCATTTCTCTGTCCTTTGAAGAACAAATGAGCATAATATGACTTCTCACTCTCACACTTCTCAATCTATGCTTATAAATAGGATTTGGCTTGAATTATAATTACCACTTTAATTAAATTTTCATGTTTTCATGTGTCCAAAAAATGTGTGCCTTCAAACTATAAACGAGATGTTTGCTTCCAAACATTTCTTTAGCGTCCAATTCAGACTATAAAACTATCCCAAATTTTTATATCGGTATATGAGACCGGTTAATTAATGCCCTTTAGAAATAAAATCAATTTAGATTTACAAGTCTCATAGTTAATCAAAAATAGATCAACAGTAACAGTTCACTTAATTGTAAACAGTCTATCAATCCTCAATCTAAATGAAGCCATTTCAGTATCTCGAAATCTGCACCGGAAGCGAACCCAAAAGAAATTGATTACTTCCAGCAATCATTCAAATCAGTGTCATACAGTCATAATCTTCACAACGAGGTTGCATAACCTGCGCCGGCGCAGCTGTGACGTAACAAAAACCAGCGCGGCGAAAGTTACCACGGCAATTTCACTCTCCTCTCAATCTTTCTCTCGGTCTATTGTCTCTTTCGTGCGGCTTGTTGGGGTATAGCGCTGTCTCCTTTTACTATCAACTGGTTCTGCATCTTAACGCTTTAGTATGGGAGCTCATGGTAGATTGCAAAAGCTGTTTTTTAGGTTATCAATCATTATACAGAAGCCGTATTATGGGTATAAGAGAAAATAGGAAAAAATACGAATGGGATGCTTTAAGCGGCCTAGTTATCTAGAATGGTCTAGAATTGGTCCACGAGTGGTGTCTAAGTACTCCCAACGAGAGACGCCTTATCCGCCGCCGCCTGGGGTTGCGACCTATAACCCGAGGTTACTATATTGCTTTGAATCAGATACTTGGTTTCAGAATACTCCAAATCAATAACGTACTCCGATCAACTTGCTACCAATGAAAATAAGCTTACTACTGAATGTCTCTTGTCATTCCTTAATATGTGTAATACTTACGAATCTTCTTGTAATCGTACTTTCGTATTTCATGAAGGAGCACCGAGAGTTCCGAAACAATTCGAGAAAACAACCGTGAGTAACATCGTATAATCGTTAGTCATCTCTTATTAAGTCTCCTCCGCCAATATTTTACACATTTGACACTAAATCAGTTAATATTTTAATTTGATGTAGAGGCGTTCGTTTTTAGATTAGAAGACCTGTATTAAATATCACATTATGCATGTACCAAATTTGAAAGCAACACGTGTCTATATACTGAAAATCTGACTCGTAATTCAAAATACCATCGTCTCACAAACTACTTACACAACTTTCTGTGCTATTGCCGTCTCTCTCTAATCTTCTTCACGGTTCGCGTGGACCATTTTTTCGGTTTCGCACGCGTTTGACAAACTACAGCTTTAACTGTGGTAGTACGTAATCGATTATTTTCTTGCTTGTTGATCGAGCCCGAAGGAAAAATTGTACGTAATTTGGTATCATTGAAGATATCAATTTCAATAGTAATTACATAGCTTTCATGTTGTTGATTTTGTTATTAACGTACTTGTAGATTGATACCCTTGTTTGAGAAGCTAATTTGCTGTATTGAATAGCTATTACGTGGTTCGAAAGTGCGGTGAGGTTTTAATGATACAGAATTGGGTCGTTTACTGAGTGTGTTTTGCATATCAAAATTTAAAATTGGAACTTATTGCTGTACTTTCATTTTACTTTGGATCGTTTATTTTTCTAATAAATTATGTATACAAATAAAGACCAAGATATTGTCAAGACTCATCAAGAATGAATGTTAACCAATACACATTATGAGAAATCAAAATTTAGCCTAAATTCGTGATAAGCCTATCTCATTTGTTGGAAAGTAATGATGTCGTCAAGGCTGATAATCAAGCTCAGAAAATGAACTAAGGTTCAAGAATAGATATTAAACACTATCAAGCCAGATTTTTCTACTAAAGGGTGGTGAACCGCGGCTTTGCTAACAGAGGTAGATAGCATCTTGACACCTATACCAGCGTCTAAAAAAAGAATAATAAATACAATTTGGTAAAAAACACCCTAGACTTAATAGGGTACGGGGTGTACTTAAAGCCAATGAGAAATACCATCACCAACCTTATCAGATCAACTCGTTAGAAATAAAGTACTATATCCCAGACCCCTAATTACCTCTGTTTCGATCAGTTCATATTTGAAACTGACAGAACGAATAAATAAGGTTAATTTTTACATAATTCTAATAGAAATCTAGAGCAACAAAAAACAAGCTAGCTTCAAAAACCGTGGTGTTAAAATTAGAGGTGTTTCGTTTAACTAAGGAATTGAAGTCATATCTTACGCCTTTTCTCTTGCGCAAACCTTGAGTTTGATAGTAGACTTGTAAACGAAGCTACTTTTACAATGTTGGGAGTTGGGAGATACATAAATATTATCGTTTTGCATACTTGAAACCTTACAGTTCTCTAGTAAATCTTCATTCTCCCTAGTACTATAAAAGTTTTTTGAATATTCTTTTGGAATGTTAATCATATGACAATGTTCACAATTACTGTAGCTTGATAGCATCTTTGCAATTCATAACGTTTCAGCTTCTAATGAACAATTGAATGCACATTTTTCTATTGAGTATATGCATAGTAGAAATATATATTTCTATTATGGTTATATAGGTTCGCATTTAACCACTATCTACTAATTGTTGTGTTTGAAGATAGACCTAGAAGATGCATATTAAACCTTGACTTAAAAACTCCTGCATTGTAAGTACAAACATGTCAGGAAACAAAGATTCGAATCAGGCCAAGGGTTCCACTCTTTGGCGGCTTGTGAGATAAACGTAAATGCAAAACACTTAGAGCGTGAAGAAATATGAAACATGCTAGATGATAAAATGTGGCTGGAGTTATAAAACTGAGTAGACAAGAGTCTTGCAGTCTTTGCCAATAAGCCCCTTAATTTTTCTATAAATCGTATATATTACTTAAATTTTGTAAGTACTTGCTTAATCAATCCCAAGTAGCAGTATTGTGTGAAAAGTTGCCTCACCTGTGCATGAATGTCAAGATTTTTGGCTTTTTGATTTGATGAAGGTGTTATATTTATTTGCGACGTCAGAACTATCCCAAGAAGTTCAAGATGGTGTGTTAAACCACAAAAACAAAAATACGCAGGAGTCTGCGCGGAAATTGCGTTTTTTTTTTCGTAGTAAAGATACCAAGATCAGAAGAAATCATTCGTTTCGTATACCTCAGTAGAACTCAGCTGGCTTTATTTTACCTACACAGTTATAGCAATGAACTGACTGTGCTCACTTTTACCGCAAGATCAAATAGCTGAACTATTTAGCTCAGTATCTATCTGTACCTAATTTTAGTCAACATCTACATACAAGAGGCGTTTTACCGCGGCCTAGATAGCCCAGTCTCTCGCCTTATTTCCAAGTTTCGGCCCAACGCGAACCTACAAGGTCGTTAGAAAGTGAACTGGCGAAGTTGGCGAACATACCACCAGATATCCGTACAAACTGACGTCTAATCTGTGGTATCCAGCTAGGTATAGGACGTAGAAACTTGCTGTTAATCTAGGGTTGTTACCAGGTATTGGGCGTAGTAACTGGGTTGTGTTCTGTGGTGCTTCGGTAGAAACTGTTTGGTGAACTGCGATGCCGGAGCGACGCACTTTCGTCAAGCAAGGCTATGCGGTACTTTATGTCTATCTTGGTATCTGCATAATCCTGATCTGATTTTAAGGTTTCCGCTGGTTTGTTATTCAAACGGCTTTGTCTACATCTGTCATTGCAAGTGGCTGTTAAATACCTATCAATAAGACTTTATGTTGCAGTTTTGTGGTATTGATATCCTATAGTTAGATTCAGGTATCAGAGTCCTAGTTTTTTACAAGTGAAACCTGTCGCTCAGTCTTCTACTACAGCAGTAGGTACTTAGTATATGATTAGAATAACTCTCTTAATTATTTAATCGTTTATGAAGATGAGACCATAACAATACTAATTTAGAGGAAGGTATTGTCAATCATCTGGTTAGTAAGTGATTGCAATGCCTACATGTACACAGTGCCATCATTTCATTATTCTTTATCATCTCTCTTTATGAAAGTATATCTTATATATCATATGATTATAATCAATAATTCCCTAGCTACATTGCTATCAACCAGTTCAATGCAGTTTTGTCTGCTGCTTCGTGTTTTAACAGAGTTTCCAACTCTGTGGTCTCTTTGTGTTTCTCAAGAGGTATTTTATTTCCCTTCTTCATGGGAGAGTTTTATTTCCAACAGGTGTTTCTCTATCTGTCTATCCGATCTGAGGACGTGTTCTCTAGGAATAACAGTAACTATTTGAGTAGCAATAATGTAAATCTTAACAATAAAATATAAACGCTTTCACACTGCCCCACACCAAGTATAATTTCGAGTTTATCGGAAACATTCAAATGACACATACAATCACACCCAGATCCAGAAATATAAATTTCCCTCTGGTAGTAAACTTATATTCCCACCAGGAATCGAACCCGATACTCCTGCTTAGAAAGCAATCGCGCACTTAACTATACCAACGGGCAGTTCATTTTAAAATAAATTGATAAATAGAGAATAAAACTTCAGAGTTTTTTTCTTTTTCCTTTCAAGATAAGAAAACGTTAGACTAGTATCTCACCTGATGGTAAGCGACGATGTAGTCGATGATGGAACACGTTTACCTAGAAGATGCCTATTCACTCGCGACTTAAAGACTCCCATATTGTATTTATAAGGAAACAGAGACTCGGGTACGGAATAAAGTTTTTTTGCGGTTCGTATAATAATTAATAATAGAATATCTCAAACAAAGAAGATGCGGGCCTTCTTTAGTCTTTAATTAATCTTATAATAATGCAATTCGAACATTTAAATTTTCTCTAAACCTCGACTCATTCATCGAACTCAAGGTTTAGGGAAAGTTTTGATCGAAAGCAACAAGGTAATCCTTGTCCATTTCAAATTCAAATTCGCAGAAAAGGATGATGACGATGACGATATATGCATTTATACATAAATGTCAGTCATATAATATGAGATTTTTTCCCGTTTTGGCAAATACGAATGAGGTCATCAGTTAAAAATGTATGAGAAGTTTAATGAAATATTTTTAATTCACGTCTATTTTTTACTCATCTTATTCATCACTGATATAGCACCTGATGAGGAATGAGCAATTTTCCAACTTTTCTAGATTTTTTATCTTTTATCTCCTGCCAGTTTCTTTACTTATTATAATGAAATACAAGCTGCGACCCACGGTTTTACCCGCGTAAGTCCCGAAACCGCGTCAATTCCGGTATAAAAAGTCTAAGTGTTAAACCAGGGTGTCGGCTACCTCTATACATTATTTCATCAAAATTGTTACAGCCGTTTGAGCGTGAAGATGAAATAAACATACAAACACACTTACAAACTTTCACATTTACATTAGTGTGATATTGTGATTTTAATATAAGCTTCATCCTATCACTTCTACGAACAAATTAGTGTTACTTCCTATCAAGGGATGATAAGACGAATTATTTAGTATCATAACTATTGGTAGCATCGTCGACCACATCGTCGCTTACCATCGGGTGAGGTGGTGGTCTAACTTAAATAAAAAAA
This sequence comes from Lomographa bimaculata, assembly GCA_948107665.1. Lineage (NCBI taxonomy): Eukaryota > Metazoa > Arthropoda > Insecta > Lepidoptera > Geometridae > Lomographa > Lomographa bimaculata. The sequence goes on along the minus strand of OX403586.1, from coordinate 4,432,223 downwards.
CCGTATTATTCCTATTTATATGATTTTTAAAAACACCAATTATTCTTTAAAAGCGCGGATAAGGCTCCATTTTCCAATAATAAACGCAAGCAATGCTTAAAAAACCGAGTTCACTGCTTATATTTTGGTTTTGGCTGGATCGATTTCGATAAAATTTATATGGGACCATCTCTAAAATATAATCTACCAAACAAAAAAATCAAAATCGATTCATAGCTGGCGGATATATCGCGTAACATACATACAAAAATAAACAGTCGAAATGAGAACCTCCTTTTTTGTAGTAGGTTGAAAAATATTAATGAGACAGATTACATGTAAATCTATGAACAGTGCTATTGTTTTCAGTAAAGCTAACCAGTTTATATAAACGTTTTTTATTTAGAAAGGTACATTAAATATGTTCCTAATTCATAATAATAATCATGATATAATTGAGTACCTCCTCCTTTTTTGGGAAGTCGGTAAAAATATAATTCATCGCAGGTAGAGCTTAAAAAAACCAATTTCACCGCTTATATATTATTTTTTGTAGATTTTCTCAAAAAGCGCTAAATCAATTTCGATAAAATGTACTCGTATATGGGACCACCTCTGAAGTATCATTTACCAAACAAAAAATAATCATCAAATTCGATTCATAATTGGCGAAATAATCGCGTAAGATACATACATACAAAAAACATACAGTCGAATTGAGAACCTCCTACTTTTTTGAAATCGGTAAAAATAGCGGAACTCTAATTTAAGTTTCCTGAGTACTTCAAGGTAAGACTTAACAGATAAAGGATATAATGTTATTCTATGCAGGTAGGCATACATTTGCGATGGTCAATTAAATTGACTTTAGTCAATGTACTTGAGCAAATAAATTACATATAAAAATAAATTCCTTTTAAAAAAATGAAATAAACTGCCCGTCGGTTTAATTGGGTGCAAAGTCACCTTCTAACGCTTCCACACTCACAGCTCCACACTAAGTCCGATGACTTGTGTCGTGGATGCCGGAAACATTCACTTCACACTCACAATGACAACCAGAACCAGAAACACATTTTCTTCTTGGGGAGAAAACTTGTGTTCCCGCCGGGAATCGAACCCGATGCCCCTGCTTAGAAGTCGAACGTCACCCAAATAAGCTAATGGGCAGTTCAGTATCAATGTTGTCTGTTTTATCATACTCTTACATTTTAATATGAATTCACCTTTGCAAGACACTTAATGACTCACGTTTGGGTCACAGTGACCTTTCCTTTTTATTTTAGGACTTTGCAATCTTCGCCGGAAGTTCCTAATCAGGATTCCTGACCGCCCTTTTTAGCAATTTCGTTTAATAGGTGTTTTGTTGTTTTTTGAGGTCCGAACTTTTTAGTGCCATCGCCGCTTTATTATTTGTATGGTAAAATTTTCAACCGACTTCAAAAAAGGAGGTTCTCAATTCGAGTGTTTGTTTTTTTTTGTATGCGTGTTACGCGATATCTCTGCCAATTATGAATCGATTTTAATGTTTTTTTTTGTTTGGTAGATTATACTTCAGAGGTGGTCTCATAAAAAAATATATCGAAATCGGTCAAGCCAAAACTAAAAACATAAGCGATGAAGACTATCTTCTTATCTTCTTTCTTCTTATACTCGTATATAAAAATGAATTGCTGTTCGTTAGTCTCGCTAAAACTCGAGAATGGCTGGACCAATTTGGCAAATTTTGATCTTGAAATATTTGTGGAAGTTCAGGGAAGGTTTAAAAGGTGAGAAAATATAAAGAAATTGCAATAAAATTAGTAAAAAGTAGTATTTTATTTTCCCATACAAACTGTTCGTACCTGTCAATCAGGAGATGTTTCTGAATATTTGACCACAGACAATTGGCGGTATGAAGTTCGCCGGGTCAACTAGTATATAAGTCGTTTTTTTAATCTTTGCTTGCGTTTCAATTATTTTTACGTGTTGGAAAGTATCAATCAAAGATTTTTAAATGTATACTAGTGATTCGCCCCGGCTTCGCCCGTGTGCAGCCCGGTAGCTGCAACCCCTGCAGGGGTTGCAGCTACCGGTCTGATTTGTGAATATAAACCATCCAGGGAGCCACCCAAACGCATATAAAAAAATTCATTCAAATCGGTCCAGCCGCTTAGGAGTGACATACACACGTACGGTAGAATTATATTTTTTTTTAATTATTTTTTTTACGCATCCACACTCACAGCCCCACACTAAGTTCAAAGACTTGTATCGTGGGTGCCGGAAACATAAAGAAGATACGTAGTGCGCCATTCAAACATCTTTGCATTAAGGTCTCTTCTTATTAAGGTGCAAGGTAATTTTAAGTGCAAGAAAAGCATGTAGAGCCTTGATATTACAAAACATGTTTACGCTTAACTTGATACATACCTACGTTCTAAGACAATAAATTATATGTTTAACACCGAAATGTGTATAAGTGATCAATATTAATCTGATTATTGATTACTTGACCTTATCTAAACAAGGATTACCACAATCTATGTAAAGGAAGCAATCAAAAGAAGCAAGCTATTGACAACAGTAACTATGTCCCTTAGTGGGAAGCAACAATGCATTGCATGAAGTGCTTTAACCTAAGGGATGAGAAAAGTGTTTCATATATGCGACCCAAAGTATTTTTTTCGATTCAACTTTTTCGATTCAATTTAAATTTTTTGAGAGGTGACAAGAGAGCTATAAACACTCTATATTTGTAAAAAATCGGTGCAGGTTTTTGAGTTAAGCTAGCGGGAATATTTTCAATATTATGATCTTGATAAATACGTTGAAATCAATAATTATTATTTAATATAATATTTGTTTGACTAATCATCATTTCACTTAATTACAATAAATATATTCTGATAAATATCTTTATATACCTAACATCTCAAACTAAATGAACAAAATGCAATTAACTAGTGTTCTCAAATTAAATTATCCATTGAATAGCATAATTCAAAGATAAAAGGGACGTTGCCAAACTACCTACACGTGTATACTTGCCCAAAAACATCAGCACTGTGTGCAACCCTATCAAAATAAATTGGTCAATTTAAGTTTCAATTTACTGTAATTGAAAATATTTTCTTATTGCGATATGGTAGTAAAGCAGGTATGTAATCGTGAGCATATATTTACAATGCACGATGGCCTAGATGCAGCTCATCAGTTCAAAGTTCGCTATACAGCCTTCAGAGGGTATCCAATCAACTATCTAATGAACGAAGTAAAATAAATTACGTTCAATGCTATTTGAGATATGTGCATCTTAGGTACCGATTATAATGCTTGCTGTTTTGCTTTTGGCATTTTCAGGGTTTTTAAGGCAACTCAAAGTCCTACAAGTGTGTGTTTGGGTCGATGTAGTCCCATCTGAACAGATTGTCTTTTGATCTGCCACCCTGGGTACGCAGTCTGTTCTTTTAGGAAGTTTGTGTCCCGGAGGTAGTTTTTCTGCCGGTGGTACAAAGGTCGGAAGGGCGAATTTATCGGCACACAAAGTTTCTCTTACTTTGGGAGCGCCATCGTCACAGAAATTCTCAGAGCCAAGAAAACAATTTCGGCTATTTAGCCTTTTGTTGACTGGGCTCTGGTCATGTAGCGGGTGACTGAAATCAGTTTCTTGTTTCCATTTTTCTACAGCACTGGTTATTTCTCTTTAGACAGCTGGGGAGCAATGCCTGCTCTCAGTGACAGATTTAGGGGAGCGGGGCCTAAAGGGCTCGAACTCCTTCAAAATCATCTAAGTTCTTCCATGACAAATCTTGTCTCGTGATAATAATTACTGCAGCGGCAGCAAAATGTACCCTCAACTGGGTCAGGCACCTCCCAAACGATAATCCTGAATCCACCATTGCCTGCACTGGTTCTACTGTTCTAGTAGGCTAGTCAAATTAGCGAAACGTTATATGGCGAAACAGTATTAATTCATAACCAGTAGATTTTTTGAAATGTGTATTATGGAAACTTTAAACCCTTTATTATGTTAGTAAAGAAATCCAACCAAACTATTACTGGAAAAATAAACGATTGTTACAGAAAAAAATTATCACACTAACACATCACATTAATATTCTAAATGCAAAAGTTTGTATGTGTGTAAGTATGTTTGTTTTGTCTCCACGCTGGTACGGCTGAACGGATTTAGATGTTATTTGAACCGTAGGATTAGAATACTTAGGCTACTTTTAAATTTGATTGAAGCGGGCGCAGCCGCGGTGATCTGCTAGGTATAAGTATCATCTGGTCATCATCTCAGCCGCAAGAAGTCCACAAGATATAAGCTTTCCCCGAAGATGTCCAAAATGATTGATTGTAAGCGGCCTGCATCCAGCGTCTTACTGTGACTCTCAGTCCTAAGAATTAATGAATTATTTTTCATTTCTAAGAATAATGTGCCCAAAAACCGGAAAAAAAATGTGTAGGCAAACAATATAATACGTATTTATTATAGGTATTATAGCTTGGACGATTCAGTCCACCTTTTTGTATGCTGAAACTAAAACAACATGATGGAAAGCGATGATAAAATTACCTATTCACTATTGACTTGAAGACTCCCAGATTATTTGAACTGCTTGTTAGCATTATTTAGGTGAGTGTTCGCCTTCTAAGGGGTATCGGATTCGATTCTCAGCGGAAACACAAATTTTCTCACCAAAGAAAATTTGTGTTCATGGTTCTAGTTGTGATTGTGTGTCTGATGTAAATGTTTCCGGCACCCACGACACAAATCATCCAACTTATAGTAGGGCTACGAGTGTGAAAGCGTTTATTTATTATTATCATTATACCCTTTCGTCCACATAACGTGGCATATTTTTACCGTACGGGGAACAAAGGCTACTGTGCTTTTATATGAAAAATCTAATTAGTCGATGGTAACTTCCAACTTTACCTTACAAAATTCAAAGACGACCGTCTAACGCGAGAATAAACATTCAATAATTTAGGCTCATAGCCTCCGCGTTTATTCTTATCTACCAAACATCCTAACGGCTATAATTTACATAGATAAAATACAAAGAAAAATTGGACGTTCTTACTTACTGTTATTTCTTCTGTGGTTTGTGAATCGCTACTGACCTCTGGCTGTTAAGTTACTATTACCTAACCTATACCCCTAGGCGTAATTTCGCAAAACCATGGAGCCTCAAGTGTAGTATTTACCTTATTTAGTCAGTAACAAAGCTTCCTCTTAGAATAATTTGGTTTAAACGAATCTTCTAAAATATCCATTAAAATTTCACGCAACAATGAATAACAAAGAAATAAAATGTGTTTAATGTGATATATATATATATATATATATATGTATATTTATATAAACAAAAACAAACGCATTCACACTCACAGCCCCACACTAAGCTCAAAGACTTGTATCGTGGGTGACGGAAACATTCACATTACACACACATTACACCCAGAACCAGAAGCACAAATATCTCTTGGGAAGGAATTTGTGCTCCTGCCGGGAATCGAACCCAGGACCCACGGCTTAGAGGGCGGAGACCTGTCCACTGCGCTAGCTGGGTCGTCTAATTATTTTCTAATTAAATTCTGTCGTATAATTACATTATGATATATATTGATACTAGCGGACCCGTTAATGAAATAAATTAACTAAAGAACATTATCTATAGGATCGAGTAAATCTAAACCATTCTTGAATCTACCTGAATTCATACAAATAAATTCATCAAAATCGGTCGGGCCGTTTAGTAGGACTTCAGTCACATACAGAAAATGTGTATATATATATAATATATATACATATAAAGATTGGTGTTTATCAGATTAGAATATTTATGAAGTCTATAATATTTATACATTGTAATATGTATTTTAACATAGCATTATCTTGTATTATTATTATATTTCTATGTACATAACAACCTCGCTCTTTGTTCGAATAATGTGTACAGTAAACATATAAAAGATGGCAGCCAATATATGATACGCACCTTGTTATTTTATACTAAATACCTTTCTTATGCATAATGATTATAACAAATAATTACGTTGTTTGATCATAAAATGACCAGCGAAGGAGTACTACTCGCGTCTTTGATCCCGAACAGTATAAAAAGTGAATAGGTATCTTCTAGGTAGATCTACCTCTTCGGCCGCATCATTACTTTCCATCAGGTGCGATAGCGGCCAAATACTAACATACCAGACATTAAAAAAATTAGGCTATATTGATATTCTCCGGAATCTCAAATGCATAAATTATTTAGAAATGCAAAGTTATTACAGGCTTTTTACATAGGTAAGTACTACGAATAATAATCATTCATAGAGAAGGTGCTATTTAAAGGACTCTATTATATAACCTAAAAACATAATATATGTACTCATTTTGAAGATACCTATGAGAATATTCCAGCGTCCACCACTAGATGTCACTAAACTTTTTTAAATCTTGTTAAACACGTTATTTTTTTTTCTTACGGTCTACATGCTGCTAGTATACACTCTGGGTGTATCATTGAATATGTGTACAGTATTTTGTACAAACCTCACCGACTGTCCTAACATCACCATAGTTTTGCAAGCGGCCACAATAACCGCTTGCCACCAACATAAGTTGTGAAATTTTGTCACATTGTTACTATTTTAGCGTTTCTGTATGATTATGTTGTATATGGTATATGACGAAGTTTTATGAGCCGTGTGACCGTGTATTCAATGAAAGCTTTCCTCGTCGTACATTCTGCAACATAAAAAGCATTTGAATGCTTTTTCTCTTGAAGTTTAAAATTTACGAAAAAGCGACACCGCTATATGGTAGACATTCCATAAATGCGCACGAAGCGTTTTGCTTCCAAATACATTGTGCGAACTGCAAAAGAATGGAACTCCTTGCCTGAATCGGTGTTTCCTGATGAGTACAATATGGGAGTCTTCAATTAGCTAGTGAATGGGTATCTTCTAGGCAAGCTTGCTTCATCGTCGACCACGTCGTCGCTTACCATCAGGTGAGATGGTGGTCAAAAGTTATCGTATCTTGAATTAAAAAAAACACATTCACTTTTGCTGTAAAAATTTTAATGTGTTTTTTTAATGCGAGATGTTCGCAGAGGCGTATAATGGGTACAAAATGCGTAACGACGCATACAACTGTTACTCTGGTTATATGACTGGAAGAGATCGCTTTCAGCGATGAGTCCGCCCATTGCACTTAGATATAAATAATATGATTGTTTTTATGTAATTTTATTTGGTGCAATAAAGTGTTTTGTATTGTATTGTATTGCATGAAACTTTCACTGAAGCCTGAAGGTGAAAAGGTGAAAACCCTAACTAATGTTAACAATAACCGGGTACAACGATCTAAAACAAGGCCAATTTATTTAAATAAACCAGTAGTTTTTACAATGGAACAAAACATTACCTAAATAGAATGTTTTTCCTTATTTCACGCTACTGCCCAATCAATTAAAAAACCATTTGGTTCACAACTAAAATAGATTAACGAGTTGTCTCACTTTCGACACTTAATTTGTGTCTTAAGACTCGGCATTACGAGATACTTGATACTTTTTTATGTTATTAAGAGACGCGACAAGCAAGTCGCTCGCCTGATGCCAGTTCAGTGCCACCCATCGCATATAATAAGGTCTTTTATTAAGGTACAATATATAAAAATAAAAATCAATATATATCTACGAGGCAATTGCCCATATTTCCTAAAAATATACAGCAAAGACCTAAGTTACCTACAAGACATCGAGCTTGTAGGTAACTCAAGTGCTCAAGCCCACTACTAGTGGGTAGCGTTCCCATCATGCTGGCGGCATTGCCTCTGAATTGCAATGCTGATACGTTGAACCCAACTAAGAAATAAGTGCCAGCATTTTGATCACGCGTCGCCTCAACCAGGCGCTCTTATAATAAATAGGCCAATACGTCATATTAATGAAAAAGTGTAAAATAAAAAAAAAACTTCACTTTCACGCTGCCGGATTTTTTTGCATATTAACTTGTTAATTCTATTATCGAGTCAAAAAAACGTATTCATGATTTGGGTTTCATCTATTACGTTTATACTTGAGTATACAGATAGATTAAACATAATAATATATAGGCTTTAAAAGATTTCTAATCTGATTTTGACCTATATAAATTCAAAAATATCTGAGTGACACGGTATACTCCCAACGGCCACCACTAAAACAGGCACCGGTGGTGGCCGTTAGATCAGTGCATTATTTTTTGTCCCAACGGCCATCAGTGGCGGACGTCGGAACATTCCAAATAATATTTGTCTCAACGGCCACCACTGAACTGCCACCACTGGGGGTTGTTAGGATTAATATTATTTATTATACTAAAATGGACAAGCGTGACGCTTACCATCTAAAATACATAAAAAAGAAAAAAAAATACTCAAGTTGCTGTACCATAAAGTAAGAAGATATGAGTAGGATTTATAATAGTCACTTTCGGCATTCCGTCCCTTAAACGAGAGCGTTACGACACGCGAGAGACTACTTGTAATTAGTTTAGTAGAGACTGTTAAGATAACAAAATGGATTTTAATTTTGTAGCTGCTTCTAACTAAGAACTACATACGTCTCTAATAAACAAGTTATATAAGTTAATAAAATTTGTCATAGGCGTTCTAGTCATCCGCGAAAAAACTAACTTTTTAACTATATAAACAAACGTATGACCACTGTCTCGCCTGATGGTAAGTGACGATGTGGTTGAAAATAGAGCACGCTTGCTTCGTCTGCACCAAGTGCCAGTGAGATCGGTTTGTGTTAGTATTACATCGCTATAATCTCCAAAGAATAGATAATTGAAACGCAAGCAAAGCTTAAAAAAACCAACTTCATTTTTGGCTTGACCGATTTTGATACAATTTATATGGGACCACCTCTGAAGTATACTCTACCAAACAAATAAAAACATCAAAATCGATTCATAGTGGTGGAGATATCGCGTAATAAACATACAAATAATAAAAAAAACATACAGTCGAATTGAGAACCTCCTTTTTTGAAGTCAGATGAAAATTATACAGGAAGTCACCAATCGTTTACCTATATAGAGAGCTCTTCCTTGTCACATGAAATAGAACTTAAATTAGAGCCAGCTAATTAGAGTCCCTTATATAATTACGGTAAGAAACATACACTTAAGTTCGATATATCACTTTTTACGTTTTCCCTAAATATTAGTACAAATAGAGGTAAGAAATTTAAAAAAAGCAGCATTTTATAAAAATCTTATGAAAGGCCTCAAATTTATGAAATGATCGTCGCCCATAATAACATTATTTTGAGGGCCAATGAATTTAGTAGATTAGCTATCTATGTCATTAGCAACTAATGGATTGTTACGACATACCTACGATTTACTATTTATTTGACCTACACAATGTTCAAATAAATAAAGATTGTAATAAAAAGAATATTAGTATAAAATTATTGTAATTTTCTCAGCAAACTTACCTCCTTCGAATTCACATCACTTACTATCTAGGTAAAATAGCCTTCAAACGCTAGTCTGTAAGAATTATTAAGAAACAGTCAGGCTAATAATACTTGACGCCTCGTAACTGATGAAACTAAAAGAAAGGACAGCTCCTTCCAATGTATGGTTGCCTGGTACTATTTTCTTTAAGTCAAATAATTAATAACATCGTCGACCGCATCTTCACTTTCGATCAGGTGAGATAGTGGTCAAACGTTTACTATCACGATTAAAAAATTAAAAACAAATTATATAATTGTCAGCCAATTTGAAATCGAAAGCTAAAAGGACCTTTTAGGTTCATCTGAGTTTTTTTATGCTTGATATGCAAGTATTTGACCACTATCTCACCTGGTGAAAAATGAAGATGCGGCCGAAGATGTAATATGCTTGCCTAGAAGATACCTATTCACTCATGATTTCTTTTATAGTCAAAGTGGAAGGACCTTTCGCCTCCTTTTAATTTATGATTGCCTGGTACTTTTTTCTTTAAACCTTATCAAAGCGATTAATAATCAACAAAATAACAAAATAATCGGCCTATTGAATACATTACAATAATATTTAATGATTATAATACTATTCGTTTGAGTCTGACTGTACTAAAATGCGCATTTTAAATATATATAAAAAACCTTGGCAGTTCAAAGACTAAGAGTCTGGATTAAATTAATAATAAACGTGTATATCCGGGACAAAATTGTTTTTTTTTTATATGAGGGACGATAATGTGGACTAAACCGATTAATCTCATCCATATTCTTCTCCCAACGATTCGTTTCTATACAAAAATACATTTATGAATCAAACAATCTATGTTGTAAAAGATTTGACATGAGTTTTTACGACAAGCCCGCATTTTGGGTCAAACATTGTTCACAGCAACATCGAACAATAACTCGACAAATCATAATCAAAATAACGAAACGACTAACAATACGAGGAACTAAATATCCCATCTCCCAAAACATCCGAAGCATTCTCAGATCAGTGACATAGATGACCCTGAGAGACCAGGAATACGGAAGCAATTCTAAAAATTCTCTGCGCACTCGCAGGCAATTTTCGGTGAGCGACGTGTTGATCTGCCTTCCTTGTAAGGCCCTCGACATACTCAGTTTTTTTCTTTTTTTGTTGCCACGAATTAGCTTTGAAATGTACTGTCAGAACTGACAACATGAGGTCTAGACTTGAAAAGTGACCTCTATCTTACATTGAGAGTTCAGTTTTTTGATTGATGTTTTTGGCATAACTCATTAGTGTATTATAATTATTACATCAATGAAATCATCATGTTTTTATTAGTACGCCAGTATTGTATCTACGTATATAGGGTGGTCAATTAAAAAAGATATACAGGTACAAGTACTGTATCCTATGTGGGTATAGGAAATGGTTCTTTGGCTTTTTTATGTAACGTGTTCACGACGAATTTAATTTTATGACGACAATGACGAAAAGAGCAAATCGTTCGCCTGATGGTGAGCGTCACGCTTTTTTATTACAGTTCATTGCCACCAGAGTTTTGAACATAGGTTAAAATCCTGCTCGGCAAAGCAGTGCGTTTGTCACCCTGAGATATTAGAAGTTAAATCTCTTGAAGCCCTGTAATTTTACTGTTAACATATATAGCCATAGAATTACTACACATATAACGTTATCATCTTTTTTAATAGGAATTTTAATGAATAATAATGCTTGAAAATTATATACTTTTTACAGAGCATATTTATATTCATTTGTACTTCTTACGAGACGCTGTCTTCAACTTTGAAGTAGGATTTTTTGGATTTTGGATTTTGGATATGACATTGAGCTGACATCACATGAAGCTTTATTTGCTATGCTACATATAATGAGTGCAATCTTCATATATCTTCTTTAATCTTCTTCTTCGTACTCATGTACTACACACGATACATTAAACAGCTGAATGAGTAAGTATACTAAAGCAATGTTTAAGTTTATTTAGATTCTTACAAAATATTATCACTAAAAATGCTCCCAGTGTGCCACGACAGAAAATCTCCAGCACCGCCTATTCTTGGTGCGCACACGCAGCGCCTGTCGACCACTTGAATGACAAATTTCATTGGGCCTTGAATAAATATTTTCCTCGTGCGTGATCGAAATACAAGAAAATCTTTTTTTCTTTATCGATTTGAAAAGCTAGTTTCATTCAGTTGAAATAAGTGTTATATCATGAATTTTTCTTCATATTATGATAATTGGCTGAATTTGCTTATTTAATGCGTGAGTGAGTTTCAGAGAATTCATCATCGAGATTTGAACCGTTATGCAGCTCAAATTAATGAATTCATACTCACAGCCCCAGAAATGTATTGTGGATGCCGGGTAAATTCACATCACATACAATCGCATCACAGAACCAGAAACACATTTTTTACCTTGCGGAGAAAAGATGTATTTCGACCGAGAATTGAACCCGACATCCGCTGTTTAGAAGATAGACGCGTAACCAAGAACCCCAGCGGGCAGTTCGATGAATCTGAATCAGTAGGAAAGTAACAGGATTAAATAAATATTTTATATAAAAAGTCAAGATCTTTGTTTTTATGCTCGATAGGCAAGCATTTGACCACTATCTCTGGAAGGCGATGATGCGGCCGAAAATGTATTAGGATGCTTGCCGAGAACATATTCACTCTTGACTTGAAGACTCTCAGATTTTTGTGGGGTGCAAAGACACGGACAATGAGTTCCACTTCTTCGCAGCACGATGTCAGCAGGTCTGATTGACCTTTTACCAATTCGATCTCATATTGTGCTATTTACTTCGACTTTATGCAACAAATCTAATACCTTTAAACGAGCAATTCTTGTATTATATATATATAAATCTGAATCTCAGAAACAGCTCCATCAATTTTCGTGAAATTTAGTACGCTGGGGGTTTCGGGGGCGATAAATCGATCTAGCTAGGTTTCATTCTTAGAAAACGTCGTTTTAACCGAGCAAAATTCGGTCAACCAGGTACTTTCATACCTTTAAACGAGCAATTATTGTATATATATATATAATCTGAATCTCGGAAACGGCTCCAACGATTTTCATTAAATTTAGTATGCAGGGGGTTTCGAGGGCGATAAATTGATTTAGCTAGGTTTAATTCTTAGAAAACGTCATTTACCAAAAAAAATACCGAGCGAACTTCGGTCATACAGGTACTATTATATTATGTACCATATATACATATATATATATAATATGTATCTAGACCCAAGCATAGGTACTCCTATACATAACAAGTAAGTACTTAAAATATAAATATGTTTTCAAGAATCGATCGAGAAGAACAATAGAGCGTAATAAAATATATACTAAATCACAGGACAAATGCGAATCACGTACTTCTGGATTTAAAAGGCCTTCAAATAACGTCTTTACAAATCGTTAAACGGCCCATGAAGGTGAATGCTTAGTTGTAAAGTACCAACTGATAGTGGAACCTGTGGGTTGATAGTAGAACTACTTCCAGATGTCTGGGCTAGCAAGTAAAATAATAACTAGTCGTTCGCTCTGAACTGAGATCTAGCCTACATTTTGCCTAATCGAGTAAACTTTTAAGGTAATTGCTTATAACTTTTTTCTTATTGATAATTGTTTGATTTTTGTATTTGTTGTTCAAGTACAGGATATGACAGATTAATTACATGGGTATCAGCTTTAAATATTATGTAACTATTTTTGAGGTAGGACACAATAGCAGTCTTACTTATAAACCCCTCTTAGTTTTTAATCAATTGCTTAGCTACAGTTTAACAAAAATTTCACTCATAAACGCGATTTAGCGTTAAGTAATGCTTTAATAGTTGTCAAAATTAAACACCGCCATTGCCTTGTTTAAAACTTACTAAACTATTGACTTTGGTGGCGGACCAAAATTGTTATTTTCTACCGACTTCAAAGGAGGAGGTACTCAATTCGACTGTAATTGTAAATGTAAATGTTAATGTATTTTATATATTTATTACCTCATAACTTCTTTCCACGTGACCCTTGAAATTTTTCTTTTGTTGAAAGCTATTGCTTTCCCATTGGTCCCATTGAAATTGATCACCATCTTATTAGTAGTTTTTGAGTTATCGTCAATAATGCGTGTTTGATACATTTAATCTGATCAAGGTTTCGAAGATAAAGCGGTGATACAGTGCCAATACAGTGTTTTTATAATACAAGGTTTTGTAATCTATTTCCCAAACTCTTTCCAAAGATGGGGTGGGTATCTTTGAAAAGATAGACCGCACGAATAGAAATTTATCGACGTGTAACAATAAATGTTTCAATAGTGCTCCTTCCTTATAGTCTGTACATATAATAATACATTGCCTGTACTTAAATATATTATTGACATCCAAAAATAGACAAATGATTAAAGTTTATTCACATATTATTGAAATTACCAACAAATAATTGTGTTGTGTAAATAACAGTTGCAGTGTGAATTGCGACCGGTTGTAGATAGGATCGCGATTGGATACAACTAGGGATTTAAAAATGTATCGATATTAGTTAGAAGACGTAATTATATTACTTTATGAAATCACTTGGCAGTTTTTCCTTATTGTATCAATGGTTTAAGTCTAGGTCTAAACCTATGTTAATATATAGCGTCTAACCTCGATCATATCATCACTTACAAAAGGTGAGATAGTGGTCAAACGACGAATGAATTTGGAATGGGACGTTTATTAATTTAGTAGACGTTCTACTACCTAAATAAAAACAACAAAAAAAACGCATTCACACTCACAGCCCCACACTAAGTTCAAAGACTTATATAATACATTACACCCAGAACCAGAAGCACAAATATCCCTTGGGAAGGAATTTGTGCTCCTGCCAGGACCCAGGACCCATGGCGCAGAGGGCGAACACCTGTCCACTACGCCAACTGGGTTGTCAATCTGATTTGAATAATCTGATTTGTAACAAAAAAAAAACTAGAATTTTCCTTTTCTTTTATGAACACACGGCCCCACACTAAGTTTGATGACATTAGAACTAGATACACAAATTTTCTTGAAGAGAAAACTTGTCTTAAATCCGATACCCGCTGTCTAAAAAGCAGACTCGCAAATAACTAGGCCAGCGGGCATTTCAACACACATTTATTTTTGATGCCTTTTTACTAACGTAAAATAAAACTTTTTGTTTTTAATTTTTCGTGACTTTATGTAGACTTACACTTGCTCAAATATAATACATTTTCAAATCATTTTTTTCGCTTAGTACTTATTTTTGTGACAAGATCGTGATATCTCAAGGTCACTTATTACGTTTTTATTTGAGATACTTAACAATAATGCAGCAAATTACACATGATAAGCCTAAAACGTATAAAATAAAAGTCCTAACAGCATTGCTCTTTTTCAACTGATAGATTTCACCATCACGTATAATCCTAATACCAAAACGCATATATTTCAAAATTAAACACACCTTCAAGTATCCTTTTCAAAGTGTTTGTTCGTGAGTACATGGTACTGACGAAAACTACAAAAAATATTTTTTTTAAATTACAAACACGCAAAATTGTTTAATTGTTTACAGCCTATCTGACCTGAAGTTGTATTCTCGTATGTTTTATCATACAAAAAAGGGTATGTCGCAAAGACACGATAGAAATGAAACTTTTGTTTTTTAGGGAAACATTTTTATTATTTTATTTATTTACTTTTTGTCACACAAAAAGGTTGCTGATCAGAATTTTAAAGCCTGTCCATAAAAATTTTCACATCAAGAGCCTTGTTTCTTGCCCTAGCTAGATTTTACCATCATTAACGATAAAAAATATCGATGCCAATAACCGGCAACAACCATCCTTAGATGCAGTTGAATGGGCAATTAGCGGTGCATACGCATGCTCCTTGCAAAGCGTAAACACTGCTATCTGAGAATATAAATACATGTTATAGAGATCTAGCTAAAACATATTTTGCATCAGAATGTTTACGAGAAATGTTCGAGCGAATTAATTTGTGTCTTTTCTATAAATACGTGCCCAGTTTTTGTTCACAAGCGCGCTGTCATATTTTTATTCGGATGGTTTTAGTCCTATTTTTATTCAATAAAATGTTTTAGTATTTAAGCAGCAGAAATCATATTCGCACAATGGTACGTTTATCATCAAAGTTATATATTTCTTTAGACTTTTTTTCGATTTTAATTCGTTAGATTCAACTTGACCACAGCATATATATATTTATGAACACTCGAAAAATCACAGGTTTAGCAAAATTATACAAAATCAACAACACCATTTTTTCACTTTCGCGGCAGAACCATTCTTGTCTATTTTTATTTTGTCATTACTTTTTGGAGTACTACGGACGCCATTTTCTATTATTTTATGAAATGACATTCGTTGTATTGAGATGAATTCAACGATACTCTACACGTTACAAACGTTATATTAGTTTAGACGCAGTTTTGGAACAAACGAACATACATATCTTACATACTCGTACATACAAAGTACATAAATACGTAATAATGTGATGACTGCGTCTACTGACAATGTGTTACCTACTAAAGATTTTCATGATTGTTATGCGTTAAAATGTTGTTAGGTAATTTTGTTGAACATCCTCTCGGCGGTTCTCCTTGTAAACTGTTACAAGTACTCGCACCGAAAGCACTCATTAGAGCCACACGTGGGGTCCATGAATATCCCATTGTATGTTGTTAACTAAACAAGTAATTAACCGACTGAGCCTGGAGATTAATCACTCGAATGCCCACACACATCAACGAAGGTGTTCCAACTATAAACCGACTATGGTGCATATGACTTGCTACCTATTTAGCTGATGTATGTATGATTTTGATTCCTCCTTTTTGTTTCCTGGATTTTCTCCCGGCGGTAAAAAGTGTAAGGTTTAAAAATACCAAAATATTTGTATCTCTATAATACTATAATAGAGAGTCATACCTCCCGATCACAGTTTCCTCAAAGCGTTTAGCTTCTACGTTTATCATCCGTACAGCAAAGGTGCGGAACTAATTCCTACGAATTTACCCTGTATGGTATAAACTGGGAGTCTTTAATTCTCGAGGTATGTTCTAGGTAAGCACGCTACATCTTTTACCGCATCATCCCTTTCCATCAGGTGAGATAGCTGTCAATCAAAAATGCTTGGTTATCAAGCATAGAAAAAAATACTCTGCTGACCCGATGTCACTTCCACTTCCCCCATGCCGTTATTTAACAGTGCACATCTTTAAGTATGTTTGTGGTAACTAACATTTTAAAAATTATTAGGCATAATTTTATAGCCTTGTCTAGTTAGAAAATGTGCCTCCTTTATATATCTTTGTTTTAGTTTTATATTTTATAAATTGTATACTGTATTCTATATTTAATAATTCTATATTTTATAAATTTTATAATTTGAGTCTTTAAATTCAAGTTTTCATCTTATCACCACTAACAATTCATAGGATTGTAATTTTTAAACTTTCGCGATTCGAACACATAGTTTAGGTTATATCTCGGGACTTAATCGCGCTAAAAAAATATATTTACCTCGACATTTCGGCCAAGTTGCATTGGCCATGGTCTCGAGAAGACTGGTCTTCTCGAGATTAAGTCCTGAGATATTACCTAAACTATGAATTCATAGGATGTTTTTAAAAAACCGCTCTTCTTCCTATTTCATCTTCTTTAGCTGCTATTAAAAAATATATTTTAAACACTGTTATAAAATTGTGTCGCGGATGGTAGGTATTATCCCAAAGATTTTAATAAGGTTTTACGTTATCATGTATGAACCAAAGATTAATATTTTCTAAGTAAAAAACATATAATATTTCTTTAATATGAATCGAACAACGAATAGTGGCAGTACAGACACGCTTTAGTAAACTTCGCTTAAAAATTACTGCAAGAACTCGCTCATCACTTGCAACAAACATTACATTACTCTCATCAACTTTTCAATTGATATCCTCCTATAATCTAGAACTTAAGTAAAGAGTCTCGTTCAAAATGATGGTGACAGCAATAAGGACAACCCGCTGTCACTTTGCACATTGTTTTTGTTCGCGATCATTAATTACAGATCAGGTGGGCACAGATGTTTGCACACTCTGTAATTGTCCGCCCACCACTGCGCTTGCGCCGGCCCTGGCGTTTGATGTGAAAAAAGTTATTAATTTGTTTAATTGAATGTCTTTTGTCTATTAAGTATTGTGTCGGATTCAATGTCGATCTTAACTTGACGGATTAATCATAGTTAAGTTTTGGTTTCAGGTGGAAATCAGGGTGAAACTATTATGACTGCCCGTTGGCCAGCGTTCGCCTTCTAAGCAGGGTTATCGGGTTCGATTCCCAGCGGGAACACATGTTTTCTCCTCAAGGAAAACTTATGTTTCTGGTTCTGGTTGTGATTGTGTGTGATGTGAATGTTTCCGGCACCCACAACACAAGTCATTGAACTTAATGTGTGGCTGTGAGTGTGAAAGCGTTTATCCATGCCACGCAAAATACGTATTAAATTGTATACACATGTTTATTTACCTGCAATATCGTCTATTGGACTTTAGTTACATCTAGCTTTACATGAGGTTTTAACCCTCGACGCAAAAAGAGGGGTGATTAACGTGTCTATCTATCTATGTGTCTGTTGCATCGTAGCTCCTTAACGCCTAAACCGATTTTGATTTAGTTTGTTATATTTTATGCTATTGTTAAAATAAAACTTATGAGCTAAGCCAATCATTTTGTGGAACTAGTATCTACACGCCAATTGCCCATATTACCTAAAACTAAACTAAAACTCAATATATTACTCAATTTTGTCAAAAATTCAGATACGTCTTTTTTCTTTATGATGGCAGTATACATTACCATAGATAATAAAACTTTACCTAATAAACTTTACGATAACTATGCATCAGAAGATCTACAGAGTACCAATAAATATACTTACCGTAGTAAAATTATTTAAGAAGCCGATCAGAATATTATTATTTAAATGAAATACAATTAAATGTAATGAATGCTCGAAGATCATTATATTCCAAGATCTGCATAGTATAATCGTGTGAAATCAATCATAATAAAGTATATTGATTAAAACAGTCATTAGAACTTAAAGAGCTACCGTCGCCGGCTATAAAGTAGTCCTACGCTTGAAAGCTTCTACTGTGTCGGTGTATTAAATATTATTCGAATTCTATCTGCAAAGTCTTGGTCACCGACGTAAGGTGGCCAGCTTATCGGTATTCTATCGCTTACAATTTGGAGAGTGTGCACAGGAATTACATGAGTTAGTTTCCCCATGCCGTTTTTACCACCTTACAACAAGACAAACTATCAAACATCATCCATTTATGGTCGACATACCTCCAGTTTGCTTCAAGCGTTTCGCTTCTACGTTCATCATCAGTACAGTGACGGAGTGGAATTCATTGCCTGCGTCTTTGTTCCCCGAACGGTTTAATCTGGGAATCTTCAAGTCTCGAGTGAATAGGTATCTTCTAGGCAAGCATGTCACATCTTCAGCCGCATCATCACTTTCCATCAGATGAGATAGTGGTCAAATGCTTGCATTTTTTGCATAAAAAAATATTTAAACCACGGTTTCACTCGCGTTGCCAATGATAAATACCCCATTGTGTTATTTTATGTTATTATTGTTCAAAATTTCAGATCAATCGGTTTCTTACGCACAACTTAACACTACCTGCATCCCGTGATTGTACCCGCGTTAACTATGATACAAATTTATGATGATTATGATGAAAAATATCTTGTGTCCATCTAACTATGTAAAACAATTAAGCTAAATCAGTTAATTAGTTTTGTTGTGATCGAATAACAAACATCTAAAACCTTTTCATTTGTAAAGTGTAGTGGGATCCAAATTTCATACAACCAAACAAATTATAAGTATATTATTATGATGGTGTGGTGTTACATGCTGTAGCATGCGGTCGTGTTGACGCTATTGTGTATGTGAAAACGATGTACATCTACAACAAATTGAAGAATTGGGTAAGGGTTTGGTATTAGGTTTGTAAATAGGTCAGACTCCAGAATAGGACGTACGAATACGAAAACGCACATGTGTTTTCTTGCATTTAACAAATGCAGCTCTTGTGTCGGGATTTTTCAGGCCTAGGCTTGTGTTAAAAACCCTCAACTCCGAGCTCAGGTTGGGCGTTGCAAGAACAACTTGTTTTAGTAGGGCATGTTTGACCATACTAAAACACAATGTGACTGCGGCGCCCCAGCACAAACAATGTCGCACTTGCTGGAATGCCCATTTTTAAGTGCTTAATAATAAGAATGCGGTTTATTCTAGTCACTGGACCAAACGATTGGGTAAATCTTAAAAGTTTCGTGTGCATCCGGTCCCCACGCATCTACATTTTCTACCTGAAACGGCACAAACATATAACCTCTATCAAGTTTGGAATATTTACGCCGTTTGAGGTTTCTGCTTGGTTTGCAGTTGTGTTTTAAAATCTTCAGTACGATGAGACGTGACGCTAACTGTACCTATTAAATCAATATGGATGTTTTGCACTGCACTTCATGTCCACTATGATTTATTTAAAGTATTGGATTCATTGTATTGAATTCAATTCAAATAACATGCTATTGAATGTAAATTTGGCATACAAAACAGTCCAATGGCATGATGTGTAAGGCGGTTATTTTAGTACAGGTGCTTCTGGTGATTATGTCATAGCACCACCCCGACAGAAGTATTGAATAAACTATGTAGCGTCGTAAATCGTAAACCATCTATATAATATACTATAGTTTCATATTATATCTATATTATTATGTAAGTATACGGTAAGATGATATGCGGTCGAAGGTAAGTATATATTTTGTAACTTTTAAACATTTTCATCACTATCCATCAAGTGAGATTGTAGTCAAATACTTGCCTCGATAGGCATGCATTTGACTACAAAAAAATTTGGCATAAAGAAACTTTCGCAAATCGAACACATAGGGACTTGATATACAAAGAGCCCGAGGCACGCGTCGTACTGCCGTCATAAGGAAAAATCATCACTTTCCATCACGTGAGATAGTGGTGAAATGCTTGTCTATCGAGTATAAAAAAAGACGAAACTGATTTTTTTTGTCATACTTAATTGAGTTATATATATACAAATACATATATATATAAATTTGCTATAAATAAAGTGCACCAATCAATACTGAAAGAGACTGAATCCCACGACACAGGACTTATCCTAGTGTGGGATACAGGGCTCACTAATTATAACATTATGTGTACATATAATGTAAGTCTGTGTAATATATTTTTTGTAAATGAAATAAATTATTATTATTATTCTCTTTATTTATTATTTTTCTTAAGCTAAGGTTTTTTTTTACAATATTTTTATAAAAGTAATAAACAATACAATATTACAAAATAAAGAAAACTGTAAAAAAAACCTAAACCTAGTATGCCACCAGCAACGGGGCAGGGCCCAAGCTAATCAAAAATATTAATTATTATTATATACATATGTTTACCTTCACAGCGCCCGGAGCGCGCGCCTCTGGCGCCTTGTGTATCCCATATAGTTTAGGTCATATATCGGGATTTAATGGCGCTATAAACTATTTGTGTTTACCACTATGCTTCGGCCAAGTTGCCTCGAGAAGACTGAACTTGGCCGGAACGTAGGTAAACAAAATTAGTTTTTAGCTCAATTAATTCCCGTGATATTACCTAAGTATATTCAATTTTAAATTTAAATCTTACACAACTAAAATTTTGTTACGATGTCATTCAATTTTATAGTTCATAGCTTTATCTAAAATAGCAGCAAATTATCATTTAAAATTAATTAAACACACTTGTCGTAATCAATACATCACAAGCTTGGTATGCAAATAATGTTCAAAGCTATCAGAGTAATGGAATCATTACAATTTGGTATAAGTCAAAAGATACAGGACACCGTATAAATATTACAGTTATTTAATGCTGGATAGGTGAGCATATGAGATATAATACATAAGTTTCAGTAAAAAAGCGCGTTGTGTTACCATACGAAATATTTGTCAATATTTAAACTGCCCATTGGCTTGGTTGGGTGGACATTCTTCATTGGTTAGACTTCTAAGCGAAGGTATAGAGTTCAATTCCCGGCGGGAACTCAAGTTTTCTCCCCAAGGCAAATTTGTGTTTCTGGTTCTGCATGTGATTGTGTGTTTGATGTGAATGTTTCCAGCACCTACGATACAAGTCATTGAACTTAGTGTGGGGTTGTGGGTGTGAAAGCGTTTATGTTTATTTCATAAGGACACAATATTTTTTTCTAGATACCGCCGCTGCTTTATCTGGATATCGGCTGCACCGATTTTTACCAAACAAAGCTAAGGACGCTATCAAGTTACCTATCAAACAAAAAAATCAAAACCAGTCCAGCCGTTGGAAAGCTACGATGCCGCAAACAGATATAAAGATACTACAAACTTACAACACCTAACTTTTTCGTCAAAGAATAAAAAGGTCTATCGCACTAACGCTTATTATACTAACTTCACAATCTTTCAGGTTGAAGTCTGGTAGTCTTCTTGTCTAGAGTTTAAAGGTATCTTCTATGCAAGCATATTACATCTCCGGCCGCATTGTCACTTTCCATCAAACGAGATGTCTGAACACCAACTCCTCGCTAAACGTAGTTATGTTTGTGTGTCTGCCAGTGGGTATGTCTGAGATAGTGTATGTTTTCGGCACCTACGATACAAGACTTCGAACTTATTGTGGGGCTGTGAAGGTAAAAGCATAATGATAATAATAATTATTAATAATAATGATTAATATTTATATAATTTACCAAAAATATGATCATAGACTAACATTATATGTACACATAATGTTATAGTTAGTGAGCCCTGTATCCCACACTAGGATAAGTCCTGTGTCGTGTGATTCAGTCTCTTTCAGTATTGTTTGTTGTTAAGTAAAATATTAAATCTATATTATAGAACTACTTATATAATAGCATTGTTGGCAAGAATACGAAATAACAACTCAAAATTCAAATGATTAATTAAATTTACAAATAAATAATTTTAGGTAATACAAATAGCAATATTTTGTTTGTTTTTTAAATCGCTCTCGCTACCTCCCATCCCGTTTCCACCTGTAACTAATCAGTCGATGGTAACAAATAGTCTCAGACAAAGCCGGGACCTTGAGTCAATTAATTAGATTCTGAGTGCGGCATGCGCAACATATGTGCGCGAAAGGCGTAAAAAGAATTGTCGTCAGCCCTTTTTAGGTAGAAAACATCTTCTCTATTTCCTTACGACTTTGGCCTTGATTTCTGTTAAACCTTGAAAGTTTCCCTGTTGTGATATGTTTCTCTTGTAACGATGACGTAGGTAAGTAACAAAGCGTGTTAAGACTGGAAGCAGTTGTAAAAGGAGAACCATTTTCAGAGATGTGCTTTAGAAATGGTTTTTTACCAGTATTGATTTTAATGCATTATTGTCAGAATTCTTATCATACTTTCATATTCATCATACTTTAAAGACGCTACTACAGTACTAATCCAGTGCTAGAAATTTGTTCAAATAATATAATTATGCTATTAATATAGTTCAAATCTTATATATAAAATTCTCGTGTCACAATGTTAGTCACCTTACTCCTCCGAAACGGCTTTACTGATTTTTACCAAATTTTATATGCATATTCAGTAGGTCTGAGAATCGGCTACTATCTATTTTTCATACCCCTAAGTGATAAGGGTTACACCCTTAACATTTTTTTTTTAATTTTTGGACAAAAATTTTTAACCAAAATTTTTCTTTTCTACAACCAAACCCTATTATTTTACTTAACAAAAAAAAATCCTAAAAATAATGTATATGGCAAAACAACGTTTGCCGGGTCAGCTAGTAATTATATATATATATAATTACTAGCTGACCCGGTAGATTAGTTTTTAAAATGTATAATATTATGTTATAGATTTACTTTCAAATAAATTGAAACAAATAATGCTATGTTTGAAACCGAAACATTTCTGTAATGATTTCAGATTTTCAACCAGCTTCAAAAAAGGACGTTCGTAGTTTGACTATATATTTTGGTTAAAAGGGATATTCGTTTATTTTTTACAGGAGTTCATATATCACACTTTTATTTCACAGAATAACTAAACTAACAGAAAAAATTTTTCTTTATTTTTCACAATATAGCGCCTGCTTGTTGCTACATAAAATTTTGATTACTGTCATGTTCTAGATCCTATATATAATATTATAAATCCGAAAGTTTGTTTGTAAGTGTGTGTGTAAGTATGTTTGTTCCCTCTTCACGCTTTAACGGCTGAAAGGATTTGGATGAAATTTGGAATGTACATAGAATATACCTAGGATTAACACATAGGCTACTTTTTTACTTGATAATAGCGGGCGAAGCCGCGGAGCACGGCTAGTTATTTTATAAATCCAAGACAATTTATTAACATGATTATCTGATGACTCACAAGTATACCTTAGTTGCAATAACCTAGCATTTTATATAAAACAGCGAGATATAACAACACCCAACCGATCATAAAATCAGTAATGGTATAAGATTAAGAAAATTCTTCGTATTGAATTATGTGCGCAATAATATACTAGTACAAGCATTACAAGTATATAATTGTCTGCAGCTAACTCTACGCTATTATAACACTAATACCAGTTGTTCGCCCTAAAATGAAACCTCACGACAACTAATTGACAACTGCCCGACAAAAGCCTTGGAATAAGATTTGGCTATTTAAATAAACATCAACGCTTTCACACTCACAGCCACTGATAGTTCTCCAAGAAGAAATGTGTTTCTGGTTCTGGTTGCGATTGTGTGTGTAATGTGAATGTTTCCAGCACCTATGACACAAGTAATTAAACTTAGTGTGGGTCTGTGAGTGTGAAAGCGTTAATTCTCTTAGGTGTGTACCATCCCCAACCACATCACTTACCATCAACTAAGATAATAGACAAAAACTGTCCCATCATAGATAATAAAACATTCTAACACCATCAATTATCTCAATTCTTTGAATCAGATAAGGAAATATGATAGTAGTTACTGATCAAATCATCTTAATCTCTTAACAAGAATTAACCAGGATAAATCAGCTTCCGTTGAATTCCGTAGAAAGTTCAAGAGAGTGAAATCACTCATACCTAAATTCAATACATTTTACGAAAGTCAAGGACGATTGGAACCCGGAATCTCAGACAAATGTCGTAGAGTCTGGGATATAGTATAAGGAAGCTTCCACACAAGGCGGAGCGGAAAATGCGGTAGCAGTGAACGCGGACTTAAAGTTCACAATAGTTTGTAAAATCTGCTAGCTCTGTACACCCCTGTTAACCCCGTACCGTGTGCAAAAAGTTGATTACTCTTTACTGCTTCCCCTAGAGAATGGAAACTTTCCTGAATTTAGCGAAACCGGTTGAGAGTATAATAAGCAACTTTTCTTAGAGTAGGTAGTATGTAGTTACCATAGTGAATTTCATCACGACTACGACATTACCTTCACAAGACTTTCATTTTTTGTTTGTTCACCTATACTGCCCCACTGCCGGGCAAAGGTCTCCCCATTTTTCTTTCACGCATCTGTCTTGTGCCTCTTCCCACCAATCCCTCTGGAACGCAGTTAAATTATCGCGCCACCTTTTTTTGGGTCTACCTGGACGACTTACCCCTCTTCAGGCGTTCATGGTGTGACAATTTTGGAAGCTCACAATGGTTTTTAAATGTACGAGTATCAGAGCCCTGGAAGACTACAGATAAGCTACCACTGATATGAATAAATCATGTTTTAAATGAGAAACATACTGAGATCTTCATATTATTACCATCTATATTTGCCCTGCATCTGTACACATAGGACATCTCTATCATATTCATGTCTAAACACCTTTACGCATTAATATATCACAAAGCATTATTACATATCCAAGTCAGAGCGCACAGCCTAATTTAAGACGAACTGTTAACGCATCACAAGGCCTTCCTTTGTGTACTTAGTCGCAAACTAAAACCAGCGCGGGATTGAAAACGCACCTAGAAAGGTACGTTTCCAAATTCGCGCTGGTGGAAAACGCACCTTTGTAGGTGCGAAAGCTCCTAGAATATTTCTAATCCCTAGGAGCTTACTAAAGGGTTATATTTTTCGCGCGTATCTTGTGTGTACATTTGTAAATTTATTTGTTACCTCGTATTTCTAATTGGCTGGATTTTGACAGTTAAGGTATTATTGTATTCGTCTTAAAAACCCAATTGCCTATATATATACCCATAGAAGTGTATATATATGTCTATAGGTGCTTGAAAAAAAAAAACGGCGAATTTTTGGCGCGAAATAGTAATATGTTAAAAAAAATACCAAACCTTATCGAGTAGGGTATCAAAATAAAGGAAATTACATAAAATTACTTAGAAAGTAAGTCAGTAAGACGCAAGAAAAGTAAGTTTCGCACCGTCTGTTTTTAAATCTAGAATTACTGAGAGGACACTCTTACATAATCTGTGTGTTAGTCGATATCTAAGTTCTGAAAAAAGATATCTGAGGTACATACATTCCACAGCTTCGAGATTTAAATTAAGGAGCTCATAGTTCATTTATTCTATTCT
The DNA here is from genome assembly GCA_948107665.1 of Lomographa bimaculata. Classification (NCBI taxonomy): domain Eukaryota; kingdom Metazoa; phylum Arthropoda; class Insecta; order Lepidoptera; family Geometridae; genus Lomographa; species Lomographa bimaculata. The sequence continues at coordinate 4,406,082 of OX403586.1, read as the reverse complement.
AACTAAATAAAACGGAACATTATTTGGAAAACAAATTCATTGACGTATGATTACTGAATTCTTTAGTTCATTCCGTTTTTATTTTCATATACTTAGCGTAATTTCTTTAAGCTCTCCGTAAATTTCCTTTGTCTACCAAAACGGTATATAAAATCTCGAATTAATAAAAAAAATATTCTTAATCGAATTTTCATGAAATTTAATCAAATTCCTAGTAAAAAAAAATATGTATCAATATAATTTTGTAGGGGTAATTCTATACCCATAAAGCTTAAAAAGAATACATGACCTATATTATAATTTATATCTCACGTAGATATTTCTGTAAAACTTTGACTCGGTGTAGGTTTAAGTTCCGATCACATCATAAAGGCACTGGTACATTGTGCCTCAACATTAACGATGCTCTAACATTTGCAAAGGAACGACAATTAGTCGTCTATTCATTCAAGAAGTTGTTAAATTGCATATTAAATCATATTTTGCAAGATTATGAACGAGGCCTTACTGTTTTTTATTTTGTTGAAGGAAAGCTTGCTTGCCAGGTTTTTTTAGACTTAGGCTCCGAAAACTTTGTGCATTTTGGCAGTTTCAAGTTATAAATAATTTTAAAATCGGTAGGTATTTTGTACATCCAGTCCTAGTCCACTTTGTATGATTTGCCTACACTTATGCACGTTTACGAACTATTGATAGTTAATAATCTACCATTAATACACGTTAACACTCAAAGAATCACAAGTTACAATACAAAATCAACATGGTCATTTTTTCACTTTCGCGCCAAAATTCTATAGCTTATTTATTGGTCTTAAAGGGGTTGGGCCAAACTAAAATAAGACTGCATTAGAAAATATGGATACTTCCCAACGGATCATAGTATCAGATTTTCACATTAGCCGATCATAACTGTTGTTCCCATCTGATCTCAAGATCAGTTGCAACTAAAATAAATTATATATTTTTGTTCTCAACTGATCATAAGATCAGAGTACCTAAATAAATGATATATTATTGTTCTCAACTGATCTTAAGGTCCGTTGGTACCAAAATTGATAAATGTTTTACGTTCGACACCATCAGCTTAAATTAAGAATCATGGTGTGAATTTTAAATAGGACTTTTGCCCTAAAAAGTGCGGTGGATAGTTTGTATTATTTTACAAAACTTTTCGAGTATTAATGTTCAATAATGATAGATTATTAACCATTAATAGTTCGTGAACGTGCATCAGTGTAGGCGAATCATACAAAGTTAAAAAATGTGATTTCGCTCCGGATACAATACTTTCAATAGAGACTTCTAGTAAAGATTCTACAACTTTACTAATGCTATGACTTGACTATGACTGGACGATGGCTAATTTACTTGACTTTGACTGTAAATAATAATTGCATACAACATGTCTTAAACTATTAGGTACGTACTTAATATAATTATTACTTGACACTAGCTTAGTTTGCTGCATTTAATAAAAATAAATATTCAAAGGCTCACCAACGTGACTTTTGCAAAGGGTGTTTATGGTTATACTAACACACTAAAGTAATGTTTCCAGGAAAATATCAGAGCGTAAAGATATTCAAAATCTAATATCTGAGGATGATGAACGCAGAGCATTGCCGCACAGAATTGAATTGGTTAGGTGCAAAATCCTGTGTGGATTGAAATATAATGGTCTAATCATGACTCTTCCCGCTAGGCAGGTGTAAAAAAGAATCTCAGTAAAAAGGATGATTTAAGAAATCCTATTTCTATGAATTAACCTTAAACCCTTTTTAATTTTCCTGCACTATCGACCAATATCCTAGACTCCTCCACGGATGAAATAATAACAAATGATAGCATTCGATACCACAACATATCAAAACAAAAACAAAATGCATTAACACTCACAGCCCCACACTAAGTTCAAAGACTTGTATCGTGGGTGCCGGAAACATTTACATTACACACACATTACACCCAGAAGCAGAAGCACAAATATCCCTTGGGAAGGAATTTGTGCTCCTGCTGGGAATCAAACCCAGGATCCACGGCGCAGAGACACCTGTCCACTGCGCCAACTGGGTCGTCGTCATATCATAATGCTACATAATGAACACCAAAACGGTTACTCGCTAGAGAATCAAAATAAGGAAGCAAACAATCTACGCCTAATCCTAAAACTGCACTTTCCATTTTTGGACACCAGATGGCGCCGAATACTCTAATCACGTACTATCCGATCACTTTGTGTTACACCCATCGAGATAGACTAAACTTTAACTGAATAAAAATAAGGTTTAAATTAAATTAGGTAGAATTAAACCTAGCTGCATAGACTCGGCCTTGAAGAGACGAGGTACAGTAGCATATTAATAACGAATCAGGTATGCAATCACCGTTCAAGAAGACATAGCCAGCAAGGTGGAAGAAAGGGCATGGAATGTCAGGCATCAAGGCCAGCTACTATAATCCGACTATGTAACATGAATAAACAAATCAAGGAACAACGCAAGGCATATTGTTCATCTCAACTTCGCAGTGCAAGCATTAATTGCAGTACACACAAGATAAATTCTCTTAGATGGTATAAATAACTATGTTTAGGTATGGATCCGAGGTCGAGATGCTTCTTTTCTGAAATGTCAAGGGATTTTTCTATCGTCATTAAGTTTAATAGTGATCGCTTATAACTAAATTGTACAACAATTTATAGCGTTAAGTAATTTTGAACAAATCACAGTCTTGGTTTAATTTTCACGTTGAGAAGACTTCAACGCGCTGCGCATTTTCCGTAATAGTGTCATACATTTTATATATCTTTGTATGTTTGTCTTGAAGTGAATGTATGGTTATGTGTTTATAGAGACGCGAATTATGATGAAAATGATAAATTCAGTAATTTTGGAGCTTTTATAATTATAAGGTGTGAATGTTTAGTATAAATAAAAAAACAGGGCGTGTTGTAAAGACACACGGTAGAAAATCTAGATTTTTCTATATAGTAGGTATGACTAGATTGCTAAGTAAATAAATCTCGATAAGAATAAAAACTAGCAGAAGTATGTGTAGTATTTATAGTTATGGTATATACATGGAATAAACAAATTTTGCAAAACAAACAGTGGGCACACACAATCATACCCAAATCACAAATGTCTCTTGGGAATTATATTTGTGTGTGTGATGTGAATGTTTCCGGCACCCACGACACAAGTCATCGAACTTAGTGTGGGCCTGTGAGTGTGAAAGCGTTTATGTTTATGCTCCTGCTGGGAATTAAACCGCTTCAAATGTCCTGGGAGCATCGGCATAAATAGGAAAGCACTGCGCCAACTGGATTGTCAAGACAAAGACAATCTACAACGCGCATTTTAGACTTGCAAAGTCTTAGATCATACCTAACAACTTGCATTTTTATTAGCTCGTAAAAACTTGTTTGTAAGAACGACCATTAAGACGTCCTTAATGATGCTAAGCACCATACACAGGAAAATAACTATTTTCTATCGCCAGCAATGGCAAATAAATAAATTGTTCATTAAATCAAGAATCCGGAGTATCTTATAATTATGCTAAAAACTCGTATTTCTTGGCTCACTGATATATGCTAACGGAAAAACGACTTGCTAAATACGTTTCCAAAGGAAATATTTTAATTGCATAAAAAGGTTTGTCTGCCAATCAGCTTGACAAATAGCTAGACACATCTTTGTTTATATTAGAAGTGATTCGCTTCTAAATTTATAATCCGTACAGTAAAAGAGTGGAACTCATTGCCTGCGCCTTTGTTCCCCGAACGGTACAATCTGGGTATCTACTAAGCAGGTATGCTTCATCTTCAGCCGTATCTTCACTTTCCATCAGGTGAGACTATTCCAAATGTTTGTTTATCTGGAATAAAATAATTAAACGCAAGCAAAACTTATAAGAACCGGCTTCAAAACTTCTTGGGAACTTTGATCAGATTTAATGTATTAAACACGCATTATTGACGATATCTCAAAACCTAAAAGAAGTTATGAGGTAACTTTTGAAGTCGGTTAAAAACGAGAATATCATCAATGTATTACACAGAATACGCATTATTGAGAATAATTAAAAAACTACTTATCAAATTTAAATGGGACCACATGGAAAGCACTAGCTATCAAATAAGAAAACATTCATCAAAATCAGCTCACTAAGAAAGAAATTATGAGGTAACACATAAAAATAAAATATTTGCGTCCCTGATCAGATTTAGAAGTAATTTTGCCATAAGTTACTAACAAATTAAAATTATTTAAACGTTAAAATGCTTTCACTTTCACAGCCCCACGATAAGATCAATGACTTGGGTCGTGGGTGCCGGAAACATTAACATCACACACACAATCCCAACAAGAACCAGAAACAAAAATTTTCCCTGGGGATAAAAATTGTGTGTGCGCCGGGAATCAAACCCCTGCTTCTAAGCAGTTGGTTACGTGCTAACTGCTCACCGGCCAATCTATGTAGATTTAGGTAGTGTCAAGTAATAAAAAGGAATAAGTTTATTTAAGTAGTTCATAAAACTATTTCTAGTCACTAGTCACAGTCAAAGTCAAGTAACAGAATCAAGGTCCAATCATAGTCAAGTCATGCCCTAACAAAGTGGTAGAAAATTAGCTAGAACTTCTATTGAAGGTACGAAAGAATGAAGCAGAGGTGGTGAGACCATCGGTGTGCGAGTCATCTGAGGCCCTCGAAAGCAGTGCGTTCTATGGGACACCAGGAAACGTCCTCTAAAAATACTAAGTTACATACAGTAAAAGACTTTCAAACAAAACATAATATACATTTTTAGTTATAAAAAGAGATGGTTTAGACAATTTTTAATATGTGGCAAAGGGTATTTTTACGGTATGTTATAATTATGGAAAAGATTTTTTTATATCAAGAAGATTCCCTGTAGTAATATTATATCAGTGCACATATCCATTTTGCATCAGCTGTTAATTAAGTCAAACTCATTTAATGTAAACCAAGGATTTTGTAGCTACAGTAACCGTAGGTTTGTCATCTCGATGATGTTAACATATTTAATTCTATTTTCTGTTATTAGCTATGGTACGAAATAATAATGTTTTCTCAGTCTACATAAATCTATATAAATTGCAGAGAATTTTCTAAATATACGAATTTTCCATAATAAATTTTCTGTTGCATTGACATAAATAAATATGGGTAAAAACATTCAAAATATCTGGACATGGACAGCATTTGTACTTTTTGGCTTGTTGTCTAGAAGCAACTGGACATTTTGATACCTTGGACTATGTTTTATGTAAGGGATGGCATGCGGAGACGCGGGCGCGGTATCTAGCGTATATACCCTAGCCCGTGACCCCACACGCACATCTGTTCGAACCAAATGTGCCCTGTGTGGCCTTAATGTTGTTTGTTGAACATTTGGATTTATTTCAGACAAATGATTTTCCATCTGTCTTTTAGTCAGCCAGTAATTCCATGAGTCAGTATGAGTAATGGAGTGATTTATAAAAGCAGTAAAATGTTATGAGGGTAAACCAGTGATTTACAGTTTATGGGCTTAGATTTTGCGAGCAGCCAATCAGTGCGTTAAATTGCGATAGTTATGAGTACCTGTTTGGATTCAGTACACACTTATAAGTAAATAACTTAATCCAAAAACTGACTGACATGTCGTCCGTACCTCCACTAAGCTTTAATTTTTATATTACTGTACTAATTTACATCTTACATACAATCACACACACAAACAGAACAAAATATGTAGGAAAATTGTACTCTTACCGGGAATCGAATCCAATACGCCAAATCTACTTAAGGATGGAAAACTACGACTGTATATTTACTCAGTACAAGGTAGCAAACTAGGCGGGCATGATAAAATGAAAATCCTCAAAGAATTTTAATGGGATTACCATGGATAGTAACAATATACAGGTTATATATATTTAGATTTTAAATTCTATGATTTCAAGTCTATTGCTTTCGTGATCTATCTGATCAATCAGTCATAATACTATTTAGATTTGAAATTTACATTCAGAATACGATTGATTGTGGCATTCCTACGCTCATGCCACAATTACGCTTGATTACGTAGCTCCATATCCGCAAGGTCGCCGTCGTGTGAAGTCGCCGATTAGTACAGACAAGACGACAAGTAGTGATGCTAAGTATGACCAAGAAACACAACAAAAGACTTCTGTAAACCTCTTTTTCCACTTTTATACTTTAAACACATCATCACTTGAGAGAGATTGTACCACCATTTATTCACTGTGCAGCTTGCATAGCCTGGCGCTATACAATTTGGCTAGTCAGTTGAACTAGCCAAATTGTCCAATTCTTTTACTATAAACGCATTATCCAGTGCAATTTGCATAAGCCTAGCTGCACTAGACGAATACAGTACGAGCAAGATTAATTTGTAGTGATATTAAGTTAGAACAAAGTCTGTTGTCAACTTCTTTATCCATATTTGAGTGTCTTTACCTAAAAGAGAGATTGAACTGCCACTTAGCCAGCGCAACTAGCTATAATCTAGCACTGGACAACTTGGCTAGTGCAAGTGCAATTCCATATTGAACTCATTTTCCAGTGCAATTTGTATAAGTTTAGCTATACTTAACATAAGGCTCATAATAAAACAGAGATCTTTGTCCAGTGCAAGTTTCTAATAAACTTAATAATCTTAGCTATGCTAGAAAAATGGCTCAATTTTAAGAAAGTTTGGATGGTATCTTCCACAACATATGTTCGCCTTATACATAGGCAAGATAACCAATCGTAGTAAGTAAATTTCAGAACATTATCAGTCTGTATTAAGTTTTTACCATTTTTGTATGTCATTATCTGAAGGAGGGATGGAACTACCATTTATTATAACCATAAGTATAATTATAATAAACTTGTCTGGCACAACTTGCATTAGCTAAGTTAAACATAAATATAACATAATCAGACATGTCAACAGCGAAAGTTTGAAATATAAATGCCCGTGGTATGGTAGATATTATAAGCCGAGGTGTCGCTAACCAACAGACGCGTCTTGCTTATTTCCTATCTTATTGTTATTATCCATTTTCAAACTACGGCCTAATTGCCTATATTATTTCCTAAAACTAAACCAAAACTACACACAGCAAAGACGTAAGTTACCTAAAAGACATCGAGCTTATAGGTAACTCAAGTGCTCAAGCCCACTATTAGTAAATAGCGTTCCCATTATGCTGACGGTATTACCTCTCTCAATTGCAATGCTAATACGTTGAGCCAAATAAGTGCAACCAGGAGCTCTGATAGATTTTTGAAAATATAATTATATAAATCTTCTGATCTTATTAATCTTAATAAGATCAGAAGATTTATATAATTATTAAGATTTATATATTTATATAATTATATCTATAAATCTTTGGATAATTTCAGAATAAATGCATTACTGAGCTTCATAGTTTTCTTGATAGATTTCAGTAGATAACTATAACAGAAATAATGACTCAATTGTAAAAACAAACATGAAGAACGTTTTCATATCACTCTCTGCACTTAAATCAGAAGTAAACAGGAAGATAAAAAACACAGATACAGTATTTATAATAATGACTAAAGTACCCATACTAATTACTATTAACTCTGCTCATCTGCATGCATCTAAGTTCTCTACTACTAGTAGTAAAGTTGCTAACAACATCGATGATGCGCAGCCGACGAGTTAAGAATCTCTAAACTGATTAAAAGTAGTTGTAGTAGAATACAGAAAGCGTGATGTCTTTATTAATCGAGATCATGACGGGACTACACTTAGACACGTGGCATCAAGTGTTATTCACTAAGTACTTACTATAAGTGACTTTCATCATATGAAAATCGTAATCTAAGAAGTAGCTCACCAGATAGTTCACTAGGTAAGTGGTTACCGCGTTGGACATCTGCAGTACCAGGGGCTTGATAAAGAATCGCAATCACACTTATATTATAAATCCGAAAGTGTGTGAGTAATTGTGTAAATGTTTCAGTGTATTTTTTAAGCTATTGCATAGCTTCTATCGCGGGCCTTGAGCGTGGAGACCGAATCCAGAAATTCCGTAACGAAAATAACCTAACACCCCCCACTCCGACCGGCACTGCGGTGATACTTTTTAGTTTTGCCATGTATCGATAAATAGCAGAACTTTTAATGACTTTTTTGAAATATCACGCTTGTCTCTTTAGTTCAGCAACTCGCCTCAAGGTGGCAGGAAAAAAAATACTGCATAAATAAAATAAATAAATAATTATAATTGCATAAGTGGATAAAAATGCTATGCAATAGCTTTACCGCGGCAGTCCCCGAGTGCCACACGTCTTTTTTATTTCTATAGTTAAATAGATGTAAATTGTATCTGAATAGAAAAATTTAAAATGTACGAAGCTTATACTCAGGATTAACACATGTTTGTACTTTTTTTCTCTTTACGCTGTATTTAACATTTATTGTGCGAACCGCACCTTGCCTGAGTCGGTGTTTCCTAATAGGTACAATATGGGAGTTTCCAAGTGAATAGGTATCTTCTAGGCAAGCGTGCTCTATCGTCGACCACATCATCGCTTACCATTAGATGAGATAGAGGTCAATCGGTTTTATATAATTAATAAAATAAAAGGGTGAGATAGAGGTCAAACGTTTGCATATACTGAATAAAAAAGAAGCATATATATGAGCGTTTAACGGAGTACAAAATTGGCGATTACACAAAGTCGCGTGTACAATAGGTTAATCGGTAAAATAAGATTAGAGAGTAAGAAATTAATCTAAATGTTATTATAAACTATGTTTTCTAATTGTTAGTATTTATTTACGGAGTAAGGCTTAAGCCAATTCAACATAAAATCCAAAATAAATTCGCACCGTCTGAATTAGTTGTCGTCAAATTAGGTGAGATAGTGGTCAAATATTTGCTTAGAATAGATAAAAAAATCATAACAGAAAAATACTTTAATTTTTAAGTAGTAGTTATATGTTTATATAAATAAATAACAAGGACACAAGTACCGTAAAGACAAACATTTGAAGTGAAATTTTGTATTACATTTTAATTAATTATCACAGGTTCTACCCGCATCACTTTTCGTCACACAAAAAGGTTGCCGATCAGAATTTCAAAGCTCTCCCTTCCAGCCCTCCTCCATTAGAAGTTACACTTAAAAAAATATTCGTCACAGGTTCTGCTCAGTCACTTTTCATCACACAAAAAGGTTGCAGATCAGATTTTCAAAGCCCTCCCTTCCTTAATTCCTCCTCCATAAGAAGTTTCACTTCAAAAAAACTTAAAATAAAACCCTGACGAATAAAATGCCAAAACAATCATTAGTTCTACGTACTAAGAATATGTCGTTAAACACAAACATAAACGCTTTTACACTCACAGATCCACACTAAGTTGGATGACTTGTATCGTGGGTGCCGGAAACATTCACATCACATACACAATCAAAACCAGAACCAGAAACACACATTTTCCTTGGGGAGAAAACTTGTGTTCGCGCCGGAAATCGAACCCGATACCCTGCTTAGAAGACAAGCGCTCACCCAATAAATCCAACGGGCAGTTTAATTAACAACCAAAATCAAAATCAAAATCGTTTATTCACATGGGCCCCAAAGAGGCACTCATGAAAGTTTATGAATCTATTGCCAGATTCGCAAAATTACAGCCATCTCGAGAAGAACCTGGCAAGAAACTCGGCGGCGCATTTTTTTTCTCATTAATTTTTTTTAAAACATTCTTAATTTCTAATACATAATTTTCTTAACCTAGGTGTTATTATGGTGTAAGTAAGTAAGTTAACCTAATAAAGACATGTTAAATTTGGATCCTCCTTTGGCTTGTTACTGCTTTAATTACTATACCAATAAAATAGATGAAGCTATAAAATCTACCAATAATAAGGTTTATTGATCAGTAGCGGTAAAATGTAAATTTAAACGACGCGGCATTTGAAGTCCATATCGGCATTCTTTTACAAGACACGCGGAACTAAGCGGTAATAACTAACATTTAAAGTTATGACATTATTTAGTACCTTAAATATCAGTGTTTTATTGGTCGGCAATTTGACTTTGGAAAGCGGTGAAACACCACGGAGATTAGGTACTGGTTGCTTCCGTGATGTAAGGTTTCGTCACATTACTTTCGTTCAAGAGCTTTCTGGCGACTACATAACATAGATATACCTAGGTTCACATAATTCCTGTATTAATAGTGTATTGTTTGGTATGTATGTATCATATGATCTGTTGTATTTATGTTTATGTATTGAATTCTAAAAGTTTTTGCTTACACATGTTTTAAACTAGGTTTTTATTTTCTTTTAGTATTGGCTTTGCGATCTTGTGCATTTAGCCAGTGTCAAGTAATAATATATTTCAAGAGTATTTCATATAGTATAAAGTCCTAGTCACAAGTCACAGTCAAAGTCAAGTAACAGTCAAGGTCCAGTCATAGTCAAGTCATTGCCTAGTAAAGTGGTAGAAACTTTACTAGAACTTCTATTGGAGTTTTGGAGCGAAAGCGAAAATCACGTTTTTCAACTTTGTATGATTTGCCTACACTTATGCAAGTTTACTGAGTATTTACAGTTAATAATCTACCATTATTACACATTAACACTTGAAGAATCACAGGTTTGGAAAATTATACAAAATCAACAACGCTATTTTTTCACTTTCGCGGCAAAACTCCCCTTTGCCTCAAGTTAATTTTTATATACATGTATATATATACTAGCTGCGCCCCGCGGTTTCACCCGCGTTGATAACGATGAAAAGTGATGATGATGATGATGATGATGATGAAAAATAGATGTTGGCCGATTCTCATAGATACCGGATAAGCACAAAAAATTTCATCAAAATCGGTCAAGCCGTTTCGGAGGAGTATGGCAACGAAAACTGTGACACGAGAATTTTATATATTAGATTTTAAATTAATTTTAGGTTTCCTAACCACTTTATTGCATAGCTTCATTTATTGCACGCCGATATATCTCCTGAAATAGCAACTGCGAACTGCCAGAAAATGTTGTAGTATTAAGTCCTTATATGTACATAGTATTTGTGAATGAAGTTTTAAAATAATTAAATTTTTAAAAATTCCGCCAAGTTTCTTGTTAGTTTCTTTTCAGTATGGCTGTAATTTTCATGAGTGCCTCTTGGGGGGCCCATGTGGATAAACGATATTGTTTTTTATTTTTATTTTAGAGCTCACTTAATTGAACCGCCCAATCAATCGACGATCTGCATTGTGACATCATTAAGTAGTTGATATTTCACAAATACGCACGAAACGATTTGCTTCCTTATTATACGCTCCGCTAAGGAATGGAATACCTTGCCTGAGTTTCCCGTTTCTGTGTTTCCCGATACGTATAATGGGAGTCTTTAAGTCACGAGTGAACAAGTAGAACGATGAAGCACGTCTGACGAAGATAGACCTTCGTCTATCTGTCTGCCTCGAAACTCATCCAGTTGGAGTAGATGCCCCGAAGCAGCGCTTGAAGATCTTGCAGTCGTAGACCATGCCAAAGCAGACGCGTGCATTTATAGTAATAATAACTATTACACACTCACAACCGTGGGGTTGTAAATGTGAAATCGTTTAACTAACAACAAAACGAAACAAACGAACAAATTATCAAACTTAGTTTGGACATTCCGCGACTAAACGTTAGTGTGGACTAAGTTCGATAATTTGTGTCGTGGGTGCCGAAAACATTCATCAACCACAACCAGAACCTGAAACACAAATTAGCCTTGGGGAGAAAACTTGTGTCCCCGCCGGAAACCGAACCCGAAACTCCTGCTTAGAAGGCGAACGCGCAACCAACTAGCCAAAGGGCAGTTATAGTAATCGCAGTAGTTGTCGTAAGATTATTTCGTCTGATTTTGAAAATTGTAGCGCGGATCAATACGCAGTTCTGATCTCCTGGCATACATTTTTTTGGTGATTTTGATAAATATTATAATAAAAGTTTGGTTATTCGATAAAATCTCGGAAAGTAGAAACTATTTCTATGCAACTCAAACCGCTATAAGAGGATTTATTTGAACAGCTGCTAACAAGGGACAAGGAAAACGTAAAATTTAAGAGCTTTCCCAGGTTAATGTTTAATGTCCATGATAATAGGTTTGGTACTGGCCAGCGACCACTCATAACAGCAAATCATTCATTAAAATATACTTTAAAAGTCGATATATAGTCATAAAAACAACATGGTAACTAATTATGATGAATTTAGGATAAGTCCGTCCATTGCATCATTGCATAAAGTCTACACTCTAACCGCCCAAGTAATCCATTTTACATATGATTTGGGCTTTCATGTATTTACTGAGCAAGCGCGCTTCGTCTTCTGACGTTGGCTTAGTTACAAATAAAAAAAAACGCTTTTACACCCACAGCCCCACACCAAATACAATGACTTGTGTGTTAAGTGCCGGAAACACAAATTTCCCTTGGGGAGAAAACTTGTGTTCCCGCCGGGAATCTTAGAAGGCGAATTCCCACCTAAGGCAACGGACAGTTCACTATGCCAAGGGCAGTTCGCAATAGACTCGACCAAAGCTCATACAGCTCATTCATTTAGCTTTTGTATTGATAATCGCTTGTGGATCTGTCTGTACGTCAAGAACCGCGAGCTACGGAATCGAGAGGAAGGCCGGTGTATAGCCTTTTGAGCTCACCGCGATCACACCTTGTAACTTACCTGCGTGGATACGTACGTGCTAAAATATCGAAGTATCATCATTAGATTATAGAAGGCTTGTTATAAAGCCAGCATAGTTACTTTTACTATGTTTGTATTATTAAAACAAATACTTGGCGATATCGGGATGATTACCACGTACTTCGTTCGTTTTGAGGTTCTGATAGATCGGTTCTTTTTTTGTGTGGGGGAAATTGCCTAGCATTTTCTTTCCTTTCCAGGGGTGGAGAAAAGTGGTTTGTAGGGCTTGAACCCACTAAAAACGCCCCTGTGAGCAGTCCCTCGCCAAGGTGGGGCAAGATAGGGTTGCGCTGGCAGTCACTATCTTGCCCCGGAATGCTAGAATTTTCCCATTCTACTACTGACAGTAAGACTTGGTAGTAGCACGGGCATAAGGTATATAACTTATCCCGTGCTACTTACCAAGTATTTAAGGTCACATATTATTAGGTTGACAAACTTGACAAACTGTAGGTCTGTTTACGTACTCCTCCAGGAACGCGGATCGAGGTGGATGGGGTCCGGGTTCCGGTTGGGACCCAGATGAAATATCTGGGTCTCATCCTGGACGGGAGATGGGCTTTCGGAGCCCACTTTTCCCAGCTGGCTCCGAGAGTCGTGGGGGCTGCGGCTGCATTGGGGAGGTTGCTTCCCAACGTAGGTGGCCCGGGTGCGGTCTGTCGTCGGCTTTACTCCGGAGTGATCCGGAGTATGGCCCTGTACGGGGCACCGGTCTGGGTTGACGCCCTCAACCGCGATAACAAGACCCTGCTGCGTCGTCCGCAGCGGGTTATCGCGACGAGGGCGATACGCAGTTACCGGACGGTGTCTTGGACGGCGGGATGCGTGCTTGCGGGTGACCCCCCCTGGGAGCTCCAAGCGGAGATCCTCGCCGAAGTGTACCACTTCGTGGCGGCGAGAAGATCCCGTGGAGACGACCCAGCGTGGGAAGAGGTCACCCGCATGCGGCGAATGGCACGGGCTGCCCTGTTGCGGCGATGGACGGAGGACCTGGCTCCACCGGTCCCTGGGCAGTGGACGGTGGAGGCCATCCGCCCGGTCCTTCGGAGGTGGGTGAGGCGGAGGTATGGGTCGCTGACCTTCCGATTGGTGCAGGTGCTTTCCGGACACGGATGCTTCGGAAAGTACCTGCACCAAATCGCGAGACGAGAGCCGACTCCGGCCTGCCACGAATGTGGAGCGCCGGAGGACACGGCGCTCCACACGCTGGAGGTATGTGCCGCATGGGGCCCCCAGCGGCACACGCTCTCGGCGTTTATAGGCGGAGATCTCTCCCTGCCGAGCGTGGTAGACGCCATGCTCGGCAGCGAGAGATCGTGGCAGGCGGTGGTCACCTTCTGCGAAGCTGTGATGAAGCAGAAGGAGGCCGCGGAGCGGGCCAGAGAGGTCGATCCCCGATCTGACCCGCTCCGGCGCAGACGGCCGGGGGGGAGGAGGAGGCAGTTCGCCCGCCTCCTCTCTCCTCCTCTGTAGTGGGGTCACTGGTGGAGAGTCAGGGCACCTCTTCACTGACTTGCACGGCCCCACACGTCTGGGGGGTGGCCTTGGTGAGCAAGGTCACCCCTCCATGGGCGCAGTGGCCCGGAGGAGTTTGCATCCGGGCCTACCGCCGGGGCAAGATAGTGACTGCTAGCGCGACCCTATCTTGCCCCACCTCGGCGAGAGACTGCTCACGGGGGGGTTTTTAGTGGGTTCAAGCCCCACATACCCCTTTCCTTCATCCCTGGTAAGGAAAGGAAATGCCAGGCATTTTCCCCCCCCACAAAAAAAAAAAAAAAAAAAAAAAAGGTCTGTTTACGTACGTACATAGAAAATTATTTTAAGACTGACGATCACTGTCACTGACATTGAAGCATGGTCTTGACATTTGCACTTTACTTGCTAATGGTGTTGTTTCAAGGAGAAAACCTACGCACATAGAAAATTAAAATGTCTACATAAAATATTTAAGTATTTTTGTGTGGAAAATTATACCTCACACCACAGAATATAAATATGTAGGTGTACTTTTGTTTAACCTGTTAGAAGTAAAGAGCTGGCTCCTTGAAGATTTTGGTATTTAGCATTGATTTCTTGAGTCAATCACTTATCCTATCAATGTGTAACTTATATATAAACATTAACAGATTTTTCTATCCTCCATATAGCAGTTTTACGATTGAGTGAGTTTCTTTTATGTCCGATAGGCAAGCATTTGACCACAACCGAAGATTTAGCATACTTTCCTAGAAGATACCTATTCACTCTTGTCTTGAAGACTTAGAAATTATACCGTTCGGGGAACAAAGACAAGGCAATGAGTTCCACTCATTCGCAGTACGGATGATTTGCATTCGATAGAATTTTTCGTCGAAAATTACACAATTTTGATTTGATTTTGGATTGTCTTTATGCCGTAAATAAATACTAACAGATATAAAACGTTGTTGATTACCTGTTGTCAAGCCAAAATGTTGATATTTATTTATTTATTGAGATAAAAACGGATTGCACCAGCTACATTTAACTCACAATTCTATCATTAATAAAAATATATATATATTACAAACTATAAATTAAAAATTACAATGTCACTCTTATAAATTAAATACTACAAAATGTCATTTAGCATTCACGCTTATTACTAGTAATGTCCCATTGATCGATTAGGTGTTCACAATACGTCAAAAAAACTGTAATCAGGTGTTTCCACTTATCAAACATAATGTCGCAGTCAGGGTTGGCGGCAAGAATTGCATTTAGGGTTCGAATTAGCGGAGTCATTGATCGCGATACAGTGTGACCGTAATCTACGTAGAATAGATATATATTACAATATAATAGATATATCTTACAACTACCGAAAAATTATTTTTTTATTCTAGCTAGTTAAGCATTTGGCCGCTATCTCACCTGATGGAAAGTGATAATGCGGCCGAAGATTCATCAGGGAATATTATTGAAAACTCGTCAAAATATGCCCAAAGCGAGGAAGATAGGAAGATTAGTTATGTACATAGTACACATAGTAACAGATTCTAGACATCACACATTTTGTAGGTCCAATAGTATTTATATTTTTTTTTCGAGCTACTTTAAATTTCTTTTCATTCACGTTTTCTACCCATGGGAAATGTATGTTTCTGGTTCTGAGTGTGTGTGATGTCAATGTTTCCGGCACCCACGATACAAGTCATGGAACATAGTGTGGCTGTGAGTGTTAAAGCGTTTATGTTTCATGTTTTTTTCAAGCATATTCATGGATAATAATTTCGCTAATATTCATTATGTATTTAAAAATCGTTTATGCAAATATAATTCAGTGGTTACATCACTTTCAGAAGATACGACACTGACATTGTGGGATAGACCCCAGACACAAAACAAACTGTCATCAGATCAATCCTAACGATAAAATTCTCTGAACAATTCCAATCATTTCAAAACACGACAATCTAGAATCTAGACCCTACCTGGACCAGGTACCCACACCTACACAGGTCAGTGCGATAGGTAAAATACATCTTATACCTACAGAAAAAACAATGCAAACCCGACCTTGGACTCTAAGTCAAATTCTTCTGCCGTGTGGGCGATCACAAAAACTATCCTATGACATTGTCAATATGTATTGTGACAAAGTTATTTGAGTGTGAAGTAAGACGAATAATTGGAACCTTGTGGTTTTAATTGCTTTAACACTGGATGGACAATTGTTGCGGCCCACGCCTTTTTTTATGTTTGTAAGCCACTACATGCTAACTCTTCATTACATATAAAATAAGAATGTTATGTTTAGTATTCGTGATCAATGACTCCCAGTTTCCTACTTATTTCATTGAATGGGATTAATGGAAAGATCAAACGAAGACTTTTTAAACAAATATGTATTTTTGCGATACGTTTACATGTCTTATCGAGCTTCAGCTCCTAAATAAAACAAAAAACGCTAAAATATTGCAATAGGCACCGCTATATAATGATTGAGCCGCATACTAACTATGGTTATCCACTACGCAAAATAAAGGCAGGAAGATTTAAAATGTTTTTATCTTAAGTATATATTTATTTGTTTGTAAACGGTAATTTCTGGAACTAGATTAATCCGATTCTGAAAATTATTTTACTAATAAAAAGGTAGACTATCTTTAAGTGTTCATAGGCTATGTTTGTTAGGAAAACAGTTAGTTTCCAGTAAGAAATAACAACATACAAAAAAAAAGAATTGGCTTCTTCATCGGCGTACGCTGGCTATAAAATTTCATATAAGTGAACATAACGAATAGAGAAAATATTGACATATTGGCATATATCTCACATTTATATTTACGCCTAATATATACGCGAATATTTATTATTTATTAGTTAAATATCTAAAAAGACATCGGTCTATGTTTGGATGGCAGGGCATCCATCCAATATTAGTCAAACATTTATCAATATTAACTATTTTAATCGTCTTATGCATTTTATGTAAATAATTTGGTGAAATAGTCTAGAGATATCGTAAAATTAGTTGTTTACATAAGCGACTAGTTATATATGACTTCACTTGAAACATTGCCTTTAAATCCGAAATACTTTGTACACTACTAGCGGTTGAATGTTTGGCAAAGATGTGGCAAAGCCCTCGACTCTACAAAAGAGTTCTATCCCTACAACATTTAGTTTATGAATAAAAATATTGCGATAGTTTCTGGTTTCAACAAAGCTTAGCTTTCACTACCAGCCGAACACAAATATTTCACGTGGGCGAGGAAATTCGGTTGATATTCACATGTTAACTCGCAGGATCTTAATTCGACCGCTAACACGAGTGTGTTGCACTCAAGTTTATGTACTGCATTTGTAATTAGCTTACAATGTTACCGAGCAATCACCTTTTCTTTTTGATATTTTGGAATACGTCGAATTAGTTTTGATTCATGCGATGACCAGTAGTGATAAACTATGGTAACATGGCGTGCCCCTCCCAAATTCAAAACGTTTGAATGTATTTGTAAAGGCATTGTAATACGCCATCAAGACTCACAACTTTATTAGTGTTGCCAGGTCTAGTTTATCAAAATTCGGGGCGGTAGGTAAATAAAATCGGGGTTTTTGCACATACATGTTAATTATTTTTATGTCTATATCCCTATATCCTTGTCCAGACAAATTTAAATCACAAAAGTACCATTGGTGGCTCCATAAAACTTATTTTTACCGACTTACCGACGAAACAAACTCAAACAAAACGCAAACCCATTCACACTCACAGCCCAACACTAAGTTCAAAGACTTGTATCGTGGGTGCCGGAAACATTCACATGAGCACAAATATCCCTTGGGAAGGAATTTGTGCTCCTGCCGGCAATCGAACCCAGGACCCACGGCGTAGAGGGCGGAGACCTTTCCACTGCGCCAACTGGGTCGTCATGTGTGTTGTCATTGTGGACCGATTCTCAAATTTCTTTTTTTATTTGCTAGATTATACTTCAGAGGTGGTCCCATTAAATTTTATTATTGAAATAGATCAAGCCAAAACCAAAACATAAGAGGTGAAGTCGGTTTTTTAAGCTTTGCTTACGTTTAATTTATTTATTAATATTAGGGCACGTAGTTTAAATGGAAGGTTCAATCAAATCGGGACATTTGGCGTCCAAGGGTAAATCGGGATGTGTCCAGAGACCCCTGAAAATCGGGACGTCCCGCGTAAATCGGGACGTCTGGCAACGCTACTTACAACGCATGTGTGCTTGCTGAGACGGCTTTCAAACAAAAACAAATCCAAGGATTTATTGCTCGACTAGCGACTTCATTAATAATCTATTATTATTATAGAGAGGTGCGGCATGTTATCGTAGTTTACCTTTATATCCACAAATGCTTTATTTTTTAAGCTTGCTTGCTCATCGTATAGACTATCCCACTAGTCCATACGATGAGCAAGCAAATCTAAGAGACAGGATTTTTCAGGAAATTTTAAGGGCATCAAATATGACTAAGCGACTATTGTTTTATTACTAACAAATGGGATCGACGACTTAAGGGGCCTGCGGAGGTTGATTAGCCCATACAATTGTAATACCGAAACTTTTTATAATTCAAGCATATTACCACCATACTGAGCTGTTATTCAGATTAAAAACATATTAATCTAGGTGCCTGGATAGTTTTTATTCCAAAATAATTACCTAAAACGAAATATAAACCAATTGATTTTCACACATGATTACGACGTAAATGTCGTATCTTTAACTTATTCGTTTTGTATTAAAAACTAACACATTTCTTTTTTCATAACAACAGGAATATAGATTATGATTTCAAGGTACTATGAATGCAAAAACAATGGCTAAACATTACATTTACATTCATAATTTTTGGTATTACGGCACCTATCATAATTTGTTCGGTTGGTAGTGCTATCGTATCAAGCATGGGCACAGTTTGGCAGTTAAACAGAGACAGCCATAGACTCGTTTCACAGACTCCCCGGCCTCTTAACGTCCCTATGCCCAATGCCTGAAGAAAAATACCTTAAATATTGAAGTAGGAAAATTTCATTTATATATACAAATAGCTGCGCCCCGAGGTTTTACCCGCGTAAGTTCCGGACCCTCTGGAATTCCAGGATAAAATGTATTCCTTCTCCTGAAAATAATACACGAAACAAAAAAAGAATTAGTGATATTGTTCCATCCGTTCACGCGTGATGCGATGACCCAGGGAAATACAGATTAATTTATATATATATATATAAGATAGATATATTTCACGAATAAAAGATACGTATATAATAGATTATACTATTGAGCAATAAAATAACGAAACAATATTAGGATTTTTTTAGTAGTAACTTACAGATTTTCACCGTGTTATTTTTAAGGCTTAATAAAAGCGATGGTATATAGGTCGGAGGTATATAGGCAAGCGCGCCGTATTTTTTTTACTTTAATAAGCAAGCCTTTGGCCACTATCTCACCTGATTGGAAACGACAATGCGGCCGAAGATGTAGCATGCCTGCTTAGAAGATATATATTCACTCTTGACTTAAAAACTCCCAGATTATACCGATTACATAAACTAATTCTTTTATGTAATTTCTGCTCAAAATTAGTACAGCATCCAAAGGAAAATCGATAGGTATATAAATTGGGGCTTGGTGGCAATATTTTAAGGTTTAGGGTTATATAAAAAATGACGATAACGTTTACAAAAAAAAAAAAAGATTCACGGTAATTATTATACCAGGATAATAAACAAAAGAAGAAAAAGATCGCCTACATTCATAATTATTCACAGTTAAGTTTTATTCAGCTGTTCATTACTTACTTCGTCTAAATATTTAAATTATATACGAACTAAGATTCGCTGCGATATATACCTACAACTCTATATTATATTATAATCTTAGTTCTTGTTTCGTAAAGAGATTTTCCATCGTTACTGCGTTCTTATTTTCAACCGACTTCAAAAAAATAGGTTCTCAATTTAACTGTATGTTTTTTTTGTATGTATGTTACGCGATATCTCCGCCAATTATGAATTGATTTTGATGTTTTTACCGACTTACCAGAAAAGGAGGAGGTACTCAAGTCGACTGTATTTTTTTTTTGTGTTACCTCATTACTTCTCTCCACGTGATTCGATTTTTAGTTTGAAAGATGTTGCTATCTAATTGGTCCCATTTAAATTTGATCAAGATCTGATCTGTAGTTCTTGAAATATCGTCAATAATGTCAGCCGATTTTGATGATTCTTTTTTTATTTGAAAGCTGGTGGATCAAGGTTCCGATGATTAAGCAGTGAAGTCGGTTTTTTTAAACTTTGCTTGCGTTTAATTATTTTTTCGTAGATTATACTTCAGAGTTCCATATAAATTTTATCGAAATCGATTAAGCCAAAACAAAATATAAGCGGTTAAGTCGGTTTTTTTAAGCTATGCCTGCGTTTAAATATGTTTATTCAAAAGAAAAGTACTAGGTAAATTATTTACATAAATCTTATTATTTTAACCATTAGAAAGCTTGCATGTCTTTCTAAAACAGTAGCTTATTTACTATAGGTTCATATTTTTTATTTTATTTTAAGCAATATATATAATGGCCTCGATTCTGATGTACACTCACTAAATTAAATTTAAACTATCCCTGTCTCTTACAAAATAGAAACACAAGACAGAGATAGCATACATTTTAGTGCTTTCAAGCTAATTATCAATTAAAATATGAACAGCAGAAGCA
The DNA here is from genome assembly GCA_948107665.1 of Lomographa bimaculata. Classification (NCBI taxonomy): domain Eukaryota; kingdom Metazoa; phylum Arthropoda; class Insecta; order Lepidoptera; family Geometridae; genus Lomographa; species Lomographa bimaculata. The sequence goes on along the minus strand of OX403586.1, from coordinate 4,385,109 downwards.
GTATCGCTGTACCTCTAGCCTAACCGGTCAAGCTAGCCTCACTTGCACGTGGTGCTCCTGCCAAATAACGAACCAAGCTTCGTTGAATCACAAATACGTGGTGACGAGCTCATTGCTTTGCTTTGCCGTGTTGGATTTTGACCTACTACCTACTACTGTATAAATTCAAAACTTTATGTGGCATTGAAATGTAATGTGCAAACATAGCGCTTACCATCAGTCAAGCTACTTGCTTGTCTCGTCTCTCAATTAGAATTGTAAATTGTAAATCCTACTAATATTATAAATCCGAAAGTTGGTGTAAAAGAGTGTAAGTATGTTTGTTCCCTCTTCACGCTTTAATGGCTGAACGGATTTGGATGACATTTTTAATGTACATAGCTTATACCTAACATTAACACATAGACTACTTTTAACTTGATGATAGCGGGCGAAGCCTCGAGGCATCGCTAGTATTAAATTTGACGACCCAGTTGGCGCAGTGGACAGGTGTCCGCCCTCTGCGCCATGGGTCCTGGGTTCGATTCCCGGCAGGAGCACAAATTCCTTCCCAAGGGATATTTGTGCTTCTGGTTCTGGGTGTAATGTGTGTGTGATGTGAATGTTTCCGGCACCCACGATACAAGTCTTTGAACTTAGTGTGGGGCTGTGAGTGTGAATGCGTTTGCGTTTGTATTATGTACTCGCCAGAAGGCGCTTGTGCAGTTTGCCTAGTTGCATCTTTAAACATAACGCTCCGCACAAAGCAAAAGCTTTGCTGTGCTCATATACAAAAATACATGTAACACAAAGGTATAGGTATATACTATATTGATAATAATAGTCGTAAAGAAAATTATCCAACAGATCGCCATTACCAAGAACTATAAGATCACCGGCAGCGGCACACCTACAGCCTCACTAGAATGTATAATGGTTTCGCACTTTGCTATTATCACGTTTTTCCAACGTGACTGCCGGTTATATATGAGTTTAGTTATTTTCCTAAGATTGTAGGAAACAGCTTGAAGCTCTACAGTTAATAGAAAATATATTGGAATGTTTGATTAAAAAAAAGACGTGTGGCACTCGGGGACTGCCGCGGTAAAGCTATTGCATAGCATTTTTTATCAACTTATGCAATTATAATTATTTATTTATTTTGTTTATGTAGTATTTTTTTTCCTGCCACCTAGAGGCGAGTTGCTGAACTAAAGAGACAAGCGTGATATTTCAAAAAAAGTCATTAAAAGTTCTGCTATTCATCGATAGATGGCAAAACCAAAAAGTATCACCGCTGTGCCGGTCGGAGTGGGGGGTGTTAGGTTATTTTCGTTACGGAATTTCTGGATTCGGTCTCCACGCTCAAGGCCCGCGATAGAAGCTATGCAATAGCTTAAAATCTGATAACTTTACAGGGACAGTGATCCCTGTTTATGAATTTTCAACTGACTTCTAAATAGGAGGTTCTCAGTTCGTCTGTATGTTCTTTTTTAGGGTTCCGTACCCAAAGGGTAAAAACCGGACCCTATTACTGAGACTTCGCTGTCCGTCCGTCCGTCTGTCACCAGGCTGTATCTCAAGAACGGTGATAGCTAGACAGTTGAAATTTTCACACATGATGTATTTCTATTGCCGCTATAACAACAAATACTAAAATGAAATATTAATATAATACAACAAACTTGTTTTTTTATAGATAATTGTACGGAACCCTTCGTGCGCGAGTCCGACTCGCACTTGACTGGTTTTTGTATGTATGTAACGCGATAATTCCGCCAATTATGAATCGATTTTGATGATTTTTGTTTGGTAGATTGTACTTTAGAGTTGGTCCCATATAAATTTTATCGAAATCGATTAGGCAAACCAAAATATAAGCGGTGAAGTTGGTTTTGCTTTTCAATTGTATTGCCTCAATACAAAAATATGGGACAACTAGACTATTAATTGTTAGTTCTCAGAAACAATGTTTGTGTTCAAAATTACTGATACTACGTTCTTATTATAAAATAAGCTAGTTATTGTCAAATAATGTTGTGAGTGTTACTAAATAATTATAGTCGTCGCATATATTCTATATAGACCTATTATCGAACTGCTCGTTGGCTTAATCGGGTGGCGTTCACCTTCTAAGCATGGGGGCTATCGGGTTCGATTCCCGGCGGGAACACAAGTTTTCTTTCCAAGGGAAATTTGTGTTCCAGGTTCTGGTTGTAATTGCGTGTGATGTGAATGTTTCCGGCACCCACGACACAAGTCATCGAACTTAAAGTGGGGCTGTGAGTGCGAAAGCGTTTATGTTTATGTTTATTATGCGATTGTATAAGCATTTTATCACAGCTTTACTATGATGATACACAAACATTCGAAATCGTAATAGCAGTGTGACATTCTACTCAATATTTAATTTATTACTAGCCGTGCCCCGCGGCTTTGCCCGCTATTATCAAGTAAAAAAGTAGCATATGTGTTAATCCTAGGTATAAGCTATATACATTCCAAATTTCATCTAAATCCGTTCAGCCGTTAAAGCGTGAAGAGGGAACAAACATATTACACACTTACACACTTATACACACTTTCGGATTTATAATATTAGTAGGATTACGGTAGTTCAATATCAATGATTCCAAGCGAAACAAACAAAGTAAAACTAATATGGGAAAATATAAAAGAAAACAAATTGTTCATAGCAACAGGTCAAACAATATCTTCCATTTTAGCTAGTTGGTACCTACCATTTGTCTATAAGTTTTCCGCAATTTGAAATGCCAATTTTTTGCTGTCTTTTTTCTCTGTGCGATTCTAGATTAGATGAATCACAAGTAATGATGCAATATTATAGCCGACTTTGTGAGTTACAATCCGCGGTAGTGCGGTCGCGTTTGGAGGACAAAGGAAAATGGATCGATTTCAACAGTTGAGATTGTTTCCAAAAGTTTTAGGTGGATCAATTAGATTTCACGTATTTTTTCATTTAATTTTTTAATAAAAAAATAAATAAAATCCATTTATTTCAGGTAAATTAACCACTACACTAAATTAAAAACTTCAAAATTACAATAGAACATTCACAAAAATAACAAATAAATTAAATTACAATACTAAATAATGATTAAAAGCAATATTAATGTCAAACTAAACTAATAAAAAAAATATTCAATTATTAAAAAAATAAAACTTTTTTGTGCTATATACATAAGTATTTATTTTTATAATTGGCGCCGTCTCATCTTCCAGAGACGAGTGTTCAAAATAAACAAAGGAGAAAACCTCAAACGGCGTAAATATTCCATCCATGTTCAGGTTATATACTGGTACCATTTGGGGTAGAAACTTAGGGCCCGTGGGGACCGGGTGACATTTTTATAGATTTAACTAATCGATTGATCGAGGTAACATGTGACCCAATGTATTATTATTATATAATAATACTAGCTGCGCCCCGCGGTTTCACCCGCGTTGATAATGATGAAAAGTGATGATGATGATGATGATGAAAAATAGATGTTGGCCGATTCTCATAGATACCGGATAAGCACAAAAAATTTCATCAAAATCGGTCAAGCCGTTTCGGAGGAGTATAGCAACGAAAACTGTGACACGAGAATTTTATATATTAGATAAGACTATAATCAAAAGTCTCTAATGCTACTTGACATAAGAATCTGTTTGGCAGATGCCCATTGACCTACAAACAAACGGACCTTGGGTTAACATAATCTTCATGAAATAAGTGTATTGATTAACCTTTACAAACGAACATGTATATAATTATTGATCAAGTGAGCACGAAGCACGAGCGAAACGTCTTCGGTTTAGCTTGGACAAAAATGCTTTCGTATGTCCGGCTGTTCTCCTTTACAGGTCACATGGTCATATTTCTCAACCGATTCTCGTGATTTTTTGTGAGTAATTAAGTTAGGTAAAGTTCGATAATAATGTGGTTATTTTTATGGATTCGGGTTTTGTTATTTTTTTAATGGCGGTGATAAGGTCGCTGAAAACGTAAAAAATCAAACGAGTATATCAGCCATTTCGAACAAACGCGAAGTCTTCAGCTTACAAAGCCACAAGTAAACAAACTAAAATAATGTAATTTTGTATAATTCTCCATTTTATATAAATATTATTTCTATATAGAATATAATTTAATTTCTCCATTATATCCAGATTACTTTTTTTAGAACGGATTACTTGCTGCTTTTTATGCTTAGCCTCTACAACATCACCGGATGTGAATTCAGCTTACTTTTGCTTGGAACAATTCATCAGCGTACGCAGCTTTGACTGACGTCTTTAGAACTATTTTCACCCTACGTAGTTTTTATCGAGGCGGGATTGTCGCTTATATTTAATATTGTCGCCTATATTCAGTGGACACTAAAGAACGTGGATCCGAAATCCGTGCATTGGTAGATCGATGCAGACTACATCAATTAAGGATTTATACGAATTTACGGTTGTTTGCTCACATTGTTACAAGACTAGTTTCGGAACATTCGGTGTCCCTTCATCAGTCGCGCTTAGACCGTCCGGCGTCTCGGCGTGTACTGATATGTAACGTGAGTGAAGTCGTATAAATCCTACACATATTAATTTGTAACACTTACGAATCTTTCAGATTACATATCATTAAAATAAACTTCATTACGTCATCATTACTGATTTTCTAGCTAATTGGCAAATAAACAACGTCTCAATTGATTATTCATTAATCCATAAAGCACTGTGAATAAATAAATATGTATTTTCCCATGTAAATGTTTATATAATAACAAGAAAAGTGGGTGTAGCCATGCGGTCAGCGAATCTGATAGCTAAGGTAAGGCTGCGGACGAAGGGCATTTGGCCAACGATAGATTACCCAGTCATCTATGAAATGTTATTACGTAGCCTAGATATGTAATATGTATATATATTTAGCTGATATATATCTGAGACCTTACTAAGAATTTTACTATATATTTAATTGGAATTTGTAACGCGTGAAAATTATATATGGTGGACATTCTACAAATCCGCAAGAAGCGTTCTACGCGTTCGATCTACATTCATTGTGCGAACTGCAAAGGAATGGAACTCTTTACCTGAGTCGGTGTTTGCTAATGAGTACAATATGAGAGTCTTCAAGTCGCGAGTGAATAGGGGGGGGCATGGAATAGGCATGGGAATAGGCAAGCTTGCTCCATCGTCGACAACATCGTCGCTTACCATCAGGTGAGATGGTGGTCAAAAGTTAGCCTATCATGAAAAAAGAAAAAAAATACAGATTCGTCTGGGAACATACCCACCAAGTTTATAGCAAATAGAAGAGGCTAGTACAAAAACTGCCTCATTTAATTTTCTAAAATATATATTATTTTCCAGTATCCTCCACCTGTATACATGTGCTACTGACTACTAAAGGAAGTCTGGAAGAGAACGCTTTGAATAATAATTGATATTTTGTGCACATAGTTTAAGTTTTCTTTGTTAAATCTAAGACTAATTTTGTTAATCTTCGAAACGGCGAAAATGCTCAAACATCAACAGAGGTTATATATTTGTGCCATTTGGAGTAGAAACGCAGGGTCCATGGAGACCAGGTGCACTTGAAATTTATAAAGATTTGTCTGGGAGACTGAAAGACTCGATACGTGTCCAAAATGCCGGTTTGTACTTTGCACAGCAATTAAGTCTCGCTGTGCAACAAACAAACAAACGCATTCACACTCACAGCTCCACACTAAGTTCAAAGACTTGTATCGTGGGTGCCGGAAACATTCACATCACACACACATTACACCCAGAACCAGAAGCACAAATATCCCTTGGGAAGGAATTTGTGCTCCTGCCGGGAATCAAACCCAGGACCCACGGCACAGAGGGCGGGCACCTGTCCACTGCCCCAACTGGGTCGTCAACGAGGTAAAGCAGCCAGCATTTTGGGCACACTGCCGACCAATGACTTTTTGTATTAGGTAAGTAGTTTAGTTAAATCTGTGTTCAATCAAGCGTAATCTGTCTATACCAAGCAATTGGAACACGTTGAGGGCATCATTACTCCATCGGCAAATAACCGAAGGTCTTCTCAACTCTCAAACATAATTGCTTCAACAAGTACTTGCGAATACACAATTACCTGCTCACCTGTGACTCTAGCATGTTACTTAGCCTGTCCACTGAAGGAATTAGTGCTTATAGATTGTGCTGCGGATTGTACACACTGGGTGCTCAGTTGCCGTATATAAAACAAATCAAACTAATATTACTACTTTAAATTATATATATTGCATAGTGGACCTCAGGTCAGAAAAGAAATTAAAATAATCCCCTTGTGCACTACTATACAACAAAGCATAAGTAGGTAAACTTGATGGATCACTTAGAATTTTAATATACTTTCTTCACTGTGATGTACAAGACGAGAAATAAGACAAAATAAGAGTGAAGAAACAACAAATCGCGACAACGAATAAATCAAATACAAGAACGAAAGAATTCTTATGTGACGACGCAGTGGGTCGGTCTTTGTATTCTGCGGCTTGAGTCCTATATTCGATTCTCGGCAAGAGCATAATTTACCTTCAAAGGACACTTGTGCTATTGGTTCTGGGTGTGATGTAAATGTTTCTGGGACCGACGAAATTTTTTTCATCGTTTGTTTTTTTTAACAACTTTTTTTTTTCGTTTGTAGCAGAATTATTAAAATACATATGTTTTAAAAATATATAAAAGACAAATACAAAAATAAAAGGAGTACATATGTTAATAAATCTCTTCAATTCAAATAACTTTGAAAATAAAAGTTATTCTATATGTAATTCGCATCATATAAATACTTTAAATACTAACATAGGTACATATGATTTTATAAACTTTGATTGATTGTTTGTTTGTTTGTTATATTAATATTAGGTTAATTGAACAAAGAACAACGCAATAATTTATACAGAACAAAATGTTATAGTTCCAAGACAGCAACATGTCTTTCTCAGTAACATTTGCAGCACTTTCTCAACTTTGCTTCTTAAGCAACATTTAAAAATGCGTGTACCGTAATTACGACCTATGGAACCTGTATAAAAAGAAAGGAAAGTTCAATCGAGTATATCAAAATTGACATTAAAACTATAGGTTTTGAGAACAACACCTTTTCATCAGCGATAGACCAAAGTCCATATTGTCATAATAATAATAAAAGTTAAGTAATATTTTGATGGTTCGATAGGAATTTGATATGATTTGGTGATGATTGGAGGATGCAAATGCATCTCTTATACTCAGCAGCGAAACAACTACATATACTTTAGGGTATAATTTAGACGACCACCAAAAATTCTAAACGGTTAACAAAATGGATAAATGGTCACCAAATTACGTTTCCTAAAATAAAATTTTCCGTGACAGAAACGATCGGTAGGTAGGTCGCTTTCTAAATATGGGTATCGGGTTCGATTCTCAGCGGGACCACAAGGTTAAAGAAAAATTGTATTTCTCGTTCTAGTGTGATTGCGTGTGTGATGTGAATGTTTCCGGCAACCGAGACAAAATTCATCTAACTTGGTAGGGCTATAAGAGTGAAAGCATTTATGTTATAATTATATGTCCATTTGTCATTACACACATAGCTTTCTAGTGGATATAAAAGATTTTAATATTTTTCGTAACTACCGGCAACTTTTGAACCCAGTGCGTATTCTCCTCAAGAATGTTATTACAATGTGTTGTAGACCCACGCACAATATTTAATTATACGCAGTTTTAATTAACTCTTTAACTTATACTAAAATTAGATGTTATTCGGAAGCGGCCGAATAATTAAACTGTCTAGCAAATTTATTGAAAACGCATCAACCGGTGCTTAGTATTTTGTAATTGTGAACGTTTGATTAAAACACATTGTCATAGAAACAAATTGTTGTATATGTGATAGATTGTAGAATATTTTTAGTAAATAGCTTTTAATAATAAAATAAATACTACGAGAGTAAATAAATGTTAAACTGTAACACCTAAGTTGATGAACTTGCTATTTAACTATAAGTAAAATAAAATACTCGTATTTTTTTACGTGGATCTAAAGTAAAGCAGCAATTAAAATTTATTAAAAATAAATTCAATAGTTTCCTTTTGTTCATATTTTTTATAAACGCTTGAGGCGGGATTTGAACCCGCGGCCAAAGGGTGTCATGCCCTATTGCTCTTACCGCTGAGCTACTCAAGTCCCTTTCTAAATTTATCACTATAGTTCTGCCGAACACGGTTAATGCTATATAAATAAAATATTTTTTTTTATAAATTTCACCATTGTTCTAATAATCAAACGCAAGCAAAGTTTCAAAAAACCGACTTCACCGCTTAATCATCGGAACATTGATCAGATTTAATATATAAACACGCATTATTGACTATAAACTCAAAAACTAGAGATCAATACCTTGATCTATGGATTGTGTGACTTGATTTCGATGGGACCACATGAAAAGCACCAGATTTCAAATAAAAAAAGAATCATCAAAATCGGCTCACAACGAAAGAAGTTATGAGGTAACTTTTGAAGTCGGGTAAACGAGAACACCGTCAAAGTACGCATTATTCGTCACAAAACAGACATTATTGACGATATTTTAAGAACTACTGATCAGATCTTGATCAAATTTAAATGGAACCAATTAGCAAGCGACATATTTCAAACTAATGTAGTCGTATCGATGTAGGAGTATATAAATACCTATTCACTTTTCTTTTGAACACACCCAAATTGTATCATTCGGGAAACACAGATGACGGTAATGCGTTCCATTCTAATTTCTGCATAGTAACAAATCTTTTTGCATTTCAAATGTTACGACAGCGCACCTTCTGTTCTGTACTTAGGCCCTATGTGGTAACAGAGTAACGTCCTACTTCAGTCAAGGTTCTAACTTCGACAACCTCTCTCAGAACCGAATAGTCATAACTAAAACTCACGAATTCTCCAAAACCAACTTTATAGCTAGAGTTACAAGATAGACATTTGAGAGCAAACATATAATAGATGATACTGTTCCACGTCCCTGCCAAGGTCTAACCGTGAGGCGGTGCACACATTTGCATTTCCAGAAAAAAACGTCCAATACTTTTCATTCAAATCATTCTAAATACAACTTTACACAAAAGGGTTACGGTTGTTAATGACGTGCAAGTTGAAATAAGTTATGCGTTTTGTATTCAACAAAGGAGTAGCGATAGTGTAGAAGTGTTACTGCTTTGTACGTGTGATCGCGAATGTCACGTACTTAGACATAATCTACGCTTAATTTTTTTAAATTAATTATGCAAAGGATATTAGATTTCAAAGTTAACTGCGTACCGTTATATTTTAATTGAAATAAGATTAGGGTTTTTTTTTTTTTTTATTTGTGACAGGCTAGTGTTTGACCACTATCTCACCTGATGGTAAGTGACGATGTGATCGAAGCTGGTAAACACACTAGACCTGGAATACGCAGGGTTACGTAAATGAAAACGTGAATTAGTCATCTTGTCTCTATTTTTCGTTTGTATATAAACTATTTGTTTCCCTCGGGTTAGCCCGCGTAAATTAAAAAAAACAATCGATTTAGAAATACTATCAAAAAACCTGTTGAGTAAAATGTATGACAATTTTTTTCTTACAATAAGGTTTTTCGTGAATTTTTCCGATGTTTTAAGTCACTTTTTAATCGGGGCGGATTTAACATATCAAATATCATAAAAATCGATTCAGTCTTGAGTTATACATGGTGTAACTACCCCGACTTTGTTTTATATAGATTTTAATGAAATATATAGTTTCTACCTTTCAACTACCTTATTAAAATCTAGTTTTAAAGTAACAAACCTTCGAATATTAAAGATCTTAAAGTTCTTTAAGAAAATTCTAATTCAATTCTTACGTAGAATTGATAATTTAACGTCTCTAAAACAATCAACAAAGATTAAATAATAACTCCTATTCTACTAACTACCTATCATTAGGGTAGACCTGTAAACAAAGTCTAAACAGTAAATCTAAGTAGTTCCTAATTACAGAATTCAGTACCTGGGGGCATGTCTAGTGTCCAGATAGCATGCTATTAAGATTAATGGCCTAGTAGTGGGTGGCTACATTAGGAGCTAAATTAGGTGCCTAAGGAATGTTGGTTTTCCTTGAAACGTTACCAGCGAAAGTCTCCTAGTTTTTGGGCGGTATGGGCCGATGTTAAAGGCATTAAATAATGTTGTACTTTTAACGGTAAGTTTTTTTTTAAACTTAGCTTAGAGTAAAATGAAAATATATGCTCTTAAAAGGACTGCACGGGTAGGTAGAGTTAATTCTATTTACCAATATTAAACAACCCTCTGGATAAGGTCTTTGGCATGTTGTAAGTATCTATAAGGATGCAACTGATCCCATTTAAAATTGATCAAGATCTGACTATTAGTTTTAGAATTATCCTCAATAATTCGAATTCTATGGACTACATTGATGATCTTCTCGTTTTTAACCGACTTCAAAAGTTACCTCATAACTCCTTTCTTTGTGAGCCGATATTGATGATTATTTTTTATTTGAAAGTTGGTGCTTAAATGTGGGCTCATTTAAATGTGATCAAGATCTGATCACTAGTTTTGAGTTATCGTCAATAATGTGTGTTTAATACATTAAATCTGATCAAGGTTCCGAAGATAAAGCGGTGAATTCAGTTTTTTTTTAACTTTGCTTGCGTATAATTATTTGTCGAGTCAGTTTTTATAAATTTTTCAAATGATATGAAAACGTAAAAAGAAACATATTTCAGCTATTTTGAAATAAACGCGAGGTCTTCAGCTCGTAGAGCCACTAGTGTATTTATAAACGTCGTTTAGACAACCATCGCACCCAACATCCCAAGCCGATGCAAACTTCTTACCTCCACTTAAACGTATAAAACTAAAATAGCAAAAAAAAATCGTTAATACCTAACCAAAGCAAAAAATATACATAGATACCAATCAAAACAACTCACAACATCACTTTTATTTTATTAATGAACTTAAAAAGCGTTCTTTCCGCGTTCAATTAGATTTAATAACCAAATTTCGTCAAAAAACTGGCGATCACGCATATTCTAGTTTTCCTACAACGCGGATGCAAGCGAGGACACAGTAAACGCCAAAAAAAGCTATGCAAAAGTGAACGTAAATGAGTACCCAGTACATGTAGTGAGGCTTGTGTCATTGTAAAAGAATAGTAGTAAGTTAACTCAAAGTTAGTTGGTATAAAGCCTTGATAAAATAATTGAATTTTATTTTATAGGTTTAAAAACTGTCCGTTTGAGTTTTAAGCAGCAGATATCGAGTTCAATTTCAATTGGGAACATAAGCTTTCTACCCAAAGGAATTTTAATTTTTCTGGTTCTGGGTGTGATTTGTGTGTGATGTATGGTTCCGGCACTCATAACACAAGTCATTGTACTTAGTGTGAGTGTTAAAGCGTAAAGACACTGTTGATTTTTTCAACACAGTATCCACATCATATACTTGGGTAAATAATGTGGATACTGTGTTAATAAAATCACGCGAGTTTTAAGCGCAATAAAGATTTTGATTAAATTATGTTTCTATCAGGTCGTACATACACCGAAATACTTTTGACATTACAAAGCTTTGAGTTATCTTACTGTTTATTTTAACTGTGTCATAATAGAATATTGTATCCCATTGTTGGGTTATCTTCAGATCGAAAAGGTCACGCTTGCTGCCTATGAGATTTCTAGTTCCGGTATCGCGGAGCTAGGTTTTATATCTTTAGTAATTAAAATGCCTCGTGGGATGATATCTGCTAATTATAGGAAGCCATTGCTTATTTTGATTGTGAGAAAAATATTCGGACGCTTCTTTGCAATAATTTAAAATTTAAATTAGTTGCTACTTAGGCACGAGCAGGTACATAACAAATAAAATTATTTATTTTTTAGTAGTTTTCTACATTTATTTTTGTTTTAACTTTTTCACACTATATGTTGTTGGTACAACATATTTTTCGTTTCGTCTTCATCATTATCAGCCTGTTTTCTTTACAGTTGAACACAGTTCTCCCTTAATAAACGCTACTAGATCTGGTTTACTCTTCTCATCCGTTGCTACCAGATAACTTACGCCATCCATTTACGATCATGGCTCCACGGGTATTCTGTTCTATTATTGCTGAACAAGTCTTTACTCAAGGATGCTAACTCCAACGGTTATCCATTTCTCTGGTAATGTGGCCAGTGCACTGTCATTCCAGCTTTCTATTCCTTTCAGTGATGATTTTAGTTATCTCTTTGGCATCATCTACTGCTTGTTTGCCACGATCTTCTTAAAAAACACTGTGTCTTTTTGTCCACGTTCGTAACTTTACTTTTATAACCAGCTACGAACGTAGAATCAATGGTCTGCTCGTTGGCTGAGTTGGGTAAACGCTTGCCTTCTAAGCAGTTCAACCAGATTCCCGGCGGAAACACAGGTTTCCTGTCCAAGGAAAATTTGTGTTTCTGGTTCTGGTGATGATTGTGTGTGTGATGTGATTGTTTCTGGCACCCACGACACAACTCACCAAACTTAGTGTGGGCTGTGAGTGTGAAAGCGATTATGTTATGTTAATTATTTCCTATTTATAACCAGCTACTAGTTTGAGCGTTCTTTATAGCTCTTGAACAACTTTGAACTATAGTACTTACACACCGATGAGGGGTCTTATTATCCCTACTGATTTCAGAGGTCCTTTCAGCCAAGATTAGTTTCAGTTAAATTTTTAACACTTAATTAATTTGTCATTCTTTACTTCATCGCCGATTATGGCCAGAGCCAATGGTGAAATCTCTGCACAGAGCAAATTAAATATATGGCTAGGTACAAAAAAACACAAAACGCGATTTGCATAGTCCGTGTCCGTCAAACGTTCTCAGAAACCCAAAAAAATATTTCAAAATATTGACCCACAAATAACTACTAACGTTGTGACAACTAATGGTACTAAAACAAAGTCTTTTGTTGTCCTACAATCGCATAAAATCTCTTATTTATTAACCGAAAAAGGGACATCCAAATTCTAAGCAAAAAAAGCGCCAAAATTTCGCGTTGACATTGAAAACACATGCGTTCGGTCCTTTCGGACATGAGTTCATTGTAACTTATTTGCATACGAAAAGATCACGCCTTTGACTTTGTCGGTGATCGCCACGACTTTCGTCTAAAAAGGCGAAAACAAACCATCATAAAGTAAAGGCAAAGACTACCCAGAATATTTTTTGCAATAATAAACTGATCGTAAACTCGTCCGACTTTTTGTCGCAGTGATCCAATATTTTTTGAGTCCAAAGCCGATGACAAAAGAGGAATAATGTCGTAATGCTTGGACAATGATTTGTTTGTGTTGTCGCTCTGTTAGGACCTTTTATGGGTGCCGATGGGGTTCCGGAAAGTGAAACTGATTACGAGAACGATAATTTACTGTTGCTTTTTAACGTGTTAAGTTCTGTGAAACACAAAAAGCTAAGGCTAAAAATCGAAAGTGAGTACGGCAAATTTTATACGCTTGTCATAATTGCGCAAAAACTCCAAACCCAGCATCCAATGAGCGATGATAAATACCTTTACTCTTTTATGGGTCTTGTTATAAAAGCTATTCAAAAACATTTTAATTAGCTATAACTAATTTGAGTGAAACGTACATATAAGTGCCTATTCAAGTTTTATTACCTGCAAGTCACTTCTAAAGTTGTAGGTGTGAAGATTAATAAAATCTGGCATGGCATAGTCCAAAATACCTACCTATTTATTGTGTAATGCCTAGGCTTAGACAAGCAGCGTTGGTAACATGACACACAACCTATTCATCAAAATTATCAGTATTAATCTGGTAGAAATGCTAATTCGGCGATTCTGATAGAATCTAATTATGTCCTCGTGGCAACGACGAATGCAAACAAAATCGGCGATGATTTTAGAAAGCATTATTTTTTAACATGAATAATTGATGGAATGCTGCAAGTTGAGTCCATGATCCAATGCCTTGTTTTCTTAGAGTTGGCGTCTTCATTAAATACCCGAATCAGCGCAAAACAGAAATGAGTTAGTTGCACAAGGGAGAGAAGGTAGTGATGTTGAAAAGCAGGTCGTCACAAGCTGAGGATGATAATGTTGACAACCTTCGTATTAACTTCTGTCTTTCACATGCATCACTGAATGATGTCCTCGTAGTGATGGAAAGTGATGATGCTGCCGATGATGTAACATGCCTACCTTATAATTGGCCGCTTCGTATTTGAGTACTAATTCTTATAATGTTGTCCATAGTATAGACGTACTAGTACATCTACATACCTATAGTACTAACACTATCCAAATTAGGAGCAAAGAATACAATATCATTACTACAGTAGCGATTAATGACATCATCACAAACAAAAGTAAAACTGACAACAAAGCAAAAGATGGCCGAAAAGAATCTATTGACTCCATTTTAGTAAATCCATTCTTCCTTAGAACAATGCCCGGTCTTCGTAAAAGGGCCACCGTCTTTTGTTGCATAATTGTAACATGATATTTATGTTGGAAATGTGAAAGTGAATGTTGTAATTTTTATAGTTTTATGCTACTCGGTGTCTTTATTCTTTTCTGGTGTTTATTGCCGCCATATTGGGTAGACAGTAGCTCTAAAATGCACTTTCGATTTCTAAACTTTCGGCTTGTCTCATAGTCCTTTGGCGGCAGTTGAAAAGTTAAAGTTTATGGATAATAAACAATTAAACCTTTTTTGTAGGTACTAGGCAAACATAAACATGAAAGAGATAGTAATTTAGTCATTAAGTTTTTAGTATGGTATTAAAGGACTAGGCGGAGTTTTGCCGCGAAAGTGAATGTGAAAATGTTGAATTTGTGTAATTTTCCAAAACCTGTGATTCTTCGTGTGTTAATGTGTAACAATGGTGGATTATTAATCTTTAATACTTAGTAAACGTGCATAAGTGTGAGCAAATGATACCACGATGAAAAACGTGATTCTCGCCTTCGCTCCAAAACTCTAATAGAAGTGCTAGTAAAGTTTTACCACTTCACTAGGGCATGACTTGACTATGACTGGACCTTGACTCTTTTACTTGGTTTTGACTGTGACTAGGACTTTTAATATGAAATACACTTGAAAAAGATGACTTAAGATAAGATTACTTAATGCAAAAGATTGCGAAGCAGAAATTAAAAGAAAGAAAAAAGTACAAGGCAACCATAAAGGTGAAAAATGTTAAATATGTTAAGCTTTACGTGGCCTTCTTCACATGCCTTCAAATACATCATTTTAATTATCACGGAAAATAAAGCATTCAGAACAAAATTGTAAAACTAAATGAGCTAAGAGTTAGAACAAAAATCTGGGTCTGAAAGCCTTCTGGTATTTTACAAAAAACTCTTTATATTTATATAGCGGAGCCGCAATATCAAAACAGTAGAGCTTTTGACGTAAGTAAGCATGAGATTTATTTTGTTTAAGTATGTATATATATATATATATATATATATATACCTTATTTTATTTTCTCATAACTTGTATTTACACCCCCGTTTCATCAAATTATTAAAATCTTCTCATCCAAAAGTTCTGAAAGAGATATCGCTTTTAGCGATAAGACTGACATCGCTTTTAGCGAGAATCCGCCGATTGTAAACTTTAATTTAGTATAAAAAAATTGTAAGTGATTTATGTAAGGTGTGAAAGCGTTATCTATATATATCATGAGTTCAAAGTTAAAGTAGTCTCTACAATTTGCGTGACCTATAAATCTTAAAAACCATCACTCCAACCAGGTGAAGGGTAACAAGTAGATTATAATTTGACATTTCGTCGTGTAAACATACATTATCCAATTATACTTATCTAGTAAGCTTGTGATAACAATAAGATCAGTAATCCGAATCACAGCGGATCACTCCCACGCGGTCGTGACAGCGTTAAACACTAGTTAATGATCTATTTTGAAAGTTACTTGTTAGTTAGTGGTGGTGCAATTTAGGGGAGGTAGCGGTTGATCTAATAGGCGCTAAGCTATAAAAATCGATAAGCTAGCTTATATATTATACCGAGAAAAATATATCGTTCCCGCGACTCAAATTCTTGTGGCATTTGTGAAAACTATAATTATTTCATAGCAATTACAAAAAATGTCTGGTACTTTGTAATATGGAGGGGGGGGGGGGAGGTTAATAACGTACATATTACCACATTTTTCTAGTAATTACTAGTTCTTCTTATGAAATGTGTATAAATATGACTATATCGACTACATACTATCTTGTTAGATCGACTTATTTAAAAAATGAAAACTTATTGTTAAAAATCTTCAAAGGGTAAAGCTATTGTACTCGTAGAAAGTATTGAGTACTGACTAAAATTTGTTAGTCAATACTCAATTGCTTATTCAGAAGAAAATTGCTAACTTAAAATTAGTTTACATGCCTTCATTTAACATAATCATCTATGACAAAATAATGACTCCAATAGCATGTACCAATTCTTTATTGATAATGTTCATGTAGCGTCACTCTACTTATGTATAATAATTATTTCTCATCCTCGTTTTATAACTTCAAATACACAAATGAATACTACCGGCTAATATACATCTATACATCAAAGATCTAAGTTATCCGTAAGATATAGAGCTTAAAGATAACTGATAGCATGATGCGAAGGCTGGTACTGGCCACTACCATTATACTGGCGGAATAGCCTCTCTGAATTGCAAGTAGGTCTGTCATATCTCGATATTTAAAATAGGCCACATTGACATTGAGCTAGTTCGTTCGCTCTCACGTTTTGCGCCTGCGCACCAATTCTCACGATAGAGAAGGCTGCATGACGCACGGCGCTGACCGCATCAAGCTGCTATCCAGGAAGGATAGCTAGCCAGCTATATTTGCTTGGACATCAACAGTTATCTTAGCATTAACAAAGTGAGTTAACCCAACACTAACAACATGAGCAGAGTAGAGGAAACAGTAGAAGAACTCGGAAACTTCTTGTCGGGTACCCATTTTATTTTTATTTGTGACTAAACCAGCGTTTGGAACGCTCACCTGATGGAAAGTGGCGAAGATGCGGTCAAAGAAGAGCCTCAGTAAATACCTTTTTTAATCTCCATATCACCTATCTACCTCTATGTGAATATGTTACGTTTTACTTTAGAAATCAACGCTATAATCATACATATAACATAATAGTCTACCAAATTCAATAAATTTTCTATCGCCTCTATATAGTCAA
This sequence comes from Lomographa bimaculata, assembly GCA_948107665.1. Lineage (NCBI taxonomy): Eukaryota > Metazoa > Arthropoda > Insecta > Lepidoptera > Geometridae > Lomographa > Lomographa bimaculata. Next base: position 4,367,858 of record OX403586.1, on the reverse strand, counting down.
TCGCCCCTTTCACATATTAGGCAGAGACCATATATCTCCACCTGCTACGTAAGGGTCCTGACACATATCACTCGCTTCTTTTACGTTCATGAGTCTTTGCATACACGGTCGTTGGTTGCGAGTATTTTGATCTGGCCTTTTTTTTAACGCGTTGTATACGTTATTTAGCTTTTTCATTATACTATGAAGAATTCGGTATAGATAATGACGGCTGAGTTTCAGTCTCTAAATACATATTATTTACAGTATTTTTGTTTAAAGTAAACAGTTTTATGTAAATTGCTAAAATCTGTATTAAAACTATAGAACTATAATAGAAACTAGTCCCTATAAATAAATTAATAAAAAGTTCGACAAACCTTCTTAATGGTACAAATATATTAAATTTTGTCTATTTTCGACTGATGTTAAATGGCATGACAAAAATGACAAAAACCGGAAGTTGCAAAAAGAGTAGGTAGTCGGACACGTGTTAGTGTACTGAAACGAAGTGTCTGACTTTTAAATGGTTTAAGACTTAATAGTACGTACCTAATATTTTCAGATTGCCATGAATTCTTTGCGTATTAACTAAATAAATACTAACTAAAATTGTATATTAAAATATGATAAAACATATTTTAACTATTAAAGGTTTATTAAGGCTTTTTATTACCATTTATTCACGGCGTCCGTGGTTCTACATAAAGTTAGTGACAAAAAAGATCAAATGAAAGAGCTGTAAAATACCATTCTGAACACATACAACACATGTATAATATATTACGTAGAACATTTTCGTTTTGGTCTTTAACTATGACAAGCCATTTTGTACTACATATTGTATATAGTTGTCGGGAATTAGTTTCGTCGTAGTTTTAATTTTTGTCTTGTGAAAAAGGGGTTACTTTTTTACATGCTTGCTTGCTGACTGTCTCAGTCATTTTAAAGGCATTTGATGATATAACAAGTTATTATTATAAGAATTAAAGCCAAATCGATGCATTATAACTGAATTAACTTAGATCACTCCAGTAAAGCAATTAAAGTAAAAGAGGAAATTATGTGAAGTTTTATTATCGTGTGATCAGACGCCTCTGGGTAATAAAATATAGCAAATCATGTGAAACTATGCCTTAGCAGAATAACTTAAACAACCATACTTTTTCTTTACAGCAATAAATTATTTGTGATATGTGAACCTTCAGTAAAAATATTTAAGACCCGTAGAAGCTATCTTGTGCCGTCGGCGAGCGCTCTCGTAATGATCTTCATGACTACCATTTTCCCACTTAAAATTAAAAAAAAAAAGACGTGTGGCACTCGGGGACTGCCGCGGTAAAGCTATTGCATAGCATTTTTTATCAATTTATGCAATTATAATTATTTATTTATTTTATTTATGCAGTATTTTTTTCCTGCCACCTAGAGGCGAGAGCAGAACTAAAGAGACAAGCGTGATATTTCAAAAAAGTCATTAAAAGTTCTGCTATTCATCGATAGATGGCAAAACTAAAAAGTATCACCGCTGTGCCGGTCGGAGTGGGGGGTGTTTGGTTATTTTCGTTACGGAATTCTGGATTCGGTCTCCACGCTAAAGGCCCGCGATAGAAGCTATGCAATAGCTTAAAAACAAAAATCTGTATCACTATTTTTATTTCATATTCTGATAAGCTAGAGATGATGTGGGTGGTAAACACGATCTAGAATGTGACTGCTCTCAAGTATTAAAGCTTAAAATTTCGACCGAGCGTGTTGCGCGAGAAAAGTGTTTTAGCTTGGGCAACCATGCTTTTGTAATGTCCGGATGGCCAGACATGATGTCCGGTTGTTCTACAGGTCACATTATTCCTATTTTTTTGATGCTTATGAAGAGTTTACTTTCGACGTATAATATTCGGCGAGTTTACATTGTGTAGAGTTTACAAGAACCCGTTATTCAGTTTGTTATTTTAGTGACATCGGGTATACTGACTTCACTGTGGCCGTTTATCTTATATTAGGAAGGAAGTTGCAATCGCCTTTGCAGAATTAGGTTATCGGCTTGTGTAGGATTTCAGCGTTTGTTTTATATCTAATGCATGTTGAAATTTGATCGTGGAGTAAAATATATGTTGAAATATTAAATATAACGGGAATTAGATTATTTTTTAGTTCCAATGACCATTTAGGATCTATAACGATTTTTTTACAAGACAAACTGTCAAACGTCTTCCATATGTGGTTAACATTTTAACCTGCAGTTCGCTCGAAGCGTTTCGCTTCTATGTTTATCATCCGTACTACGAGGAATTGGAACTCATTGCCCTCGTTTTTTTTCTTCAAATATAATTAAATCTAGGAGTCTTCAAGTCAAGACTAAGAGTGTACCTTCTAGGCAAGCTTACACCATCTTCGGCCGCATCATCACTTTCCATCAGAATGAGATTGCAGTCAAATGCTTGGTTTTGGGGCATAAAAAAAATTTGATAGCACCCACTCTCGCTTCAAATTTCAATATCCTACTAATATTATAAATCCGAAAGTTTGTGTGTAAGTGTGTGTGCAAGTGTGTAAGTATGCTTGTTCCCTCTTCACGCATTAACGGCTGAACGGATTTGGATGAAATTTGAAATGTACATAGATTATACCTAGGATTAACACATAGGCTAATTTTTAACTTGATAATAGTGGGCGTAGCCGCGGTTCACGGCTAGTTTAAAATAAAGCTGTGGTAAGGTTCTTTTATAATGGTGTAGTATTAATTAACAAAACAGTATGAAGTAATAAAATAAGTTAACTTTTTACGCAGTCGGCTTATTTTAATTATTATTATATTGATTTGTTATGTATTTAGTTACTTTTATTATTTTAGTAGAAAGTGTAATTATTGTAAGATATTTTCGTTCTTCATACATAATGTTAAAACTAACACACAAACACGCACTCAAAATTTAACGGATTAATAAAATTCCCCGCATATACATTTTTCAACATAAATATTTACATTATGTTTCAATGTTATATTCGGCATAAAACACGAAAATTTTGACTTACTTTGTAGTCGACTAGTTTACCCGACTTCAAAAGTTACCTCGTGACTTCTTTCGCTGTGAGCCGATTTTGATGTTTTTTTTTATGTAAAAGCTGGTGCTTTTCATGTGGTCCCATTGAAATTTGATCCAGATCTGATCTCTAGTTTTTGAGTTATAGTCAATAATGCGTGTTTAAAACATTAAATCTGATCAAGGTTCCGAAGATAAAGCGGTGAAGTCGGTTTTTTAAAGCTTTGCTGCGTTTAATTATTTAAGCTTTGCTAGCGTTTAATTATTCAAATTTATACTGCACTAGCCAGAATATTTAAAGAAATAATGCCACGTCCGGAAAAATATATATAGTTTCAAGGCAAACTAAACTTTAATTCCTGTCTTACTTAAGCCTCAAATTTTTCATTCGTACACAAAGAGTTACACAACTTCCCGTGGATAAGCCACTTATGATGGACAGCTCATCAGGCGTGACATTAATGTGTTTTTATAGCATAATCACGTTTATCTTAGCCAGAGCTTAGCATCAGGCACATATCAGGCATGATTCCGTGATGCATATATCTGGCATGTGCTCTTGGATTACAGTTTATTTTGATAGAACGAAGCGAGATCAGAGTTGACTTAGGTGGTTCAGCACTTTGTCCGTCCGTCCGTTCGTCTGTCAGAGTCATCTGGCGGCTAAACCATACAAGCGAATAGCTCCAAATTCTCAGAGAATATTCAAAGCTATAGCCCAAAGCCATACACGTCAGCAGGGGGCAAGATATATATTTATTTTTAACTACCCATGTGGGTTATCGTTGAAAAGAGCTCTGCAAGAAAGGACCAAACCTGTTTTATTTAAAAATAGTTGGAAAATAACAATTTGGTAGGCCAACAAAGTCAATGTTTTAGACCTATTTTGTCCCGGGGTCTATCTCAAAAATGGCTTAACATGTATCCCTGAAACGTAAGCATAATATCCGTTATATCCTGTGCTTTAATAAAAAAAAACAGAAATTAAATAGTTATATTGAAATAAAAAGTTATAAGCAATTAACCTCAAAAGTTTTTCTCTATCTGGCAAAATGTAGGCGCGAGATCTCAGTTCGGCGCGAACGACTATTTTGATCAAAATAGGCAAACGTTTGACCACTATCTCACCTGATGGTAAACGATGATGCGGTCGACGATGGAGTACGTTTGCCTAGAAGATGCCTATTCACTCGCGATTTAAGACACCATTTGTATTTTTCAGGAAACACAGACTCGTGTAAGGAGTTGCATTATTTTGCGGAATTAAGTTATTTTACTTAGTTCTACTGAACCGAATAATCGTGTACCGTTTTGATTGTATGCCAGTTAAAGTATAAAAAAAATTTTTAGATTAGCATGTCAAATCCCTTATGTTTATGTCTCCTAAAACGCGTGAATTTATTTGATACAAAGTCATGCGTTTTACTCGACATTCATAAATAAATAAATGTGAATGTGCGCAGGAATTACACGAATTAATACCCCCATGCCCGTTTTGCCATCTAACAACAAGACAAACTGGCAAACGTCATCCATGGTTGACATACCTCCGGTTCGCTCGAAGCGTTTTGCTTCTACATTTGTCATCCGTACTGCGAAGGAGTGGAATTCATTGCCCGCGTCTTTGATCCCCGAACGTTATAATCTGGGAGTCTTCAAGTCAAAAGTGAATAGATATCTTCTGGGCAAGCATACACTTTCGTCCGCATCATCACTTTCCATCAGGTGAGATAGTGGTCAAATGCTTGCCTATCGAGTATAAAAAATAATATAGAAATGTTCGTCGGAATCTGAATGATAATATTATGATTAATGACTCTTTCTTCTTTTAATATTCACAACATTAAAATATAAAAAAACCATCAATGTGTCTTATTAAAATCATTTTGCTCCGTCAATTTATAACAGAAAACTGTTAAAGTTATTTCATAAACGTATATTAACTAGACGTCATAATGACATATTTAGTTTTTTTTGACTTGATTGACTTTTCAAGATAAAAGTATAGTAAGTAATATAATTATTAATAGATCCATATTTATTTTGAATTTACAGGATTAATCAAAATACAGATTTTTATTCAAAATAAATATGGATATTCCTTAAAAAAAAAAAAATTAATAGATCTGAATGATAACAACTGGGTAAAACGATATATAATTAAACGCAAGCAAAGTTTAAAAAAAACCGACTTCACCGTTTTATTTTCAGAATCTTGATTACTTTCCATCAGGTGAGATAGTGGTCAAATGCTTGCCTATTTAGCATAAAAAGGTTTAGTATATTAAACACACATTATTGACGATAAAAGTAATGAGTTAACGCACAAAAAAAATACCGTCGAATTCCGAAACTCCTTCTTTTTTTAAATCGGTTGAAAAATAGCTAAACTACTAGCGAAATAATTTGTTGCTAAGCTGTGATCAATTATAATGTTGGTTGTTATGCATACGTACCTACCTATTTTATATTGAAGCAAACAGCTTTAGGTAGGTATTATTACATTTTAAGGACAGCTAATTAGAGAATTGCTCATTAGAGGTTTCAAATAACTTTTCCTTATTTGTTAGTGGTTTTGACGGTAACAGTTGAGAGCATAATATACATCAAAAAGTAGCTTGTAATTAGTTATTTCTTCTTTAATTATTACAAGCTTTTTATTATTTTGCAATGTATGTATGTTTGTCCGGGCGGAATCTTGCCACTGAATTTTAAATTAATTATCTTTAACAAATTGAGCTGAAATTTGGTATATACGCTTATTTTTGATGACAATGCATGGTTAGCTGTGTGACGTCATTCTAAATCCAACATGGCGGAGCACCCAAAATGGCGGACAAGTTATTTTTAATGCACCCCTTCAATATGGGTATCAAATGAAAGGGCTTGCTGAGAATAACTCAAAAATTAAAGTGACGTCCAATATAGTATAGTATAGTAAGTCAAGCAGCCTTTTAAAAGCTTGTTTTTTACAAGTAGCTTATTCTATTAACATTTGGTTTATATTAATTATACATGATTTGTATTATTCTAGCATTGCTTTTACTGTTTATAAGTTTTTACTTAGTTTCGCCTGACTAAAATTAATTGTCTGGCGAATTTTTTCAATTAAAAAATACGCCAAATTTCACCCACTTCCCGCTGTCCGATTGTGCTTAAAGGTCTACTTATGTATATTCGGTGACAAAACAATGATATGGTACTATGAAGCAGCTCTGATGAAGGAGACGGAAGATGGCCATAGGAACTTTTGAACTAAAGAAGATGATGTTCTCTGGTTACATAACTATTCAGTCCTTTTTTATTGGGTATAATTTAGACGGCCACCAAAAATCCTAAACGGTTATCAAAATGGATAAATGGTCACCAAATTACGTTTCCTAAAATAAAATTTCCTGTGACAGAACCGAATCGGATAACAGTATGTTAAGGTTATTTTTTTATAATTAATACAAAAATATTTATAGTACGAAAAAATGGATTTATTTCATAATATTTTAGGAAACGTAATTTGGTGACCATTTATCCATTTTGGTAACCGTTTAGAATTTTTTTGGTAGTAAAATAGGTACTTTTTTGGGCGGTGTTTAAACACCAGCCTTTTTTATTTGCAACAAGATAAAACCTGGATATTAAAAACTTTTTAAAATTTTATTTATTTAGAGTATGGGTAAAAAGTATTTCCCGTGTCACTACTGGTAGTAGCACGAGTAACGAAATATTCTTGGTTTCTCTCAAAATATGCTAAATTCCTAGGTATCTGAGTCCACGTCACATTTAATAGATAGCAAATCCATAAAGCTGTAGTAACCACTAGCTAGGTCCAGAGGAGGAAGTACTTTGTTCGACTCTATGTATTTTTCTACCGACTTCACAAAAAAGGAGGAGGTATTCAAGTCACCTCATAATTCGTTCTACGTGAACCGATTTTGTTTTTTTTTTGTTTGAAAGATGTTGCTTTCCATTTAGTCTCATTAAAATTTGATCAAGACCTGATCAGTAGTTCTTGAAATATCTACAATAATGTTCTAATCTGATCAAGGTTCCGAAGATAAAGTGGTGTTGTCGGTTTTTTTTAAGCTTTGCTTGCGTTTAATTATTTTTTATGTATGTTCACCGACTCCTCCCCTATTTGTGGACCAATTCTCGAAATTCTTTTTTTGTTTGGTAGATTATACTTCAGAGCTGGTCCTATATAAATTTAATCGAAAACGATCCAGCCAAAACCAAAATATAAGTGATGTAGTCGGTATTTTTAAGCTTTGCTTATGTTTAAATTATTATAAGATATGTATTTATTTATTACAGCATTTATCTTGTATAAGTATGTGTATAAGTTTAATGTTTAGTTAACTCTAATTGTACACCCCCGTTTCATCGCTCTATTCAAAATCCACTCCACCTCAAGCTGAAGAGATTACTGTTACCGATAAGACCGCCGTATGTAATTTTTTTTTTAATACTGATTAAGCAAACGTTTGATTACAATCACACCTGATGGAAACTGACGATGTAGTCTAAGGTGGAGCACACTTGCTCAGTAAATACCTATTCACTTTACTTTTGAACACACCTAAATTGTACTTTTTGGGAAATACAGATGACGGCAAAGTGTTCCATTATTTTGCTGTTCTATAAATGAACGAAGACGCGAAAAGTTTCGTGCGAATGGACGGTATTTCAACCATAAATAAAAATATTAAATTTATGATCACGTGTTTTTTTGTAAGGTGTGACAATAAAGAGTTATCTATCATTCATCTATCTATCATTTATTTTAGCCGGCCCTTTTGTCCTTAACCGGAGTATTGTGACTTATTTATAAGTTGTTTGTTTCATATTACATACATTTAATTACATCACCAGAAGTTACAGTGTAAAACTGTAAATAGATCAAAAACGTATAGAGCGGTGGAGATAGAGACGTAACTCCGTTACAATAATCAGGTGCATCATGCGAAAATAATTAATTATAAAAGAATTTTCTACCAATGTCTATTAAAAATAATTTTATTGCACGAAGAAAATTGAATTCGTTACAATTAGTTACATCACGTCAGGATATGGCCTTCACCTTTTACTAAGCGATGAGATAAACCGAAAGAAATAGAATTGTTGTTTTGATACTTTTAACACATTTGATTGGGGTTTTCCTTTAATAGCCAGTCACGATCTAGACCCTCAACCAAATCACTTACCATTAGGTGAGATACGTTAAATAAATGGTGTTGAGACATTGGGCCCGTGGGGACCGAGAGCTCATTCTATTTTCAAAAAACTATCAGAGCGCCTGGTTGAGGTGACCTGTGATCAAAATGCTGGTACTTATTTGGCTCAACGTATTAGCAATGCAATCCAGAGAGGCGATAACCTCAGCATGATAGGAACGCTACCCACTGGTAGTAGACTTGAGCGATTGAGTTACCTATAAGCTTGCTGCCTTGTAGGTAACTTGGGACTTTGCTGTATAGACGTTTATAGTTTTAGGAAATATAGGCTGTTGGTCCGAAGATACTGATAAAAAATAAAATAAATACATTGAATGTTATTGATAATTAAGGTAATAATTATATTGAAGTTTGTGAAATGAGGTGGTATGTAAGTAGGTCTTCGGATTAGATTAAGTTTAATAATAATTCTACTAGTAAGACAGTATTCCAAATGGTACGGTAAAGTTTGTACCCCGTTTGTACGTGTGTGTACGGAAAACTATACCTACCTCATTAAAATAACGATCTAGCCTTAAGACTAATAAGTAATTATAATTAGACTTTACCTGTTTAATAGATAAGATTAAGAATGTGTCCATTAACACTTTATTACTGACTCTGTCGAAAGGAAGACACTTTGTTCATACGTTCTTCATGAGTTGCACTTACAATAACTAGTACCTGGATGACACCTGGACGAAAACACGGAACGACGTTTCCTAAAAATAAAACCCAGCTAGATCGATGTATCGCCCCCGAAACCCCCCGCAAACTAAATTTCATGAAAATCGTTGGACCCGTTTCCGAGATTTACATTATATATATACAAATATACAAGAATTGCTCGTTTAAAGGTATTAGAAAGATAGATACTGTCAAAACACTACGTAAATAACTTCTAGGCAAGCATGCTACATTTTCGGCCGCATCATCACTTTCCATCAGGTGAGATTGTGGTCAAATGCTTGCCTATCAGGCATAAAAAAAAAACTTAAAAGTGTTATCAGCTCCTTCGATCTTCTCATTATGTCCGTGTTGTCGAGAAGTCTGTGTGTTTGTTTGTGTGTATCATATCACTACACAGACTCTCTACATATCATTGCCTGCGACTTTGTTCCCTGAACGGTGGTGAATCCCTGTCTTCAAGTCTAGAGTGAATAGGTACCTTCTGGGCAAGCATGTTCCATCTTCGGCCGCATCGTCACTTTCTATAGCGGTCAAATGCTTGCCTATTTAACATAAAAAAAGGTGCACAGTCAATATAGTCAATATTATGTATAATTAAATTTATACTTTAGCTCATGACTCAAGAAATTCCTAGAAAACATAGTGACAGTTTATATTTACAGTGTGGATCCTGCTTCCTTACTCACTAGTGTAAAGGTTACTTACGTCAGTGTCTTAATTTACCCGTTTTACTCTAAATGTTATTTATTAGCGATTATTTTCCATGAACTTATTATTGTGGTGCTGAGTATACGTCAATTTCTGTGCTAATCTAAATATATATAACTCAAAGGTGAGTGACTGAGTGACTGACTGACATAGTGATCTATCAACGCACAGCCCAAACCACTGGACGGATCGGGTTGAAATTTGGCATGCAGGTAGATGTTATATCGTAGGCATCCGCTAAGAAAGGATTTTGATTAATTCATATAGACCACATCATCGCTTACCATCAGGTGAGATGGTGGTCAAAAGTTTGCCTATCACGAAAAAAAAAAAAAAAAAAAATTCTACCCCCAAGGTGATAAAATAGGGGATGAAAGTTTGTTGTACTTCTTAACGCGAGCGAAGCCGCGGGCAAAAGCTAGTACTAGATAAAACGCGTCATATATCATATAATTTAATATTTTATTTTCCCAAAATAGCCTCATATTGGTGACGTCTGAAGCCTACGCAGCATAAATATATTTATCCTCGTTAGGACGCAGGATTTTAATATAATTTGTGGTGTAATAGGGATATATATATATATATCCCTATTACAAGAACCTTTAGAAGTTGTGACAATGCAACATGCCTTGTCATCTTTATAGAAAATGGAGAAGTTTTTGTGACATACGTATATTTAGACGGAATTAACCAAATTCCAATTAAGGACATAATGTCGTGTTTTACCAGGAAATAGCGATTAAATGTAGAATAACTGACAAAATCAAACGTCATGGTGAATTCCACCCATAGTTATTTATGGTTGGCATACCTCCAGCTCGCCCGAAGCGTTTCACTTCTATGGTTGTCATTGACATAAGAAGGAGTGGAATTCATTACCTGCGTCTTTATTCCCCGAACGGTATAATCTAGGAATCTTCAAGCCAAGAGTGAATAGGTATCTTCTAGACAATCAAGCTACATCTTCGGCTGCATCGTCACTTGCCATCAAAATCAAAATCGTTTATTCACATGGGCCCAAAAGAGGCACTCATGAAAGTTAATGCTTGCCTATCGAGAATAAAAAAAAGTTTGCGACCCAGAGCCGTACTCAGCTAAACAGGGTTGTAAATAGAACAACTCTATAAAGAAGCAGGTAGTTGGCGACAGAAGGATATGCACAATTATAATACACCATAGTTTTTTATAAAATCAATGAACATTACATCACAGACTAAGTGATGTGAATGTTTCTGGAACCCACGAAACAAGTATTCGAACTTAATATAGACCCATGCGTGTAAAAACTTTTACGTTATAAAGAGTACGCTATCTAAATATTATGATATTTTTGCAAATCTTGAGTCGATCACTCATATGCTAATATGTGTAATTTTTCAGTTTTTCTAGTTTCCATTTCCATTTAGTTTTACAATTAAATAAGTATAATACCTCAATAGACACTGCTTTTGCCTGTCGTCTCCCCAAATATGTTCATATATTCAGTTATAACGCGGTATGCCGGAAAGTGGACATAAAAAACATTCATCTCACTGAAGCAAAGAGCAAAGTAACGAGGTGGTTATTGGCCCTGTCTTATGATGAAACAGAGAGACTTGTGAGATCGGTTTAGTTAGTTTAACGCAGAAACGACTTCTATGCATTATATCATCCCCTCATCCTTACACCCATACACTACACACACACACGCACAAACACACACACAAACACACACACACACACTCACGCACCATGAAATTAAATATTTTATATTAATTGAATTATTGAGCTATTAATATCATACAATATAATATAATAATGTATATTACATTAAAAAAATGTGTTAGGTATCAATTTAAAAATTGTTTATTAATTAATATAATGTGCAGTCAAAATTCATAATTATTTATATTTCTTATCTATTGCTAATTTTATCGTAGCTTAATCTTTTGAATATGTAAATGTCTGACATGTACTTACTTTTATTCACACTGTAAGCGCTAAGTCGATATCTTGACAACAGATGGTCTGCTAGGGTTCCCAAGATACAGGCTTTGCCTAGTTTGGGCCCGTTGTTATTGCAATGTTGAATGTATAAAAGGGATTTCATGTGATTTTTATGTGTATAGGATGAAAATTTCTGAATAAAGTTATTATTATTATAGATTTTCGTAAAAATGACGCCTATTATAGTTCATTAAGAATTTTTGAATTGGCTTTAGTCGTCGTAAATAAATACCTACTAACAGTTGCAAAACATAGTTTATCGTCCTACATTTAGTGAAATTTTAATATATTTCTCACTTTGTACTAATCCTTAAAAATCTAAATATGGTACGTATGCGTATTATCCATATTTAACTCCGCTAAACGCACCCTTCTTCTTCTTCTTGCTGGCTTCTTCTCGAGGTGGCTGTAAATTCGAATCTGGCAATTATGTGCCATATGAGTAAACAATGTTGATTTTTAATTTATTATGAAAACTATCTCCATTGCTATTCATTGATTAGTTTTTTTCTATACATATAGGCAAGCATTTGACCACCATCTCACCTGATGGAAAGTGATGATGCGGCCGAAAATGTAGCATGATGTACCATTAGTACCATAAAGTTGAATTATCACAAAGTTATTTTTAGCTTATGTTTAGTCTATTCATTTTAAATTGCTTTACTCAAATTAAAACTACCAGTTGCTTATTTTTTAAATATTATTTTATTTATATGTAGTATATTTATGTATAGTTAATCTATAAAAGTACATATAAGACTGAATCTCGTAAAAACGTGAGAGAACGCACGCTAAGCTAAAATTTTAATAGGTTTATCCATTTTTCCAAGTACCTAAGTGAACAAACTCTGAGAACATAATTAAACCCGTGTACGTCATTAAACCATCGACGATCTTTTCCCCAGGCAAAAACATTACGGTTAATTGATCATTACTCATAATTTCAATGAATTTCGCATATAATTCGGTGTAAAGTTAAAATTATTATTCTATTGTTTTAAATTAATTAGCTGACGGATTTATTGCGTCCAAATACAGTCTTCCCAATGCTTATTGGTTGTTGTTTCCTGGTAACTGTAATTTCTTAAAATAACTAATTTCAATGTCATTTAAAGTCACATTCGATGACTGCTATTGCTTTCGTTTAATCCTTGTATGTACTGAATATTATATCCCTTCATTGTTCTTGAGGTGTAAGGATAGCTTTATAATAATGTCAACTTTAAAAATCAAATGCGTAGAAGTATCTACATACACTTTTCTTACTCCGCTGGCGTAGCGACCCTAGTGGGTTTTGGCTTCTGACACTAGAAAACGCCACCGTCTCGGTTCTCAGTCGGCGGCTTGGAGTTCTCTCAAGTCGAACTCTACGAACGTCCTTCAGCGATATCTAGGCTGGCTGACCGGTCGGCAGCCCGTCAGAACTCCAAGATACGCCTTCATGACAGAATGGTCCTCTTCTTTTTGTAGGTGGCCAAGCCATTGAAGTATGTGCGACTTTGCTTCGCCGATAATATTAGATTCAGCAAATAGCTCCTCAATCTCCAGGTTTTTTCGGACCCTCCAGGTGACATCTTGGTGGCCCACAAATCTTCCACATCATTTTCCTTTGCACTATTACATACATACACTTTGTTGATTCACAAATAAATAAGTTTGCTCTGGGCTTGAATATATAAAAAAGTCATTGTTCCCTCTGAGCAGAGTAAGAGAAGGGAGTTTGATTTTCAAAAATTCTATTGACGACTCAGTTGGCGCAGTGGGCAAGTCCTGGGTTCAATAGGGAGCACAATTTTTCTTCCCAAAGAACATTTGTGCTTTTGCTTCTGAGTGAGTGTGATCTGTAAATGTTTCCGGCAACCACGATATAAGTATTAAAACTTAGCACACCCAAACAGAGAGTGAATGCAATTTGAAAAAAAAACCGGTAACTTCATGCACACCTACTTAAAGCTGTTGGCCGCGGTAATTATCCTTCGGAAGTTTATATTCTGCCTTTCATTAATATTCGAAAATAGTAGTGTCTATTACGTAAATGTTCATAAAACAAATTTCTTAATATCAATATTTACAACAAAATTTGGAGTCATACAAAAAGTTTCAGATTTCAAATGCCCGAGAAGACGGATAACGGGACCACCTAGCTTAACTAATTCATTATGCAAAATAATTGACAGCTATCTGACATAAGGAAAATTTATTCAACAAGTCCCTATATCTATTATTCGTAGATATCTAATATCCATTAAAGCGTATCAAATTCATAAATACCATTTTGGTACATAGATACTTATGTATTAACATTGCTATATTTCATGCGAAGATCTTAACATTATTGTCTGCTCTACTCATTGATAGATTGCTAATGGTTGGTTCTTGTATAATTATATTGTATTTTTTTATTATTTTGCTAGAATAATAATAGGTTGGTGTCAAAAATATTTAAACAACTTTAAGGATATATATGTAGTATGTGCACGAAAAAGCCATTAACGTGAAACAATTGTATCAGACGGCCTGAACAATAATGTCTGTCAGTATAGACCCTGTCACATACCGGTATATACGGTTGCTATGCTGTAGCAATCAAAATAGGAAAGAAAAGAAACATTGGCTGAAGAATATATTTAGGTACCACAAAACATTTTGAATAGCCTACTTTCGTGGACATAAATTCGAATGAATTTTAGGCCTAACACGAATTTGCTCGGTTGGTCACTTGGTTAACTCTGGACTAGGATAGCTCTACCACTTAACCATCTTTAGAATTAAGAATGCCAAGCCACAGTTCTACTTTTTATGACAAATCTTTTACTGTACAAGCTATTCGCCTCTGGAACAGTTTACCGGTCTCTATACGTCGCTCTCAATCACTCCACACTTTTAAAGAACAAATAAAAAAATTGTATCACTCTCAATTAAGTTAAAGCTATGAATGTCCTTTATTAGTCATATATATATATGTATAATAATATATATTAGTTTGTGTATGTTTATAATATATTATTATTATTTGTGTAGGTTTTTGTATATATATTATGTATCTAATATTAATAAGTATGTGTAAGTACATTTATTAATTTAAATACGTGTTGAGGTACACCACCGTCCCTGTTTGTAATATTTTTATCATCTCCCTTTGGTTGTCTGGAAGAAATCGCTTTGAGCGATAAGACCGCCCTTTGTGCTCCTAAGTTATATTCAAGATTTCTTTGTAAGTGTTATTTTTTGGTGTGCAAATAAAGAATTTATCTATCTATCTATCTAGGCTGTTCAAGTTTATATGATAATGTATATTTCTGTTACATTCTGAAAAATATAACTTATTACAAAAGATATCATTATATAAACTTAGTAATAATAAAAGATATAAGTACTCGCTTGATCCGTGACCAGATCTCAATTACCATTGGACATTTACATATTACGATTACCTACAACCTATCGTTTCCTACTACGGTTTAATGATAGGTAACTAAGATACATAATACCTATTATATACATCATTATAAAGGTCACGTTTTACATAATATAACTTTATAGTTTACCTACTCTGTGAAGAAAAATTCTCAGTTTAATTCCTATATTTTTATTTTGCGGTTTTATAATAGGGAAAAAGTTGCATTCTTTTGCAGTCTCATTTATTTATAGCCACGTACAGTGCCGGCTTCGCAATTTTTTTTATTTGTGATAATTAAATAGTATTTTGTACTCGACTTGTGTCGTGCGTAGACCTCGTATCAAGATGATATGCAACATTCTTTCACAAACACAGTCACCCATTCTAAACTATTGCATTTATTACATTAGTAAGTATACATATATACTATACGTAGATACTGAATCGATGCTTAAAAGGGTATGTAGTTTTAGTGAGGGAGGAAAGATACAGCAACAAGTAGCAGTCAACAAGGAAAGTCCGGACGCCAGGACGAGAATTGACTAGTACCATAGGAAAAGCAAAACAAGCAACTTCTTGCTTTATTAGTAGCAAGTTTCTCTCACTAATTTCCCTATCCTCTCATTATACCTACGTAAGGATGTTATTAAAACATTAATTCTATAGTCGAACGATTTACCAAATTGGTTACCAATTATTACAAATTATGCAAGGATATCCCTTTCTACATGACGCAACTTTTCATTATATTTCATAGTTGTTTGTTCTTATTATGTGAGTAAAAGTTACTTTTGCTTACAAAATTCTAGTTGACTCAGATTTTAAGTAGGATATGCAGTAATGGAGAGAGATGACTGTAACTGACGTAAAAGGCAAATTGACCTCAAGCAATTTCTGGCTTCATATAGTACCACTTGACTTTCATTGCCCAACTACGACAAAGCAAAAGGGAGGGTTATGATTTTAGCACCGTATGTATCTATGTTTACAGCGTACAAACTAATTAACCGATTGTAAAATATGTTACAATCGGTTTAACACGAATTTAACGATACCATATATATGGTGTCGTTAAATTCGTGTCAATTCTATGGGTGTGGTATGGTTGTGATTGTGTGTCATCAGACTTAATGTGGGGTTGTGAGTGTTAAAGTGTTTATATTCGGTTTCAAATCCTACGACAAGCTTGAGCTTCCGGTGAAGGTAGCATAGTGATGAAATCCATGGTGGTAGGGCATTTTCTCGTGTTCTGGCTTGCTACACTCTACTGAAACACAATCATGGTTCACCAACCTCAAGTAAAAAAATCCATCGCCATATTCACTAAAAAGTGACAATCTAAAATTTTGAAAATACCCTGACGCTGTCATTGTTTGGTCTCTCACTCTATCAAGTCACCTTTCTAACAAAAAAAAAACCTAAATCAAAATCGGTATAGCTGTTTGGGAGCTACACTGCCACAGATAGATAGACTTACGCAATTCTAACACCCTATGTTTTTGTCCGGGGTTAAAAATTGTGCTCATCCTTAAGAGTGAACTTACACACTACAAACACCCTCATTTATGTCCGGGGATAAAAATGATGCTCATGCGGCTATCCTTGAGAATTATTTGAGGCCTTAAGAGTGTTTACATATTATTATATATAAATATTTTGTGGTATAAAAAGACTGGCAGTTAAACCTAAAAACAAATTAGTTACAAAAAATCAAACAGCTTATTCAATTTTGTACAATAATTGGCGTCATTTGGCACCAGGTAGTGCAATTAGGATATTCGATCAATAAAAAACCTATTGAACTAATCATATCAACTATCCAGTAGCCAGTATATCTCTATATCCAGCGAATGTCATTGAAGTGACATGTAAAGTCAGGGCCTCTACAAAGTCACAGGAAATGACTCACTTTTCGTCTCACTTACAAGATAAAAAATATAGTTAATTTCGCAAAAAGTTCACACACATTATATGGTTCTTTCGTTCTATTTGTTGGACGAATCCTTGAGTTTCTACAGACTTGTTTAATTTGTATAGCAACAAGTTGAAAGCCGAAGTTAATGTTTCCTATTTTAAAAATAAATTTCTTTTTACAAAAACGATTTTATATTTGTTTGATAGGCTTGTCCCGTAAATTACCTGTTGCTTTTATAAAAAAGACATTATATTTGAACTGCACACTCGCGCTGGTTTAGTTGCTTGCATAGTTTCTTCTAGGCAAGCATGCTACATCTTCAGTTACATCATCGCTTTCCATTAGGCGATTGTGGTCAAATGCTTGCCACACGAGTGTAAAAAAAACAGCCTACTACGTTCTATGCCTTGTGCTGGAAATATTAATAACACAAAGAACCAGAAATACAAATTTTTCTTTGGCAAAAAATGTATGCTCCCATCGGGAATTGAACCCAATACTTAGAAGGCGCACAACTACGCCAACCGGTAGTTCCACATGTACAATATTTTGCCAGATTTTGCCGAAAATCTAACTTGTTGCAAAACAGCTTAATTTTAACCTTCATTACATATAAACGTGTCATATTATATCTAAAATAGCCCAATTACATTTAACATGTAATTTTAGCTAATTCTGCTTTACCTTTGTTTAGTGGATGCCTATCAGAATTCTGTCATACACGCAAACCTGTGTTTGTAACCTCCATTGTGATTTAGTTTCTTCCCACGCAGACAGTTCTACATTCACTAAAATAAATTACAGCACAATTATTATTAATGAGTGCCTAACTAGCCGAAGCTCGAAGGTTCGGATTCGGTTTCGGCCAAAATTGTATCTATGGACGGGCTTGTCCCCATACATCCATAGTTTAATTATTACCACCATTTATTTTATTTAATAAAATACAAAGTACAGTCAACATAAACAAGAGGTTACTTATTTTAATATTTTGGTAGATTTAAATTAATTACTTTTTATATCTGATGGACACTAGTTGACCAAGATTTATCCTGAATGACCTGCATTTTTTTGGTAAGTTTTTATTTTATGACAAATAGGCTAGTATTTGACCGCCATTGGCTAGTATTTGAAAGAGGCGATGCGGTCGACGGTGAGACATGCTTGCCTAGAAGTTACCTGTTCACTCTTGACTTGAAGAAGCCTAAGTTATACTTATCGGGAAACAAGAACGAAGGCAGGGTATTCCACTCCTTTGCAGTTCGCAATATAAAAGTAGAGGAAAAACGCTTGGTTTTAATCTGAGGAATATCCACCATAAAAGAATAATTAAAAGAAGATAGAATAATAATAGTAGAGATAAAAAGTACAAATAAATAAAAAACTAAATAACTGACTCTCAATGATAATTGCTGGAACATTCAACTAATGTCGGGATTTCAATATTGATTCTTCTTCGACTTATTCGGTTCCTTACTGATAAGGGTCGTAACCATATGTATCTCCATTGAGACATGCAGCGTGGTCCGCCTGGTCAACTGATGGACAAGGTAAAGCAATGTTGTAAAGAATGTAAGACCAATCCTGGTTGGATGGGTGATCATTTAGTGGGATTTTCAAATGAGTGTCACTGTGCTTCGAGCACGTTGATCTGTCGGTCCCGGTTGTTAGTCGTAAGACAACAGTAGTTAAGCCATGTCGGCTGCTTTCAGACGGCCTGAAAAATCCTGACACTAGGACTGCCCACTAGTCTATACGATAAGCAAGCAAGAAAGCCACGTCTTTCCATTTCTCTCGGTCTTGCGCCAGTACAATACTTCGTTGTAGAGTTTCCCCTGTTGCCTTTATTATGCTACTCGACCATCGCGCTGGTATTCGTCCCCTGTGTCGCTTCCCCTGCATATGTCTATTAGTTGCTTCTACATGCCATGCCTCTGAGATCGCGCATTATATGTCCAAAAAAGCTAAGCTGACGTTCTCGGCATACCAGTGCAGTAAAACTTCAATATGGACACAAAACAAAATTGGAACGAAAATTTAAAAAAATTCGAACCGTGTGTGTGACTGTTAATTTTCATAAATGTGTTTGTTGCATTACCGTAAAAAAATATTGTCAATAATAATAATTGGTTAGTACAATTATTTGGGAACTGTATCAATAATGTATCCTGTATGGCTTTTATATCATATTTGCATGTTAATTAAACTGGCAAAAGAAACATAATTTTAACATAACATAAACGCTTTCACACCCACATCCCCATACTAAGTTTAAAGACTAGTGACGTGGGTGCGGCAAAGACGTCATACCCAAAACTGGTTTTCCCACCGGGAATCGAACTTGATGCCTGCTGCTTAGAAGGCGAACGCGCAACTAAATAAGCAGGATTTTGTAATTACATTTGACGTAAGTAACATTATATATTCTATTCTATTGCAAAAAAGGAGGTTCTCAATTCGACTGTATGTTTTTTTTATTATGTCAAATACATCATTAATTTGTTATCATCGTGTCAATATGTCATAAAACAGGATAAAAACAATATAAACACTATAAGCCCAAGGGAATGCCAGTGTTATGTAGGTATGTACATAAATAACATTATTCATGTTTCCTGATCATGAAATGGAAACCGAAATTCGGCCTCACCTTTCCTGATTCGGCTTAGTAAGACACCGTCAACTCATTTGCAGGTAGCAACATCAAATAAATTCTATTCAGTGTTAGGCGACTAGTAGTTTGTGACTTGAGGAATTTGAGCTGTCTCTAAATGAGGTACCTACCCATACTTGTTGACTGTACTATATAATTTTCTTGTGGAGCGAAGTGGAATAAATGTCCTGGCTTATATTATTTAATTAATAGTCAAACTAAGTGCTCGTGGAGCGATGTCCACTATTTCGTGGAGCGGAGAAGCCTAACCCCCTATTTGTTGTAGTGGTAGCAGAAAAGTAATAATTGTCATGTTCTCTTTAACTAGATCTATAAGGATAAAACACTAACATAACATTAACGCATTAATGTTCACAGCCCTACCTAAGATCGAAGACTTCTATCGTGCCAGAAACATCCACATACAATTACACACAGAACCAGAAACACAAGTTTGCTTTGGGTCTCTGGTTCTGGGTTACCATCGGGAATCGAACGCGATACCAGCTACTTACAAGGCGAACGCGCACAACTACGCGAATGGACGGTTCAATGTTTGCGATACATCTCCAAATTATCGAAGAATCCTTAACAATCGATCATGAAAGTAAGTCGTAAGACAAAGATCGTTTAGCTGTGTTGGATGCCTACAGGCGGGCTAAACATCACGAAAAAAGGACATCCCGTCCATAAGAAAAGCAAAAAACGGACTTTTAAAGAGGAAAACAACTTTTTTATGCTTTTTTCATGCACATTCCTGGAATACATGAACCGATTTTAATTCCTTTTGTTAAAAAAATGGTTAAAGTTGTTTAGGAAACTTACTACTATAAGGTCTAGTTTCATAAAATCTGAAGGTTGTGGTGATAAAAATCTGATTTTAATTTTAAAAACCAGTAGGTATTCTAGGATCAATAATCACAAACAACGTCAAGCTACAAAAATCCTTATTAGCACCAATTCATTTATCACCCGTAATGATTCATACATCACATCACGAAATGGGCCATGTATTCGCTGAACTCCTGACTCATACAACTCACATACATGGCTGTTTACCGAGTGAGATGGGCCGAATGAATTTCACTAAAGGAAAGGATGACTAAATTCACAAACATGTTTGGAATATTTCGGGGAAACGTATTAGCTGATGTGTTCCCAGTAAAAACTATACTATATATATATAAAAACTATACGCAATATGCATATGTTTTACTCGACTGCGCGACGTAAGAAGGGTAATGTGTTTTTCAGTCTGTGTATGTAAGCACTCTCTTAGCCTTACTGAATCCGCCACTGTATGTATATATTTTTTTTATTTAATTTACGCGATGTCTCCGCCAATTATGAATCGATTTTGATGATATTTTTTTTTATTTGCTGAGTTTATTTGCTAAACATAAGCGATAAAGTCAGTTTTTTTAAGCTTTGCTTGCGTTTCAATTATGAAGATTGAGATTCATCGTCAATCAGTTTTTTTTAATCTTGCCAGCGTCACTTAAGACATGACAGTAATCAAAATGTAATATGGCGACAATGAGACGCCATATTGTGAAATAAAAAAAAAATTTGAAGAGATGTGTTAAGTGTAGGTATGTAAGTAATCTTTGAATAGGTATTTAAAATTATGATTAGGTTTCTCATTTTGAATGACTATTTAGGATCTGTTACGATTTCAAGTTGGTTTGGAAACATTCTCACAAATTTTTTTAATTATTATAAAAAAGCCGTAATTAAGTTCTTATAAAGTCTCATTATAAATGAAAACGTATTAAAAAAGTATTTTTTTACGCGAGTTAATATATTTCTTGATTTTCTAGCATATTGATTTGTTTTTTGTTCGACCGAAGCGAGATCTCTCAGTTGACTTGGGTGGCTCAGCACCTTGTCCGTCCATCCGTCTATCAGAGGTATTTAGCGTCTAAACCATACGACCAAACAACTTCAAATTCTCAGAGAATATGTAAAGCTATAGCCCAAAGCCAGAAATGGCAATGAAAATAATATAAATAAAAATATTAGGGGGCACCCATACACGTAAAGTGGGAGCAAAATATTTTTTCTAAATCTTTAAAAAAAGCTTGATCAGTAGGGTATCAAATGGTTTTAAAAAATCTACATTGGTTAATAACAATTTGGTATGCCACCAAAGTCACGCTTTTTAGACCAATTTTGTCCCGGGGTCTATCTTACAAACGGTTAAACATTTAAAAATGAAACTTACTTATAATATCCATTATATCTTGTATTTTAACAACAAATACAGAAATCAAACAATTATTATATAGAAAAAAAGTTATAAGCAATTATCCTCAAAAGTTTTTCTCTTTTAGGCAAAATGTAGGCGCGAGATCTCAGTTCAGCGCGAACGACTAGTAATTTATATAGATGACAGATTATTGCTTTATTATTTGACAAACCTATTATAAGCAAGGTCGTCTATATTTTACCCTTTCCCGTCCTTTCGAATCCATTTTCCCATAGCAGTCTAACGCATCGGCCGGCCCACCATTTCGTTGCCCAATGCGAAATGTTGCAACACTGGGTAGGTCTAGCGTCTGCCTCCCGCTGTTTTACATTACTAGGCGAGTTAGTGTTTTATGTTGGATGAATACCGAAATAGTAACTACC
The DNA here is from genome assembly GCA_948107665.1 of Lomographa bimaculata. Lineage (NCBI taxonomy): Eukaryota > Metazoa > Arthropoda > Insecta > Lepidoptera > Geometridae > Lomographa > Lomographa bimaculata. The sequence continues at coordinate 4,345,639 of OX403586.1, read as the reverse complement.
ATATTTATTTCTTACAATAAAATATAAATACCTGATAATTGGACAAGAATACCTTACTTACCTACTATTTTCAACCGACTTCAAAAAAGGAGGTTCTCAATTTGACTGTATTTATTTTTTGTATCGCCGCCAATTAATATAAAAATCAAAGAATTTATTATAATGTTTTTTTTTGTTTGGTACTTCAGAGGTGGTCCCATATAGTCAAAACCGAAATACAAACGATGAAATCGGTTGTTTTTAAGCTTTGCTTGCGTTTCAATTATGTAAGATTTTAAAGATGCTCGTGGCAATACTGAAAATACACAGAAATTAGGTTTTATGACGTACAATCTTCATATTATACAATGTGTTACAGAAAGGTGAATTAATACTCAAGCCACGCATCTAGCCAAATGTTTGGAGCCTTACAGAAACTTGTACTCACAGGTTACGTTATCTTACAGGAACTGTATTCAAGGCAGCAGCATGAATTTTAAGTAATAATGATTTAAAGTTTCTAAAAAAATATGTCATATGCAACCCTGTATCATCAGCTACCGTTCTATACGACATAGTCTTTGAACCTAGACGTCTGACAGTGGTGGACTTAACAAAGGCCAAGGTCAAGCGCCACAGATGTAACCATAGGGTTGTCAAAAATGTTTAAAATATAGTTATTTTTTTTTGTATCAAAAAATTTTCTCCTATTTCGACTTTCATTCTCTGCAGAAGATTCTTGGCACGATACATACACACACCACTAAGTATAACTACAGCTTTTTGTTACATGTTATATATGCATTGACTTTCAGTTTTTCACAAATATTTATTTTCTATTTTTTTTTATGATAAATTAGTTAATTGCAAAATAATTTAACAAAGAATTTTTTTTTGTTGTATTGAACTCTAAGCAGGATACTGTGAAAGGGTTGGAAGGTACTTAATAAGTTACTAGCTGTTTTAAATTCTATGTACGAGACTACATTAAGATTGGAAGTGTCGAATGCATATCGGAATCAACTACCGAAAACTGAAGATATTGGAAGGGGTTTTAAAAGCGATTGTTTTTGCAGCATTGAAACAAGCTAGCACTATCCTTTTCGAAAACTGCTATCAATTTCAGTTTTGTTTATACACCATGACGCAAAAAAAATCTCTGACAAAAAAAAAGTGTTGAATGGTTTCAACACTAAAGAGATTCGATTTTTCGTCTCCAGACGCTATTATTAATGATCGCTTTAATTGGCGTCGTCCTCACATGGGTAGCCATATAATATGTATAGGTATAAACTGGGGCTATGTCTGCACAGAAGTTTGAGAATAAAAAGGAAGCCTCTTCTGTGGTCTCTGCAAATCCCAACGGGCTAAAGAAGATATCAGTATTTAATTTGTTTTATACTGTATGAGTTGTATTAGTTGAGAACATCACCTACAGCAAAATATTTCTACTATCCTGTCCATCCAAAGGTTGCCTGTAAGAAATTGCTTAATGTGATAAGGCCGCCCATTGTACAACAATTATTATTTTTCGTTTATTTATTGTTATTGTTTTTAATTACTTTTTTTTTTTTTTTTTTTTTTTTTAACTATATTGGTATATTGGTGTTCAATAAAGAAATATTGTATTTTATTGAAGATCATCCTTATGCAATAAAAATAACTTTACCGACAGATCGGACCCCTGAGGTAGGTACTATAGCATTGATAGCCTAGCCAAATAGTCAAAGACCAGCTGTCTATGATTACTTCAATTGACCGTTCTCTCGTTCTAAGTTTCAGATTCATAAGCCAAGAGACAATCCGAATGCTAATAAATATAACTTGCTAAGGTTAAGTCACTAATCGTTAATTTTTGTTAGGTAAAGGAGAGTAAAATTCTAATTGATAAACACAAATGAGGTAATTTATGTTGCATACAAGCAAAGCAGTATGTTTCAATTAAGAGAAACTTAAATCCGGCTAATTAACATTTCCATAATTCTACCATACACGTACGGAACTGTTGAGGAAACCAACATTATAAAATAGCTACCGCTTGTGTTAATATTCGAGAAAATATTCATAAACACAATAAATTTTCCAAGAACTATAATTATTTTTTCTAATTATAAATAAAACTTTAAACTACCCGTTGCTTAGTTGGTTGAGCGTTCGCCTTCTAAGCAGGATTTTTGGGTTCGATTCCCGGCGGGAACACAAGTTTTCTCCCCAAGGAAAGTTTGTGTTTCGGGTTCTAGTTGTGATTGTCTGTGTGATGTGAATGTTCCCGACACGACACAAAGCATCGAGTTTAGTGTGGGGCTGCGAATGTGTTTTTTTTTTTTAAATAGTAATAGTCACCGGAGCCGATTCCGAATATTGGAAATGATAGAACTAGGTTCTCAGTTTCTAATTAAAATTAAAATATAGTACGAAATAGTTGGTATATATATATTCTGTGATCATTCAACAAATTTCAACAAAAACAGGGCTTCAAAACCTCAAGGTCGTTTAGACGAAAAATAAAATATTCGATATAGAATAAAAAAAATAAAAACGTAATGTTAAACATATGATGTGAGCGTATCCTAAAAAAAAAATATTTTAATGATTTTAACGACCAAATAACATTATTTGATATCTGAACAAACAGATCGCGCAGTCATGGAAATTGGCATGAAAGTCCTTGTGTTTCGGAAAGACGACATTGTGCGAAATTTAATATTTAAATTTTATGAACAAACGAAAACGTGAATTACATACAAATTAAAACGCATCAAGCATCATAGTTTCGCAAAATGCCTTCATCTTTTAGTTGACACTACATAATTAGAACATACATATACAAATTGTCGTGACTTCCTCTAAATAACTTTATTAACTGATACTTTCTTTACTTTCTTTAGTTGTGTAACAAGTTCAACGGATGTACGATTCGCTAACCGTAGAAAGTAATGCACCACTTGATACAATGCTTTTTATCTCAAATGCCAGAATAAGAGCAAGTCTAAAAGGCTCTGTTACCATCAACTGATAATTTTAGTCGACGGATTAATTTCCTCAGTATAGGAAATACTTTGTGTAGTTATTGTATTATAATATGTACAAATCTTTAACATTTTTGCAGCTTTAGGTCTATGCAAGCATAAGTGATTTTAGTTAGAATGAAGGCTTCATCTTGTGGAATATAGTCTTAAATATTTAACGCACATTACTTTTTATCTTTCCACAAATTCAATATTAATATATTTGGGAAAATGAAAAGATTGTATTTCGGAGAGCATTTTTAACAAGCCTCAATGTTTTTGTAGATACTTGGATTAACAGAGGCTATAATTTCTTTCAAAATGTTAATTTCCATTATTCAACCACAAACTGACCTTGAGCACTATTATTTTAACAAATGATGGTTAAACAGACCTCTTTTCGTTTAAAGACGCCTTTCATTTAGAGAGGCCACGAGAAAGGCAAAATTAATCGGGCGTTAAGATTTTAACTATCATTGCAAAATAGAGTTAATTGTTTTTGACGGCTATTACGATCTAGCAATTAAGTCCTTACACCATTCACATAGCGCGTTTATTCGGCGTTTTTATCTTCGACCCTTGGCGACTCGGACTGAACACAGAAATTTATTTCAGTCTGAATAAAGTTTGACGATTTTATTTTCATTGGTTTTCTCGGTTTGTTGTGTCGATCCTTCATTAAGGGGGGTTTCAGACTAGAGTTGACTTGTGCGCGTATATGGTCGTTTCGGCATACGCGCTTACACGTTTCGCGCTTCAAAAAGTTTTATGCTTGAAAATTCGTTTTTCAATTTAGTTTTTTTTTGCTGCACTTGACCATGCAGCTTAACTAGAAGGTACATAATCACTCTAGATTACATTATTATTACATTTTTCCCCCGTACATCGTATGAACCTACGTAAATGTTATCAATCTTACATTATGTGCCTTTGTGTTTTTTTTACTTTATACTGCTTAAAGAGCTAGGCTAGGAATAGGTTTTACCAACTGCAATTTATTATTTTTGATTAAAAAAGTAATTATTTTATCAGAGCTCTATATATTTTTAAAACAAAAAGTGCATAATGCGTAACATAGCATTACAGATTATTTACAAAAAACACATCAAACGAGCGTTTTAATACCGACCGTATAAAAACGCTCATTCTGTTATAGCACTTTAGGAAAGATATTGAGATAGCATAAACGAGATGGTATTTCATGATGGGCAGAGTAATAAAATATACCGGAGCGTTGAATTAATATGAGATCATCGACAATAAGGAAGTATCTAAAACTCTACTTATACTAATCCGATATTAATCATTATTTTCTTGTTTATTAGTATACATAACATTACAGCGTGTAGGACCTGTCCTTGACACTTAGGCTGCGGGAAAACCAACTTAGGGGCTGAAGTGAGTGAGATGAGATCTGTAGAATAAAGGCTAATCTTTTACCACCTTTTAACTTCCATATAATGTGACCTTACAAACAAAAACAAATACATGCACACTGACAGCTACACACTAAGATCATGTTTTGTGGATGCCGGGTTACATCACACACATAATCACACCCAAAATCAGAAGCACAAATGTCTCTTTGGAAGGAAAATTGTGCCCCTGCCGGGAATCGTACCCAGGACCCACGGCGTAGAGGGCAGATACCAGATGCCCACACCGCAAACTAAGTCACCACTTTTGTTATTTATCTATGTAATATATTTTAAATGAGAAAAATAAATATCATAATCAATCTAGTTGTTTCAAGGTGATTGTCGAACAGACTAAAGATTTATAGGTGTGTGGATATTTTAATACAATAACCATAAACCATAAACATAAACGCTTTCAAACTCACAGCCCCACACTAAGTTCGATGAAATGTGTCGTGGGTGCAGAAAACATTCATATTCCGGTTGTGAGAAATGATATATAAATAGATGAGATAGTGGTCAAACACTAGCCTGTCACAAATAAAAAAAAAAAAAAAGAGAAAACTTATGTTCCCGCCAGGAATCGAACCCGTAACTCGTGCTTAGAAAGCAAATGCTCACCCAACTAAGCCAACGGGCATATAATGTTAAGGACGGATTGTGTATTCTTTTTAAATTAAACACCAAGTTCCATCTCTAAGAATCATAATATTATATACCTACGTAGAGTATAGGTAAGTGAAGGATTAGAGATACCCACATATCTTCAAGGCAACACAACTAAACTCATAAAACACAAAGAACAACTTCGCTAAAATAATTACGACCTCAGTGCGTGATGCATGACTTCCCTCGTCTCGAAAGGTATAGTTGTTAACTTCTAGTTCCCACATATTACAATGTCACAAAAAACAGCATTTCGGCAGCATGTGGTCACCACGCAAGGTTGCGGGCCTCAATGTTATTCTGATAGACTTTTGTAGAACAAAATTATGAAATCATCTGCAAGTGACGTAAGTGCATATATAGCTTAAGCAGATGGAACGTCTTTGTTTATTTATACGGCTGTGTTTATTACGTTGCCCTATTTCTCTAGCGTATATAAACAATCCGAGGAAAATACGTGTACATGAAAGTAAGTGGTGACAGTCGGTTTCATCATAAAGTCATTGGTGGAAATCTTTATGGAACTCTGGCCGGGATTTTCTAGGAAAATTTAATTTCATAGGGCTCTGTAGTGATTTCTTCGAATGATTATTTTGCGATATTTAGCAGAGCGTGCTATAAAAATAGAGCGAAGATTTTTTATGAAAGTCGGTATAAATCGGAAGACACCAAATTCTACAAAATCTGATAATTTTTCACAAATTGTATAAATGCTTAGATAAGATCTTCTCGCCTAATTTCCCCTTTGGACCCCTTCTAGAGAGAATTCCTAAAATTACTTTTTCATTGCTCCTCTACGACTATAAAAGGAAGATAGGGTTTTTTTGCCGCGAAAGTGAAAAAATGGCGTTGTTGATTTTGTAAAATTTTACAAAACCTGTGATTCTTCGAGTGTTAATGTGTAATAATGGTGGATTATTAACCGTTGATGCTTAGTGAGCGTGCATAAGTATAGGCAAATCATACAAAGTTGAAAAACGTGATTTTCACATTCGCTCCAAAACTCCGATAGTTATAAGTTGTAGTAAAGTTTCTACCACTTTACTAGGGCATGACTTGACTACGATTGGACCTTGACTCTTTTACTTGACTTTGACTGTGACTTGTGACTAGGACCTATAATATGAAATACACTTGAAATATATTATCACTTGACACTGGCTAAATGCACAAGATTGCGAAGCCAAAACTAAGGAAAAAAAAAAAAAAGGAAGCTACCCTCAAATCATCATGTCTCTATCACCTGGTATAGAAGATTATCAGGCTTTGCGTTGATTGTCAGTCAATGAGTGACACGACGGTTTTATATATTTAGACTAACTGCATTCCGCGGCGTTTCCCGCTTTCTCAAGACCTCGATACAAAATTTCATCAAATTGGTCCAGCCGTTTCAGCGTGAAGTAACAAACACACAAACACCCTCATAAACTTTCGCCTTTGTAATATTAGAAGGATAGGATAACTATAAAAGAACATTGAGCAATCAAATACGAATTTTTTCAGCAATTATAATATAATTATTTTCACCTTCAGGTGAGAAATAATATTAGCACTTCAATAAAATATATATACGCATTATTGACGAATGCAATAGAAATCACGCAGCCACACACTTTGCAGCGAAGTGATCATTCAAGTTCTCTTCAATCCAGTATACTTACTTCCTTTATTGACTTTAGATCTTGTCTTAGCCTTTCTGCAAGCTACATTAAGCAGAACGTTGCTCATAAGTAGCTTCAAAATACAACACTAGTCGTTCTCTGAGCTGAAGCGCATTTAGTTTTAGCAAAATGTATAAATATTTTATGGCAAATGAGTTAGATTTTACAGTTACATTCCTAAAATTGGAACTAAATTACCACCTGGGAAAGTTTAAATCATTCATAAAACGGGAATTAATAAGGAAAGCTTATTATAAAACGATTGACTTCATTAATGAAGACAATGAATTATACATGGAGGCAAACTGCACAAAAAAGGATGAGGTACTCAATTCGATTGTACTTTTTTTTTAAATATGTTTTACCTTAGGACTTCTTACCGATTACGAAATTTTTATCTGTTTGAAATCTGTTGCTTTCCCATTAGTCCCATTTAAATTTGATCAAGATCTGATCAGTAGTTTTTGAGTTATCGTCAATAATGCGTGTTTAATACATTTAATCTGATCAAGGTTCAGAAGATAAAGCTGTGAAGTCGGTTTTTTTCAAGCTTTGCTTGCATTTAATTATTAAGATTCAAATCCTTTAATTTTACAGGAAGTTCATCCATTTATAATGCTCATCCCTACTTATACAAAAGAGTGACATCTTAGGCATAAAATAGCATAGAATGTTAATCATACGGAGAATGTCTAAATTGGGAGTAGGTATAGAAGTGGCAAAATTAAAATTTTGAAAATAGCCTCAACATCTTATTTTGGAAACGGCTGCACTGTGCAAAATTCAGCTTAGGACGCTCTCGATCAAGTCAATTTTCAAACGAAAAACCACTAAAAATCTGTCAGCCGTTTGGGAGCAACGATGCCACAAACAAACGTACAGATACACTTTTCAACGTATAACATCTCGCTTTTTGCGTCTGTGGTTAAAAACGCTTATTAAGATGTTGTAAAAGCCCTTTTTAAATTCTCGCGCCAAAACTAAAATACTATTAATGTCATCATAATAATAAGTAACAATAACGGATTTTTAATTTTAGTGTGATAATGAGATCATCTCAATGCAATTGGGACTTATAGATTTAAGCTAATGATATTGAAAATAAAAATTGTGTTAATTTTCTATAATGGGCATGTATTCTGGGCATCGTTATCTTTATCGGCGTCTTTTTAAAACAGGGGGTCTATTCCGGGCATTAATTATCTTTACATCGACCGTCGAATTCGAACGACTTTCTTTTCCTATGAACCGATCGACTGTCGTATCGACGTCGCATCAATTCGAACAATTATAGTTCTTCTTAGCGTATCGATGGCAACACTTACACCTTATTTGCCTAATACTGCATGATGCAAACAGCATTCGGCTTAGCTTCGTACAGATCTTCTTGTGTACACGAACTATGGCTTGCTGAGCATTATAATAAATGAGCCATAGTTTGCGGAGATGCTCCACATTCGCACTGGTTTGTGCTTTGGGTCGTAGTTTGACTCTACTAGACCACTCTACTAGACTAGGATAGACCTACTCAAGTCACTTTTCACCAGGAATTAAAGCTGTCGTGTTAACATTTAAAGACCAGCCTTTATTATTGTTTTTAAGATTGTTTACATCCGACTACTTCTCGTGTCGGTTCCCACAGAGAGCGTGCGATAAAACTTGGCTTAACAAAATAAATATTCAACAGTTTGTGATCTATAAACAATCTGCGCGCACTTGTTTCGAGATCTGTAGCGACAGCAGATAAGGTTGATAAAGTCTATATGTATTAAGTAAGTTATGTTTTATTTATAAAACAATTATATGTTGTTGTTGTTTAGTAGAAAATCTAGGCTTTTATTTTTGTGATCCGGAGACATGGCACCTTTTTTGATCCTATTTTTTTACTTCAAAATTTGAATCAATTACAACACGTGCATACAATTCAATTCTGTGAGGTTTTGTAAAATGTTATCAAACGAGTTTTATTTAAACCAATATTTATTTTTTACTAATTAATAATATTTTATATTGGTAATACCTTTATTTAAATTTACAAAAGGAACTTAATTATGAATGTAACAGACGTACTTTTAAAACTTGTAATAATTATTATTATTATACTCTTCATAAATGTATAATAAAGTGTCTAATCATGTTGTGTGTAACATTTATTAATAAGACCAAAAAAAGCGTAATATTAATTTTCTTGTTATGAACAACGAACATGACAAAACTGTTACAAGAGGAAAATTCCTAAAGTTTAATTTAGAACATGATCGAATCAATTAGAAACACAAGAATTCCTGTCAGTTGACAATACATGATATTTTACGCTCACTTAATTTTACCTAATGTAAAATTTTCCTGTATATGGCTATTATAATATCCTGTATATGCCTATTTATTTCAATGTGTTGTTTCTGTGGTTTAAATTATTTTTTACTCAAGCTAAGGCGATAAGCGTAAATATATTAATAAAGTATATCATTAATTATTATCACAAGTAACAAGTGAATATAACGCAATTAGAGTTTTGAAGCAAACAACTATTATAATTAAATAAGGAAGTCCACACTAATTGCAATATACAAGTATTATAAAATGCTCTATATAGTTCCAGAAAAAAAAATGTTGTTGTTGTCTATGTATATAATATTATGTATACATAAATAATGGTGCTTATCACACTCGCAATTAACCTATTTTTTATATCTTAATCATTTATGCATATTACTATGCCACCTGCTGGTAAAACACAATGCGGTTGAGTGTTTTAATCACATTAGATTTAGAACAAGTACTACTCATATCATTTTGTTTCTTCAACTTGAATACAAGAGGCTTATGAGCTTATATTTATTATCATAAACATTCTAATAATTAAATCATGGAACAAGTTTAAGTATTGAATGCCAACATAAGATACAATTTTGTGAGACAGCTACAATGCTACTGTAATATTATTTATATAAAAAAATATTTTAAAACATTTCAATTGATACATTTCTAAGATATATGAAAATATATGAAAAATTATAGATACAAGTAGGTAAGATTAGTCAACATTAGAATCAAAATCAAAATCGTTTATTCACATGGGCCCAAAGAGGAATTCATAAAAAGTTAATGATTCTACTGCCAGATTCGCAAAATTACAGCCATCTCGAAAAGAACCTGGCAAGAAACTCGGCGGCGCATTTTTTTTCATTCAAGATTTTTTTTTTATTTTCCTTTAAAATTAAAATAACCTACCAATAGTTGTTACGTTGCTAACAGTACATTTTATCTATGCGTTGCTACGCGCTATGAGGAACTTAATGTTATGTTGCTGTATGTTAATTAATTATTTTAACAAGTATACTGTACACATAACTACTAGCACTAATCCGTGACTTCACTCGTGTATCCGGGACGAGTTATTAATGGTACTCATAATGGATATTAAAAGGGTCTAGAAACTACCCGCTACGAAAGGGTACCCGCTGCTGAAACTCAGTTTCTGCTCAGATTAGTCCTATCTCGAATAAAAAAAATTACAGCCCAGGACTAGTGTATTTGTTTCCATTCTATAAACTTTATAATAAAACTAGCTTGGCAATCGATAAATGACTAATTATGTATTAGAGACGAAAAAAGTTTTTATGTGAAATAATAATAAAAAAAAAATGCGCCGCCGAGTTTCTTGCCAGGATTTTCTCTAGATGGCTGTAAATTTGCGAATCTGGTATTAGAGTCGTAATAACTTTCACGAGTGCTTCTATGAAGACCATAATGAATATACAATTTTAATGTACTTACTAACAGTTGAGTCGTAGGCATTAAAAATGCTCTACCACCATGAAAAGAGATTAAACTCCGAACATATAATTTTAATGAGCTCCGCAACACATAATTGTGAGAACATACAAATGCGATAAAGCGTTTCATAACTATTGACTCTGTGAGATGAAAACCGCGCGTATTTTTCGAAATACACATGCTTTACGTTTTCAACCCCCACATCTCCGCCATTAAAAAAAAAATCCAAATATTGAATCGACAAAAATAAATTACATAATAACCGAACCTGCTTACAAAATTTCACGAGAATCAGTTGTTAAATGCGATCTGTAGAGGAGAACAACCGGAAATTCAGACAGACGAACGCAGTTTTGCTCAAGCTGAAACAGAGTCGCTTCGCCCGTGCATCTCGCTCGCTCGCTCAGTAAGTACATAACGCCACCCAATTATACAGAGTTGCTGATACCCACTCAAACTGACTACACGAATAACCGCCCAATAAAAATCTCATAAACAAAACACCTGTTTATTTTTTGTTTCACGTGTTACGTTATTTACTATAACAGTATCTGACTGATAAGATTGCGTTGTTGTGAAAGTGAAGTTTCACTTTTATACCGGGATTGATAACGATGAATGATGTTCGTATCAGTGGAGGTAAATGAGGTGGAATTGTTCGTGATAATTGCTTACCAGAGGCCGAAATAAATAATTTAAACGCAAGCATCTTGAACACTCACTGACCAACAAAGACTGTGAGCCCACTACAAGGTGGGTACCATCAAATATTTTGGTCAGACCCACGAACATACCAAGATAGGACTCGGCCGACCTAGTTTTTTAACTTAATATAACGGCTTCTAGCCCTACATACTAGTTTCATCCTTTAATACGATGAAATATTTTAAGGGTTTACATTGAGACCACGTGGGAAGCACGAACTTTCAAATAAAAAAAATATCATAAAAATCGGTTCACATAGAAAAAGGTTTAAAATAAAAAAATACTTTATTGACACTACAAATAATTGTCCAGAGAACATATACACATGAATGTATGAACACAAATGAATGTATAGTGCAATAGGAACAAATTCAGCGTATGCTATGTGAACATTTACATGTGGTAGAGCATTTTGTGAGTTGCTCGCCTGGCTTGCTACCAAAGTAGCTTACCACCATCAAGTTGAAAGTCTGCCGCCAAGCCAAATACGGTGTTCCGGCAGTTATCCTTGAGAGCCTGCGTATTCCAGGTCTAGTGTGTTTACCAGCTTCGATCACATCGTCACTTACCATCAGGCGAGATAGTGGTCAAACACTAGCCTGTCACAAATAAAAAAAAAAAAAAAAAATGTCCGCATAGCGCTGGTTTTCAATCTGCCCCTGCCCAGGTGTTGTCAGATGAAAAAATATGGTCGAATTGAGAACCTCAATCGAAAACTCAATTGAAAACCAACGACAAAGAAAATAAAATCTATATTTTCATAACATGCGACACTCAGACCATTTGAGTAATGTTTTTACTGTAATCTTGTAGAGTAGAAGAATTTCAAGATAGAACACGTTTCTTTCTACTAGCCTACATTGTTTCCTGATTAGCTTGGTAGAGTAGGCAGTAAATTAACATTCAATTAGTTAACATATAGTATAGAAGTAAGTTTTAGTTCAATAATAATATACTTAAGAGGCAAATATACGTCAATGCGAACACCTTTTTAACCACAGCCAATTATCCCCCTTACACTTTTGCACACAAAGGTGTATATTACGTAAATTATATCGAGGCGGTTACGCAAGTTAACGCGTGGAAATCTTAGATTTTTTATGGTTTAATTTAAATATCGTGAAAATTCACATAAAAATACAAGCTAAAGAAGTCATTCGTCTAGTGAATATACGTAAATTAAATAACTTTCACATTATTTTGATATAAGATGGCGGAACGAAATGGTTACAAAAATACAAATTGATGTCATTGCATGAGATTTGATATTTTTTTCTCTATATTTATGAACGTTGTGAGCATTCTTAGAAGAAGGCATTATTCATCATATCACATGTTCGACGAATATTTATTTATGTAAATATTTATTAAAAAATATTTTTATTATATAACATATTTATTTATTTAAAATATTGCTTATACCGGCGGAACTTGGAAACCGCGTGTAAAAATAAGTATTTTTTTAGTTCCTATGTTTTATTGTATATGAATACATATTTTTATATTATATATAACATTATAAAGAGCAAGCTGACTTTGACGACCCAGTTGGCGCAGTGGACAGGTGTCCACCATCTGCGCCGTTGGTCCTGGGTTCGATTTCCGGCAGGAGCACAGATTCCTTCCCAAGGGATATTTTTGCTTCTAGTTCTGGTTGTAATGTGTGTGTGAAGTGAATGTTTCCGGCACCCACGATACTTGAGTCTTTGAACTTAGTGTGGGGCTGTGAGTGTGAATGCGTTTGTTGTTAAAAACTGTGCTGTATTCTTAGATTCAGTACACAAAACTTGTTAATGGTGTTTAGTTTTCCGTTCATGTTTGTTTTCCGAATAAAATAAAATATTAAGCTAGTGGAATCCAAATTGCAATCTTGGTCACCGAAAGTAGCAAGCCTAGGTCTGACATTTATCATTTGTTTATTTACTTATTATTTGTAAATAAAACTTAGCAGTCCTCCTCTTCAAACTTTTGCTCAATTGAATCACAGGGAAGGCCCCTGTGGTTGCATCTAAGAACAAGACAAATGAAATGCGTTTTTATTTGCTTTAAGTGTAGGTACAACCAGACAGCCAGACAAGTCAACAATCAGCCACGCGACATCGGTTTATGGTTGATATTCCAAGGGTGAGTACTAAGCGTTTGGCATCCACATTTATTATACGTACTGCTGAGGAATGGAATTCTTTGCCCGAGACTGTGTTTCCCGTTGAGTACAATCTAGGAGTCTTTAAATCTCGAGTGAACAGGTATCTTCTAGGCAAGCATGCTCCATCTTCGACCGCATCGTCGCTTTCCAACAGGTGAGATAGTGATAAATTTAGAAAGGAAAAATTATCGCTTGAGGCGGGATTTGGAACCGCGGCCATAGGGTATGCCCTATTGCTCTAACCGCTGAGCTACTCAAGCAAATCAATTTATCACTATAGTTCTGCCTAGCATGGTTAATGCTATATAAATAAAATCAGATGAGATAGTGGTCTAATACCTGCCTACCGAGAATAAAAAAAAAAGTATAAACAGATTTAAGGTTTAGTGTATCAATATAGTTCACACACTTAGCAGTAATAGTGACATGTAAACGGTTACACATAGTGTATTTATAATGTTAAGTGGGGGCAACATATTTGAATATCGTATTTAGGTTTCTCATATAATTTTTCATTTCGAATGATCATTTAGGATCTACAACGATTTAAAGTCGATAGCAATCAATAAATCTTAAAAATAAATTAGGTAATAAATAATACATTTTCAGTAGGTACTTATAATAAACCTGAGATAAAGTTCTCATATAATCGCATAAAAGGTCTTATTAAAGAAAAAGTGTCATATAAAAAAAAGTAAGTTTTCTTTGTACGAAGTCGGGTTTAGATATGATATCTATCTAAATATCTTCTAAATATATATAACTCAAAAGTGACTGACTGACTGACTGACATCGTGATCTATCAACGCACAGCCCAAACCACTGGACGGATCGGGCTGAAATTTGGCATGCAGGTAGATGTTATGACGTAGGCATCCACTAAGAAAGGATTTTGATTAATTATACCCCCAAGGGGATAAAATAGGGGATGAAAGTTTGTATGAAACTTTGTCAATTTTAAAATATTACTTCTTAACGCGAGCGAAGCAGCGGGCAAAAGCTAGTAAAATATAATCTAAATCGACTCACCCATAAAAAATCTAGTATTATCATTTGTCGTGAAGGCTAAAGATAGCTCGATTTGTTAAAGATACAATAATATAATTTATCTTTTATAAATTGAACTATCTATGGCGAAACTAAAATAAAGTTGATAATCATATATAGGTATCACTTTCTTATCGTATTCGAGAAATCTATAGTCCGTATCCGTAAAGTAGATATATGTACCTACATTTAGACACATATATGTACCTACTTTGAAAAATGCGGTAAATTATGCGAGGTATGGTTGATTTGTTCCGACCATAACCCGCACATAACACATTTTCCAGATTGTTCGCAGAAGAATGTTTTTTTACCGACTTCTCAAAAACGGAGGAGGTACTCAAGTCGACTGTATTTTTTTTTATGTGTGTTATCTCAATACTTCTCTCCACGTAATCCGATTTCAAAATTTTTTTTTTTAGTTTGAAAGATCTTTCTTTCTAATTGGTCCCGTTTTAATTTGATCAAGATCTGATTAGTAGTTCTTGAAATATCGCCAATAATGCCTATTGTGTGGCCTACTTTGGCGATGTTCTCGTTTACCCTTCAAAAGTTACCTCATAACTTCTTTAGTTGTGAACCGATTTTGATGATTTTTTTTTATTTGAAAGCTGGTGCTTTTTATGTGGTCCCATTGAAATTTGATCAAGATCTGATCTCTAGTTTTTGAGTTATAGTCAATAATGCGTGTTTAATTCATTAAATCTGATCAAGGTTCCGAAGATAAAGCGGTGAAGTCGTTTTTTTTAAGCTTTGCTTGCGTTTAATTATTTGATGTCGATAATGTATTAGCTAAACTAAATAAAAGTATATTTGATATTGTCTACCGGCCAATCTACACAGCAAAGGACCTATTATATAAACAATCTCACATTCGGCCGCATCAATGGTGATGCGGCCGAAGATGTAGCATGCTTCTTTAGAAGATACATATTAACTCTTGACTAGTTATAGTGTAATAGTGAGGATTTTTTTCGTTATTGTTATATATATATATATATATATATATATATAACTAGCGATGCCCCGCGGCTTCGCCCGCGTTACAAATAATAATGATGATCAATCAGAATAAAACTACTTTATGTCCTTCTTAATGACTTTATGGCCCATTACCAACTTCATCAAGATTGGTCCAGGTATGGGGTGGCCTTGGTGAGCAAGGTCGCCTCTCCATGGGCGCAGAGGCCTGGTTTGCATACGGGCCTACCTCCGGGGCAAAATAGTGACTACTAACACGACCCTATCATGCCCGAACTCGGCGAGGGACTGTTCACGGAGGGGTTTTTTGTTGAGTTCGAGACCCACATTCCCCTTTCCTTCACACCTGGAAAGGAAGGACAGTACTAGGCATTTTCCCCAAACCAAAAAAAAAAAAGATATGATTGAGTAACAACAGGGACAGAGGTAACATTTAGATTGATTATATTGTGATGTGAATGCCTTCGCTTAATCGCTAACCTTTGAAAATATTATACGTGTTCGCAAAAATTTTGATAAGTATAAATTAAGAAGCGACGCACAGAATCTTAATACTAGATATAAACATAAAATTACAGCGCGCGCATTTAGATCAAGCAAAATGAATAAATCTATTATGGCAAATGGGGTTACATTTTAAAATAAAATTCCTAAAATTGTTACTGACTTACCACTGGGAAAGTTCAAATCAGTAATAAAACGGGCATTAATTAAGAAAGCTTATTATAAAACGATTGACTACATTAATTACAAGGATGCATGGAGGAAAACTGCACAAGCGCTTTCTAGCGACTACATAATATAGATACACCTAGGTTAATATATAGTTATATATAAGTGTTTGTGTAAAAAACGTGTAAAAAAAAATGCGCCGCCGAGTTTCTTGCCAGGTTCTTCACGAGATGGCTGTAATTTTGAGAATCTGGCAGTAGAGTAATTAACTTTTATGAGCGCCTCTTTAGGGCCCATGTTAATAAATGGTATTGATTTCGAATGCTAAAAACGGTTCAAAAGACCTACATCGAGATAAATAGTAGTTACTAGTTAAATAGTGAGTAGTAAAATGTATGCATAAACACTTCTTAAAATAGACTTTTTTTATATATGATACTTACTATATGCAAATTAAAGATTTTGTCAAATAAAACTACTTTTTACCGAAGATGTGCACTACTATATCGAAACATCCTCGATACACCCAGGTTAACTGGAAGAAAATGCTTTGTAGCATTTAGTTCGCCTATGTACCTACAATACTTTTGTACTTTTACGTTTGTGCAATAAAGAATGTTCTATCTATCTAGTTACATCTTATATATCAGGCTTTTTTAGTAAAAAAACATTAAGTAAAGTAACACTTCGCGGTCGGACAATCTCTAGTGGAAAGGTTAGTGGAATTTTCAACTTAGCGTTAACGTGCTTCAGAGGACAAGTTAAGCCGTTAGTCCTGGTTGTTAGTCGTAAGACAATAGTCTCTAAGCCATGTCAGATGCCTTCAGTGGCTTGATAAATCCTGTTACCAGGATTGCCCACTAAAGCACTAAAATCAAGTAAAATAAAAATAAAAAACGACTCGACCACGTGGTCGAGTTTATATCTGTCGAGGTTCCTATTTTTTTTTAATATTGGTGCACTTTTGTAGCACTTTGTAAAACCCAAGCGTGGCCTCAACGGAGTCCTAAATCGAAGTTGCGTAACATAAATAGCGCCGTGAAAAACGGCGCTCGAGAAAATGCGACGGATAAAAAAGTCCTACAAAAAATACTAAACAAAAACTATTTCGACAGTACGAAACATTCAAAGATGGCTACTATAACCCGACTATGTAAAAACGTCTGTGTAGATATCCTAGTTCTTATAAATCCCATAGAATGTAATTGAACGTATGAACGCCTATAGTTGGCTATGTAATAGTTGTGTAGAAAAAACAGACGTTGAGTGAGATCAGCATTGCGGCCTTGAAAATGCGTAGTGAGTTATGTGTGTATTGGTCGTTGTAAGCTTTATACAAGAGTCAAGTTAGTTAATGTGTCTAATTAACAAACAAATACTCAAACAGTAAAACAAATTATATAATAACTTAGTACAATCAAATTATAGTTAATAAAAGTGATAAATTGCATTTAAATTATATTTTCCATGATTTTTAATGTATTTATGTAGCATGCTAGCTTAAAATATACCTATTCACTCTTGAATTGAACACTCCCAGATTATACCCTTCAGGGAATAAAGACGTAGGCAATGAATTCCACTCCTTCACCGTATAGATGACGAACGTAGTAGCAGAACGCTTCGAAAAAACTGGAGGTATATCATAAATAAATATTTTTTTGTATATGTTATTAAGGGCATGGGTAATATGGGCATGATGTCAAAGTACCTTAATTCAATCTCTATTTGTGTAGATTTCAAAACCTATTCATTTTCACTTTTTAAATTCATAATAAAATATATAAGGATTAAAGATTAGTAGTAGTCAAACGCTTGCTTGTCACATATATATTTGTTTTTTATAAATAATGCTGATCCTTATTACTTCAAAAACTTTTGGTATTATTGTGTCAATACCAATTCTAGTCAATCCCACAACAGTCGTACTGGGAACGAAATTTTGCGATAGCGTCTCCAGTCTCCACATTTCCTGCTTCGGCGAGTACCTACAAATACAACATGTGAACATTCCAGGACTATGTCACAATAAAACATAGGGTGTTATAGAGAATACGGAAAGAAGATGTAGCAGTTCTGTAATGCGAATTAGTTCTTTGGTGGTTTTATTTTGTAATGGTGTTGTAGGTACAAATGAAACATGTTAGCGCGCAAAAACACTAATTAGTTGGCTATCTCGGAGGCAGGGTAAGTGGTCACTCGTACACGTACTGTTTGGTCTACTTTTGCAGTAAGTAGTGGTATTGAGCGAGTATTCTGATATTGGAATTTTAATCACTTTTCAACAATAACACAAAGTAAAAATATATTGAATTTGCTTAATTGACCCAATTGGCGCAGTGGGCAGGTCTTTGCCCTCTATATGCCGAAAAAAAATGTGTTTCAGTATACAAATTTATCTGTATATGGGAGCTACCTACCATACACAGATATATGTAACCATATACACATATATATATATATATATATATATATGTATAAGTATGTTTCAATCCTCAGAGTAACCGAACAGGATGAGTTTTCAGTTAATATCCTGTTTTATTCGCAATTTCCTTACAGAAAATATTTTCCCTTTCTATTAATACATTTCATTATGTAAGTTAGTTAGGTAGTAAATGCTTTTTACCCTTTATTTTGTAGCCAATTGGATATCTTAACTATTTTTATTTATTGTCTCTCACCATTAAAAAAAAATTTTGGTCTGGATTTCAATATTTAAATATTCTTGACGAGGAAGTTGGTTGTAAAGGTATTTTGCGGAGGAAATATATAATATTATCTATGATATGGGTCCGTGCCAATCTCTCAGGGAATACTTTAAAGAAACAGCCATACTTACCATGCCTTCGCTTTACATCTTTGAAAATATTATGCATGTTCGCAAAAATATCGATAAATTAAGAAGCGACGCACACAATCTTAATACTAGATATAAGCATAAAATTACAGTGCGCGCATTTAGATTAAGCAAAACGAACATCTTTCATGGCAAATGGGGTTAGATTTTACGATAAAATTCCTAAAATTTTAACTAAATTACCACTGGGAAAGCTCAAGTCAGTAATAAAACGGGCATTTATTAAGAAAGTTTATTATAAAACGATTACTACATTAACTACATTAATGACAAGGATGCATAGAGGCAAACTGCACAAGCTACATAGTATAGATATACCTAGGTTAATATAATTATGTATTAGTGTTTTAGGATAATTTTAAAAAAAATATGAATAGAAAAATGCGCCGCCCAGTTTCTTGCCAGGTTCTTTTCAAGATGGCTGTAATTTTGCGAATCTGGCAGTAGAGTCATTAACTTTCATGAGTGCCTCTTTGGGGCCCATGTGAACAAACGATTTTGATTTGATTTGAATAGAAGGACAATATCTGATACCTAGCGCTAGCAACATATCAATAGTAATTATAATTCAATCGTTGATCTACAAAAATATTAAGATACAACTCACGGACCACAAGACTGAAGCCGAAACGCCATTCCTTTAACAGTAAAATAAATGGTTCTGATTGCCCAGATGATAGATAAGAAGAACCATTTATTTTACTGCGCCTTTTTGACAAGCTTTATATAAAACCAGCTACCCGCTCCACACGGGTACAATATTCGGTGTATTTTCCAAAAGTCTTTCATACAAAACCTTGTCCCGACAGTTACGAACATATGATAATTGAAACGCAAGCAAAGCTTAAAAAAACCGACTTCACAGCTTATATTTGATCGATGATATATGATCGCTTGATCGATTTCGAAAATGTATATGGAACCACCTCTGAAGTACCTACCTCTAAAACCCAAACAAAAAAAAACATCAAAATCGATTCATAACTGGCGAAATTATCGCGTAACATACATACAAAAAAACATTCGAATTGAGAACCTTTTTTTTGAAGCCGGTTGAAAATAAAAAAGGCAAATCGATCGGGCCGTTCTCAAGATGATCTTGCATTAAGAAGATAATAAATAATAGAATATTATTATAATGTAAGAAAGTAAGGGTTTGTAAGCTAAACCTTCTATATTATGTAAATGGAATGGGCGGTATCCCATTTTTCAGCCTCACTCAAATGGTCCATTTGTTGTATCTGTATCATTTAGTAGATCAATGACGACAAATTAAGTAAATTTAAGTATTTTCTAATTTTTTTAATAAAACTGTTTAGCCGCTTACATTATTGACATAGAAGAAGAATTACTAGTAAATACTACAGAAGAATAACTATCTGAGGTGACATATAACTTATATTTATTCTAACGCTTTTTTTACTCTTCAAAATCTAATACATAATGCAATGAATGTATGATATGCAGTCGCAAATAAGATCATACTTGAACATATATCATACATAATGACTATGATATTTACAATTAGAAGCGGCATCGTTAAAACCCATATCTACTGCTTTTATAATAAAACTACCCGCTGGCGTAGTTACGTGCGCATCTACCTTTAAGCAGCTGGTATCGGGTTCAATTCCCGGTGTAAAACACAAAAAAAAATCTCAAAGAAACTTTGTTTCTGGTTCGCACCCACGACACAAATCTTAGGTACTTAGTGTTGGGCTGAACACTCAGCTTACACACGTAGGCGTTTATATTGATGTTAATCTTTCGCCATATTATTAAATATTTTTTTAATTATTTGAGAAAGCCTAACCTGTTTACAATTACTTATCACTCTAAATCACATCGTTACTTAACATCAGGTGAGATAATGGTCAAACGCAAGCCTATCAGACGCAAAAATCATGGACTTTCCATTCGTCTCTAGCACCGGCATAAAAGCGTAACTAATATCGCATACGAAACGGGTAAAGCACCCTAGGTCCTACAAATTTCACTTTAACGCAAGCTACACAGACACAAATACACCGAAGGTTGACAATCGGCGCCATTACACCAAGTAACTATTTAGTTGTCTGTGACAGTTTGCAGAGAGCTGCACGCACACACGTACATTTGCATGCTTCACCCATGATGGATACGTCCGTATTTCTTTTAACTCCGTGGTCTCTTAAAGATTCATATTATTTATATACTAGCCGTGCCCCGCGGCTTCGCCCGCGATTATCAAGTTATAAGTAGCCTATATATGTGTTAATCCTAGGTATAAACTATGTACATTCCAAATTTCATCCAAATCCGTTCAGCCGTTAAAGCGTGAAGATGGAACAAACATACTAACACACTAACTTTCGGATTTATAATATTAGTAGGATATACTAGCCGTGCCCCGCTGCTTTGCCCGCTATTATCAAGTTATAAGTATCCTATGTGTTAAACCTAGGTATAAGGTATGTACATTCAAAATTTCATCCAAATCCGTTCAGCCGTTAAACCATGAAGAGGGAACAAACACTTACACACAAACTTACGGATTTATAATATTAGTAGGATATACTAGCCGTGCCCCGCGGCTTCGCCCGCGATTATCAAGCTATAAGTAGCCTATATATGTGTTAATCCTAGGTATAAACTATGTACATTCCAAATTTCATCCAAATCCGTTCAGCCGTTAAACCGTGAAGTGAGAACAAACATACTTACACACAAACTTTCGGATTTATACTACTTAACTAATATACGTTACTAATATTAGTAGGATTTGAGTTACGAGACGAGCAAACAAACGCAAACGCAAAACAAACAAAACAAACGCATTCACACCCACAGCCCCACACTAAGTTCAAAGACTTGTATCGTGGGTGCCGGAAACATTCACATCACACACACATTACATCCAGACCAGAAGCACAAATGTCCCTTGGGAAGGAATTTGTGCCGCTGCCGGGAATCGAACCCAGGACCCGCGGCGCAGAGGGCGGAGACCTGTCCGCTGCGCCAACTGGGTCGTCTGCAAGTCTGATGGTGAGCGCCACGCTTGCCCACAACAGCCCAGTGTCCACCAGAGATTTTTAACTTATATTATAGGTCAAAATCACGCGCAGCAAAGCACTGAGCTCGTAACCCTGAGATGAGAGATGTTAATACATTTTCTTCGTTAATAATGTAGCTGTTTCAAGTACAGCTATAAAAGGACTATGTTTACGTACAAAAGTGTCGCTTCTATTTCGAGACAAATGCTATCAGCGGGAAGCTGTGGAAACTTTTCCATTACAAATAACAATTTTACTTAGGTATATGCGCTTGGTCACGTTTGCTGGGGAACGTGAGTCAGGATACGATAACGGCTTCCTCTTTTATGTTACTAGCTGTTTTTCTATCATTTTATCGTAATGAGTACTGTCAAACGTCATCCATGACATATGACGTATATAGTTGACAATTGACATACCTACCTCTAGTCCGCTCGAAGCTCGCTTCTACGTTTACCATCCGTACTGCGAAGGAGTGGAATCATGGCCCTCGTCTTTGTTACCCAAACGGGCAAGCATGCTACATCTTCGGCCGCATCATTACTTTCCATCAGGTGAGATTGTGTCAAATACTTACCTTTTCTTCTTCTTCTTCTTCTTAGTTATGGCTTCGCAATCTTGTGTATTTAGCCAGTGTCAAGTGATAATATAATATTTCAAGTGTATTTCATATTATAAGTCCTAGTCACAAGTCACAGTCAAAGTCAAGTAAAAGAGTCAAGGTCCAGTCATAGTAAAGTGGTGGAAACTTTACTAGAACTTCTATTGGAGTTTTGGAGCGAATGCAAAAATCACGTTTTTCAATTTTGTATGATTTGCCTACACTTATGCACGTTCACTTAGTATCAACGGTTAATAATCCACCATTATTTCACATTAACACTCGAAGAATCACAGGTTTTGGAAAATTTTACAAAATCAACAACGCCATTTTTTCACTCACGTCAAAAAAAAACAAATACTTACCATTCAGGCGTAAAAAAAATGAGTGAATCAAATGGGATTGACACATGCTGCAAAGATAAATCACACTAATATTATTAATGTGAAGGTTTGTGTTTGTAAGTATGTTTGTTTTATCTTCACGCTGTAACGGCTAAACCAAAATTTGGATACAATTTGGAACGTACACAGCTTACGATCAAGATTACCACATAGCGAGTCACGGCTATTGGTACGTAAAATATAAAGATTTGCTAGACTACTACTTCAAAATCAAACCCTGCTTTTTCTTTCCTCGAAAGAGTCTGTGAGGTTTTAAGTTGACTTAATTGGTATATTATAGGCAATCAAGCTACATATATCAGCAATCAGCTTTATTGTCGTTTTTAGTAGGTGAGATAAAGATCAAATATTTTTTAAATAAAAATACTATAAAATATTAAAGCAATCATTGGAATTCTCGAGTTATTGCGGTTTAGTCACAGGGTAGTTTTTGCGCTCTGGTTCCATATATTAAATGATGTTGTTTCCTCAAATATTATAAATATGCCGTATATGTTTACATTTTGGTCAATTAACAGCATATAAAAGGTAAACAAATTTTAATAAGAACGCTACGATTAGGTACCTACCAGAGAAAGGCTTTTCATGCCAGTTTCTTTTAGTGCCGAGAGTTCATGAGTGCCTATTTGGGGCCCATGTGTATAAACGATATTGAATTTGAATTTAAACATGTACCAGGAGAGCAGGAAGCCATAAGAGTATCATATTTTGAGGTAAAGTTCTAATAGAAGTATTATCTATGATTCTCGGTTTTCTGTTCTAAAATTGGTTCATCTCCATTATTACATATAATTAATTCATTGGTTTTCTCAATGTCATAGTCATTTTTGTTAGATGAAAGAGTCATTATTCAAATCATGTAACAATAGCGGTTTTTTATTTTCCTTATTTTTCTGTGGTGTATGAGTAAAATAGGAATTTACACATTCCATGGGTTACCTAGATGGGTTTTTAGCTATTAATAATATCTCATACGTGATTTTGGACATTAACTTATATAGTATGCATAATAATTTCGATTCCCTTAAATATCTATAGAATGAATTACGTGCACGTTCTTTCCTATTAGGTATAGGAAACAAACCGGGTAGGTAAATTGTTTGACGTGTTTTACTTATCCGACATTATATTATATTTGTATAATAATATATTAATTAAATTTAGTTTTTTTATTTATTTTACATTATTTAACTAATAAATAATAATAACATTGTTAGATAAGATTACAAAAGGGAATTAAAACAAATAGCACTCTAAAATGTTGTAAACCGCTTGCCAAAGGAAAAGTGTCCAGAATACTGGCTACGTTTCCACGTTGAATAGCGATGCTAATTTTTTGTGCTAAATAAGAGCCAGCATTCTGGTCACATGTCGCCTCGACTAAACGTTTGGATAAATATTTAAAAATATCGTATGCACCCGGTCCCCACGGACCTAAATTCTACCCCAAATGTTACAAACATATTACCTCTATCAAGGTTAATATAATATAGATTTATAATAGCTCTTAGCTGTATCAATTGAAACAGTATGAGACCTGCTACAATTTTTATACAAAATATATAAATAAACGCTTTAAACATAAACGCTTTCTCACTCACAGACCCACACTAAGTTCTGATGACTTGTGTCGTGGGTGCCGGAAACATTTACACACACAATCACCACCAAAAACAGAAATACAAATTTTCCTTGGGGAGAACACTTGTGCTCCCGCCGGGAATCGAACCCGAGCCTTCTAAACAGGGCTTAGAAGGCGAACACCCACTAAGCCAACGGAAAATTAAAAAATCTTTCACTACTGTTGTTTGCCTTTTTTCTGGGTGAGCCGATTTTGATGTTTTTTTTTATTTGGAGGCTTGTGCTTCCCGCGTGTTCCCAATTCAATTCATGATCAAGATCTGCCGAGTAATTTTAGAGTTATTCTCAATAATGCGTATTTAACTTATTTAATCTGATTAAGGGTTCCGAATATAAAGCGGGGAACTCGGTTTTTTTAAGCTTTGCTTGCGTTTTAATTATTATCTTAGAACTATTATGCTTGTTATCTTAGAACTACGTCATACATTTTTTTTTTATTCAAGATAGTCAAACGTTTGACTATCTCACCTGATGGTAAGTGACGATGCGGTCGAAGATGGAGCACGTTTGCCTAGAAGATGCCTATTCACTCGTGACTTAAAGACTCCCATATTGTATTTATCAGGAAACACAGAATCAGGAAAGGAGTTCCACTCCTTTCCATATAAACCGATTTGGAAAATTCTTTGTTATTTTGAAAGGATCTTTTTCCTGCAGGTTTTTTTGAGGTCGGTTGATAATAATAAAAACTTAACAACATCTTAAAGTCGGAAAACCTTACTTTCGTACTAATTGTTGAGTCTAAGGTCCAAGACCATATTGTTTCCGCTTGCGTAACGCCGAATCTCTGAATGATAGTACTCTCAGGGGTTATCAGTGTTGTAACAACACAAGGTTGTGACACAGTTTTCTTTGGGCTATCTTTGAAGTGCTTCTGTAGTTGATATAAACTTGAGAAATCCTATATAAGGCTTGGTACAATTACTTTAGCTATATGGGTACTTCAATTTCCCTTGTAGAGAAAACTCGTATCGAGAATCGAACCTGCCGCTCTCTAGGGCGATGCGCAACAAACTACGCTAGAGCGAGCAGTTCCCCATCCAAAGCTAGTTGCGTTGAGGAAATATGTGTTTCTGGTTGTTATTGTGTGTATGTTTTTTCACCCACGACACTAGTCATTGAATATATTGTGTGGCTGTGAGTGTAAAAGTAAAAAATATTTCATTCGGTTCTTTAGGAGTGGTGAAATACATTCTTATAACAAAACAATGATATGATAAATATTTTAAATAGTTTTGCCCTGCGGCTTCGCCCGCATTAATTATGTGGAAAGTTATACGATTATTTCATACTAACATTGTCATGAAAATTAAGACATTAAAATTTAAAAAATATTCAAATTGTTCGAGCCATTCTCAAGTAATCTCATAGATGCGGCAATAGCATTTTTGATTGATGATTATTAACAATATCTACAAATTTAAATAGAAGAAAATCATATGTGTAAAGTATAAATATAAATAAGTATAAATATTGTAGACCGCTGGCCGAAGGAAAACTGCCTAGAATACTGGCTGCGTTTTTACGTTGAATAGCAATACATTGTTTTTGTGCTTAATAAGAGCCAGGGCGAAGAAACAAATAAGCAAATATTTTAGAGCAAGATCTCTATCAATTAGTGTACGCACTGTTCATACAAAAAAGTTATAGTTATAGAGGAAAAAACAAAAAGCAATTATCATTTACAGTCCTACACTGAGTTCAAAGACTTGAATTGCGGGTGCCGAAAACATTTATATCCACCCACCCAGAACCAGAGGCACAAACATCACTTGGGATTGAAAATTGTGCTCCTGCGGGAATCGAATCAGGGACAACTACGCCAACAGGGTCGTCAAAAGACAAATTCACAAATTTCATGTTCTTACACACCATTTTCAACCGACTTCAAAAAAGGATGTTCTCGATTCGACTGTATGTGTGTTAGACGATGTCTCCGCCAATAATTATGAATCGATTTTGATGATTTTTTTTCTTACGTTGAGTACACTTCAGAGGTAGTCCCATATAAATTTTATCGAAATCGATCCAGCCAAAACCAATACAAGCGTTGAAGATGGTATTTTTAAACTTGGCTTACTTTTAATTATCATAAAAAAATCTGATTCTATAATAATTGTTACCGCCTTGATAATGCACTACATTCCTGCAATAATGTATTTATGATTCAAAAGCCTACTTACTTACTATCTATATTTATTAACTAAACGCTGGTCATTTACTTTATCCGTAATACAGATACGACGAAATTAGGTTACTCGTAGTAGAAAGAGAGAGAATTCGCGATAAACTAGCAATGTTA
Organism: Lomographa bimaculata; assembly: GCA_948107665.1. Lineage (NCBI taxonomy): Eukaryota > Metazoa > Arthropoda > Insecta > Lepidoptera > Geometridae > Lomographa > Lomographa bimaculata. The sequence continues at coordinate 4,318,739 of OX403586.1, read as the reverse complement.
CATACAGAGGTTATCAAATAAGTGCGCCAAACTTGCTGGCCTAATTTCTCAATTGCTTATTTGCTCCGCCTTCAATGTTTGAACCCGACTGCGCGACACAAAGGAGGGTGATGTGTTTAGTTAATAGCTTATAGTATAAGTGTTTTTATGTAAGTATGTTTGTTCATTTGTGGCGGTCTAGAAACCAAACGCGTGGGCCGATTTTGATCAATACGAGTAAGACAAACTGTATTGGAAAAAACTTGACTTATGACAATAGAGTTATGAATATATTATTTGTATTTTTATTTGATGATTCTTACCTCAATTGATTGGTATTAATTTTGCGAGAGTCACTGAAGACATAACAGTAATCATAATTAAAACGAAAGCAAAGATTAAAAAACCGACTTCACTGCTATATTTCGGTTTAGATTTGATCGATTTCGATAAAATTTATATGGGAAGTATAATCTACCAAACATAAAAATCATGAAAATCGATTCATAATTTGAGGAGTTATCGCGTAACATACACACAATAATTAAACGCAAGCAAAGCTTTAAAAATCGACTTCACCGCTTTATCTTCGGATCTTGATCAGATTTAATGTATTAAACACGCATCATTGACTATAACTCAAAACTATAGATCAGACCTTGATTAAATTTCAACGGGACCACATGAAAAGCACCAGCTTTCAATTAAAAAAATAACATCAAAATCGGCTCACAATGAAAGAAGTTATAAGGTAACTTTTGAAGTCGGGTAAACGAGAACATCGTCAAAGTAGTCCACAAAATAGGCATTATTGACGATATTTCAAAAACTACTGATCAGATCTTGATAAAATTTAAATGGGACCAATTAGAAAGTAACATCTGTCAAACAAAAAAAAATTCGAAATCGGCTCACGTGGAGATAAGTTATGAGGTAACACATATAAAAAAAAACACAGTCGAATTGAAAACCTCCTTTTTTGAAGTCAGTTGAAAATTCAATATAGCGACAACCAGACGCCATATTGAAAAAAAAAGAAAGTCGATGAACTGTGTCAAGTGGGGCATCATTGTTTTGCAAATCATACTTGTATTTATGTTTATTTTACTGTTTTTCATTTACATGACCATTTAAGATCTATATATAATGATTGAAAGTTGGTTAACCATTTTCACATACATTTTAAATATTAAACTACTAACATTGCCCCGCGGCTTCGCCCGCTATTATCAAGTAAAAAAGAAGCTTATTTTTTTTTTTTCTCGGTTGGAAAATGCCTAGCGTTTCCTTTCCTTCCCAGGGGAGAAGGAAATGTGGGGCTCGAACCCACTAAAAACCCCCCCGTGAGCAGTCCTTCGCCAAGGTGGGGCAAGATTTTAATATTAATAAGATATATTTTCGGATTTATAATATTATTAAGATACAACTGTGACTAAGCTATTATATAATCGCATAATAAGTAGTCTTATTAACGTAAAAGTGTATGTAATATATAATATTTAAGCAAATTTTTGCACAGTCGGGTTTTCTAGTACCTAAAGGAGATGTTTCAAAATTGAAGGAGCCTGTACCATATACATACAGAGCTATATGTATGTATATGGTACACACGTTTTTGAATGTTTATTTTCTTTACTTTTATTTCGTTTTAATGTACATTTTAAATATCTTGGTACATCGATAGCAACACAGTTACAAATGGCGGATTGCGACAATATTGAACTGTCATTTTGACGTGTCATTCATCGTCAATGATCATTTATTGTGAACAACATACCAATCCTAAAATATTTGGGTTTCGTTATTATAATTATAAAAGCGCTATAAAATATGTTACTCGATTGAAACTCAGAACAGAGTGACACCCAGTATCTTCTTGTCATGCCTGCCCCAAAAATAGGGCTAACATATTATTTAATATTTAAAAACTCACTAAATAATAATTTGAGGGTACATCTATAATCTTCTACAGATTAATTTATTTGTATTTTTAAGAAAAGGCAATATTCTTTCCCTATTTTTCTATGTATGGTACATAGTGCTGGCCCAAAATCAAACATCTCCTCTTTTACTTGTTTAAAACAGTCTTAATACAAACAGTCTAAAAATTTGTTGACTGCTATTTATTTTATTACGCCTCTTTTTTACATATGATTTTTAGTGAATAAACGTGTTTTATTAAAATATGCTTTATATATTTTGCTGGTAACTTTTAGATAAGGCTGCAACTAATTTTTTATAGCAAAATTTTTTTATTTCTTTATGAGATAACCTTTTCGCACTTTTATCTGCAAAATAACCTTATTTTGTCTAACCTCGACGTTTCGGCAGAGTTGCATCGGCCGTGTATTACCCGACTACGAAAAAGCTTTTAGCTTCGTTGTAGTCGGGTTATAAAGGAAATAGGAGGGCTATGACTTTATGTATGTACGTATCCGTGTATGTTCGTTAGTTCATCACAGCGTACGAATTAAAAAAAATAGTACTCTTGAAAGTATTGTCAAAAAATAAAAATAGACAAGTCCAGGTTGCAAAGCCTCGGTCACCGACGTAAGGTGGCAAGCTTATCGGTATTCTATCGATTACATTTTGGAGAGTGTGCACAGGAATTACATGACTTAATTCCCCCATGCCCTTTTTACCATCTAACAACAAGACAAACTATTAAGCGTCATTCATTTATGGTCGACATACCTCCAGTTCGCTCAAAGCGTTTTGCTTCTACATTCATCATCCGTACAGCAAAAGAGTGGAACTCATTGCCTGCGTCTTTGTTCCCCGAACGGTATAATCTGGGAGTCTTCAAGTCTCGAGTGAATAGGTATCTTCTAGGCAAGCATGTCACACCTTCGGCCGCATCATCACTTTCCATCAGGTGAGATAGTGGTCAAATGCTTGCCTATACAACATAAAAAAAAAAAAAAAAAAAAAAACAAATATCATCATTTGAACTGCCTGTTGGCTTAGTTGGGTGAGTGTTCGCCTTATACCTAAGTAGGGGTATCGGGTTTGATTCGTGGTAAAAGTTCTCCCCTTAGAACAAATGTGTTGCCTGGAAGAGATCGCTGCTTAGCGATAAGGCCGCCGATTGTACTTATTTTTTCTATTGTTAATTAATATTTTTCTTGGTGTGCAATAAAGAGTATTTGTATTGTATTGTATTGTGTTTCAGGTTCTGGTTGCGATTGATATATACTAGAAGATATAATATTTTAAAAAAATGTTACATTTTATTGATGAAAGTTTACTCAACACAATTAATTTTCAAAGTTGGATCATTTAAAACATGAAGTAAATAAATGATGATTGATTTATCGATATTACAATTAATGATTTAGAAAAAATATTTACTTCATTCGTTATATATATGAAATACCTAAATAAATCGAAACCAATTTCATTTTAAATGGCATAGATGTCACGCAAAACGAATTTTCTAGTTTAGTAGGCCTCCTAATCCAATTCCGTGACTGTCAGAATAGACAAAGATGTTGTTACGAGTACAGGGATTCTTTGGCAATTTGACTTCCGGTTTATGTTTTATGACACGTTTTACTGATGAGTTTTCTGTGGTTTGCTGCGGATTCTTGCTGCAATCTGTACAGTTTGGTTGATTGAAGTTGCCTTTATCTTTCACTAAAGCTTTGCTGCAAAATCCGTCTAAAGGCACCATATCGGAGACGGGAATTGTTAGTTCGGTGCCGTTCGTATTGAGTCCCAGTTATGCGTTTGTTGCTGAGATGTGGTCTCTGATTTGATTTTGAGATTTTTTGTATTTAGCAGTCAGGCTTTTTAGATCCATTTCTAGTTGCCTAGATTTGTCCAAAATGCGCCGATGTTCATGATCGTAGTCCTCGATCACTGACTTGTAGTATTTGATGTCCTCCGTCCATTTTAATTTTTGTTTTTCCATAGACTTTAAGGCATCTGCCTTGCTTTTGTTTTGTTTCAAAAGTAATTTGGTTTTTTTGATAAACCTTTTAATTTTTAGGTTGTTTTTTAGCTTATTTTGTATATCAATTTGTTTATTCTCTTTCGTACTACATTGATTTGACTGAGACGTCACATGAGACAAAACTTACTAAACTTGTACCTCTCCTAAGCAATCTGCGACAGCAACAACTCTTTGTACTTAAATGCCGAAATGTAGGTCAGTGATAGTTGTCATGTCTATGTCAAGTCTGCAATCAGTCATCATTTTTATATTTGACACGCAACAACGTCGCAAATGAGATAGATAAAACGTCATTAATACAAAGTAAAGGGGATGTATTCAACTTTTTTTTGTTTTTTTAATTTGGCTTCGCAATATTGTGCATTTAGCCAGTATCAAGTAATCAAACATTTAAAGTGTATTTTGAATTAAATGTCTAGTCACAAGTCAAAGTTAAGTAAAAGAGTCAAGGTTCAGTCATAGTCAAGTCATGCCCTAGTAGGTAAAGTGGTCTACCACTTTTACTAGAACTTTACACCTTTACTAGAACTTTTATTGGAGTTTTGGAGCGAAGGCGAATATCACGTTTCTCAACTTTGTATGATTTGCCTACACTTATGCACGTTTACGAAGTATTAACGGTTAATAATACACCATTATTACACATTAACACTCGAAGAATCACAGGTTTTGGATAATTATACAAAATCAACAACGCCATTTTTTCACCTTCGCGGCAAAAAAAAACACGTATTCTACTTAAATGTAATAATAATTCTACTTAAAAGTAATGGTTAATTACAAAACCCTCCTATACCTCGCACAGTCAGGTAAATAAGTCTACTTTGTGCAACTGTCGTCGTCTTCTTTTGGCGTTACGATTATAACACAGGTAGATTTAAAATTCATCAAATTTATGTCATAATAAAAAATACGCCCTTCTACCAACTTCGCCGGCTGGCAGTTCAACCAACTACGCCAGCAGGCAGTTCAACCAACTACGCTAGCTGGCAGTTCAACTAACTAAACGCCAGCGAGCACTTCAAAAAAGATGTTATTTCCGATTGATGATCATTAAAATAATTCTTATATATAGTTTTACATTACATATAATTTATAAAAGCACCCGGAAAATTACTCTTGTCTATATCAATTGTTTCCTTATATGGCGAGTGTGGGATGCGACCACACGCGTCGTAAATGATCAATATTGCCTCTTTAGCACGACATAACTTTCAAATGGATATTTATTTTAAAAGCCTCGTTAGACATTTTTCTATTTATTTTTATGAATATTATTCGTTTTAAGATATATGTACACAGTTTTAAACAAAAAAGACATTTTGATACTGATATTAATAAACATTGATCACGTTTGACCACAGATGTGATCGAAACTGAACTGCCCGCTGGCGTAGTTGGGTTCGCGTTCATGCATCGGGTATGGAATCTGTTTCCCAGTAGGAACCTCCTTTTTTAAAGTCGGTTAAAAAGACTAAAATATCACAATCAAATTATTACTCACTTACTATTTTGAACCCGTTCTACTACTATCCACCTTCAAGGTCCAGGTCAAACCTACCAACTTTCAATGCAATTGATTAAACTTTACTTTCAAAATAGAAAGGTGAGCCCTGAGCTCGCCTGACGCGCCGTTTATATTCCTCTCACTTCCATTCGGAAACCGACGTTCATATTTCCTAGCAATGAGAAAACTTATGACACAAGCTTTTTAAAAATACTTATGATCAGGGATGTATGAAGAACTTTCATTTGGATTCGCTTTGAAACAAGATGGTTCAAAAAGTCTTTGTTCCCTGAACGATATAATCTGGGAGTGTTTAAGTCGAGTGTATAGGTGTGTAAGTAAGAAGAGTGAATAAGCACGCAAAAGTGGGAAAAGTGGTACTCATTGTCTCCGACTTGTACCTACGAGTATTCTAATCCATTCCAAAGCATAAATGTTAACCTACTTATATTATAAATACGAAAGTTTGTGTGTGTGTGTGTGTGTGTGCGAATATTTGTTAATACGTATCTCCGTAACGAATAAACCGATTTTGATGAAATTTGGAATGTAGATAGTTTAGGTTCCGGAATAAGACATAGGCTACTTTTTAACTTAATTAACCGGATGAAGCCGCGGGGCACGGCTAGTGTAGTAATAAACAGTACAATCTGGGTGTCTTCAAGTCTAGAGTGAATAGGTATCTTCTAGGCAAGCATGTCACATCTTCGGCCGCATCATCACTTTCTATCAGGTGAGATAGTGGTCAATTGGTTGCCTATCGAACATGAAAAAATATATATTTATCTTCCGAGAACTCTTTTTAGGGCATTTGATCCAAGTAATGTTTGTTTTTCATCGCGTAGCTGGCCATTCTCTTTAAAACGTTAGATCTTCCTTATTTTGTTTAACGACGCAAATTTAAAAAATAAACAGCTCTGAAACAGAAAAGGCTTTTTATTTAACACCTGTTGGATACAAAATTATAAACAGTACCGCGATAATTATAATAGTTTAATATCATACACGTTGACCCATTTGGCGCAGTGAACAAGTTTCTTTCCTCTGAGCCGTGGGTCCTGGTTTCGATTGCCAGCAGGGGCATAATCTACATTTTAAAAGAACGTTTGCGCTTCTGGTTCTGGACGTGATTGTGTGATGTAAATATTTTGGGCACCTACGATACAAGTCCTTGAACTTAGTATGGGGCTGTGGGTATGAATGCGTTTGTATAATAACTAAAAGTCGCGTTTGTCAGTAACGTGCTAAATTACAATAAGCCCTAAGGATTACAATGTAAACAATTGAAGAGTTCTTCTATCCACCTTCTGAGTCAATCAGCATGTCTCCAAGTTTAGATTATATAATGTAGACTTAAAAAAAATCGGTTTCGTATTCTACTTGCAAAGTTCTTTCAATAATACCACACACAGACAGAAAAAAAATGTTGCTCCCCACTTACGTTTATAATTTATAATTTCAATTATATATTTTTAACTAGCTGCGCCCCGCGGTTTCACCCGCGTTGATAATGATGAAAAGTGATGATGATGATGATGATGAAAAATAGATGTTGGCCGATTCTCATAGATACCGGATAAGCACAAAAAATTTAATCAAAATCGGTCAAGCCGTTTCGGAGGAGTATGGCAACGAAAACTGTGACACGAGAATTTTATATATTAGATTGTCATTTTTGGCTTCGAGCTATAACTTCACTTTTAATTTTGAGTTAGAATTTGAAGATAAGTATTCGCTATTTCGGTTTAGAGTCTAAGCGTCGCGTCGTTCTGTCAAAGGCATTTAGCGTCTAAACTTTAGACGCTAATGCGCTTAAAGCGTTTATTTCTTCACTAGCCGTGCCCCGCGGCTTCATCCGGTTAATTAAGTTAAAAAGTAGCCTATTTCTCATTCCGGAACCTAAACTATTTACATTCTAAATTTCATCAAAATCGGTTGATTCGTTACGGAGATAGGTACATGGTAACAATCTTTCGTACACACACACATCCATGCTTCGGAATGGATTAGAAGAGGTACAAGTCCGGGATAATGAGTATCACTTTTCCCACTTTTGCGTCCCATTTCATATATTCCCGTCCTAGCTACAGCCACTTAGTGTATACAAAGTGTCCACGTGCGGGCGTCTGATATTCAATACATTCGCCTACAGTATCTAAGGTTACGTAACGTAACGCCGACTTTCAATGTCGCCGGCGAGCATTGTGTTTTCTTTACTGCGTTGAAAATGTATGAGATTTTCTTGCAGCACTTACCAGTGTAAACTGTTTGTTGATTATTTATGCATACTGTTTAGCTAGCTAATGGTTATTAAATATTATCTTTCAAATTAAATTAAAACGGAAATTAGCGCGACTTACGCGTTGTCGATATCTAAATCGACAATTGTTTGGGCTTCATTCGGAAGCCTTCTTCAGGATGAGTGCGGAGCGCTCGTCGTAGCGTCCCATTTCGTAAGTCACGCTAATAACAGACTTCAAAAAAGGAGGAGGTTCTATGTTCGTATGTATATTTTTTATATGTATGTTCATCGATTTCTGCTCCATTTGTGGACCGATTGTCAAAATTATTTTTTTGTTTGGTGGACTAATACTTCAGAAGTGGTCCCATATAAATTTTTATAACTTCGTTCCACGTGAACCGATTTTGTTTCTTTTTTTTATTTTTTTTTGCTGTGTGTTGCTTTCCAATTGGTCCCATTTAAATTTGATGAAGATCTGATCAGTAGTTCTTGAAATATCGTCAATAATGCGTGTTTAATACATCTAATCTGATCAAAGGTCTGAAGATAAAGCAGTGAAGTCGGTTTTTTTAGGCTTTGCTTGCGTTTAATTATTGTCATCAAAATGTATAAAGGTACAATATAAGGTACAATTTTTTATCAAAACAATCACAGCTTGAATTGAATTCCATCATGATCACAATGAGATCTCACTGATCATCAGACACAGTCCAGTCATCGTCATAAATGCAAAACCTACAAAGAACCTTGTCGTTATACAAGTCGCGAATGTATTTTGGAATAGGAAAGAAACTATTCTAAAGATTTGTTGCGACGTAGTTTTCCTGAGTTTTGGCCAATGTAAAGGGCTTGCCGTGCCCTGTTGCTTTCGTAACGCGAATGAACTTTCACATGCTCACAAATGTTATGAGCTGGTTTTCTCATGCATGTTACTAAAACTTGGATTTGAATATGAAAGCTAATAGCCGTAATGTCATTCGCTTTTTAGTTATTACCATTGGTTTTATTAGTCATACATGTAATATACTCTTTGAAATTATAGTTGATCTAATGAATCATACCGATTCATACATACCATCTATAATGTTTAACAGTTATGATTTTAACTTATTTATTGTAAATATAAAATGTTTAAAAAAATAAGCTATAGCGAAAAAATTACGTTGACAAAGGTAATTTATTGTATTTGCATGCACGCCGCGAAAGCTAGTGTTATTGGGGTGCGAACGTTAGTATTCGTTTCGTGGGAACTCCGCCGAAGCCTTTGCTCTCGCTGAACACGTGTCAATAGGACACGTGTTTCGCCTCATCACGAGGCATCCTCAGGAGCTGTTGACTCGCCGAACGCTAGAACGAGAGTCAACTCCCGGCGCGGATGGTGCATCCTGCTTGAAGCCTAACAACCTTATCGGGATTAACACTAAATATAATAAATAAACTTTGTTGTTAAGGATTTCCGAAAAGTAACGCCTAATTCAATAAATTTTCTATAGTTTTCCAATTTGTATTATTTAAAAAAAATGTGATTCTTCGAGTATTCATGTGTAATGATAGTGGATTATTAGAGTAGGCAAATCATGTGATTTTCATTTTAGCTCCAAAACTACAGTAGAAGTTTAGTAAACCTTCTACTAATTTACTAGGGCATGGCATGAATAGGACTGGATTTTGACTCTTAAATTTGACTTTGACTGTGACCGGTGATTTGATGGACACATATTTGAAAACTGACACAATACGTCAATGTTGCGGAGCCAAAATAAAAAAAGTCTATAAATGTTTAATTTTGATGCAGATAGTTACGATTTTTAATTAGTGCTCGTATTATAGAAGACTTTTTTCTAATTCCACTTTCTATAATAATAACCACGTTCAGTTGAACTTCTCGATTAGAGAATCAGAGTCAAAGTTAAAAGTATAATTTACAAACTATGCAGCAGTCGTTAATGCTGATTAATCAATTTCACTTACTTAACAATACAGTCTCGTGAACTCTTCGTTTTAGAAAGTAAAATTTCAACACATTTTGTTCAATAACTTGTGCAATGCAAATGGGGTGTCGACAAGACCGAGCTCGGGTCTCGAGATGTCAGTCATCGGTCAGGCGATTTGAATAGGCCTTCTAGTGATGATATGTGATAGTGACAATGTTAGAAAAGTCGCATAGGTTACGATTAGTGCTACTAAATTAAAGATTTGCAATATTACAGTATTTTTATGAGCGTTTCGCTGCTATATTCGTCCGTAAGAAATGGAACGCATAATACACACGTCTTATTTCCCGAACGATGTTTGGGGGTCTTTTTTATGCTCCATAGGCAAGCTTCCGCTATCTCAAATGATGAAAAGTGTAATGATGGAGGTAAGAAACCTCTTACGTCGTCACACCGAAAAAGAGCAATAATGTCTGGGACGAGAGAACGGACTGCAAACACGCAAAAACAGTTTTTCCGATCATAAACCTGATTAATATTTTACTTCGACTTCAGCGACAGGACCTTCGCCTGAATGTGAGACTTATCACAGGTTACAGCAAACTAAATTACCATATATATACGACTGGTGCCTCTGATAGTCCCTTATGTCGTGGCTGCTTGCGGGAGAATGAAACTGTGGAACACGTGATGATACACTGTGAGGCCACAAAAAAAATACGAGCCAAAATTGGGATAGTTGAACATTCCAACGTAACAGAGTCGACATAATGACACCTACATTTTCACCACTAGAACAATTGTGCGTGCGACCCAAAGCCGTTCTCTGATATATAAAGGAGTTGGGGTAGCTGGGCCAACTGCTGGTAGGGGGAAATACACAATACACCCCCAGCGGGACGTCAGTGCAAGCCTTATCGCCCCCAATTAGAATTAGAATTAGTGACGATGCGACCGAAGATGGAACATGCTTGCCTAGAAGATACCTATAAATGGATGATGCTTGCCAGTTTGTCTTGTTGTAAGATGGTAAAAGGACATGGAGGAATTATATCATATAATTCCTGAACACACTATCCAAAATGTTAGCGATAGAGTATACCGAACAAACGTATGTTCTAGGCAAACAGGCTTCATCTTAGTCCGCATCATCACTTGCCATCATATGAGATTAGTTTGTGTTACATGGGCGCAAACTTCTTATATAAAATTATATTTTTCGTAAATTACCATTAAACTTGAATCGTAAACAGCATACTTGATGCATGCTGACATAATTTTCCAAAATAGTGTGGCTGTACAATGCCGCGAGCTCCACAACACACGAGCGCATGATCGACAGCATGCGGCGACATCGGCGGCGCGGCGGCGCGGTGGCGCAGCGCGGCGGGCTTCTCTCGGCGCGAAGGTGTGATCGATCGCACCGGGAGTAGAGCAGGCAGCGTACGCGCGGGAATCGCGGGAAGCGACCTTGGCGCGAGGAATGAATCACGGCAGCGAAAGTGGGAGAAATGTGCCGCCGCGCCCCGCGCCGCTCACTTTTACTTTCCAGTGTGGCGCAACCGACGGCGGCGCCGCCGAGCGCGCGCGCCACTCGCACGGCGCCCGCGGCCCGCAGCGCCGTTGCGCCCGATTCCGCCGCGCTCTCACCACTCCGAACACCTGCACCGCCTAGCCCCGGATTACAGTGATACTACACAGTGCATCACACAGGATTCAGTTTCAGTGATAATCGCGGCGAAAGTCGAAACCGGGTCGCCGATAAACGTTGTGCAACTTGTTGCGCGCGGAACTCGCGCGCGGCCTCGCACTCTCCCACAGGAAGCGTGTCGCAAGCGGGGAAGTGGCGCAAGCGCCGGGAAGCCGCCGCTCGCCACGCACACACTCCCTGGATTGCCCCGCGGATACCGCAGGATTCTCTCCCTACAGTACCCCTTGGTAAGCATCAGTTACAGACCAACAGTAAAAAGATAGCAAAAGGCAGCTGAGGACCGATAGAAAACCGTTCCATCCCGCGCTGTGGAATCTAAATTAGAGTGAAGGGGAGGGAATGTTGCCAACACTCAAAGGCACAATTGGCGTCACCGCCGAATGAACTTCGGCTCGGGTGTCGGAAACGGCAAATAAAGAAGTGAAATATCCAAGGACAATACAACTTTCAAGTGATTTCGCGCGCGGCCGACAATAAAAACTTCGTAACGCGCCTGCGCAACCTCTCGGTCTCACTTTCGACGTCTGCGCGCCGCCGCCGCCGAGCCTCGCTCGGTGAGACACGCTTTCAATAACTATTACAAAACATTCGGCATGTCGAATTTTCTTTCAAAAGTTTATAAGTCCATAGACATTTCATCAAAGCGTGTTTCAAAACGTAATTACTTAGGTGCTGCAGTAGATTGTAATGAGTTCTCTCACCAGCCTCATACAAAACCTTGCAGTCTCCGTGACCAAAGCGGTGCGGTCAGTTTGTTGCCATTACAAACAGCACGTTTCATGCAACTGTCATCATTAAGTAGAACTGAAAGGAACACGGTCCAAGGCCAGTTGAATAACGAATTTTCGTTTAATATCAATAAATGGCAGCCACGGCCAATCGTGACAGCTCCAATAGTACTTACATGCGGATGCATACAAATTTTGATCTCGAATTACTTTCACTGAATTCATGGATACAATCAGCCACGACCTCAGTGAGATCAGGCGCGAACCACACACACGATAATCACATCTGTACCAAAGACGCATAGCTTATAATCCAGTACATAATTTAAGCTATGGTTATAGTAAAAATCCGATCGACTGCACGTAATTGTAAACCGAAACCAATCGTAACGATGCCAGACACGATATCGATGAAATAATAGGTGGTAATAGCTAAATTTCATTTATATGCCAAATTGTTTAATGCGGTAGAACCAGCTTTTTTCTAATTGTTTTGAGAAACGATCGCTAACTTGATAGAGAACTTGGGACTAGCATAAATTAGGTTTAACTTTTGGGAACGCTACCCTCTGGTAGAGGGCTTGAGCACTTGAGCTATCTATAAGCTCGATGTCTTGTAGGTAACTATGTTCTTTTCTGTATATAGTTTTTGTTTAGTTTAAGGAAATATAGGCAATTGGCCCGTAGATAGTACAAGATATAGAAAAGAAAACTTTTGGATGAAGCATGTTTTAATTATGATGTTTCAAATCCTGTTAACATAGCCAGGGACGTCCTTGAAAGAGATATTCATGAACTAGTTCCAAAGTCACACGTTGCTAATGAAGCCTCTCGTACCCTTTCTAAATCTATATTCACATGTCGATAAGAGATTGTGTAACGACACGCACTGCAAGCTGCTTTACTTTCATATCCAAACTAGATTGCTGGTGGGCGTGCAAATGTCAGGATTAAGATTTATGATAAAGATTGTGATTAGCCAGTGACAAAAGTACAATGCATATGCTTAAACTTTCTCCGGGAGAAATGGTTCGAAAGTTTTTGTGAGGCTTTCGTCGTACGCCTCTTGGATGATTTCATGCCGATTTCACAACGAATTTTGTGCATAAGAAAGTGTAGATCAAACATTGCTTATTTTTCTGTTTGTAATGTGACGTGATGTTTACTTTAACTGCATGTTCCTTGACTACGGTAAAGTTAATGAAAAGCATTATGCTCTACTTACATAACCAAAACTTACATTAGTATTTAATTATGTTGTTAGAAAGGCGGTTAAATATGTATCAGAATCAACTGCAATTAAAACTTTTTAGCTGAGTAGTATGAGAATAATTTATGTTTGAGTTTCTTGGTTTATAGGTCAAGTGAGTTAGTCAAACAAAGCAAACAATGGTCTACCTTTGACAGATTATGACTGACAAATTCTATCGAAGGAATTATTCAATTGTGGATATAGATCATTGATATTTCGTAAAATTGTGAACCGCCCATTGTTCAGCAACATAAATGAAATCGACTGTTGATACTGACTGAACTGTGATAAATGAATAGATCTAAACAGTACAGTCTGTTAATTTCAAGACTGCACTATACCACTTGATGTCATGCTTCCGCGTTTAGTTAATTAAATATTGTAATTGAGCAATTTTCTTACGAAATGCGCATAGAGAAGTAATGTTAAACTAAGGACAGATGATAAGTAAAACGCCCTGTATACTAAATTTAATGAAAATCGTTGAAGCCGTTTCCGAGATTCAGATTATATAGGTATACATATATACAAGAATTGCTCGTTTAAAGGTATTAGATAGATTAGATATGCACAGAACATTTTACTATTAATCCATAATGCTACCGGTTTAGAAGATTATAAATGTAAATATAAATTAAATTATATATGATTTGTTTAATTATTGTTTTTAAATTATATGTTTTGTGTTCAGTTTTAAATTACATATTATTAGAAATAGGACAAGGTCAACAAGATAACTTTCACCTTATTTTTGATATACTGAAGTAATTTCTTTATTAATATTTATATAGTTCGCTACAATTAAATACAATACAATCAAAATATATATCTAATAAAACTATTAGATTAAGTTTTGTACATATTTATTCGAGCTATAATTATTTAGTAACTTTTTAGTTTATTTTAGTCTTATTAGTATTTTTAGATAAGTTTAATTTGCATAAAAAAATCTGTATTATATTAACCAACAAACTGACTACAGGAAAAAGCTAAATAATAATAAAATCAAGTAACTAGGTACATTTGAATTGTTATCGCCCAAACCATACCTACTTGGCGTAAGAAGCTTATGTTATCAATTTATTATATTTTATAAAAATATCTAATGAAAATAAAATAACAGCATATATATTAACGTGGTGTTTCATCTATGTTTGTATCGCAGAAAAAAACGGTGACTGATGCCACTAGCATTGACAAAAAAGATTATCATTGTTCCTAGCCTGTTTCCCTCGACCATCCTCACTTACCATTTGAGATAGTGGTTAAACGCTAGCAAAAATAAAGAAAATGTTTGCAGCACAATCCCCTTAAATTTAAATCAATTACCACTAACAATAACATAATATCTTCACTTCGCAAGCACACAATGAGATCGGATCGATGTAACATTCCAAACTCCCAACCTCCCAAGTTACAAAATGTTTCTATAACAAAAATTAAATTAAGATTAAACAAGTACCAATTACAGAGATTCTCACAGAAGTTCCAAAGGCTTACGTAAACGAAGCAGTTTGGAAGAAATTCACCGAGTTATTCAATCTGTGCTCATTAGACAATGAGACTGAGAACGAAAGTGGAAAGCTGTTGCGGAAACGGAACGAGTTTCTGCTCTGTTACCATTAGCACTTCGTAATGTTTCGCAAAATTGTTTAGTTGCTTTTTGGTGGCTTCTAACGATGCTAATTTTGTTTCCCTAGAAATGTTGATTGAATGGAAATCAACTAAAACTCATATCAAAACGTTCATATCATCACACATTTTGTGCTATTCACTTTTATGACATCAGCTATATCCATGGATGATGAAAACGATAAGGAATCATGACAAAAATATACCTACTTATTATGTCTTTGTTCCCCAAACGGTATAATCTGGGTGTCTCTAAGTCAAGAGTGAACCAATCTTACCTTTAACTATTTGGTAGCAATTGCTTCCGTACGCAAATCAGCCTCTAACTAATTCACCAAATTTCAAATCCAGTCGATTAAAGATATATATACCTCGTGGGAAACCTACAATCAAAACTTGTTAAATAATATATGAGTTAGAAGAAACATTTGATAGACAGACAGACGAACGGAAGTGCGTACTCAAGTTCACTCAGACTTGCATCGCTCAACTATTTACAGTTGGTTTATCTTTAGTAAAGGTATCATTGAAAGTAAAAATGTAATTCTGAAAACTCCTTCATACAATTTTATGTGCTGGACAAGCAAGCATTTGACCACTATCTCACCTGATGAAAAGTGACGATGTTTTTCTGATTATTGTATATCAATTGCGCAAATCTTCAGCAAACGTCGCTGGAGTGTCCTTACATGCCAATGTCTTCAATTATAGGCACGACCGTGGTCTTATATGTACACACGTACGCTGATAGATTTATTAATTATATTTACATCGTTGTTTGAGGTAGTTTGTGTGCTAATGTAGTAACTATCAATGGTTTCATACTCAAACCCCCGACCCGTAAAATAAGTAGCGCCTTTCTCTACCCCAATAAAAGATTTTCGACGTATCGTTAGTTAGTAAATTCTTTGAATTATGTCAATGCGTCACTACGCTCTTGGGATTCCTTATTTATATTTCACAAAAGTTTACTATCATCACAAATATTATTCCGGTCCGTGTGTAGTAAACATTAATGATTACCTTTTTAGTAAGAAGCGCTGCTTATAATAACGTACATCGCATAGTCAGTTATGGACTAATTTAAAGATAATTCGTGCCTAATATTCGGTGATTGTAAGACATACAACACATACAATACAGAATGCTTAACTTAGGTTGAAACAGAAATAGGCATGTCTCTCCTTTCCTTGAGCCTTAAAAGGTCAGCGTTAAAAATGTAAATACTTCAGACTGCTATAGTAGACATGTTCATTTAAATACGTTTAGCATTTTCTACAGTATCGATTTCCTTTCTTGTATTGACAGCTTTGTTTGCTCTTGTTATATTCACTACTTTAGTTTACTCTCTAATAACCTACTTAGCCGCTTTTTCTTAACCGTCTTCGACTACTGAAATTGCGCCACAGTGTTCATTCCTCAGTGACCACCCACGCTATATACGTGTCAAATCGCTAATAGCATTATCAACTTTCGTTGCATCATCAGCTCCGTCAGTAATTATAGTGTTTGTCCAGGGACCACGCTTGTTTTAACAATAAAGCTATCTGCCACGCTCATTAACCGTTAACAAGTTAAATATTTGCTCTCAACTTGTTGTCTATACTATTTTGTTTTGTTTCCCATGAGACTACTGCGTATCCTTGGTATAGAAAATAAACATCTTATATGGAATCATCGGGCAATCAGTCGGTACTGTCAAGTGGGCAACGGGCGTAGGCGATGGCGGTACACATTGCAACGTGCCGATTCATATCCAAGGTCTTTCCTAGTGGAAGAGAACGGAGTTTCCTGCGGCCGCCTATCTCTTGCGCACACCGACATTCGCACGTGCACGCACACGCGCCCACGTGTCCGTGTCGCTATTCTTTGTGTTGAATCTTTCCTAGCTACCGTTGCGAGGCATCTTCTTTTTGTGCCGTCCGGTGGCGTTTGAGGTTCGAGCCTCCGAGCGATTCATTATATAGGCGACGGGCGATGCGCGCGCTCGCAGTTAGTGTGTCACTAGAGCCCGCGCGAGAGGTGGCCTGCAAGGACTGTACCGTGCCAGCCTTTTTTCTGTGCGTGCGATGTTTTCACTTTCGTCATTTTGACCGGGCCAGTTTGATTTGACGTCGCTCGCGCACGGACGTGGCTAGGATCGTCGTTGTGTTTATCCTGTGATCGCTGGTGCTTTGGATTGTTGTTGTTCATCGAGATATTTTTTTGTAATTTTTGTGGAATATTATGGCTGTGAGGAAGTGCTAAATTATGTTTGACAGCAACCTACTTTTGAATTTCTACAATGAGATTGCGAATAGAAGTGCATTGCAGTTGGCAAGGTGAGATTGTTTGTTTACTTTTTAAATATTGTAGGATGCGCTCAGGTGTGGGCGTCATCGGTAGGGAGTGTTCGTACCGGGCGGCACTGGCGGTCCGATGGACGGTCGGCACAACCTTGTGTCTAATGAACGCACTATTCGCCGCTTTATCCGCCTGTCGCCTCGCCTGCGAGGCTCGCTCAGCGAAGAGGTTAATAGGTTCACAGTAGATGGTGGTTTGCGAAATCGTCTGAGCTCAGCGCGAGTATAGTTGCGCCTGCGCCGACGCTTTTCCACGCTTGGTTTCGCGCGCATTCGACACGCGAATTCTCTAATGAAATATGATCATGATCATACAAAGATTTGATGATTATTGATTAGCAGTAATTGCATCTTGAAAATTGACCTACTAACATCAATACGTATTTAGTAGACACGAACACTGAATTAATCTACAATTAACACTTATTTTTATATACCATCATCGTAATGTATTTTACCATTTTAACTAAATGTGTATCTATTAGTTGCATATATGAGTTTACATTTTATAAACATACTACTAATAACGCTGTTGATACTGACTTAAACACACACAGTTACTGCAATAAATATTATTCGATTCTATTCTTTATAGAAACAGGTATAGACACCTATTCCTCTTTCTACTTAAAGCAATCCTGGTAACGCTATAAAAAAGCATTTTAAATTTCCATACAATAATATAACCGACATATGATATAGTTTGATGTTTCAATTCTATACAAATAATAAGTTCCAACATTCCTACTAAATTGTTTCAGCTATTTGCGGAGTTTATTGCGAGCTTCTTAAACCGAACATAGCAAAAAAAACTCGTCTAAAAATTAAATGTTGTTATTATGTAGGAGGTAGTACATGAATGTGTTATGAATATATAAATATATAAATCATTTTTATTCAAAACTTAATTAGCTAATAAACTACATTAGTGTCACCAAACGAAACCAAAACCAAATTATACGTCCTATATCAAATATCAGTAATTGAGATTTTAGTAAAATATGGGACCAATAATTAATGCTTCTGCTTTCGGAATATTAACAATCAGTTAATTCATTTCATTTGTTTATTTCCAATGATTTCATTGAATATGGGATTACTTTGAATAAAATATTTTTTATATTAAATTTAATTTGCGCAACTGAGAATTTTCTTGTCATCTTTGGGCAAGTTACTAGACAAGACTCTAATTTAACATAAACATAACATAAAAACATAAACGCTTTCACACTCACAGCCCCACACTAAGTTCAATGACTTGTGTCGTGGGTGCCGGAAACATTCACATCACAGACACAATCACAACCAGAACCAGAAACACAAATTTTCCTTGGGGAGAAAACTTGTGTTCCCGCCGGGAATCGAACCCGATACCCCTGCTTAGAAGGCAAACGCTCACCCAACTTAGCCAACGGGCAGTTCAATTAAACATAGTTCCTATTTTACTCTAAAATTAGCCTATATTCATTCAGCGTCACTATCATCTTTGAAAGTAAAATTGTTATTTAGTAAAAACCGTAATTATTATCGTCATTATGTTATCATTATTACCAATTCAAGGCTTTCTTGCCTATAATCTGTAAGATAAATTTTGTTAATGACAAATATTCTTACGTCTTGCTTGTAATGTTTTCTTTTGTTTTCAATCGTAAAAATAAAATATAGTAATCGTTATATAACGAATTAATGTGTAGTAAACTACTACAGTAGTAGTATAGTTACTATAGTTTGTATAGTAAACTACGGAGCAATAAAATCTTCGCGTCATATAACATACTTGCGCGTGTTCAATCTTTTCGAATCAAAATAGGCCAAAAGTAAGGATACATTTGTAGATTTATAGATAAACCTAATAGATACGACCCCAAATATATCGCAAATGTAAACAACTGTATTATGAAGTACGCGACTGTACCGATTGATATAGCTATGTACTTAGTCGTTGAGATACATAATTGTGTCAATGAAACCGAAACTGTTGGCACAAGAGCAGTTAAAGGGCATCCAGAGAATAGTCCAATGCCGCTTTCAAATAAACTAACGGACATAACTACGATATAAGCAGTAAATGTATTGAAAGCTGAACAACTGTCACCTGTCTTAAGGCAATCATATTTATATAGGTATACTCATGGAATTGGTACTTTCCCGGAATGTATGTATTCAGCCCATGCTTTAGAATAATTATAAGAAACATTTTTTTTTTAATAAATAATTACTAACGATTATAATAGTACTTTTAAGATGATGGTATTGATCGAGCCACTGTAACAGAAGTTTAAATGTGAAATGCGTATAAGCTTATGAAATTTCGTAGCAACTATAAATCTGTTATACATTTGCAGCTCCGTGTATAACTGCATACAATAATAGAACATACCTACAAATGGCTCCCAAAGAGAATTACATGATAATGACGAATTCGAGTATATATAATTAAACTAGCTTCCAAATACATGATTAAGATTAATAAATAATAACAATTCATTTTAATATTATATCACGCAACATAACTTAATACATTAATTTTATTTAACAGCTGTAGCTATATGCTATGTATATAACTTGCGGTACCTATACATAAAGAAGACATATAAAATATATTCACAACAATCGCAGGAAAATGAATATAATATATCTGCCATGTTCAAAATTATTATTGTTTTATAAACTATTATTCCTAAGAGAAATTCACTAAAAGCTAATACTACTTTATTTTTATCTAAACATCTAATCTCAATTTTATTATTAAAAAGACTATTAGGCCATTTCTATAATAATATGCAAAACAAGAAGAATCTTAAGTTAAAATACAGCCTTTATACTTAAGTATTGTAATTAAAACAATCAAATGCAACAACCAAATATTTACTAATGCCGGTTATTTAACTAATAACGACGACTTAAATAAATAAAAGATGGGCATGTTATATGTATAAAAGAAATTGCATATGAAACATGATAATTAACTAAAGAAAATGAGTATCTTATAATCTAAATATAAACATTTCGGTGTCAACTCAATCACGCTGACAAAGTATTAGGAATTTAGTGGAATGAAACAGTGTTAGTTTTATCCAGATTATCGCAGATAAAACCACGGATCCCATATAGGAATTAAATAAGTAATAATTATCATGATCTACTTTCATGTTTTACTCTATGTGAGATCGACACAAGATGTTTTCTTCTTCCACATTCTTCTGTTATACGTCACTTACTCCTTTCCTTCTCCTTCAACAATTACCATTTTGGACGGCATACTATTTATAATTATGTCTATGCTTTGTATGCTTATAGGTATTGAGAATGAATATGCAAATATATTTTATATAGCTGATATAAATATAGTGATAGTTAATAAAGGCCTACTTGATATTTTGTATTTTAATAGTAAATGTTGTTTCTGAACTATTATTATACTCGCCTTTCTTGTTATATTACATAATAATTATATACAAAGAGCAAATAATGGAATTGAAGAGGGTAATCACGAAGTAGTAAACTTAGAAAGAAAAAATATCGCTTGAATATTTGCATTACTTTTATAAATTTACTACTTTAGTTCTGCCTAGCGTAGAAACTATAAAATAATGCTATAAAAACAAAATCAATTGATGGTAATCGTATAAACAAGATCATATATTTTTAGACATTTAATCCTACTAATATTATAAATCCGAAAGTTTGTGTGTAAGTGTGTGCGTGTGTAAGTATGTTTGTTCCCTCTTCACGCTTTAACGGCTGAACAGATTTGGATGAAATTTGGAACGTACATAGATTATACTTAGGATTAACACATAGGCCACTTTTTGGCTTGATAATACGGGCGAAGCCGCGGGGCACGGCTAGTATATCATATGGCGAGCAACTAGACGAAAATATGACGTTATCTATTATATGCTTAAAAAACAAAGAGTATTTTCTCGTATCAGATAGGCAAAGTTTCGACCACTATTTTACCTGGTAGGTAAATGACGATGCATGGGATAGTAAGAACGTTAAGAAGTGGAAACTGGTTCTCAAGATCGTTATGACAAAATCCACGTGGCAGCACCGTCGTAGTTTACCACTTTTATGTAAAGAAATTTATCGCCAAGCTCCAGAAGATAGGTGTTACCTTCATAGGAATCGAAAGCGTGATTCCTCGAACGGGGTTTAACTCTACTATCACTGAACTAAGGTCTGCCCCACCAGTACCACTGGCATATATTTATATGGTGGTTAGTTAGGCTATGTTTATTCTCGTATTTATTGTAGTTTATTTTTGGCTTGATGATGATACTTACGAAGAAATCTAAACTGCGCGCCCTTTCATCCTAGTCAAATTATTAAGTGTGAAATAAATATGACATTTTGTAATCATATGAAATCGAGATTCTAAAAGCTAAAGCAAACCAATATATTTATAGTTTCTGTAAAATATATTTTATTTAAAACAAAATAGCAATCTATTTAAAATATTTTGATCCTTCCTTGAACTTTTCTACGCTGATGAATTGATGATAATATATTAATAATTATTCATAAGTGTATGTTCTCAAAGCCAAGAATTTCATCCGATAAATTTTATTCAACAAACCTTGGTTATATGTGTGAAGTTATGAAATGTTAGAGATAGTACTAAATCGTTTAGTCATTTAATTAACCTTGTATTGATTAAACGTTATGGTTATGTATTTGATAAAATATTTTTATATTCGATAAGATTTCCATGTTCAAGTACATTTTTAATAGATTTATCTATCTATCTAATACCTTTAACCGAGCAGTCCTACTAATATTATAAATCCGAAAGTTTGTGTGTAAGTAAGTATGTTTGTACCCTCTTCATGCTTTAACGATTAAACGGATTTGGATGAAATTTGGAATGTACATAGCTTATACCTAGGATTATCACATAGGCTTTTTGACTTGATAATTGCGGGCGAAGCCGCGGGGCACGACTAGTTTTGTATGTATAATCTGAATCTGGGCAAACGGCTTCAACGATTTACATGAAATTTAGTATGCAGGGGGTTTCGGGGGAGATAAATGGATCCAACCAGGTTTCATTTTTAGAAAACGTCATTTTAACGAGCAAAGCTTGTCCAGGTGTTTTATATTTATATCAGATTCTTGCCATACCTTATGCATTTTCTCATTCTCTCTTGTGTATATGTTAATCATATTACAATTACGCTGCAGCTAGTCAACAGTTCATTATATTGGTTTCGCATAGTCAAACATACCATTAAAGTGTTGATAACACAATTTTTATTATACATTATTTTATATATTAACTTCCGCCTAGAACAAACCGCGAGTTTATTACATACACGTGTTGTGAAACTAGATCTTTTCCCGGTTCTCTTTGCATGAACTAATTACCGACATATCGAAGAGCCTATTTATTTGCTCTAAATAATCTATTTGTCACATAAAACCGCAAATATTGCAATTGGAGTGAATATATATTATTATCACATAATTAATATGTTGATTAAACATATCACCTTCCTCTAAATAATTATTATGTTCGATCGTGTCTCTCAAATTAAGAAAATCTTTGGGCGTGTTACATGTAAGTGAGTTACAAATTAAAAAACAAATAACGTAACTAGATTACAATAGAAGATTGTTAAATGAGGACTGTAAACTATCTTTTACCATCGATCTTTATTCAATAATGTAATACGTTAATCACAACCGATTTACGACACAAGCAAAGCTTTTGAGCACAAAAAAAACTAAAAGTGTAGTAGTATAAGTAGTAGTATCAAACTTTACTTCTTTAGTTTTTTTTCAGCACACACACACATGCAGGGTATTAAAACGAGTATACACTAGGGTCATGTATCAAACCAAAAACCACGATTCTTTTTTTTTGCCATTCGATAATTGACATATATTTAGGTACCTGCGCTGCTTTAAATTGACAAATATTTTAAAGAAAAAGTTCTCCTTATAAATTAAAAACATAATGTTTTTTATTACTTACTAAGTTCCAATATAATGAGACTGAGGCTTTGATGTACATACATATATAATTTATGTTAAAGTTACAATATTTATTCTTACTCGGCTTATAAGATCTATGGACCTGTCAACAGCTAGGTGGCATAGATCTACAATTGCATACTAATAGGAAAAATCTTGTATGCAATTCGTATTACCATCCATAATTGTCTAGAATAATTGTAACAAATGAAGGAAGAACCAGACTCGCTCATGCAAATGATGGACAATTAACAATTACAAAATGTATCAAATTACTATTGCCAAACAATTAGTATAGAAAAAGGAAAGCATCAAATCTCTTGTGACATTTGTATTGCATGTGAACATACGTGCCAATATACCTCTACAGGCTTTGAAGTGTTTAGAGTTCGGAGAAACTAGGTTTACAGCTTAGAAACACAAACATTTCAAAAGTCCCAAAGGCAAGAGGCGAACTGCTCAATGTGATTTCGCAATCGGCATTAACTTCTTGCAAAGTCTACATAAACATTTTCTTAGAAATACAAATCCGCTCGCGTACGTTTAAGAAATGTCTCAACTTTTTATCGTCTCAATGAATTTCGTAATAGTTCTGCGTTCCATTTGACATTGAACCGAATTGAATAACGTTATCAAAGGGCTCGATATGTTCGTCAGCACACTTGAGCTATTGTGAAACTCCACTAGCATTAGGACAGCGCTACTAGAGAGGCCCATTAACATCTTTTCGTGTTTTTTTAATCATTATTTAATCGAGTTTTAATGTATCCTTCCCATCTGAATGTGACGGCCAGTCTAAATTTGACTATTAGCACACTTTAACAAGCTCTAATTCGATTGGGCGTTGTCGGCGTCGTTCGATTACATCAAAGACATTTGAATTATTTATTTTCAAACTCATAAAAAATGGACTAGTTTCAAAGGTGCTACTTTCAAACAATGAAATTTAAATTCAAGGTCGGAAAAGGTTTGCTGGTTTACAGATGTCATAAAGTCGTGTAATAAAGCGGCAGCTCTAGTTGTACAAAGGACGTATTGTGTAGTACAATAAAATTTGAAATGGTTGTTGTCGTATGACTCCCAGCCCTTTCTTGTTCCCGTTCACGGTACAAATTACCGAAGGACGTTGGAACTGGGTCACTTCGGAAATAGTTTATTGTTATCGGCTAGTCTGCGCACACGCAACGCGCACACGCACGCTCCAGCGGCGTTCGATTTTCAAACGCTTACACACACGAAGAAACCCCTGGCCATTCAATTAGGGTTCATCCTTTACTGGTCTCGGAAGTCCTTGTACTAGTTCACCTTCGGAATCTTCAAAATGCCGGGTGCGGTTCAAACGTCTTCCGCTTTCGTACAAAATTCAAAATACTTTCCTAAGGTCAACAAGTCTATAAAATTGAAAAGGTGTCGATTTAATATTTTCATAATGAATAATATCATTAAGAGCCTCAAAGGCCAGAGTAGTTTTGGTCTATTAGTTTTATTACGCGGTTACCCTTGCGTATGATGTATATTATTTATGGCCTAACTAATGCTTTCGACAGGCCCTTCCTATTGCGTTCTGAGGTATATAAAACTACAAGGTTTTTCTTTGTCTCTTACGTGTTTGTTCAGCGTAATATAATGCTCTTATATGACCATTAACTTGTACTCTAACGAATGCATCATCTATAATGCTACACTCTAACAATGTTCGCAACCTTGACCGATCCCATAAATTAATTATAGTCACTTGTCACCGCAATAAAAGTTCAGATCTAAACATAAAGTCTGATTGTTCGCAATTTTATAGTCAATTCGAATGCTGGCAAGTTGTAAAATAAGTTAAGGCCTCAAGGCTTCCAAACAATAACTCACACAGACATGTGGCTGGCACACGGCCATACAATGAATAGTGGTTGGTAGATAACGCATAGACCTATCAATTTGGTCTAGTGCTTGTACGTTCACAGGCGTACTAAAATCTGCGTTCACATCCGGAGTAGGGCGGGTATTACATGTGTGTGGGACACGCACACTCTCACTCAATTTCCCACAAACCCCCACTCTGTTAAACTCACACAAATGAGAGTTGTTCTACAGTAGAGAGTACTGAATCTGAACGATTGTGGACGAAAGCACACGTTTCACGCGCGAGAGGTGTATTTTTAGCAAGATGCCAGCGTACGGGTAGGTCAGTTACTATTATGACTGAAAACTTTGATAAGAACTGTATCGATCACGTGTACCTACCTCATGTTCACTGTCTTTTATTCATAAGCATTATGTACATTTCTAATCAATGAAATCATATTACCCTTTCTTACTACGACAGCTACTCATTTGGTTGCATTATTGTAATCAAAGAAATTATTATTGTCGACGGATGGCTCTGTAAGCATAGATAGTACTTTTGGATTTAACACTGCTTGTGCTACTGAATTCGATTCTTGGCAGAAGCTATTCTTTTCCTAATATAATTTGTTCTTCTGGTTCTAAATATTATCGAGTGTTTTTTTCATCTTATGTTGTTTTATATATAAATATTATACTAAGTAAGTTTTATTAATCACTACCTTTTCGATAAAGAACTTCACTTTCTACATGCTTTTCTTTTTGTTTTCAATACCCTGGATTTCGTAAACTTACAAGTGATAATAGTGCATAATTGAATAATCAAATATTTTCAACTCGACATTTAGCACTTTAATTTACAATCTGACTGTTGGTTTTACCAATAACAGCACATAAATAACTTCTCGTTTATATATATAATTATATATATATATATAAAACAATAGTGCCAAACTTGCATGTATTCATACTTTTGTATACAAAATGAATCTCTGCAAAGCCTTTGATACTCTGTTCAGTCAAAGAAAATCACCTTTTATCCTGTATGACTCTAGAAAGTCTAACAATACAATAGACGGAATATTTTTATGAGTCAGTCTGCGGTATTAGTCTGTCTATGCATGATTCAGTGCTTAGGGGTACCATTTTAGAGAAAGAGCCTGAACTAATGGATCATCGTCAAATTTAGGCTTCTGTCACGATTAATACGTGGCCTTCGATGCTATTCCGTGTTGAATTGTTGTTAACTAAAACTGGAATTAATTCCGTTTTAAGCATCAAATTGACTGCTATGTGTGACTGATAGATCCATTTTTATGGGAAAGTACTTTGGGACTGTATATTATCATATCGTCGGGCTTTTTTCGTTTCTAAAGGGTCTAGTCACTAGACCCTTCAGAAACTCTAGTGTCTAGTTGTACAATAACAATTTCATAAAATGTTGTTTTGTTGTTTTTTATGCAGCTTAGATAAAACTAATAAGTGTTAAATGTGTGTTTCATCTGGGCTCTGTTTTGTATAGGTCCAGAGATGATCGTAGTAATGTTATATCATGAATCCTATTACATTTAAGTAGCCAAAATCTCTTAAAGTGAAGTGATAAAAGTAAGAATGGTGAACTAGGCTCTTTTGGTACGTCTTTGACTATTCCAATGACATAATTAGCCTTACTCGGCTAATAAGTTAGAATTACAATCCATATTATTATTTGTACCGTATTCGACGACTTCATTTGCATTGTAGGCAAGTCTTTGCTTTCTACAACACGGATCCTGGATTCGGCAAAGTCCTGGTACAGCTGGAGTGATGTAAATATTTTAAACACTCACGATACAAGTATCTAAACTAAGTGTAGGGCTATGAGTGTGAATGTATTTGTATAGTTTTAAGGAAAGACGGAGTTGCTAAATAACAATACTATGTAGATAAAACCATAGTTAGGTTTTCAATACATACCAATATAAAGAAAAAAATATTAGGTACATAGCTGCATAGCATTAAATAAGTATAATGAGTTAACATTTATGATATGAATTTCCGCAAGGTAACGCATAATTTGTTTTTTAGTTTATACTGGCATATGCACGGTTTTTAAATCGACACCAATATAATGCATTCTTTAGTTATACACCTCTATAATTAATTAATATCAAACACAATCAATGTATGTATTGAAACTTTATTCTCTTATTCAAGATAGGCAAACTATTGACCACCTTCTCACCTGATGGTAAGCGACGGTGTGGTTGACGATGGAGCAAGCTTGCCAGCAAGACTCCCTTTTTAAATTCCGCTTTATGATTGGCTGGCATCATCGACCGACAGTGGCGCCATGAGTAATCCAGACATACACATTAAATTATATTTATTGATATAAAATATCAATTATGATTGCAAATTAACAAACCCTCACAATTATAAGTTTACTTACATTAATTTCAAATAATTGAGGAGAAATACTAATTATTGTTTTGCGGTTTTCACTAGATTTCTTAATAAGGAGACCTGTTTGATGGGTAAAAGTAGACTCAATTAAGAAACTGGAATGTAGAACTTGTGTTTTTCGTACAAACACACTTGTTTGCTGATATTGTGAAAGACGATAGTTATCTCCGTGAAATTACGGCACATCTTCTTGAGCAATCTGTTACACTTAACTGTAGTGTGAGAACGGTTCACTTAATATAGTATTTTTAGAATTTTAATATTTTTACCCACTTCACAAAAAAAAGAGGAGGTATTCAAGTCGACTGTATTTTTTTATGTATATTACCTCATAACTTCGTTCCACGTGAACTTATTTTGAATTTATTTTTGTTTGATAGATGTTGCTTTCCGATTTGTCCCATTTAAATTTGATCAAGATCCGACAAGTAGTTTTTGAGTTATCCTCAATAATGCGTATTCTGTGGACTACATTAACGATGTTCTCGTTTTTAACCGACTTCAAAAGTTACCTCATAACTTCTTTCTTTGTGCGCCGATTTTGATAATTATTTTTTTATTCAAAAGCTGGTGCTTTCCATGTGATCCCATTAAAATTTGATCAAGATCTGATCACTAGTTCTTTGAGTTATTGTCAATAATGCGTGTTTAATACGTTGAATCTGATCAAGGTTCCGAAGATAAAGCGGTTAAGTCGGTTTTTTTTAAGCTTTGCTTGCGTTTAATTATTTCGAAGTAGGTATGATAAAAATATTTTAAAGTTGTCGCTCATTTGAGCCGATATTATTTTGTCGATCGTATTAAAAAAGAACGTGGGTATCACAAGGATCGCGGTTCTGTTTGACCTATCCAAAACCGCTATTGGGTTAAAGGAACCGCGGTTCCTTTTCTTGTGGTCCCCTTTGCCCGAATACTCACTTATTTATATTGAAGTGATTTACACAAAGATTAAATGTGTGTAGGTTATATTATTATAAGTACCTACAAATAGATTAAAACGACAAAAAAACGTTTTAACACTCACAGCGCCACACTAAGTTTGATTTCTTTTGTCTTGGGTACCGGAAACATTTACATCACACACAATATCACACCCAGAACAAATTTCCTTTGGGGAGAAAACCAGTATTCCCGTCTGGAATCGAAACCGATACCCGCTTCTTAGAAGGCGAACGCGGACCCACTTAAGCCAAAGGGCAGTTCTAATTCAGATCCGTTGTAAATGAATACATTTTTTTTTATACGTATATTATTTGTTTGGGTAAATTCCATTCAATAGCCTATTGCCTGATAAATATGTAAGCTAATTACTATCACTATAATCTTCAGAACAGTTAAAAAACATGATAACAATATGGCTTCCTGCCCGTACAGACTATTATCTATAACAACTACTTCAATAACCAAAAGTTTTTTATTCTGAAGCCCAATTGCCAATAAAATTGGTATATATTACATTATGTATACTTATATGTACAAAATGTGTATTTTGATATTGTACATGGAAATATATGTATGTATACCTATAAGTAGTCTTATAGTTATACATATATTTCCATGTATCTAATACTAATAAAGTATGCAAGGTTTAGTACCTTGCATACTTTATTAGTATATACTTTTTATATATATATATATATATATATACATACATACTTCACTAGTATATAGGTATTGTAAAATAATTTCAACTGACTTCACCTCTTACAATTTGGTTTTGGCTTAATCGATTTCGATAAAAATTATATGGAACAACATCTGTAGTATAAACTACTATACAAATTGGATTCATAATTGGCGGAATTATCGCGTATCATACATACAAAAATATTTGCATTTAAAAAGTCGAATTGAGAACTTCCTTTTTTAAAGTCAGTTGATAAAAACAGATGATCTGATAATTAAGCTTGAAGTTACAAAATTTTACTTTAATAGCGTGGTACCAACCAAATGTGATAACAAATATACAAATTCTCGACAATAATTAGCACATATTAGTAATTGACTATTTTCGGAAGAATTCGAGGCAATAATAAACACATAATAAGATAAAATCTGACGCACTTTTAGAACTAGCGCGACTTGCGTTGTTTACAACAATTTATCGACAAACGAAACAGTTGTAAAACTAGACATCGACAACGACTAAGTTCCATACATGATACAATAATCATGCTATATTCCAGATATTTTACAAACCATCAAATGTACAAGAGGTACAACAGTCGTAAGTTTTTATTCGACAGTTAATGCAAACCCAATCATCCATTCCCTAGTCCATAGTTTATAAAATATAATTATTCTATTAAGTTTGCAAGCACAAAACGGCGTCAACTTGTAACATAAGAGATGTCCGTCGTATGCTTGGACACGCCTGATATGTTATTATTAAAATGTAATTATACCAAAGGGCCTCTTAGCGTTGGCTTCGGCTCCGCTAATGCCTAACAAAGATTCGGGCTTAGATCCGTGAGTTGAAAACAACAAGCAAACGCTTTCACACTACGTTCAAAGACTTGTATCGTGAATGCCGGTAACATTCACATCACACACACACACATTACACTCAGAACCAGAAGTGCAAAGATCCCTTGGGAAGGAATTTGTGCTCCTGCCGGGAATCGAAATCAGGAGCCACGCAGAGGGCGGAGACCTGTCCACTGGGCAAACTGGGTCGTCAAGTCATAATAATTATTACGGGAGCCAAAGCAACTAAATCAAGAGGATTCATATCCCGGTGATTGCTTATCGCGTCAGTGCGGTTAGCGCTGTTGACTCCGCTGATAACTCCGAAATTGGGACAGCGATTGCAGTTTTCGCAAACCCGCTTTGGTGGCATACTTAATCTTCAATTTGACTTACTTTGTCTGTTTTCATAGCATTTGATAGCGGTTTTAATGTCTGTTGCTTCTTTGCTTTTATCGGAATCGTTACATAAATTATTCCTATTTGTGTTCAATGTGTCATTGTTAAGTATTTTATTAAAATTCTGATTTAAATCGCTTATATTAATAAGAAGGAATACTTTTTGATTCGTGTGTAAAAATGATTAGAAAATATCGTCCAAATGGTATAGAGGCACCCCTTTTCTATTTCACCTACTTTTATGACGGTCTACTTTACCGACGATGAAAATATATATATGGTATGTATGTACAACAATATTTATTCAAATACGCTTATTGTTAAATGAAAACAGCTTATCACACTTTCTTACGAAATCGTTTCAAGATAATCCAAGAAAAGTTATTTATAAGATGTAATTCTATCTTAAAAATGTTTTATTAAAAGTTACGTCAAAGTTTTGTTATTAGAAGTATTCACCCGGCGTGTTTACCGATTTTCATGGTTACGTCTCATATTCGTGGAATAAGAAATAAAACAACTTTGATCTGAGTAGGTATACCTAACATCTCCAATTTATTTGAAAGTTTAAAGTGCTAAGATGTGAAGAGTTAAGTGGGACCATAAAAATAAAAATGTTTTATTACTATGACTCATAAAATATAGTACAGATCTGACATAATAAAGTAGGAAGCAATCTTTAACCTATCTAACAATATCTAGAATTGACAAATCAGATTACCTCTCAGAATTCAGAGATATAAAAACAAGTGAGTCACTATTTGAACTAACATTTGCGAATCATCAAAACAAAAACTTGCAACAGCCAAAAAACAAGATGTCCCAATAAGAAATTACCCCAAAAATATGACGTAACCATGATGGACGTAAAAGCAAGGAAATCAAAACCGAGTCGCTACAGCGTTACGTCGACATTACATAAAACCTTTCGCATACTTTCTCTGTCAGCAAAATTTAGCGTTCTCCGATTATGCAACCTCACGAAATGGCAGCCGACTAAATTTCATCATTCCAACTCGCGGAGAAGATCACCGGATCGTATATGGAAGTGGTGTTCGTGATGAAATAATGCTATGCTTCATACAAGGGATACTTTTATGATTTACGTAAACTTAACTTTGGAATTTTAAAATATCTCTGGTTATCTCATCGAGAGTAGGTGACATTTACTAAACTTCATCTCTGAGTTACACTCTTAACATTAGAACACTTTAGTGCTAACTTAACATTAGAAAGGTGTACTTAGCACATTGTATTTGAATTGGACAAAATAGGATAAAATAATGGATTTAGTACAGTTCGACAAACGACATCAACGGTTTTATTGCCGGCTGTATAAACACCGATTATTATGCAAATCGATCACTTATTAACAATAACCTCTTAGGGACGGCTTCTAGGACCGGTCGTAATGTTTTAATAACTCAAACCAGGAAATTTTCAATTGAAAATTCTAAAGCAGGTAATTACTATTCATGGCGGCAAATGATTTATCGGCATTTTTATTTACATGCAAATGCAAGTTTTTATCTAAGTCTAGAATGAAGTAACTTTCTAAAAACTACTTGAGTGACCTTGAAATAAAACGCTGTTACAAAACCGCGGCCGTTCGCTGGCGCTACCTCCCCCCTCTTGAATGCAACGTGCTCCCCTTCCCCTCTCTACGCACACTCCTCAACGGTACGAACACGCTAACGTGCGTAGGCGAATACAAACACATCAATATTTGAGCCCTAATCACGAGAAAGGAGTGGTCCTAAATCTAACTCAACACCAAACAAGATGCAGATGGTATGATATAGCCGAGCTTTTGTTTCATCAACCGATGATTCAGTAGTCTCTCCTTAACCATCAATGTATCATCATACCTTCCACATTTACGACAGCATCATAATGAAATCAAGAGAAATGGCTGCTTTATTTATCTGCTTACATCTTTTAAAAAAACAAGAGACCATGAAACATTCCATTCATAGGTAGATACGCCTCCGTCGCTAATATCTATAAATTCTGTGTTTTGAAATCAACGCCTTCCAAATATATGAAATCCTTGAACATGGAAATGTGGGTCACGATCATATTGATCATATTCCAATATATGTCTCGTAGATGGCCATTAGCATAGTGTTCAGAGGCGCGCGTCGATACGTTGCGCAATACTGTTGACTTTCATCCTGAAGGTCAAGTGCCATCCTATTTCAAAACGGACCTTGGTCGAGTCTGGTTCACCTCGGTCCGCTCGTCTGTAACCGGTGAGCAAACGGAAGAGATTGGTGTTAATAGATATTAATCAAACAAAGAAGACGTCTTTGAATTTACTCGTTATATTGTAATGCTCGTACGCGATAAAACAACAGCGAGAAATCTCAAAACAATAGAATGTAAAGATAAGAATCAAGTTATTAATACTCAGTCCGATATAAGCTTATGTTTAGCTTTGTACAAAGCGACTACTGATGCGAAGGTCAACTAATTTCGCGGCGTGAGAACGCATCTACATAGACGATTTAATTCATCATAATTTGCCATAATAACACCAGAGATATTCAAATGACTGCCGACAATCAAATCCGACCTTTTCTTAGACACGTTCTTTATAAATAGTCATCTAACTGCCGCAGTGATCGCAAAATGTCGAACACGAACTCAATTTGTTGCCGAACGGTTGCGAAAATGTAGAAATACGCTAGAGGGCTCTGCTGATAACTCGCAGCCTGGCAGCGACCGCGGCATTACCAAATGAAGGAAATCTTCATCTGACTCGGCGAGTGTCAAAGTTTCTCAATCGCATTCCGATGCTGACTTTGGGTTTGTAAATAGTCCATGTTAGCTGTTTGTAGTAACAGTTAACAAGTATCTGGCACAAGGGATCGATCGTCAATCAAACGCAAGGTGAGAGTGTAACTGTGTAGCTATTTTAGCATCATCGAAGGTAAAACTCATTCGCGCTTTCGGCCCAAGACTCTCTCGAGCAAGGGTACGATGGCATTTATAAATAAATACATCAGTCAGTTGCCAACGTCGGCAGTATGCTTAGATAACTGTTTAGATTAGGCTAGTTATAAAAATCACATTCTAAAATCAGGGATCACATATAACGGTTTTTAGTTATCTACATCAAAATCCAAAGCATATACATCTAATGAAGTTGTATTTATAAGTAACAATATCGTAAATCGTAACATGTTACATTAATGAATGAAATAAACAAAATACATCGTAAAACGATAACAATGATGTAAAACGTGAGGCGAATCGAGCTCATGATACAAATTATCATAACGGCAACGATCTCATAATGATTCGAGTTGGCACTTATTAAAATAACTAATTTGGATAGTTCCTTGTTTATTATAACAACGCAGAGGAAAATTATCTTTGATAACCTTATCGAACCACACACGTAGGATTCGACATATTGTAATAAACAAGATACAACGGAATCACCGACCAAAACAATCGCTCGGGAATCGATGATGAACAGCGGAAGAGCAAACCGGCCATGGTTCTCATGAATGAATCGCTGTTTGTTGTGGGGCTGGCATTACATAATGGCTGTATGTGATCCGATGAAGTAGGTAGACAGTGGAACCAGCGCTGGCAGTAGCATTTCGTCCGAAGGCCGCCGAGGCAAAGCCGGCAGCGCGGGGCGTGTGCAGCATATCGCAGCCACGCGCGCCCCGCTGTTTCCTGTTTGACAACTATCGACTTACATCACTATCGCTTTCTGTCATACTTCGCACGGCTGTTAGAAGCTTGTAAAGGGGTCTGGCCTGTTGCTAAGTACCTTTGTACCCATTTGTCATTGAACACACTACCGGCATTATTATTAGGACTTCCCAATCTCATAACATACGACTCTTCCTTAGTATTCAATTATTCAAATCAGCTGTTTTTACTAAGGCATTAAAAATTCAATCGGCGCGTTTAATTGACGCATTAGCATTTCGTAATTGATGACTGTGGATTGTTGTTTCATTGTCGCAAGCTTTGATTTAGCGTTAAAGTAAAGACGCGACATTTTAATTGAGTCGATCATTTCATTTGTGGAAATGGAGCAGAAAACTGTTCACGAGTATGCTGACATTTTCTGCGATTGTGACCAACAGGGTCGAATGAAACGTCAATTGGAACGCACCGAGCCGCACAGTGATCTAGCCCGGCTCTATACTCGACTATGTAATTGTTGACTGCATTCTCAGCATATAGATTGATTGCTTTGTTTTCAAATACATTATCACAATTATTTAACTATTCATATCTTGACATTCATATTCATAAATATAATTTTCAATTACCATTGAAATCCATTACCACTGTGGTAACATTATTTTAAGCTGGAATTTTCGCATACCAAACCCACTAATGCTTCGAAATTAATATGAAGAAAATAGTTCTTTATATTGTAATTCTCGTATCTTGTATATCAAACTACTGTACTAATGTTGTAAATTCAAAATTTGATCGAGATCGTAGATGAGTATAACTTTGCTTTTACATAGAACAAACAACATCCTACTTTTTATAAACCTCGTAATACACGTATAAGTTCGGACATTTTATCAAGTTTATAATTCAAGATAGGAATAGGTTCTCGACCAAATAATGCTTATTTTTTCCTAAATATTTTAATAATAATCACTTCTAAATATTTGTTACAAAAATCTCAACGGATTTCAGATAATATATTGCCGATCAAAGTTGTATCGGCAGTAAAACTTTTAGATTTGATGGAATACAATTTTTGTTTGTACGTACCTACATAAGTCATGATGATTCTTAAAGTCTTTTTCATTGTTTTGTTTTGAAACGTTCTGGAGGTATTCGGAAATTTCACCACTATTGTCCGTATTCACTGTAATGTCTTCGACTATTATTCCTCATTAGTTTTGCAGAATGTTTCGCAAGAGCGAACATGTATATGGTTATAACTTCGTGTCCTTGTCTATAAGATACTGATGAATGTCTTTTATACTACCGTCTAGACTTGCGATGGTTTATTTTCTAGTAGAGACTTTTTGATTTATAATGTTTGGTATTGCTACAGTTTATAATATAATGGTTTCTAAATGTTTAATGTTTGTTCCAATTCGTTTTTTTACTGGCCCTTGGAGTTAATATCGATGTAGATCACGTTTTATATTCATACAATTAATTAAAGACTCTATCTATGTCTATCTATGCATATCTCTATGTATATGCTAATTATTTTTTCTTCATATATTTAGTTTTATGTGACCCACGAATTTAATAATTATTTTCTATTTCTACCATAAAATTAATCGTCGATCAATCCCAATTTAGTATCAATTTTAGCTTGCCTTACAACCTCGTGTTTATTATTTCCTTCGTATTCTCTTTACACGTGTTTAAATAAATGATCAATAATTGTAATTATACATTAATTTAAATTAATATACTTTCCTTATGGTTGTTAAATCATCATTTGATGTAACCAAAGACCTTGAATATTTGAATAACAAATAATAATATTGAAACCAATATTTTCATCTGAACACAATAACATCGTTTAGTTTTATTTTTTCAACCTTAAACATGTAATCCTTATTTAGATACTAAACTAGTGTTCCCCCTGAGGGAAAGAACATGGATTGCAGAACATGAAAGGGTTATTATACTGCTTTAAGCAAAACAACTCAGTTATTTCTAGTGCTCGCACCTTGGTCTGTTTCTATGGCTATCGCCAAAAACGTTCGCATGGCTAGAACTTGGATGAATGATTGCTTGTCTAGGCCGTTGTAAGATTGGTCAACTGAACGTTACCTTTGTATTACAGTAAAATATAAATCCTGAAACGTCATCTATTTAAGATTGGCATACCTCCACCAGCTCGCTCATAGAGATTCGTTTCTACGTTAATCATCAGTACTGCAAAGGAGTAGAAGTCATTGCCCACGTCTTCCTGAACAGTAATATCTGGGAATATTAATTTCCATCAGGAGAGATGGTGCTCAAATGATTGCCTATCAAACATAAAAAAATGGATACGATAATTACCACGCAACTAAAAGTTGCTAAGCCTGATCTAAAATAAAAGGTAATAAAGAATGTTATGTTAGTACGTTTACTATTATACTATATTCTCACTATTATAATTTAGACATTATTATATAATCGTTGCTAAATCGTTGATAACAGAAATAGTTTCAACATCAATAAAATTAATAATTATGTTTTTCGTAACTTTCAATTTATTTGGCAACATCGAGAAAGTTTGAACTTTTTCTCAATCCTACGCTCCAGTAGTCTTACAATGGTTGTGTCTTGTACAATTTCTTAGGCTTGCAACACCGGCGACGCGAAATGTTTCGCAAACTGCATTTTGTACACCGTTACCCATTTCTAACTCTGGTTTCCGATGCTGAATGACTGTTGTACTATTAAAACTTGTGGGCGTTTCCCAGGTTGCTGGGATTTGGGATAAGTTGATGACTTGTAACATACTATTCATTTGGTCATTAAATGTGCTTGCTATATAGAAATTGTTACAGATAATCGAAGAGGTTTTACTTCTACAGGCGGAAAACGCCAATGTAGAGTGCTAGAATAGGCTCAAATTTGTAAAAAAAAAATTAACACCACAGTGACACTGTCTATAAGTTCTCACCACAAATCTTTTTTTTACACCTTTTTAGTTTTGTCATTAATATTTCTTAGAATTACAAATTGCGATAAATTACCGTAAAACTTGCGATAAATGTGTCTAATATGATTTGTTAAATTAACGTTCACACATTGGCTTCTAGCCAATAAAGTCATTCAAACATCTAGCTTCAGTAAGTAGATATAATTATAAAAATCAACCACGCTAGTCAATTATAAATACTAAAAAGTACTTCTACTTAATTATCTCGTTCTGTTTCCCCTTTTACAGTAGCATTACTGTCATAAATGCCAATAATGGCAATCTTGGAGATATAGATGGTAGTTATTCGTGACCATTATAGGTTTGCCTAATTAATGCTACCTAATGTTATGTAAGTTATGTAACTCTTTATAATCCAACCTTGATACTAGGACTGATTGAGATATGTTATAATCGTTACAAACAAGTTCTGTTAACAGCTGTTACAATTCTTCCTGTTTGTTTTAAATTGTTTTACTTGTATAGAGTGACTACATAATAAAATTATTTCCGAATCTAAACAAATCTTAAGATTTGTCTTTAATGTGTGAAATAATAACAACTTTAAACCACGGACTCATTTATACAATTATATAAATATTACAAACATGAAATTTTTTTTGGTTATTGTTTTTTAGTTAAGGTCAAACCATTAATGAAAGTTGTTTACAAAATTAATCCTAATGACGTCATTTTGGATTTTATTTTTAAACTGTTATTGGATAACCGAATCACCTTCGTCCGTTTCCAAATGTACAAGTAAAGGTAAAGAGATTGTGACTATTCGGTTCACGTTCCGTATTATGTTTGCTGAAAAGTTTGTGAAAGTGAATGTTTGTACAATGAAGGCCAGCAGAGAGGCCGAGACAACAATTTAACAGTTGGAACTGCTACATTTTCATTCATGACTATTATACAATTTACTATCAAAGACAACTCTAGCAACACGTAGCGCCATCTATGACTGGTGCACAGGAACGCGCCTTCTCTTTAAATTTGTTACAACCGCGCATCGCGATAGAATGAAAGTTTCTCCTATGGCTTCCGTAGATCATCGCTAGATGGCTCTACTACTCAGCGATACAAACTGAAGTTATTATAATGACACCAGTCAACTATCATTGACACCAGTATTTATGATGTTCAAGAGAATAAAGTATGACTCAAATAGAAATAGAGCATCTATAATATGTATACATTGTCTGATTCATAGTAAATTATATACTAGGTTCTGTGATATCATAGCATGTACCTACGTATGCTACCACTAATAAGTAGGTAGTCATTTACAATATTTCCATCACCGCTATATGTGACTTTATGTTATTGCTTCCATTTCACTTAAATTATTTTTTTAACTTGGCTGAATAAGTTTACCTACTTAGCTTCTACCACCTCAAACACTAAACGTAAAAGTTGAAGCAAATTGTTTGCGTCAACTTTTCTTCACGCCATGTACAAGACTCTGGCCATAATTCAGTCAATTTCCTCGAGATCACTATCTTCACCTACGTTTCAGCCGTCAACCCTGCGTTTAATGGAATTAAATGCAAAACATGGGAACTGCACCGTCGCGATGGCTGGCCACGGACAAAGGCAGGCGAGTCGGTCGCGCATCGGTGGCCTCCTGAAAATAGACCATCCTTGCATACAAATTCGGTATTCTGCATGTAGGCCGTAGTACTCGCCATTGCCATCTCGCGAATACGCCTTGCTGTGAATGTTTCCCTATGTTGACTATAGGAATATTTGCAAACGTTTTTACCTCGAGTTATATTGAAGGCGCTCTCGGATCGAGTAGTCTTTAGTTTCAAATCCTATGACGGGCTTGAGCTTGGTGAAGGTGATATCGTAATGAAATAAATGTTGTTTAGAGAATTTTGACACTGAATGGTGTTTCAGCAGCTTTCCTCTCCCTGGAGCCAGTACATCCTAGGCCAAACCTGGTTACTACCCCCGACCACATAATCAATTACCAAATAGTAACGCTAGACGTAACTAATCCTCATTTTTTTTTTCAAGAAAATTCTAAAATAAATGTGCCTCGTCGTTATGTCCTATAATGAGAATTCAGAAAATGTTTTGACTCTATACTTAAGGTACATCTTCTGATGTTGTATACAAACGTTATTAGATACGGCAGCGAACGTCTTTTGACGTTTATTTTTTCCTTTTCATTAATGCGACCTTCAGCAAGTCTCTCATTAAGGCAGACAGCCCACTTGTCTGAGAAATATTCAAAATCATGACTTTTTATGTACTTATCAGATTTTTTTCTTTCATATACGGATACTGACAATTTAATTCTAATTTCAATGAAGTTTCCCGCGCTCAAGGAAATGATAACTCTTTGTTAAGTAAGACTTCATTTTTTATCCGGTGTTTCATTAGCATAAGGTGTAAAAGTTAATTATGTAGATGCTAATGCGCTTTATTCGTGGGTATGAATAACGCTCTTTGATTATTTGGCCATGAAGCTGATTTTCAGCTAATTATTGTTACTAAGCTCAAGCCACGTTCCCACAAGCATGTGAGACGTAAATTTTGCATCTCAAAAACGCAAACAATCGGCACCCGAATCGAGATTACTAAATCGTGACAAGCGATTAAGATCACCGCGAGAACATTCTACAAGTGTTTCGAATTCATACCGAGTCGTCTCACTTGCAGTTTTATATTTCAGTCATTAAATATGTCTTTTGGTCGAAATATTTCCAACAATAGAGCAGCAATCGACAACAATGATCGCTGTTCTACCGCTTTTGACCCCGCTCTTGCTAAACTTCAACACAATGCAAAGAAGCCTGTTGATCGTCTTTTAAACGATCTTGCGCTTCTAACGCAATGCTAATAGTCGCGATGCTCCGACGGGCCAAGGTTCTATTGCAACAGGCTTTCTAGCACCTGCTAGGACTTCTGTCGCTGTTTTTGGCCGTCCAAGAACGTATCAGCAGTTCACTTTAATTTATATTCATCTCACCTTTTAACCTTTTTAATTTAGTTGAGCAATTGGAATTGTTTGAACGAGCTCTTGTGTGTTGCGTGCTTTGTAATGAAGGAATCGATTTCGTTTCAGCATCAAACTGATTTTGAAGCGTTTGTTATCGTAACAGTCGGTTGGGTGCAACCTTGTCTTCCTTTACTTCAATTTTCAGTATATAACGAGACCAATGAACCGCGAATACGGCCGAGCTTCAGTATGATTTCACCTAGACGAACACGTACTGCTTTAAACAATAGTTCTCATCACGAAACAATAATTGAATACAATTAACAATTAGATAACATTGGTCGAAGAAACAGGTCGGCCGTCGAAATTGATAATGTTGTTATATTCTTTTAATTGCCATGTTTTTATCGCTATGAACATTAAGAACTCTACTTCCTTGAGATGAAGTTTGAAGCAAAAACTGTAAGATTTAATGATTTGAGCGGTATTCACACGATAGTTGAGTACAATAGCGTTATTTATGATAGCTTAGGTTTCACACAATTATGTTTGAAACTAGATATATGATTACCGTTGTATTTGATGGTCTTGGTGGGTTACATTTTATTTTTGAACTTGTTGATTGCGCACTAAAGCATTAAACATATTATGTAAATATTATAATGTTCAATATGCTTGCAAATACAAATTGCCTTTCCAATTAGAAAATTGTTAAAATAGTTACAAAATTCAAACAATAAGTAACTGTTAATTTTGGAAAACATCTTATCCAATGTCAAATATGCGTCTTAAGCAGGTATAACAATTAGAAAATCTGATATTTCCTTATTAACCTGGAATTTGTCTTGTTACAGTGCTGGAATGATGGGCGAGGGTCTGCTGACGCTGACGTACGGCAAGCACCACGCCTGCATCCTGAATGAGGTCGGGGCGGCGTGGAGAGGTGCACGCTACTCCGATCTGGTGCTGGTCTGCGATGACGCTGTGCCGCTGGCGGCTCATCGCATCGTCATGGCCGCTGCTAGCCCCCTCATTAGGTACATCGGTTTCACGTCTATTTGCAACGCAGATGCTGGAAACATTCACACCTTTCTTATACAGATAACCCCCAAATAGGACAAATTGTGAAATTGAAAGTTGAATTACTTACTTAAGCTAATTATTCTATTTTCTTAAAGTAAATTTAATCCACATACTTATAGAAAATATCTGTTATTATCTCTTAGGTTGAATTATCACAACTGTATTATCCTATTTAATCAACATAATAGAAAGTCGACACATTAATATATCATAACATTTCTATGATGATACCTACAATCGTAAAATAGCTCAAAAATAAACCTAAAAATCTCCAAACACAATAAATTACGAAAAATCTTACTAGAAATTTAAACGTACAATTTGACTTGTTTCAGGAAAATTCTCGACGACACTCCATCAGTCGAGAACCCAGTCACCATCCACATGTCAGGCATCAACAGTACCCTCATGAGGCATCTACTCCTCTTTTTATATAGCGGTCAAGCTTATATAGAGGTAAGCATCATTGTCTAAGTCCTGTTAAAGAATAATAAAATAAATAAACCTTCACATGTAATAAATGGCTTTGATGGTACCCAAATCTAGTAATCTTTGCAAAATTGCACAAGAAATTAAAACATGGAAGTGTTTATCATGGGCATACAATGGGATTATGTGTACAAAATAAACCAATTAGCTTGTTACGAAGTGCTACATAATATTTAACGTTCTG
Source organism: Lomographa bimaculata (assembly GCA_948107665.1). Taxonomy (NCBI): domain Eukaryota; kingdom Metazoa; phylum Arthropoda; class Insecta; order Lepidoptera; family Geometridae; genus Lomographa; species Lomographa bimaculata. Next base: position 4,276,980 of record OX403586.1, on the reverse strand, counting down.
TGTATTTTCAATTACAGTCGGGTGAAATAGATGACATGCAAGAGCTTTTTGAACTATTGGAAATTAAATCAGACGTATGGAAATCAACAAAAGAACGCCAGCAAGCAGAGGAAAGGAACAGATCATGTGAGCGACTCAAAGCAAAAAACCTCAAAACAGATATAAACAGCAACGAAAGTAGTAAACACGATGCACCTTCAGGATCCTCACATTCAGAAAGTGAAAGAGTTACGCCGAGTGCTGGTTACAGCAAAGACAAAGACAGAGAAGATTCAGAGGGAAGGAGTATAAAGAAAGAAAGTATGTCAACCAGCAGTACAGATGAAAGGGATGACGAGGAAGGGGAAAGAGACAAAGAATGCGGGCGATTGACAGCAAGACGGAGAAGTTCTTCCAATCCTGTTAATCTTTCCGTGGCAAGAACTTCAGAAAATACAGGCAGTGAACACGACGACTCACAAGATGTAGATGTAGAAACAGTAGCGGCGAAGGTAAACATTACATTTATATCTCTAATTTTATTTTATTGCATTCGGTGGCGTTTTTTTTTTACTAAATTACTATAAGTCAAACTTTAGAAAAGCAATTAAAAAAAAAGGCTCTTGCTAGTGGTAAAAGTCCAATTAAACAATTGTACTTCTTTACGCATCAAAGTATTAATGATAATATTGATGAAAATAATTTAAATATATTAAGTTAAATGAAAACTTATTATTTTATTTACTTTGCAGAACATAAGTAGAAGACGATCCACATCATCGAGCCAAGAAGACCCACCACCAGGAACAATTTATCGGAGACAACTACTTAATGACCGACTAGGAAGAAATATAGATCGACCTAAAAGGAAATCACATTATTTAGAACCTCCCGAACTGGACCTACGAACCGTCAAATTAGAGGAATACGCAAACCTAAAGCCGCCTGATCAAGATCTTATGTCGCTCGTACAAACTTCGCCTGAGAATTATGTCGTCACGCCTCATAGGAAAAGAAGACCAGGGTTTCATAATTCACCTTCACAGAATCCCCCATTTGTATCATTTCCCCCAAGTTACTTAGAAGAAATGGCACACCTTCGGTATACACAAGGTTCGGCGACGGCTGCAGCTGTGGCATCGGCACGATTGAGCGCACTCCACCCCCTCAGCACATCAGCGCCGCCGTACTTACCTGAAAGGAGCGCTACTCCTCCCTCGGTGACACATGAGGATGCTTTGAAGTACCGGCCGCCCAGTGCTGGATCGTGGGGACCGTGGCTGTGCCAACCGCAAATGGGCGGCGATGACTCACCGTCAGCGGAACATGACCAAGGCTCCAGTAAACAAGCGCCTGTCCGAGAATACCGCTGTGAATATTGCGGCAAACAGTTCGGTATGTCGTGGAATCTCAAGACCCATCTCCGAGTGCATACGGGAGAAAAACCTTTCGCCTGTCGACTTTGTGTCGCTATGTTCAAACAGAAAGCACATTTGCTGAAACATTTATGTTCGGTGCATCGCAATGTGATATCGTCGAGTGAGAACGATGGCCGGACCAACACTCTCGGCAGGTTTAACTGCTGTTTCTGCCAACTCACGTTCGAAGCGCTGCCGGAGCTCATCAGGCATCTGTCGGGACCGCACAATAGTTTGCTCCTTAGTAAAAACCTGCATGAATGACGGCCGCCTCCTTGACGCGGGTATTGCGCCTGCGTTACATTGGACTTTGAAATTGTCCTCTCTCGATTCGAGAGCTCAAATGTGATATGTGTTTAGGATGGAATAATTTTAATTAACTAGTTGTAAGATAATGTATTATCGCAGAGCGATACTCATAGTGAAGCATTCGGGGCTCTATGCCGCGGATGTAATAATGTTTTTTAAAATCACATGTTTGCCGAATGGGTCCAAATTTTTATAATTTGTTTAAAAATTATAATCCGGGACCAATACCTTCCAAGATAGTATTTATTTGAATGATATAGGGTAAATTTTATTATGAAAGCCACCGACACATTAATTCCTTAAGCGTAGAAAATAGACAAGTTTGTCAGAAGAAAGTTGCGAAGTCCTTATACGACGTCACATTAACTACCTCCTAATTTAAATCAGAATCTTGAAGCAAGCACAGTGACGAGACAGGCCAAGTATTGACTTTATACTTTTCATAACGTAAAGTATACAGCCAATAATTCTAGTCAGAATTGGAACTTAGAATAAGACAGTGTTGGCCTTCAACACGTTGGTATTTATTATGCTTTTTTACTGAAAGAATATCTCTAATAGAGGGATAGTCCCTTATTCGTGATTAAAGTAAGTACTTATACAAAAATATATGGGATACCTTCTTTGTTCCAATGACCATCTGACACATTTCGCAGCTTTTTACGACATTTTCAATCTCAATTTTAGATTTATTATATTATTAATAAATGAAAAATGTGTTCGTAATGTAACATAATGTTAAACGTATTCCTTCCAATCTTTATTCCGATATTTGCAATGTGGATGAGCACCAAAGATTTTAGAAGAGATGTTTTGGTGTACTGTACAATTAAGAGAAATTAAAGGGACCTGAAATGATTGATTATTAAAGTTACGTATGTAGGTACCAATTTAATAATCTCGTCTTTGTAGCTACTAACACTATCCTCTCTGTTACAATTTTCACGATTCCACTACTCTTGAAATATTTAACAATTTTTTGACTACTTTACTTATTAGCAGTAAGAAGCTTAACAGGCATTATTTTCAGATAATTTCTTTATCTTTAGTACCTTATTTAGCTTTATGAAAATCTTCAATGTCACTTTCGAGCACTTAACTGTGGCCAGTTGTTTTAAAACTAATTTTAGTGAAGGCTGGATGTACAATGATAATTATATTTCTAAGGCTTCTTTTGTAAATGCGAAATTTTATTTTCTCTATATTTGTTGATACTCGTTTTTTCTTCTGTTCATAGTCAATACCTCGATACTAACTGTTGTAAATTTCATCCAAATAACTGATAAAATCTGCTGTGTTTTGGAGAAAATCTTACAAACTCTAATACTCATTTTGTATCTAACATTATATTTGTGAAAACAATTGAATTCATTGTAACTGAATGAAGTTTTTATAATCAGGGTCTAAAGACAAGTTTGTTTATAATCTTGATAAAACTCAACCTCCTTATAATGAGGATTCCAAAAACATATTTCCTTATTAGTTTTTGTATACTCTGTATGTATTTTGCCAATGCAATTTTTATTCTAATTGTGTACTTCAAAAAAAACTTAAGTTACCATTGCGTTGTTCTAAACTTAGTTTAAACAATGAAATTGTCAAGTCGCTTTAATCCTTTCGAACGTTACCCTTCGTTTTAACTGATTTTATTTGTTTTCGTGTTTTGTTTAACGTCATATTGACGGTTTTTTATAATTGGGGAACAATTTAATTTTAAGGATTGTGATTTCGAGGTATAATATTAGTTTATATGTGATAATAAATGTTTTTGTAATATAAGTAGGCCAAGAACGCAGTCTTCCATCGCGTTTATTCGTCTTTTTTGGAATTTGTATCTATAGTGTTATAGATACATACACACACATAAGTGAAAAGTAAAAGATATGTTATTTGCACTTCGCGAAATCTTGAATTGTCAAAGGTACGCAAAAGAATTAGGGCTTTAGGACTCTGTTGAATGTTTTAATTCTCGTAATAACTAAGCAACCATTGTTTTTGAATTGTGATTGAAACACAAAATTACTAATAAAAAAGTAACAAAAGGACACCACTTATTGGTTTATCATTTCAAAATGACAGCGCCTTGTATTTATTAGTCACACTTTGTAAAGTTGTATGAAGTGCATGTAACTTATCTATCTCTTTTTACATTACATCATTGGTTAATTTAAAAATATCAGTGCCGAACAAAGCCAAAACAAGAATATATTAATTACAAACAAACAGACTATTAATACCTTCATTATTCTTGAAAATACCACAGCAAAAGAAGATAAGCTTACATCCCTAGCTCCATCTATTGGTCTGTACTACAAATTAAAAAGATACAGTACACTTAACACACAAAATATATTTTCACGTGTAGCACAAAACTGCCTATCATACGTAAACTGTTACGTTCAAATTTGAACAAATCGTAGTTTAATATTATATTTTGGAAACATTTTTAGTACATAAGCAAGTTGTGATACACCGGCGATAGTCGGAATTGCCTTTCTTGAAAAACAATGCAAATTTACAATACGTATATATGTGTATAATTCTCTATCACGGCTTAAATATCTTTCCTCCGTTTCTCAAAACAATATTTATAAAAAATATTTACCAAATGCTATTATGGAAATTTTCATAGTTGAAAGAAACAAAATAACCTACTTTTTAATACGGGAAAGAAGAATAACCGATTCGAATGTCTAAAACATGACGTTGTTATTAAGATAAAAATAAGCTTGTAAATAGTAATTAGTTCATAAGTTATAATAATAATAATAAAGCTTAACTTAATCTTGTTGATGAATATTGATTTCTTCTGTTAATTTGTAAATTAATAAAAAAATATTTTATAAGTTTTCACATAGTGTACAATTTTTGTAGATATTTTTAGTTATTAACATTCTGTAAAAAATGTGTTCTTACTGTAGTAAATTAAATAACGAGAATATTTTAGTTACACACTTCCTTGTTGTTTATTTCACTATATTTCCTTTTAGATAAATATTAAAATATTCCATTGGAAAGATAACGTATTATAATGTTACAGTCATGGCCATTTAAGAAGGAAACATTGTCTATGATTATTCTGACCTCATGCTATCATCGACTTTGGTCGAACAATCAAAATATTATAAATCCTACTAATATTATAAATCCACAGGTTTGTTTGTAAGTGTGCAAGTGTGTAAGTATGTTTGTTTCCTCTTCACGCTTTAACGACTAAACAGACTTGGATGAAATTTGGAATGTACATACTTTATACCTAGGATTAACGCATAGGCTACTTTTTAACTTGATAATAGCGGGCGAAGCCGCGGGGCACGGCTAGTGTATTATATAACTAGCTACGCCCGCGGTTTTACCCGGGAAAGTCCTAGACTCGCGGGAATTCCGGGATAAAAAGTCAATAAAGGATGTCAGCTACCTCCATACACAATTTCAACAAAATTAGTCCAGCCGTTTGAGCGTGATGAAGTAACAAATATACAAACATACTCACAAACTTTACAAACATACCACATCTCTCCACCTGCTACGATTCTGACACACTTCTATAGCTTCTCCTACATTCATGAGTCTTTTCATATATTCTCGATGGTTGCGGGTTATAAATCCTACTAATATTATAAATCCGAAAGTTTGTGTGTAAGCGTGTGTTTGTTTATTCCCTCTTAACGCTTAAAACGCTAAACGTATTTGGATGAAATTTGGAATGTACATAGATTATACCTAGGATTAAAACATAGGCTACTTATTAACTTGATAATAGGAGACGAAGCCGCGGGGCACGGCTAGTAATATATAATACCATGACAAAACTACATTGGGAGGTACGAACTGTGAATCTGGAGACTAATCAAAATAAAAAATCACGTGAACATTATGCAGATGAACTAGAATTCACACGGTGATCTACAATTTTAAGTTCATCACAGCTTCTATTAGAAACAACGACAATGACGATTAAAGTTCATTATATTTGTTTCTATTTCATTACATATATTTCGCTAACAAAGACTCTAACAGAGATTTCATCAGGCCGCTTTGAATGTGCAAAATATACGTTTTTTGTGTGTATTGTTATAAATAGCACAATTATTATAATATAAATATTATAATTAAGTTATATCATTGAATCTACACCTAATTTAATTTATAGCAGGCCGGGAATTAAGTTCATGTGCTCATGGGGCTATATAAGGGGAAATTAAAAAAACCTTTTTAGTGGCTAATCTAAATATTTACCTGTTAATACTTATATTGCAAGTCCATCATTCCTTTTTTAGGCGTGTAACCTATTAAAGGTATACAAGGGATTATTTGCACGGGGCGGAAATAAGAATATTAATTATATAATAACATTATTAACGTTTATAGTCAAGTTCATATAAACCCTTGTATAAATACCATGCGAAATTTTCAAATTCGCGCTTTTTTTTATTTTATTGGTCCAAACATAGATGGCGTTGTATAACAAACGTAAAAAGTGGTTCACAGTAATCTCTATTAAGTTCTCGGGTATTCTTTTCTGTGTTAAGAACTATTAGTGTAATGAAATGGAATGCACCTAAATATCATAAACTTAAACAGCACCTCAACTCACTAGCGCGCTTATTTGTTCGAGGACAATGCAATAGATGTCGCTATAACAAATCTTTTAATAAGACGTTTAATATGTAATTCACTTCGACGCGACACCGTGTAATTCTGACGTAGGCATATAAAAAGCTTTCACACTCACAGCCCCACACTAAGTCCAAAGACTTGTGTTGTGGGTGCCGAAAACATTCACATCAAACACACAATCACAACCAGAACCAAAAACACAAATTTTCCTTGGGAAGAAAACTTGTGTTCCAGCCGGGAATCGAATCCGAATGCTTAGAAAGCGAACGCCACCTAACTAAGCCAACGAGCAGTTCAGTTCAGTATAGCCAGTACGTACAGCTTGTAGCCGATAAATAAAAGACAAATTATCTAGACTATAACATAACTGAATGCCTTGAAAGCCGGCTTGTATGTACATAATTCTATTACGTGTGGTCACGCCAGAAGCCCTACTTTGCTAACACGTATAGAGGGTACCACAGGTTACGGAGGCACCGCCACTTGATCCACCACTGTGATTTTACCAGCAGGTGAGTGCAGTTATTTATATTACAAATTGAAATTAATAATAATAATTGGTGGTTTTAAATTGTGTATTTAAGAAAGGAAAACCGCACGGGATAAGGTTCGTTTAAACTTTAAGGGCTAAGTCAGGCATTTTTTTTACCGACTTCTAAAGATTAGGAGGTACTATGTTCGACTGTATGTATTTTTTTATGTGTGTTAATTTATAAAGTTATTAAATTATATTTTTGTTTGGTAGATTATACTTCAGAGGTGGTCCCATATAAATTTTATCGAAATCGATCTAGCCAAAACCAAAATATAAGCGGTGAAGTCGGTTTTTTTAACTTTGCTGACGTTTAAATTATTATGCTTGATAATTGCTTATGATTGCATTGGACCACTATCTCACCTGATGGAAAGTGATGATGAGGGTGTATAAATATAGAATTGGTAGTTCCCCCCGAACTGAGACCTGATGCCTACATTTTTGCCTAATAGATAAAAAGTTTTGAGATTACTTGCCAAAATTTTTTTAATGATAATTATTTTAATTTTATGTTTGTTGTTCAAGGAATATTATACGCAAGTTTTAGCTTTATATGTGTTGATAGATTAGGTAGACCCCATGCAGCCATCATAAACAAACCATGTTTAAATGCAACAAAGTATTTATATAAATTATTCGAGTTTATAATTACAGTTTGTTAAGTACATAGACAAAAACAAGATGGTCGAGCAATTTACTCTTGCAGGTTCTCAAGTAAGGTCTGGCGCAATAATAAACCTACTTGGTACTCCCGAGGAGACTAATGAGTATTGGGACAAAACTTTCAGTTTCAATAAGGTTGAAAATAATTTAAACGCAAGCAAAGCTTTAAAAACCCGACTTCACTGCTTTATGTTCGGAACCTTATGAATAAAATACGCATTATTGGGGATAAATCAAAAATGACTTATCAGATCTTGATCAAATTTAAATGAAACTACTTAAGTAGCACCAGCTTTACGATAAAAAATACATCAAAATCAGTTTATACAAAAAAAGATAACACACAAAAAATTTATTGAATTAATCCCACTTTTTGAACTCGGTATAAAATATCTTACTTCATATAAAAAAGTCGAATTTCACTAAATATAGCTAAAATCTATTTCAATAAAACCAACAATCGAATAAAAAATCTCCATCCAACTGGGATAGAAAGTGACGATGACGATAATTTTGATACAGCACCACCACAAATTGTATAGGTACAAACATTTTCAGTAACTCATATTGCTTTTAATATAGGATTTTAAATCACAATAATTTTACTAACAATAAATATAGACAATTATAATTAAGAACTGTCAGGTTTAGTTGGGTGAGAGTTCGCCTTCTAAGCAGGGGTATGGGGTTCAATTCCCGGCGGAAACACACGTTTCCTCCCCAAGGAAAATTTGTTTTTTTGGTTCTGATTGTAATTGTTTTTTTATGCTAGATAGGCAAGCTTTTGACCGCTATCTCACCTGATGGAAAGTGATGATGCGGCTGAAGATGGAACATGCTTGCCTAGAAGGTACCTATTCACTCTAGACTTGAAGACACCCAGATTGTGTATGTGATGTAAATGTTGCCGGGACCCAAGACTCAACATCGAACTCAATCGTGTGGGGCTGAGAGTGTGAAAGAGAAAAAAATTATAACTATGGATAAATGTATCTTATTTATAACATAGGAATGTCTGGGTAATAAAAAAATGAAATTAGTTCCAATACGTGTCCAATATTTGTAAAATAGATCTTTTCAGGCATCTTGCCATTCTCCAGCTAAAACTCCTCGAGAACCAGCTATAATCGCCATCCTGAGATATAAGTTCATATTTACAGCCATAACCAGTAATTTCGCTGCAAAATTGCACCCACGCTGGTTATATTCAGCGACAGGTTACAAAAATAGACAGGAAAGATAGAAAATAAAAAGGATGCTACGAAACCGGTAAGCAGATGGGACTCGCATCTTTTTGCTCAGATCCCGGTGCCTAGTTCACTGGGAACATTCTTGGCTTTCTGTTGGTCCTGGAATGGTTGAAGACCGGTCGGGGGCCGATTATGCCTGCAAAACTGAACAGTCCATTGGCTTAGTTGAGTTCGCGTTCGCCTTCTAAGCAGCGGCTATCGGGTTCGATTCCCGGTGGAAAATAATGTTTTTTTTTAAATCATGATTGAAAGTTAATAAAGGGGAGAAAGTTTGTATGGAAGTTGGATAATTTTGAAGTTCTAATTTGAAATACTATTTAAGGTAGCCACCATTTATTGCGTGAGGAGGGTGATAGGATAATCCAAACCTCACTGAATCTCACGTAGAGGAGAGGTGGTTTCGAAAAAAAAAACTTACTTAATTTTTTTTTAAAAAAACGTGGAACTGGGTTAAATTGGGTACAAAATATTTTTCCATTAAAATATGGCTAAATCGTATATCACCTATAATAATGTTTATCGCGGTTTCCTTTAATCTTATCAATCCTAGCTACTCGTCAAGCTAATAATTACACAAAGGACAAAAAAAAATGTGTTTGTTTTTCTCATTAAAACTTTTGTTAAAAGTTAATCGAGATTCTCTATTGAACATTTATAACAATCATTTAAAAAAATCAAATTAAAAAGTGAATTGAAAAATCAAAAACCCAACTGTTTAAAAAGTGAACAATAAATAAAAACTGTAATAGAGAAAAAAACAAGTTCAGTAGTCTAGAATTCTATAAAGTAATATGAAAATAACAGCACAATTATATAACTTCCATGATCGATACACACATAAAACAAACAAAATGTCTAATGCGGAACATAAGTTATTCTGGTTGTAATTGTGTGTGTATTGTGAATGTTTCCAACACCCACGACAGAAGTCATCGATCATAGTGTGGGGCTATGAGTGTGAAAGCGTTTATTTTTATAGTCGAGTTTCATGAGAAGGTTTGAACAGGTCTAGAATTTTCATGGGTCCCGAGTGTGAAAGTCGTTATATTACGCATTAAAAATTATTACATTTACTCTTATTTGCGTTGCGTCGCGTAGAATTCTATAGATTATTTTCCTCTGCCTCATTATACCTATTATGTCCATAAATACACGTAAAACCTCTCCATTCTTCAGCATCAATATTTGCTATGCAAAATGCTTTTATCCTATTTGTTCTGCTGGACAACTGAGCGCTAGGTGTAGGATTATTCAACAAACAAAGATTCCTATTAGCACATATGCGGACCTACTCTCCTAACAAGGACCAGATTGCGAACCAGGATCGAAGATGCTCAAACTTTTTAAAGTCTAGTCTATGGGCCATTTGCCTATATTTCCAAAAACTAAACAATGATTACATCCATCTCTATAGCATAAAAAATCCCCACTTACAGAACACATTAAACGAGGCACTCGCTGAAGCTTTGTAGAAATAGTTAGCAAGTAAAAAATATGACGTGAAAGTAAATTAGTTATAGGTTTAAGCAAAGAAATAGACACAGAAAGTTAACAAATTCGATACAGAAATTGAGTCTTTTTGCTAAACAAATGTATGTCAATATAATATATAGCAGCTAAAGTACACGTACTGACAAAAATATAAGAAATTAACCATGGTCTACGATCTGCTTTAATTTATATTTCAATCCTGTGACCTACAGAAAGGGGTGTTTCTATGCCTGATGTTGATTTTTTTGAAGCTAGGTTTCTCGGAATTTCACTAAACATAGTTAAGTACATGTTCTTAAATATGATTACCGGAAGGAAATCTAAATATAATATACTCATCATATAAGCAATTGCTATAAACATCATATAAACTTAAATAATCTTTCACAATAATTATTTAAGTTAAAATAATTTCAGTTTTTCATTATTTTACGTCAAATAAGTCAACGTCAAATTCAAATACTTATGCAGCTTGCATGGGGAGATGTGACTTACACAAAATTAATCTCAGAGCAATACAAAAAAATCTAATCAGCTCTAAATACTTTAAGTATGGATTCATTATAATCGCCGTAGTCCACCTACGTAATACAAGTACTGTAAATTTACTATAAAAGTTTCCGTGAGAAGAAAGAAAAAAAAAATATTACAAGTCATCTAATATATAAAAATCTCGTGTCACGGTGTATGTGCTCGAACTCCTCCAAAACGGCGCGACCGATTTTAAAGATTATTTTTTTGTGTTTGGTATACAGCGAGGGAGTGGAACTCATTGCCTGCATCTTTGTTTCCCGAACGGTACAATCTGGGTGTCTTCAAGTCTAGAGTAAATAGATATCTTCTAGGCAAGAATTTTAAATCTTCGGCCGCATCTTCACTTTCCATCAAGTGAGATAGTGGTCAAACGTTTGCCTATCTAGCATAATAAATAGTACTAGGCGACCATAAAAAAGGTAATAAACTTTTTCTTAACGTGGCATTGCAACGCATGCCGGGTAAAGCTAGTTGTATATATAAAGTAGGCTCAAGTAATAAAAAGCTTGATAATAACAAGTACTATAAACAGTTCAAAGCCATCATGCCTCAAACAAATTCCAGACAAAGCATTAATTCCCTGCTATATTTGTACTAAAACATATTTTTTGCAAACCTTGCGAACCTGCGAAGGGTTGCTAGATAAGGCGTCCATTAGAGGCATCCAGTGGACCGGTTCTAGGACGTCCCTTTATAAGCTGAAGTTGGGAGTCCTGGGAGCATTCCCGTGAGGTCCCTGGTCTCGTCATCATGTGGCAGCTTTACCTTCTGGCTTTGGTCGCGACGGCGTCAGCGCAGATCCCTAGCTTGGGATGGTGTCCTGACTTTCAGGTGAGTCTTTGTCTTTCATTGTTATCTATTTTAACGTTAATTCATCTGAAATTGTATGACGGTATATTACAAGACATTATGATTCACTAAACATTTCTCTATCTACGGGCCAATTGCCTATATTCCCTACACTAAAATATAAATCTATACAGCAAAGACCTAAGTTATACCTACAAGGCATTGAACTAATAGGTAACTCAAGTACTCAAGCCTAATACTAGTGGGTAGCGTTCCTATTATTTAGGCGGCATTCTGAATTGCAATGAAAAAATCTGAAAAAAAAATTATACATAAGATTTTTTGATCAATTAGTATAATTAAAATTTTATTGATTTTTTTATTTTTTTTTTGTTATTGGGTAGCGTTAAAAAAATAGGATGTCGACGTTTTAAACGATCTTTGTGCTGGCTGCATTAACGCGCAGAGGAGCAAAGGTTATCCTCAGCCACAAATACAGCCCAGCATTTTAGTACGTTAAATTATTTCTTTTCATTAACTATTTAGATTTAATATCTAGTAAGAAATAGGTTTTTCTGATAAATGTCAATCTTTGTTTCTCTGATTAGCGCCTAAGTAAATATTGCCGGTGGAATTGATGTCATTTGAGTGTCTTGTTTAAATAAGATTTTACACATAGTTTTTACCATTTATTTATCATGATATTTATATTTTGAATCTAGCAGAATACATTGATATTATAGTTAGAATACATTATACATTTAAGTTTAGTCTAAATTTAATAAAATAGCAAACACGCTATCGTGTCGAAAATAAAAACCTTTGCTACTATGATACTTCCAAATTATTTCGGTCATCCAAGTCCATAACTATACGCTATACAGACCAGGTTTTTTTTTTAATTAAACGCTTTCACAGCCCTACATTTAGTTCGAAGACTTTTTTCGTGTTTGGAAACATTTACATCATACACACAATCAAACCCAGAACTTAAAGCATAAAGGTCCCTTGGGAAAGAATATTGTGTTCCTGCAGGGAAACGAACCCAGGACCTATGGGGCAGAAGGCCTGCCCACTGCGTCGTCATTCTGCTCACGTGTCAATTCTCTCGTCCAGCCAAAGATTTACATTAGATCTTAGCTTAATGTTTAGAAATCAATTTGATAAATTAAATTCGTTTGAAAAATATATACCTACTAGCCGTGCCCTGCGGCTTCGCCCGCTATTATCAAGTTAAAAAGTAGCCTATGTGTTAATCCTAGGTATAAGCTATATACATTCCAAATTTCATCTGGATCTGTTCAGACATTAAAGCATGAAGGAATACCCATAGGTACATAGTACATATTTACACACCCACACACAAACTTTCGCATTTATAATATTAGTAGGATTCGTTTTGCCTATAGTTAAGAGTGCCTATGTTAACGATAGAGGAATAACCATAATTTATAATCATAATACATTTATTGCATAGAATGTAGGTTGATAATACAAGCTGTTTAGTAAATAATAATTCCCACACAATATACGCTTTATACATATGTGTACCACGTCATAAGATATGATTGGAAAACAATAATGAATTCTAAAAACACTAAATATTTCGTATTATATGGTCTAGGTAAAAAAGATCCCTAATTATCTGTAACCACATCTTTCCCATAGTTTACTAATTCTTCGCAGCATCATGTCGACCTTGAATTATATAAGCAGCGGCACTGACCACAGACAATACAGACCGGTTGTCCGGTCGTCAACCTGGGGTCCGATCGATGGGCTTTCGCTTTCTTTGCTATTCTTATGAGGGAGTGCTTATATTTTTTACTTATTAGCTTGCGAAATTTTTATTTCCCTTCATTTCTCACTCCGTTTATATAATTACTAGCAGTCGTGGACTTTTAGTAAGGATCCCTAATTTTTTTGAAATTAATTTAATCCTCGATAAATGTACTATCCAACACTAAAATAATTTTTCAAATCGGACCATGGGTTCCTGAGATTAGCGCGTTCAAACAAACAAACACACTCTTCAGCTTTATAATATTAGTATAAATATAAGGAACATATAACACTTGTGGGAATTCGTATTTTCTCTGCTATATATTTTTTTAATTCATTATAGGCAATCTTTTGATCACCATCTCATCTGATGGTAAGCGACGATGTGGTCGACGATGGAGCAAGCTTACCTAGAAGATACCTACTCAGTCGCGACTTGAAGACTCCCATATTGTATTCATCAGGAAGCATCAACAACATAGCCAAACATTCTATCTGACCTGATGAAAAGTAATGATGTGGGAGAAGATGTGACATGTTTGGCTAGAAGATACCTATTCACTCTTGTCTATACCTCCGGAACAAAGACTTCAAGCTGGCACTTAGCGGATCTATCCCAGAGATGGTCCAGTACTCCCTTTGGTTATTATATTTCGTTTTATTTTGTTCATCAGCCAATGGCGAACTTCAACATGAACCGATTCCTGGGCACCTGGTTCGAAGCCGAGAGATACTTCACTGTAAGCGAGATTGGCAGCAGATGCGTCACCACCAACTATCTCAGCACGCCGGAGGGAAGAATCGTCGTGTCTAACGAAATTGTCAACGCATTGTAAGTACCTAATGCACGAGATTTATAGATATACTTAACTATCACTGTTGACGACCCAGTTGGCGCAGTGGACAGTGTCCGCCCTCAGTGCCGTGGATTTTGGGTTCGATTCCAAGGGATATTTGTGCTTCTGATTATGGGTGTAATGTGTATGTGATGTGAATGTCTCCGGCACCCACGATACTTGTATTTGAACTTAGTGTGGGGCTGTAACGGATGCAATTTGGAATGTACATAGATTATACCTTGGATTAACACATAGGCTACTTTTTAACTTGATAATAGCGGGCGAAGCCGCGGGGCACGGGTGGTATGTTCTATATATGTCTAAGTACGTTATATCTATGAATATGTCCAAGTACAAATCGTTATGAATCTCATCTATTTGTAAAAACTTTTTTAATTTTTACTGTATTAACTTTCACAACCCTACACTACGTTCAAATACTTGTATCGTGGGTGCCGGAAACATTTACAACACGCACACAATCACACCCAGAACCAGAAGCGCTAATGTCCCTTGGTAAGGAAAGTTGTGGTCCTGTCTGGAACCGAATCCAGAACCCACGTCGCAGAAGGCACAAACCTGCCCACTGCACTAACTGTTTCATCTGCCCCTGTTTCTATACAAGTACTAAATAGTTCATATTTATCTGTTGTCACCAGGACGGGCATGAAACGAGTAATGGAAGGATCCCTGCAGATGATCGGACGCGAGGGCGAAGGTCGCATCATGGTCAAGTACTCCGCATTGCCTCTGCCCTATGAGTCAGAGTTCAGCATTCTGGACACCGATTATGACTCCTACGCTGTTATGTGGGCTTGCAGCGGCATTGGACCAGTTCACACACGTAAGTACACGGAGAAAAAAAAATTGGGACAGATAGACCTAAGTACTACTCAGGACTAAGTTCTTATTTTCTACAGAATTCTTTTTACAAAATATGCGAGTTATAATATTATACTAATACTAACTAATATTATAAATCTGAAAGTTTGTTCCCTCTTCACGCTTTAACGGCTGAACGGATTTGGAGTTTAAAAGGAGGAGGTACTCAATTCGACTGCATTTGTTTTATGTTTGTAAACGCATATCTTCATTTCACGTGAAAAATTTTGAAAAAATATATATTTGAAAGCTTTACCTTTGGCCCCATTTAAATTTGATCAAGTTCTGATTAGTTGTTTCTGAGTTATCGTCAATAATACGTGTTTAATACATTTAATCTGATCAAGGTTCCGAAGCCAAAGCGGTGAAGTCGGTTTTTTTAAGCTTTGCTTGCGTTAGATTATAATAAAAAAAAAATGATTTTTTTGTAAATTTTCTTGTAAAAAAGTACTAGCATCTCCGAAAAATTTGTAGCTTATACATATTACTTATATCAACATTTCATGTTCAAACAGAAAACGTCTGGCTACTCAGTCGTGATAGACTGCCATCCCTCAATGTTATGACAAACGCCTACAATGTGCTGGACCGGTACAAGATCTCTAGAACTTTCTTCGTAAAGACTAACCAGGCTGACTGTACCATCCTGCCGGACCCTGCGGCAGTGCCTCCTGTTGAACGATCGGAAAATGTAGTGGAGGAGAAGAGTGCTGTTGTGAAGGATAATGTGAATGCTGAGGTAACTTACGAAATGCATAAAGCTAAAGAAACAAATGACATAAAGGCGTTTATTTTTACAAACTTTAATTTAACTTGCAATGTATGTAAGTATGTTTGTTCGGGTGAAATCTTGGAACTCAATTTTGAAGCAGATATCTTCAACCGATTGAGCTGAAATTTCGGATTCACTTTTAGCTTGACGTCATTCTAAATCCAACATGGCGGAACACCCAAAATGGTGGCGGAGTTGTTTTTAATCCTAATAATATAACAAGCACTCCTAGTAATATGGGTATCAAATGAAAGGGCTTGCTTAGAGTAATATAATAATGCCTAGGTCTTACGAAAACTTTAATAGCAAAAAAAATAAAGTCACTCTAAATCCAATATGGCGGACTTCTACACCCTTGAATTTAAAAAAGTTTTTAACAAGTTGCTTATTTCTGATGTCTTTCTTTATTGGACTGCCCTTTGATTTAATTGGGTGAGCGTTCGCCTTTAATTAGAGTATCCAGTTATCTGGTTCGATTCCCGGCCGGAACACAAGTTCTCTCCCCAAGGAAAATTTGTGTTTCTGGTTCCAGTTGTACGTGTGATCCGGCACCCACGACACGAGTGTCGTGGGTGGTCATGAACTTAGTGTCACAAGTCATCGTTACACGAAAGTCGTTGGTCTCATTGGTTGGAATGATGGTTGGAAGAGGTGATATTTTATGAATTACTAAGTATAATTAATTTCACAACATCTTTCGCAGACCGTCGAGGCAGAAGTAAAGTCCAACGTGCCCCAAGAAAGAGCAGCAAACCCAGTTCCTGAAGAGCCCAGCAAGCCAATGCAAGTTCCAGAACTCATCATGTCCGAATCAGACAAGAAAGAAGAGAAGATTGACAAGCCAGAAGAGATGCCAATGATGCCGATGAAGGACATGCCTGAGAAGATGAAGGAACCAGAGATGCCTGCTGCTCAATAGATGACGAATTTTCGGGATCGGCTTAGAGTTTTGAAGGAGAAATTTGTGAATGTTATCAAAATTCTCTTTGCATTGGATGATTTACTTGAACATTGAAAGTGCTTTTGGTTGAATGATTGTTGAATGGACTCCAATCGCTGTTAGTGTAAGCTAACAAAGCAGATCTATTTCGCTTGCTTCGAGTTTGAATTAGTTCTTCATTCAATGCAATGAACTCTAAGTCTTTTTGTCCATAAACGTAGTAATTTAAGAGCTGATGTGATTCAAACTGTAGGGCTATGTACCAAATAAGGAATACTTGCAAGACACATCGAATTTGTTGCATTGAACAGTTAATAACGCGATAGTCATTTCGATTGTAATAAAAGCGTTTTTGAGTCAAATTTGGAATTAAAACTACCTAAATAATATTAGTGATTTTATTTAAGATACCTCCTATTGCGATGTTGGGTGTTGAGAAGCAAATCAAAGCTTTGATTAAATGTTCGATATTTGATCGAGCGAAGCGGGATCTCTAAGTTGGCTTGGGTGGTTCAGCACTTTGTCCGTCCGTCTGTCCGTCCGTTCCTCTGTCAGAGGCATCTAGCATCAAAACCATTTTGTCTATTTTGTCCCGGGTCTATCTCAAAAACGGCTTCACACCGCTGATACCTAGTATAATATCCGTTATATCCTGTTTTTGAACAGCAAATATAGAAATCAAACAAATCAATAAATTACTATACAGAAAAAAAGTTTCAAGCAAAAGATTTTCTCTATGAGGCAAAATGTAGGCGCGAGATCTCAGTTCAGCGCGAACGACTAGTTATATATAGTTATAAATTCCATATAGAGTTTGGTAATATAGGGTTTCAATGTTTATACTTAGAGTCTAGTTACAAGATAATTGTAGAGAACAATATTCATATTACAATGGTACCTACGTGGGTGGTCTAGGGCATATTTATGAACTTAGTTCATGTCACATTCTAAATAAAGATTGTTATAGGTATTAGTCATATGACCGTGAGTAACTCCTTCTCCTATACATTATATCCCATAAGGAACCTGAAAACTCTTATGATCTAGGTTGCAGACAACAGATGCCATAATTAAAACGCAAGCAAAGCTTAAAAAAACCGTCTTCATTGCTTGTATTTCGGTTTTGGCTTGACAAATTTCGATAAAAAAAAATGGGAACACCTATGAAGTATACTCTATCAAACAAAAAAAATCATCGAAATCGATTCGTAATTGACGGACATATTGCGTAACATAGGTACACACAAAAATATATAAAAAAAAACAACAATGGTTGAAAATTTAAATTTATCTAACTAGACGTTCACCCCAAACTTAGACATTTGTCTAATATTATTCGTATTAACAATTGTTTGGATAAGTTATTTAATTGAAGATAGGTACCTATAACGGATATTATATGCAAGATTCAGCGTTAAGTATGTGGCAGATTTTAAGATATACCCCGAAAAATACGTCTAATAACAGTGATATTTATGTCCTACCAAATTTTTATTTTACAACATAGATTTTTTTAAGATACAGGCTCGTACTCTACTTGCAAAGCTCTTTTCAATGATAGCAATATAGCTTTACATATTGTCTGAATTTTATAGAAAACGTATCAGCTGTGTCAATTTGAACCTAACTTATTATTATATAAGAACCATTATTATAATAGGTACTATACATATATCATGTAATGGTGGAGACTTTTGATGAACTCTTTGTTATATAGGCACTAAAATTGCCATACTATATTACAATCGTGGGTAGTCTTCCTACAAATATAAAATAAATAAATAAATTGAAGTCTATTAAGTATAGAAACAACATTTTTCCAAATACCTAAACCGAAGTTGGTTTAGGTATTCGGAAAAATGTTGTTTCTATACTGACTAACAAGCCAACACATAATACGGTCTGCTTCATAGGTTATTAACTCGTACCTGCCTACTAGCACAATTGATACAACTTAATCTAATTAAAAACTGCTCATCTTACTTTAGTAAAATTTTGTTGCACTACTTCGGGGTTGTAACTAAATTTTAATAATTAAACGCAAGCAAAGCCTGAAAACCGACTTCACCGCTCCATCTTCGGAACCTTGATCAGATTTAATGTATTAATTATTGACTACAACTCAAAAACTACTAATCAGATCTTGATCAAATTTTCAATGGGACCACATGAAAAGCACCAGCTTAATAATCATCAAAATCGGCTCACAACGAAAGAAGTTATGAGGTAACTTTTGAAGTCGGTTAAACGAGAACATCGACAAAGTAGTCCACAAAATAGGCATTTGTAACGATATTTCAAGAACTACTGATCAGATCTTGATCAAATTAAAATTGGACCAATAAGAAAGCAACATCTTTCAAGCTAAAAAATTTTTTTCGCTATCGGCTCACGTGGAGAGAAGTTATGAGAACACACATTAAACATAAAAAAAAAATAATAATAATACAGTCGACTTGAGTAACTCCTCCTTTTTGGGAAGTCGGTAAAAATAGAATCACGTACCTAAATCGACCCAGAAATCTCTTAAGTTTAAATAAGTAACGCTTTATTGTACACCCGAAATGGGTAAACTGTTGTTCCTTTATAATTTTATTTTTCATCTAATGTACACAGTTAACGCAATCAAAATAATATTCTATTGTATTCTAAGTATGATATTTTAGGAAACAAACACGTCATACTGTTTTTATCTTGTTACCTACAGTCAAGTAGTAGTAGTAGGTACTTTTGAAAATGTTAGTCTCGTTTATAACCATCAATTATTAAAATTGTTATTACTTAGTTATTCCAGAATTTAAAGTTTACACAAAAAAATAGGTTCATTTAAAATAAAAGTAACTGACTTACAAACTTCAAATATTTTATAAGTCTCGTAGACGATTAAAACATAACAAATACAATATTTATAAAAAAAAGTGCAAAAGAAACGGGTCTGATTATATTGGTCAGGCTGATACTGCGCTCCCACTCCCGGCCGCTATCCCACTACTGCCCGATACGGAGACTTTTGGCTGCTGGGTTTCCCCCCTGGCCCGGTTCGCCTCTCCTTAGATAACCTGCACCTCCCAGACTCCTCCGGGAGGTCCATATTAATACCAGGCTTAGTGTGGACGTCCAGTCAACATGGATCGCACAGCACCAGTGAATCCCGACCTCAAACCATCCTCCGGCCCCGACCTCCGAGTAGCCGGATTACAGGAGACGCCACGCTCCCAGTCGAAGTAAGTAACAAAATTATCGATGCCATACAACAAAATGAGCCCAAATTCGAATCCTGTTATACAATTTAATTATTTGATATTTTACACCACTTTTTCCTATTTAAATACTTTTCTAAATGTTTTGCCGGCCCTTTTTATATATTTAAAAATATGTTTAATCAGTTTTCACGATGTTTTTAAGACATAACAATGTGTACACTAGAAATTAAGAATTGACTCGAGCGCTACCTACAGTAAAATTATTGAATCACGCGTGCTTCTGTATGTTGAAGTTTCGCTTACTATCAGCTTTGCAACAAATCAAGCAGAGGGCGCTGTTTAAAATGAAAATGAAAGGACACACGATGGCTAGAATAATAAGAGCATGGTTCATGAATAACAGTAAGGTACTCTATCTACAATAAAAGATAACTAAACAATTGAAATAAGTTTTTATGAAACCAGAAATAAAATCATGAAACAAACGAAAACATACCAAAACACAACAATTAATGATAATAATAAAAATATCAAGTAAAAGCCTACAATTTGTAAAACTATATGACCTATAAATAAAGAAAATTATATAAATGATGCATCAGATGAAGGATTATAATATTCTAGTGACCTACTTTGTAAACAACTAAGTACTCATACCATACACAGAACAATAAACAAACCTTATGCGGGACCTTAAAACGATAAAAAAGGAACAAATATTAATATAAAAGGTAGCTAATATTTTAGGATAACGATAAGAGCCAAATAAGTGTTATAAGAATATCAAAAGAATAATTAAAGTAAAACTCTATAAGACTAAAACAACACTACCTATAAATAAAAGACAAGCTATACAAATTAATGATTTGATATTGTAAAGGGACGACAGGGTGGGGACGACCGGGAATAAACGGTTTCATCTATGTTGTATCAAATGCTGTGCAGTTAGTGTTTATCTTAATAATTAAACGCAAACAAAGCTTTAAAAACCGACTTCACCTATTTATCTTCGGAACCTTGATCAGATTTAATGTATTAAACACGCATTATTGACGTTAAAAAAATGGGATTACAAGGAAAGCACCAGAATTCAATTTAAAAAAATATCATCTAAATCGGATCACAACAAAAAAAGTAATGAGGTAAAACACATAAAAAAATGAGAAGAACAGTCGAATTGAGAATCTCCTCTTCTTTTTGAAGGTTAAAAATATATCAATATACAATGATTCATAATCACCAGAAACTGCAAAATATATTGAAACTTCTGCCATACCTTAAACTTAATATAGCAAGAGGATAAGGCTTCTTCAAACTTCAATTTAATAATAGATAAATATGCGAGCAGAATAATAAGCGCAATGAACCTAATCACAAAGTTTATAAACTAAATTATAATTATACTAATGAAAAAATATGAGCAAACTTCGCTTTAGCTTTAAAAAATTGACAGAGCGCACACAGCCAAGTGATATATAATATAGTGGGAGCAGTTTACCTCCGTCAAGCGTTAGAACCGGACTGGTCAGTAGGAAGTGAGAAAGTGTATAAATATTGGATATAAGAGGTAAGCGTTAAATTTAAAAAAATGTTCCAGTTTTCTTAAAGTGTAATTTTTTAACAATCAAATGTGATTTACTATTATAAGGAACTGCCAACAAAACAAATGCACATCAAAACAATAAAATTATATTTAGATTGTTAATCAGTTTTAATAGTAAAAAATTTTAACATATGTAAGTCCTTAGTTACACAGTTAAATGTGACCCAAATTAAAAAACAAAAAGGTCCATAAAAAGAATATCTAGAATTTTTGTGATAGGCAAGAAACTAACAAACTTTACAACAAATTTGTATTACTTTTTTCTTGTATAATTAATGAATACGTGGATTATTTTGAAACTCTTCTGTTTTGTGTATCAAAATGTTTACGAATTGTGTAGACTTGATAATGTATTTGACTCAACTAGGAAGTACAAATTGAAATCGCCGATTTTGACCATCACCTTGAACGTATATTAAACATTACTTATACCATTCGTCTTAATTTATAAATAGCAGCTGTTTGTAAATGCAATTCCATATTTTTCTTCAATAAGTTATAATGTTTTTTCCTGCAAATCAAAATAAAAATTAAAGAATCCCTACATAAGCATTTATGAGAGATGTCAACACTAAATACAAGTTTTGCAAATTTACAGCCTGTAGAATTTGGAAGTGAATGGTCCAGGTAATTAAAACAAATTTTAAAATCCTACTTAACAGATAATTTACAGATTATTTGCTTTTTTATCCTCTCAGTGTAACATTTCCATCTAAAAAATTGTCTACAAAATGTGTTTTTAGTTATCAAGCTGTTGCTGTCAGTCAATGCTTAGTATGTTTGCATTTAGTGTGGATAATAAGTCCTTTTCATAACTACGACTGAGAATGCATTGCTTTTTTTACTACTCATGGTTCAAGGTGAGTAACTTATAGTTAATTATAATATATTAAAGCTATATCTGTAATATTAAGTGATCATAAACAAGAACTTCAGATATAAAAACTCAAACCGTATGAACAAGATTAAATAGAAGAGGAAAACTAAAATAAACTTAGTCAGGTGTCTTAAATTTTCGGTTGGTGTTTGTCCTAAATATTTCTGAAGTTTTTGGCCTCACTGAGACCAATTTTTCTGCCTCGATGTTCGAAATCTTGAACCGAAATCTTTCGTCCACGCAAGTAATCTAGATGAGTATATCGTAGAATATATTCTTTTTTATGAATATACCTCAGAACAACATAAATGATCCTACTAAATCTTGTCTATCAATTCTAGTTTGCCTCTGATTCAGATATTTTTCGGTAATGTGCCGAATCGATAGGATTGGATAACTTTCTCTTTAAAAATACATTTTATCGTACGCTAGCTAACCGAATCGTAAGATAACTGAGTTATCCTATGGTTCTGTATCAAGGGACTGATAAACATTCAACACTGAAGTCGAAAGAAAAAAAGGTCAGCATAGCAGGAATACTTTCAGTAGGTACCTCTCACTTTGCTTTTCGTTATTGACTCAATGCATATTCAAACACGTCTTTGTTTAGATCAGTGTCGCTGACACGTTAACCTAGGCATATTGAAAATGTGTGTCGTGGACAATATCTAAATGCAAACGATTTTGAATTTCTAATTTTGATCCCATTCCTCTGGGCAATGGGATCAAAATCGGAAATTCCAAATCGGTTATTTACATGGGCCCCAAAGAGTCTCTCATGAAAGTTAAGGACTCGCCTGCTAGAATCGTAAAATAACGCCCATCTCGAGAACTTGGCAAAAAACTTGACGGCGCTATTTTCAATATATTTTTTTTAACACTCTTAAATGACTGACACAGGAATTAAATTAACCGCTTTTGCAGCCTTGTCATTAATGTAGTTATTCGTTTAATAATAACCTTTCTTAATTAATGTCCGTTTAATTGATGATTTAAGCTTTCCCAGTAGCACATCAGGGAACAGGGAGTGGATGGTTCACTGATTGCATATGCATATACATAGTAGGGCAAGTTGATCTGAGTAGGCTAATGCTGTGTGGTTTAAAATGAGAGTTGGTGGCGGGATGAGCTATCTTTGAAATCCTACCGTACGTAGCTGGCAACTTGCAGCTTAAACCCTGAAGAAATATCAAATTAATTCAAAAATATTTATTTGCATGGCTTTCGAACGCACACTCATAAAAGTTACTGATTAAATACAAAATAGTTGAAGCAAGTCAATGTGTTAAAAAATAAAAATACCCGACTGCGAAAAATGTAAACATACTTTTTATGTAATCCGCATTTAATTTCCTTCATTTTGCTACTCTACTCGACAGATTTGACAATATTTTTATTAACATTTTTTTTTTACAAACTCCTTCCCAATGACATTTGGGTTTTTAAGACGACCCATCCAACTATTTCGAAGATATGGGGTACTAAAGAAATTTATATACATACAAAATACGCTTGAAAAACGTAGCCGTTCCTTGGCAGTCGGGTAAAAATAACTAAGAAATCATATAAAAATATCGGAATATAGAAAGCAAATACTAGAAAACGATGTCATTTAAGTATGCAAAGACTAAAAAGTAACCCAATGATGCCGTAGTGAGCATGGTTAAGTTCCAAGTTCGGAAAATCCGCTTTTCCTCTTAACATGAACCACTCATATAGGTCACAGTGTGGAGGATACCGTTAGTTTATACCGTAACACATACTGCATTCTAAGGACATTGTTATTGCCTAGATGCATGTCTGATGACCCGGTTGTTGCTAGACTTTCAATACATTTTTATATGATTTGACATTGCTGATGTTGTATTAATGATAACCTATATCTAGCTAAATGTTACTGTGCATTGCACAGTAACATTTAGCAGTAACATTGCACAGTGTGCAATGTTGTTGTTTCTGCAAACCCAGTGGTTTTTCGATACAATTGTATTGTAAATTATTGTTAAATTATAAGAAATAAAAAAAAACTTGCTCGCATACAAGCATACATTCACGTGTATCTTGAAATGCCCGTTGGCTCAGCGTTCGATTTCTAAGCAGTGGTTTCTAAGGTTCGATTCCCGGCGGGAGCACAAGTTTTCTCCCCAAAGAAAATGTGTGTTTCTGGTTCTGGTTGTGATTGTGGGTGATGTGAATGTTTCCGGCATCCATGACATAAGTCATTGATGCCCCACACTAAGTTGCCATCCATGACAACTTAGTGTGGGGCTGTGAGTGTGAAATCGTTTATGTTTATGTTTATGTTATTAGTAAATTTCGAGTATTTAAAGAAACTATTTTAATGAGCATCTCAAGCTAAGATTTTATCAACATCCTTTATCTACATTTTTTGCTAATATCTCAGAAAAATAACTGCAAAATGACACTTTAACCTTTAGACGTTTTTAACTTTGTATGTTTCCTTATACCTAGATTCTACAGTTACGAGTATATTTATTAAAACTAATTATAATATAATAAACCGAAAGGTCGTATTTAAAAACTGTTTTATATATCTAATTGAATTTATGAAACAAGTGCTAGTTTTACAATTTGATATTTAAGTTATTAAGTTGTAAAAAGAAAAGACAAAATGAGGTTAGAGATGTTTATTGTGATGTTTAAACTTGGACTTGTTCATTATATTGAGCTAGATTTTTGAAACTGTTTTTGAATACGTCCACTTCGGTATATTGTATAACAAGCCGTGCCCCGCGGCTTATCAAGTTAAAAAGTAGCCTATGATTTAACCCTATGTATGTACATTCAAAATTTCATTCAAATCTGTTCAGCCGTTGCAGCAAAGAGTTTCGTTAAGAGAAAACAAACATACTTACACACATACACACAAACTTTCGGATTTATATAATAGTAGTGTGATAGTAAGATTATTCTCTCAAATCAAATCAAATCGAAATCATTTATTCACATGGGCCCCAAAGTGGCACTCACGAAAGTTAATGACTCTACTGCCATATGAAAGTTAATGACTCTATTTCCATGATCTTTTGTTTTTCGTAAATGCTTTTATAGCTCAACACAGATTGGATTTAAAATTGTATCTATTTTCTTTCTATTTTCTATACATAACATACAATTCGTAGAAACACAACATCATATACAGCACATTCCACTACTAATTTCTCATTCATATTCGTAGAAAGTGTCAAAGTATGTATTAACAAAATTGTAATGACTTAATTGTTGTCGAGGAGGAACAGGGTCAGTAACTTCCCTTTCATACATAATTCTTTGGTGAGAGGTCTGAAGCACACAAAGCGCTCTGTTTGGTTAGTAGGTAACTATTAATAATCTGTGGTTCGTTGAGGAGTAATACTTGTAAATGCTAAAAGCCTTTACGATGAAAATAAATAAAAAAGAAACGTCGGGAGTTTTGCCGCGAAAGTGTAAAAATGGCGTTGTTGATTTATACATTTTTAAAATCTATTCATTTCTAAAATCAATTTCTAAAATCACTGATGATATCAGGTTTGGCATGAGCAATGGTCATCTTACTGTGCTATCACTACTGGACTTCAGCAATGCTTTCAATAATGTTGATTTTGATATCTTGTTAGCAGTCCTACGCTCTCATAACATATCTCCAACGGTGATTGATTGGTTTCGTAGTTACCTGTATGAGCGCCGGCAGCGTATACGCATTGAAGAATCGTATTCTTCTTGGTGTAATGTAACTGCTGGTGTTCCACAGGGCGGCGTTCTATCCCCTCTTCTTTTCTCAATTTTTATAAATTCAATCTCACAAAAACTATCTTCTTCTTATCACCTCTATGCAGACGATTTACAAATTTATTCACAAGCCCCACTAGATCAACTACATTCAGTCATTGAACAAACAAATAGGGATTTGAAAAGCATACGAGAGTGGAGTGGATCATTCGGCCTTACAGTCAATCCTCTTAAAACTCAGATTATTATAATCGGTAGTTCTCGCATGATATCGAAGGTCGATTGGTTTCATCTCCCTCAAGTAATATTTGATGGTGTCCAAATTGAAATTAGTCACACGGTGAAAAATCTAGGTTTAATTATGGATAGGAAACTCTCTTGGGGACCTCAATTGACTGAAGTTAGCCGTAAAATGTATGCGTCAGCTGTCTCCCTTAGAAGACTGCGCAATTTTCTCCCCATTTCTACTAAAACTGAGCTCGTAAAATCTCTTCTCTTCCCAATTTTAGATTACGCCGATGCATGTTATCTGGATTTAACCGAAGAGCAACTCGACAAGCTTGAACGCCTACAAAATTTCTGCATCCGGTTCATCTTTGGTTTGCGGAAATACGACCATGTGTCAGAAAGCCGCAAGAAGCTCGCATGGTTACCCATTCGTCTTCGGCGGAATACTCACATCCTTTTCTTTCTTTATAATATCCTATTCTCTCCTGCTACTCCTTTATACTTGAAAGAACGCTTTAAGTTTCTCTATCTTTCCAATTCCTTTTCCTTACGGTCATCCAATACTCTACAACTGAAAATGCCTGCTCACACATCACATACCTATGACAGGTCTTTCACAATTCAGGCTGTCCGTCTGTGGAATGCGCTGCCTGTGCCCATCAGGCAAGCTAAATCTATTGCCATATTTAAAACGTTGGTATTTAAACATTATTGGTCTATCTATAAGTAGGTAATATTATTTTGTTAGCTGTTTATATAGGTATATATTATTTGTATCATATATATATATTGTGTATATGTGTATTATGTATGTTTTTATTTTATTTATTTTTATTTATTTAGATATATTATATTAGTATAGAACGCCACACCAACCCAAATCATCCTGCACATTTTCTGTCCATCCAAAGGTTGTCTGGCAGAAATCGCTTAAAGCGATAAGACCGCCCATTGTACTACCTCTTATAACTGTATTATTTTAAGTTCTACAATTTTACTTTTATTTGGTGTGCAATAAAGAATTATTGTATTGTATTGTATTGTATTTTTTTAAAACTGTGATTATATTGTGTAATTGTGTTTGACTATTGTGTAATAATGGTGGATAATTAACCGTTAATACTTAGTCAACGTGCATAAGTGTAGGCAAATCATACAAAGTTAGAAAACGTGATTTTCGCCTTCGCTCCAAATCTCTAATAGAAGTTCTAGTAAAGTTTCTACCACTTTAATAGGGCACTTGACTATGACTGGACCTTGACTCTTTTACTTGACTTTTTTTGTGACTTGTGAATAGGACTTTTAATATAAAATATACTTGAAATATATTATTACTTGACACTGGCTAAATGCACAAGATTGCAAAGCCAAATAAAAAAATACATGCACAGTGAATGAGTACTTATTTAATTTTATAAAAAAGAACGACTACATATTTAAAGCTGAAAATTGCTCATAAAATCCATAATATTCTAGTATTTAATACTATATAAGAAATACAATATAACAATTATTATTAAGGAAAACAAATATGAGCAATTAACCTCAAATATTTTTTCTATTAGGCAAAATGTAGGCCGGCGAAAGGTAAAAATTTTGGGGCCAACGACTAGTTTTGTGTTAATATTATATAATATTTGTATTTTAGTTTACACGGCGCTTAAATATCTAATATATAAAATTCTCGTGTCACAGTTTTCGTTGCCATACTCCTCCGAAACGGCTTGACCGATTTTGATGAAATTTTTTGTGCTTATCCGGTATCTATGAGAATCGGCCAACATCTATTTTTCATCATCATCATCATCATCACTTTTCATCATTATCAACGCGGGTGAAACCGCGGGGCGCAGCTAGTCTAATATATAAAATTCTCGTGTCACAGTTTTCGTTGCTATACTCCTCCGAAACGGCTTGACCGATTTTGATGAAATTTTTTGTGCTTATCCGGTATCTATGAGAATCGGCCAACATCTATTTTTCATCATCATCACTTTTCATCATTATCAACGCGGGTGAAACCGCGGGGCGCAGCTAGTATTATATAATATTTGTATTTTAGTTTACACGGCGCTTAAATATTGTCTCTATAAAGCGATATTTATAGCGCTTAAAAATTTGATTTCACCGAATTAAAGTCTGCTTACTCTGACAATATTTTTGCTATTGACTCTATACCTCATACCTAACGAATATTTTTTTTTACATGGGAGTCATGTTATTACATATGAACTACTAGCCGTGCCCCGCGGCCTCACCCGCATTTATCTAGTTAAGAAGTAGCCTATTATATGTGTTAATCCTAGGTATAAGATATGTACATTCCATATTTCACCCT
This sequence comes from Lomographa bimaculata, assembly GCA_948107665.1. NCBI lineage: Eukaryota > Metazoa > Arthropoda > Insecta > Lepidoptera > Geometridae > Lomographa > Lomographa bimaculata. Next base: position 4,248,199 of record OX403586.1, on the reverse strand, counting down.
TATCCGGTCAGCCGTTACAGCGTGTAGTGAAATCATCATCATCGTCATAGGCCTTATACGTCTATTTCAGACGGTTTAAACAGTGTCTGGATTAGGTGCGAGATAAGCACTTGCGTTGGTGGCTAGCAAGACCAGCATCATGAAGTGAAAACAAACATACTTATACACTTACACTTTTACAAAATATCGGATTTATAATTTTAGTATGATTTGCGTGATGTATAGTGTAATATCCCTTATATATTACCAAGAATAGGCTTATCAGAATGCTAAGTAAATACACTGTAAAAAGGAGTGTCTGAAAATAGGACACGCCTAATCAAACATCGTGTCGGCGTGATTGTTAGTTCCTACAATTCACAAAGGCTTGCCTGATAATGATGACGTCATCTATTACAAATAGCACGCTAAATAGCACTAACATTTTGTAAATTAATTGGACTGTCTTGCCAGGTTCTTTATATGATGGCTGTAAATTTGTGAAGTTGGCAATAGAGTCATGAGTATATTTGATATCATGACATATAGTGGATAAACGCAAGCCTGTCTGGCATAAAACATCTCCGCTTAATTTTTGGCTATCATTATGTATACCATGATATCATCATAGCTCGTTTCCGATATATTCAAAATGTCAAAACATGTTGATTTTTTACCGACTTCACAAAAAACGAGGAGGTACTCAAGTCGACTGTATTTTTTTTTTATGTGTATATAACTTCGTTCCACGTGAACCGATTAGATTATTTTTTTTGTTTGATAGATGTTGCTTTCCAATTGGTCCTATTTAAATTTGATTAAGATCCGACTAGTAGTTTTTGAGTTATCCTCAATAATGCGTATTCTGTGGACTACATTGACGATGTTCTCGTCTTTAACCGACTCAAAAGTTACCTCATAACTTCTTTCTTTGTGCGCCGATTTTGATGATTATTTTTTTATTTGAAAACTGGTGCTTTCCATGTGGTCCTATTTAAATTTTGATCAAGATCTGATTACTATTTTTTTTTTAATTATTTTCAATAATGCGTGTTTAATACGTTTAGTCTGATCAAGGTTCCGAAGATAAAGCGGTGAAGTTGTTTTTTGTAAGCTTTGCTTGCGTTTAATTATGAAAGAACTTAATAAAATAGGTCCAACCGTTGAGAGCTACGATGCCACAAACTGACCAATATACACACTACAAACTTATAACACACCTCTTTTCCGTTTGAGGTTAATAAAATACCTAAAAGTACTTTATTTCTAGTTATAAGGTAGTAAAGTAGTGGTAGTAAGTAATGAAAAACGTCGCGTTTGTTGTCCGTCATGATGATGATTAATTAACAGCAAAAAAGATTTGTTGGTAATTTAAAACGAAATAGATGATCTAATCTCTGATCAATCTATATAGATGAATAAGTTGTTTATTTGCCCTTGATTATGTTTTAAGCGAAACTAGATTAGCACAGCTACTAGCTAATACATACATTAATTACTTGAAGGTCAGAACACTCAGAACTATGTAACATTCACATATTTTTCATGTCATGACGACCTAGTTGGCGCAGTGGACAGGTCTCCGCGCTCTGCGCCGTGGGTCCTGGGTTCGATTCCCGGCAGGAGCACAATATTTGTGCTTCTGGTTCTGGGTGTATTTGCGTGTGTGATATGTAAATGTTTCCGGCCCCACGATACAAGTCTTTGAACTTAGTGTGGGGCTGTGAGTGTGAATGCGTTTGTTTGTTTTACAAGATTTTATTTAGTTTCACCTGTTCCGTTGTCTAGTTATCTGTAGGTCGGTATCAAATGTTTCAAGCTAAATTACCACCACCACCGACCCACTTCCCGATGTCCGATTGGACTCAAATTTGGTGTACTTATGTATCTTCGGTGACAATACAATGATATGGGACCATGGAACTGGTCTGATGATGGAGACGGATGATGGTCTTGGGAACTTCTGAACTAAACAAGATAAACCCATCGAGTTTGGGCTCGTTTGATTCGTCTTGACAAGTTCTCTCTCTCGACAAGGTTATGTAACGTTTTAGTTTTTTTTTTAAATACAACTGGTAATAGTTTTATTTTAAAAAACTTTCTAGAGTTGTTTTAAGATAAAAAAAAAGAATTGGGTTAGAAGACTATATTAGAAAAAAACAAATGTTTTTGTTTGATTTTTTTAAGCACTTCACTTTGGTGTGTTAGTATACATTACAGAAATATTTAAAATAGTCCTCATAAATGGTTCTATGTTCCAGATGTCAGTCTTACGAGATATTGCCGTGTTCCTCTGTGGATTCATCGCTATGAGATCAATAGACGCACAAATAGTGCTTCCAGGACAATGCCCTCATGTCCAGGCTATGACGGATTTTCAACCTGCTCGGGTAAGATATCTTATATGACTCTAGGACTAAATTCGTAGAGAATACCTATTATACCAGTGACTCGATGAGCTGAAGACCTCGGATATTTTCGAATAATTCTTCTACCTACGGGCCAATATATTTCCTTAAACTAAGCTAAAACTATATACAGCAAAGAACCAAGTTACCTACAAGACATCGAGCCTATAGGTAACTCAAGTGCTCAAGCCCACTACCAGTGGGTAGCGTTCCCATCGAGCTGGCGGCATTGCCTCTCTGAATAAAATTTAATTAAATTTAATTTATTTTAGAATTGGATAAAATATGTTTTTTTTACGTTTTCAACACCCATAACTCCGCCATTAAAAAAAATACAAAAACTTAATAGACAAAAAAATCTATATAGTTATCGAATCTGCTCACAACATTTCACGAGAATCAGTTGAGAAATGCGACCTGTACAGGAGAACAACCGGACATCCGGACATACTAAAAGACATTTTACCAAAGATGAAACGGATAGGTACGCTACGCTCTCGCTTCGCGCTCGCTCGGTCACTAAGAACACACAGAATGGGGCTGACGCCACGGCAATTTCGCAGAGCACAGCAAACGGCGAAAGTAATAAAACCCTCGGCAGTGGTTACATATTTGAACCGTTCGGTGTTAAGAGTCTGAGCCCAAGGAGATCGGGAGCTCATTTTATTTTCAAAATTTTATCAGAGCGCCTGGTAGAGGCGACGCGACGCCTGATTAAAATGTCGGTGCTTATTTGTCTTAACGTATTAGCATGGCAATGACGCTAGCTTATGGGAACGGTACCCACTGGTAACACTACCCTTCTTTTTGCTTCGCTGTAGTACATCGGAATTAGTTCACTTTATATCTACATATAACATGATAAATATGCGTGGAACTAATATTATAATCAAATAAGTCTTCAACCAAAGGTAACTCAAGTGCTCAAACCCGCTACAGTTGCAGATGATATTTTGTTATTTTTTATTATACAAAAATCCACTTTTTAACCGACTTTAAAAAATGTAGGAGGTTCTCAATATGCCGCAATCTTTTTTTTATGTATGTTATATACGATTTGGAAAATTATTGTTTTGTTCGAAAGGATTCGTCCCAGTTGGTCCCATTATAATTTGATCAAGATCTGATGAAGAGTTTCGGAGATATTTGCATTAGAAGTCGGTTATTCGTTTTTTAATCTCTCGTATATATTAGGTAAGTACTAAAATGTTTTTATCGGAAAGTATATTCTGGAAAGCTGACCACGCAAAGCATGTGGATTACTGAACTCATTCCAAAGAATCTTGAGAGGTTGAATTCAATGCACAAAATCAGCTTTCGCCGATTATATCGAAACGGTATTTTCCTCTTTAGGCAGTGTAGGTCAGGGCCATTTGCGGATTCCAAACCACCCGGTGCAGGTTTTTTTTTTATTCATGATAGGCAAACTTTTGACCACCATCTCACCTAATGGTAAGCGACGATATGACGAGCGCCCTTGCGATTGTAAGGGTACAATCGCAAGGGCGACTAACTTGACCTTTACATATCACACACACAATCACTTCCAGTAAAGCAGTGGCCGCGCCCTCGACCCTGCACGCCGCGCCGATCGTTTCGAAAAGGCGTCCTGTGTGATGAACCCTTTATAGCGAAGGGTTTTATTCACGGATTTAAAAAAAAAAGGATCTAATATATGATCATTAACCACTTATAGATCTCTAAATTGTCTTGGGTTGTTCAGCACTTTGTCCTTCCGTCTGCCCGTACGTTCATCTGTCACAGGCATCTAGCGTCGAAACCATACAAGCTAATAACTTCAAATACTCAGGGAATATATATATATATATATATATATATATATATATATATATATATATATTATATATATATATATATATTGCTTTGGGTCATAGCTGTAAGCTTTGGATCCAAAGCCGGAAATGGCAATAAAATAATATAAATTAAAATGTTCAGGGGGCAAATGGCAAGTAAAATAGTATATAAATTAAAATGTTAAAAAGGTATTTTGCTACCCGCTTACGTGTATGGGTACACGTAAGCGGGTAGTAAAATATCTTTTTTATCTTCCCGGGGTATCGTTGAAAGAGCTCTGCAAGTAGAATACGAAACCGGCTTTTTTATATATGTTGGTAACAATTTGGTAGGCCACACTAAAGTCACCGTTTTAAGACTATTTTGACCCGGGGATAATAGACATAATTATATTGTATTGTATATCTTTATTATCTTTAAATACTATACCAAATATGCACTTAGGCATGTCATGAAATACGTCATATGTAATAAATTGTAATACCCAAAATATAATATCTTATAGCATGTTTTTGTAATGTAAAGACTCTGTTTAATTTTGCTGCGGTTCCCAAAATAAAATTCCATACGTCATTAATGAATGAAAATATGCGAAGAGATTTCTTTCCACCTAATTCTTTGATCTTCTTTATGGCATATTTAGCAGAACATAGCCTTTTTGTTAACATCTAAAAAGCTAAAAACAAATAATTTCGAATGACTAAGTGCCTATTTAAAATTTTCAGTACCTTGGAAAATGGTATGAAGCTGAGAAGTACTTCTTCCTCTTCGAATTTGGAGGCAAGTGCATCACAGCCAACTATGATCAGAAGGAGGACGGCATGATTGGCGTCGTCAACAAGCAAATCAGTATTTTGTAAGTTACTTCACATATTATTAGACGGCAGTGGGCAAATATCTGCCCACTGTGTGTTTGTTCCCCGTACAGTTCAATCTGGGTGTGACCATCTTCTCTAATCTTTTAGGCATGAACATCTTCTCTAATCTTTTAGGCATGTTTAATGGCAATGCACCCAGTATTTTGATTTCAGGTATTTTTTTATTCACACTCACAGCAACACTAATATAAAGACTCGTATCATGTGCTGGAAACATTTATATATCACATAAACACAATCACATCTAGAACAGTTATATCTATTGGGAAGGAAAATTGTGCTTCTGGCGGGAATAAAACCCAACACCCACGGCCCAGAAGGCAGAGAACAGCCTACTGCGCCAACTGTGTTGACTGGTAAAGGCCACTGGCTGTATATCAATTTTTTTTTTATGTTAGACAGACAAGCATTAGACCACTATTTCACCCAATGAAGTGAAGATGCGGGCGATGTAGCATGCTTGCCTAGAAGATGCCCATTCACTCAGGACTTGAAGACATCCAGATTGTACCGTTCCAGGAACATACACACAGGCAATTAGTTCCAAACCATCGGTGCACGGATATAAAAACGTAGAAGCGAAACGATTCGAGCGAACCAGAGGTATGTCAATACTTAAATTAATAGTTTAGGTAATATCTCGGGTCTTAATCGCGCGATTAAGTCCCGAGATATTACCTAAACTATGTGTTCGAATCGCGAAAGTTTAAAAATTACAACTTAAATTAATATCTAACTTATTAATTAATATTAACTTTATACTCTAAATGAAGTATTTAAACAGTCCTACAAGCAACTGGCAATTATTAATTGCAATTGTCAATAAGACACACTTATTAAAGACAATTTCCGCCACTACCTAGAATCCAACATATATAAAAACTGGACGTATTCAGAATCCGACCTTCTACGGATTTGACCTACTCGGTAGACTATTTATTTATATTATTATGTTTGTTATAGCTTTTAGTTATATCGGCGTAATTTAGAGGACGTTACGAGTTTCGACTAATTCATAAATAAATGATTAACAAAGCAATGACATTATAAATGGTCTAAATTAATCACAAAGTGTTTTTTTGAAGAAAATAAATCGAGTTAATACTCGACTTATTATAGGTACGGTACTTACGCTTCCATACTCACAGCCTCACACTAAGTTCCATGACTTGTGTCGGCGCTGCCGGAACCATTCACATCACACACACAATCACAACTAGAACCAAAAATACAAATTTCCCTTGTAAGAAAACTTGTGTTCCCACCGGGAATCGATCCCGATACCCCTGCTTAGAAGGCGAACGCTCACCCAACGGGCAGTTCAACTTAAGTATAAGGATAGCATTTATTGTAAAACTATGTACAATTATAGTTCTCCAATTAAATATGTTCTAACAGGTTTGTTAATGTCGAACATACAATAATATAAAGTTTAATAGGTAATATGACACATACGTCATCATACATTATAGGTTCAGTCAAGTATATTACTCTCTTGCAGTAGTTAGTAGTAGCTATGTTAAAATAAGTGGTGATTCAGTTTCACAGGGATAGTTTTGAATATCATAATCCTTACTATATATATAATATTATAAATGCGAAAGTAACTCTGTCTGTCTGTCTGTTACGCTTTCAGGCTAAAACTACTGAACCGATTTCAACGAAATTTGGTACACAGATAGTCTAGAGCCTGAGAAAGGACATAGGCTACTTTTTAACCCCGAATTCTGGCTGGTCCGGGACTTACGCGGGCAAAGCCGCGGGGCGCAGCTAGTCTATAATAAATCAGGACCACAGTGCAAAAACAATGCAAGAAATGGATCACTGGTGTTACCCATATACAATACAATACAATACAACAACTCTTTATTGACACCAAAAGATAAATACAGCTTACAGAGAAACTTATAAAATAAAGATACAATGGGCGGTCTTATCGCTAAGAGCGATCTCTTCCAGACAACCTTTGGATGGAAATATAAACGAAAAGTGAGAGTAGGGATGGTGGCGCGATAAAATTAATGAAATACTACGGTTTCAATATCTATATAAATAAAAGAAAGTCAGATTAAGAAATAGTAATCAACAGTTTATCCTAACATTCAATATATACAACATAGCTATTCACAATAAAGTCATGAACAAGTTATATAATATTAAAAATATATGTTTCAAAATTTCTAGAAACATCTCAATTGTCGACGTTATTCTAAGCTATTATTTGCAGACTTGAATTTACTATGATTCAGATACACAGAGAAAAATATTTTGACTGCTAGTCTTTTTATTCACGAAACCTCATGCCTTTTTGAAAATCGATCTATCAATACTAGGAGTTCGAGTACGCGTTTAAAAATGTCCATGGAACATAGGCGACTAAACGAAATATAAGCTACAATCCCGCCTCGCTAAAAACTCGTTAGGTAAAACTCGTTAGGTGAAAATGGTTGTGATTGTGTTCAATATTAATATTTTCGGCACCCACGACTCAAGTCTGTCACAGTAGTGTGGGGCTGAGTCAATAACAAACAAGCATCGGCCAATCACAATCATACAACTACCTACCTCGTAATTCCCTGTTGAATTAATATTATGAAGGAAAACTAACATCAAGCGTTATAAACTGGTATATAATTATAATCTTTGTTCATAAAGTATGGTAATGGTACCAGCCGTACGAAGTTAACAGTCATTAGGTAATGACGGAAACGGTTGGGCTACAAAAAAATCTGGACTGCCTTTACTACTAAAAAAACGACAAAGACCTTGGCGCAATATTCATACATACATCAATCCAACATCAGTATATATGTCAAACTTGTTTTGTGTCGGTACAATGATAAACGTGAGAAAAAAATAGGAACGAATAATTTTCCGCAAATTTGGACTTAAGACTCCGATTTACCAGCATTAAGCTATCATCACATACTATATTGATCTTATTTGCACCAATTTTTTTTTCTATCGTCAATTTTTTAAACAAGACGAAAATTCAAATCCGAAAACCCGACTGCTGGCAAAAAGGCTCTATGTACTTTAAAACAATAAAAACTACGTTATGCTACTTACTTCATTATGTTTTTGAAATAGTATTTTTCATTTGATTCTTACGTCTAGTTATGACTATGGTATTTGTCTATTAATTATTTTTGTCACTTACTAATTAACCTATTCATCGATTAACACAAAAACCGCGGCCAGAATAATTGCTCGTAGTTTATAAACATTTTTTATGTAAATATTCCAGATCAGGCGTTCAATCGGAAATCCAAGGAGAGGCCAGTCAGGTCAGCAGGACAGATGAAGGGAAGCTGTCAGTTAGGTTCCCATCACTTCCCGTCAATATCGCTGCTCCATACTGGGTGGTGGACACAGACTATGACAGCTATGCTGTGGTGTGGAGCTGTTATGAATTTGGACTATTTCACACAAGTAAGTAAGCGTGTCGTGTAATTTCTAAGACATCGCATACTTCGTCTATGTAACAAGCTTTGGCACTGTTCGTAACTTCTCGTACACGAAATCTCTAAGACATCGCATGAGTTAATTAGCAGTCCTTAAACAGATTCAATATTCTGGATTTTATCAAAGTTTTTTTTAATTTTTTTTTTTTTTTATACTAGATAGGCAAGCATTTGACCGCTATCTCACCTGATGGAAAGTGTCGATGCGGCCAAAGATGGAACATGCTTGCCTAGAAGGTACCTATTCACTCTAGACTTGAAGACACCCAGATTATATCGTTCAGGGAACAAAGACGCAGGCAATGAGTTCCACTCCTTCGCTGTACGGATGATGAACGTAGAAGCAAAACGCTTCGAGCGAACTGGAGGTATGTCAACTATAAATGGATGACGTTTGACAGTTTGTCTTGTTGTTTGATGGTAAAAAGGGCATGGAGGAATTATATCATCTAATTCCTGAGCACACTCTCCAAAATGTAGGCGATATATTCAATAATGGAGTGTCACCGCAAACTAAGGCTCATTTATTTTTTATTGTTTGGGACCTGTACGAAGCTATGCTGAATTATGATTCCGTCTCTGTTGGGCTAAGGTGTAAGTGCTGCCTTCGACACGATAAGAAAAAGGTTTTCTTCTTTCAGCACATAAATTTAGATTTTTTCTGATTCTAGACTATAGAAGAAAAATCCAGTTTTAGATCCAATAGAACTACATGGAATTACTAGGTCTATTCCAGACGAGAAAAGACAGAATAGGTAGATAGATAGATAAACTTTTTATTGAGCTCCTTGATTGTTATAAAAACCGTACAGAATACTGTGGGGAGAGAACTTGTGTTCCCACCAGGATACCCGTTGCCTAAAAGGCAAATGAAGCACGCTTACTCAGTAACTTCTTTTTCACTCTCTTCTTGAACAACACCATATTATACTTAGCGGGATATACAGTAGACGGCAGCATGCGTTCCTATTTTATTGAAAGTGGAAGCGAAACGTTTTGTGCGAATGGTAGGTATTTTAACCATGGTGATGCAGGAATGAGATCGTGGAATTCTCTTAAACACTCTTCGTAATGGAATTTGTAGAAAACTGATAGGCTTGCAACATTTCGATGATATTTGAGACTGCAGTCGAGACTCAACAAATGCATTGCTATTCGTCAGTCGCTTAGCTCGTCGTTTGATATATTTCAAAGCCTCCAGTGAATAAAGATTATAAAAAAACTGTGTAATAATATGCCTTACGTTTGACAGGAAACGCGTGGATCCTCACTAGAGAACGAAACCCACCTCAAGAAGTTTTTGACAAAGCTTATCAAGCTGTTGACAAGAACGGGATCAATAGGAGCTTCTTCATGACCACTAACCAAATAGATTGCCCCGAGGATAACAGTACCTAGGTTGTTGAAAATGGGTAAACAAATCTAGAGTTTTAATATACCTAGTAACTAAAGTGGTAAGAACTGTTGTTCACTGAATTCGAAACAAAACATCATCCTGTCATACAAAGGTATGTCTTCTTTCCAATGTATTCCATACATTGAAAGAACATATTATTATCTACTTTTCGTGTAGTTGTGCGACTAATCTAATACTAAAGTGGTTTTAAAATAGTATAAACTGAAATGGAATAATAAAAACGATTTAAAAAACGAATAAACGAAACTCTTCATCAGATCTTAATCAAATTAAAATGTACTACTAGAACTAGATACCATTCTAGGCCACCAGCCACTTCATTACTTATCATCATGTAATAATGTTAATACGCTAGCCTATCATAAAACAGTCTCGGAGATTTTTGACTCTATCTTGTTTTAAATATCGATGTATACGTGAACAGTGTTCTTCTAGATGACTTATATTTTATGATATGAAAATTGTTATTAGTTATAAGTCGTTCGTTGCATTTATTAATAGCATTATTGTTTACTTGTGACCATTTTCATGACCATAATAAAGCTTATGAACATTGTCACAACTATATGGTTAATTTGATCATGATAATTTAGGCTTAATATTATTATGGTCTGTAGAAGGATATGTAGTATTAAAACACAAATTAAAGTAGCCATATTTATCTACGACTTAAATAAATTAAAGCCTTTACAAATTGCGTTCTTAATTATTTTTTGCTTATAACAACTTTAACAACGTCATAATAGTTTTCTCACAAACATATCGTCGTCATATTATATTTTTCTGTAACTCCTAATTATTTCATTCATTTATCTCTAATCTCCAGTATTATCTCCAGAATTAGTTTTACTTGAAATAACATTCTTCTACCAAAATCAGAAATTAAGGCACTTCATATACGGGCGTATTCCCATTTAATATTTTACTGAACTAAAGTAAAATATTCGTACACCATCTACCGATAACCTCAACAATTTGAAATTAATACAGCTGACTTTGAACAAATCAAAATCGAAACAAGGAAAAGCAACCAGCATGTATATTATGCATTAAGATTCAATTTAAAACCAATAGTCTACTCTCATCTAACGGCACAATCACAAATTTCTTCTCTATCATCACTAATTCCATCTCACTTAGTACTATCACAACCATCTAAGTCGGAGTACTATCATCGGAATGCCAACTTTTCCTATGTTCACTAATTGCTTCAGCATAGCTCGGCGGCGGTGGTATGTTATCGCTCTTGGTCTTCGTTGGTTTAGCTGGTGCTGCCAGCCTATCTTCTTCTGCTTCTTCTGGGATTGAGTCGCGACGCCTTGAGTCGAATTCTGATAGGATGGGCTGGGATATGTTATTTCGTTGTACTAGCCCGATTAAAGCGAGCTTTGGCGCACTGTGTGCTTGCTGGAATGTGGAAACGTTTAATCATTAGATTTAGATTACCTTGAATGAAAACATCATGAAGTTTGTAATATAAAGATGAATTCCAGTAAAGGTACCAGGAGGCTGGTATTACCAGGAGCATAATGAGAGCCAGCTTACAAGGAAACAGAGACTAGAGAATGGAGACTTTGTTGTAAATGTTTCTGGGGATGTGCTGTATTTACATGCAAGGGTTTTGATAAAATACAAAAGGTTCCTTATTCCACAGTTAATTTACAAGAAAAAACAAAATCTGTGTCTAGACACAGATTTTGTAAAGACTGTTGACCGCATCGTCGCTTTCCATCAGGTGAAATCGCGGTCAAATGCTTGCCTACTGACCATAAAAAAAATATATGAAGAGAAATTGATACTTTTCATAGATAAGAGGAGAACAGCAGTACCTTATAAACGTTTGAATTCCTCTGACAATTCAAGACCGGGTTTGAGATGTGTCCCTTGCCGTGCTGGTTGCTGATTTCCAGAGCTGACCTGAGAAGATCCACCTTGGAAGCGGAACCCTCGTAATTGCTGCCGCGGCGCTGTGCGTTGCTGCCGCTACGGCTGCGGCATTCGTTGATATCGCCTTGGGAGAACTGGAGAGAACGGGCAATATGAGTGAGATACATTAGGGGTGCGATAAAAAATTGCAACGGGCTAGTTCCGCTTGGTAGACCATCATGAGCATGGTGTAGTAATAAAAACTACATACCTTACAAATAAACTTCGATTCGACTGATTATTATATGACTTAACTCTGTTTAGATATATTTAAGTTAATACATTTGATTTCAAGTAAATCTTAAAAGAAAAACGACTTCATAATAATATCTAGAATACAGCTGCACTGATTTTCACCAAACGGCAGAGAATCACCCAAAAATATAAAAAAAACATCAATATCAACCTATCCATTTGGGAGCAACAAAGCAACCGAGTGTCACTCACATAGACTTTAAATAATCCTCATCTTAAGTCGTCGGTTCCAAAAGAAAAGGTTTTATAACCAATACAAATTCAACATTATTCTTATTGAATAGTCACAGTTTTACGTACCCTAGCCCGAGATCCTCTTGGCAAGGAATGAAGCGATCCAAGTGGGTTGAACCTGGTGATAATGTGCAGCCGTTCCATGGACACCATCGTCTCTGCGTCTTTCCTAAGCGGCTCTGTGTTCAGTTTGTCGCCCTCTCCGCTTTCTGTAATGTTGGTTATAATAAAAAATGTTCTTACATTACCTAGAATTTACCTACTTATCATAAGTAGGACTTTCTTTCTCGTCATCAGAACTTAACTTCTAGCTACTACAATGGTCTCCGAGTTGGCCATAGCTTTAGGTGATGATCTAAGGAGAGCCCTTAATCAGTTATGTTAGAGTATAAATGCTTAATAGTTCTTATGACATGACGATTATCACGACAACAAAGAATAACGGCAAGATCTAAACATTCAACAGGAGGCTTTTGAGCATTTGTCAAAGAACCCTCTATGTCACTCGTTCCTTCTGAGACATCCTCAGAAGCCAGCTGTTGAACCAGCGTGCAGCGTTCGAAGAGTCAAGAGTTACTGAATAAATCCGTCTACACAAAAGTTTGTCTTCGACACGTAATTAGCTAAAAGACGAAACGTATCGAAGAAGGTGTTGAAGAGGATTCAGTAATAATATATTGGATAATAATAAAATGGGTAAGTATCATGGATTCGCAAAGTAACGTCTAATTTAATTTACCCGTATTACAAATTTGCTTGTCAGTATCATATAGTCACCATAATATAAGCAACGATTAAAATTACATTATGAAGACATCTGGTTGGAATCATAAAATATCGCCACTCACCAGTATCAGGTTCACAAGCATCCTCTATCCCAGTCATGTTGATTTTCCTTAGCCAGAAGTAATGCAGAAGACCGTATAGCACTCCACCGAGGAAGGCGATTAGCCCCATGTAACGGAAAGCTTCTCTGGTTCCCAAAGAGGCGATTAGCAGACCTCCGCCGAAGCTGCCGCTGCCTCTACCTAAAAGAATAACCTAATTATTGAAAAGTTACGTCAATAATAACCTAAGATCACGGGATTTTGATGCGTAATCCCATTGAAAAATATGATCGGGATTGTATTCTACAAAACATTTTTTTTTTTACTTATTGGGTATATGCGAAATGGGTTCTGTTGTTTTTATATCATGTAATATTTTCGAAGGAAGGGAGGATACATTAAGTAAAGTTGGATCCGGAAAGAGACGGTTTCCCGAATGGTTATAATCTGAGTGTCTTCAAGTCAAGAGTGAATAGGTATCTTCTAGGCTAGCATGCTACATCTTCGGCCGCATCATCACTTTGATTGTGGTCAAATGCTTGCCTACCAGGCATAAAAAAACCTACTTACTACCTATATATACCTACAAAAATTAAAAAACCCTGTGTAAAAATTCAAATAACTATTTTACAAAAAAAATATTGTTAAGATCGAAGTAGGTACCTAATACGAGGTCCGACACACACTTGTCGAATTTAACGCTATCAAAAACTATGAATACAACCATTACAATACGTTGATGCCAATTTTATTATTCCAAATTAAATTTAAACATATGACGTTTCCAATGTGTAAGTATGTTTGTTTTCTCTTCACGCTTAACGGTTGAACGGATTTAGATGAAATTTGGAATGTTATAATTGCTTATACCAAGGATTAACACATAAGTAGACATACTTTTTAACTTGATAAACGCGAGTGAAGCAGCGGGAAACGGCTAATACGTACATAACAGATAAGTATAGTGTAATCTGCCAAAGCCCCTCTAGAAGAATAAATATTATATGCATAAATTAATTAAAGCATATAATGTTGAAAAATAATACAATTACTTACAACAAATTTAGTATTTCATGTGACGTCAACAACATTATCTTCATTAAATTCTAAAGCAAACAGTCAAAATCAAATTGTAAATCTCTGAAGCTTATAGTAAACTAAACTAGTTGTTTGTTAAAGGATAAAAGTTCGCAACCGTTTATATTTCAACTTCTTGTAACCTTACCTGTACAACAATACAACGTTGTTACGTTATTTAAGATAATGATTAAAATATATTAATAAAGAAAGCTTATTATAAAACGATTGACTACATTAATGACAAGGATGCTTGGAGGCCAACTGCACAAGCGCTTTCTAGCGATTACATATTATAAATAGACCTAGATTAATATAATTATGTATTAGAGATTAAGAATGATTTAAAGAAAAATGCGCAGCAGAGTTTCTTACCAGGTTCTTCTCGAGATGGCTGTAATTTTGCGAATCTGGCAGTAGAGTCGTTAACTTTCATGAGTGCCTCTTTGGGGACCATGTGAATAAACGATTTTGATTTGATAGCGTGATCTAATGAGATGTAATATCAAAAAAATCATAATCGTAATCGTTTCTTCATCCCAGGCACTCACGAAATTTGAACTCTACTTGCTTACTTGCGAACTCTACTAGATGCGCAAATTTACAGCCATCTCGAACAGAACCTGGAAAAAAATTAGGTGCTTCACGTCTTTCCAACCTTTCATTATGGAACAGAAACCTGGTATCAAAAATCCTGTAATAAACTCGGAAATTGGATGCACTAAAAATGGTAGACCAACTACCTACATTGTGCTGAATTGAAGCCGATTTGTGACAATGATAAACTGTAATGATAGACAAAATCAGAAAGAAGGCGAGCAGTGAAAATACCGTTTTTACTGCCTCTTGTGTGTTTTTTTGTTTGTCAAAAATAAATTATATCTATTACTATTTACATTTCCAAATATCCGAATTGTTGAAAATGGCGAAGCAACGCATCAATAAAAAGAAGCAGAAAGGAGAACTGGCACAAAATCAAAGTTAAACGAATAAAATCATATTCCGGACCAATCCAAGACTGTCTCGCACACAGGGAGTTCCGTTCACACTTGTATGTAGAATTGTAGATAGCTATAATTATAAATATGTTTTATTAAGTCATATGTAATAAATATTAATATACCTACCAAGACTAAAATGTGCCATCCCTAGGACGCCAATGAGTGTTGCTAGGAGACTCTTAGGAGCCAGCATAGCGCAGTAAGTTGCAGCGGCCACCCACATCAAGTGCACTGATAGAGATTCCATGGCCTCGAATGGAAAGCACCACCAGGAGTTTCTGTAAATATACATAATTGCACTGTGTATATGGTTTCTGCTTCTGGGTGTGATATCTACGGGCCAATTGCCTATATTTCCTAAAACTAAACTAAAACTATATACAGCAAAGAACTAAGTTACCTACAATAAGAAAGACATCGAGCTTATAGGTTACTCAAGTGCTCAAGCCCACTTCCAGTGGGTATCGTTCCCATCATGCTGGCGGCATTGCCTCTATGAATTGTAATGCTAATATGTTGAGCCAAATAAATGCCAGCATTTTGATCACGCGTCGCCGAAACCAGCCGCTCTGATAGATTAAAAAAAAATAGAATGAGCTCCCGTTCCCCACGGTGTGATTGTGTGTGATTTGAATGTTTCCGCCACCCACGACACAAGTCATCGAACTAAGTGTGGAGCTGTGAGTGTGAAAGCGTTTACGTTATGTTATAGTAACAGAATTATTACAAGAAGTGGTACATGTTGGTCCAGTGGAAGTGGATGTTGCATTTTTTACATCAAATAGCTAAAACAGTTTTAATAAACGCTTTCACACTCACAGCACCACACTAAGTTTGATGATTTGTGTCGTAGGTGCCGGAAACATTCACATCACTCATACACAAATCACAACCAGAACCAGAAACACAAATTTTCCTTGGGGAGAAAACTTGTGTTCCCGTTTTTCGTAGTTTTAATAAATGGTAATGGTTGGTGGCTTTTGATTATGATTGGTTATTATATGACTATGATTGGTTATTATAAAGATGAAAAAGTGACAAGACGAACAAAAATATACCATATTTATTTTCTTTTCAGCATTTTTTACAAATTCAAATTTCTTTATTTGCTTGAACATGGGTAGAAATAGTTGGTAGAAGTATATAAAAGAAGTACTCCATACAATTAAGGATTGATAAAGAGTTTATCTATTTAATAAAACATAACAAATATAAAGAATTTAAACGCAAGCAAAAGCTTAAAATTTAAAAACAGACTTGATCAGATTAAATAAACTAAATACGCATTATTGAGGATAACTCAAAAATAACTGGTCAGACCTTAATCAAATTTAAATGGGACTACATGGGAAGCACCAGCTATAAAAAAACCAGTTCATCCAATCCAAAAGTTCTGCGGTAACAAACATAAAAAAAGTCGAATTGAGAAGTCTGTAAAAATACCTTAATATTGCAGGATTTTAGTAATCATGATAATATTATTTAGTATTTGTTTTAGTCGTTATACTAGTGAAAACACAAACCCCTGGCAAGATGAAACCTTTGACTGACATGACTTCCTAACTAAACAAACCAGAGCGCCCGATCTTTGTTTTGAGTTGCAGTGTCAAAAGTCCGAATCGCCTTAATGATCGCCGACCTTCATTAGAAGATGGCACAAAAAGAACTCAAACAAACATTTACTCAAACATTTATTGTCAGAATGTAGGTAATACAGAAGGTGTAGTGGAAGATTCAGTGATCCTTACAAACTACCCTGTTTAAGGGTGTACAAATATTAATTACCGTCCATGTATACATTATTTTAATTAGCGTCATCGTTAGTAATAAAGTGAATGTCAATAAATAAATAATTATTAAAATGAGTTAATTAAATAATTGTCAGATTTGGTAAAATTATAACTGGTAAGTAAATATAAATGTCAATATTATAATTTTATTATTTATGTTTGACTATTCTTTTTATTATTGACCTTATAATATTATGTTATGTTAAATGATATTAACCCATTTTAAATTTCAAATAATCATTCACACTGTAGAAGCAATTACTCAATAGCCATGATTTCAAACTTTTTTTAAATTTTGTTGTGGGTAGTGACTTTATTTCTGCAGGTAAGTTATTGTAAATCTTAATTGTCATTAAGTATGCGTTTTTCTTAAAAATGTCTAGCCGGCAGAAGGGCAGATAAATTTTATGCAAACTTCTAGAAGGTCTTTGAGTAACTGCTGCGTGGTTATCGAAGAGATCTGGGTGTTCTTTTATAAAAACACATACTTCCATTATATACATACAGGGCAACGGAAGTATTTTAAATTCTCGGAATATTGGTCGACAGCTGTCGGTAGACCAGGCACCGCAAATTGCCCTTACGCATTTCTTCTGAACGATAAACGCCCTATTAATGTCGACAGAGTTGCCCCACAAGAGAAGTCCGTACGACAAAATTGAGGATACATAGCCGTGATATGCACAAAGGGCCGAGTCCCTCGATATTGTAAGCCTCAACTGTCGTATAGCATAAACAAAACGATCAAGTCTATCGCAAACGCTTTCTACGTGATGCTTCCAATTGCAATTCCTGTCTATTGTCATACCTAAAAACTTACACGTATCGACTTCTTCTACTTGTGCATTTAAATAATTAATTGTAATTTTGTCTTGTTTAGATTGGTAAGTTTGAAACTGTATAACACTAGTTTTTTCTAGGTTGACTTTTAATTTATTGGACTTTAACCAGGTTATTATGTCCTGTAAGGCCTGATTGGTTTCTATATTTACCTGTTCATTATTTTTGGACTTTATTACAACTGTGATGTCATCTGCATATAGAATACATTGATGTTTAGTTACATTAGGAATGTCATTGATGTATGTCAAAAAAATAAATGGGCCCAGTATACTTCCTTGTGGAACACCCATTTTTGTTTCTTGCTGGTTTGACCTAAATAATGTTTTGCGTCCATTAACGATTTTGCATATTTCGGTACATTGTCTTCTATTTTCTAAATAACTTTTAATCCATTTATGGGCATTTCCACGAATACCATAGAATTCAAGTTTTTTAAGTGCTATATTATGATCCACCAGATCAAACGCCTTAGTTAAGTCTAGAAATATGGCTGCTACTCTTTCTTTTTCATTAAGACCTTTTGTGACGGATTTAATAAGATTGAAACAGGCTAACGTTGTGGAACTATTTTTTGTAAAACCAAATTGGCTGGAGGATAAAACTTCATTTTTGGCCATAAATTCATTCAATCTTATAAGAATCGCCTTCTCTAATATTTTTGATATAATGGGAATAAGTGTTACTGGCCTATAATTTGTCATATCATTTTTGTCTCCTTTTTTGTGTATAGGTTTCACAGAGAAGAAGTAGAACTGAACAAAACCACTACAACACAGTACTACATCAGATAAGAGATAAGTATGAACCCTCCCACACAGCATCGTTGTCCTCATAAACTTGACAATGCTTTATCGCCGTAAATACATTAATCCTGTTAATGGTTCTATAATTCCTAAGGACGGTTAGGAATAGACATGTGACGGTTACGAAATGTAACCAAATTACCCTCAGTAACCAAATACGAGTAGCACTTGAATTCACGAGGACGTTTGTGGTGCGCTTAACAAGGCTTATAAAAGGTTCAGAAGGATATCCCTCTAAGACTCGACTCGACTTAATCAAGGCGAATTTATTGACCACAATACATGGGTGTGAGTCTCAGGATATGGTTTCAAGACCAAGAAGTTAGAGACAATGCATTTGGGACGCTGGCACCTGCATTACGTTAAATTCCAACTTGTGTCCAGTCAGTAAAATCAAAAAGGAATTTATTCTAAGGATCCCATTGTCCATAGACATTTAAACTTTCAAGTGTGTTTGGTCGACGAATTGTCAAACCTTACACATATCTAGTTTTGCTAAGTGGATGAAAAAGGAGATTTTAGAACTCACTGAAAACTCTATCAACCTACTCCATAACACGTAAATAGCATGTATAATAAGCAATGACAATCACTATATACAAACGCATTTCAACTCACAACCCCACACTAAGTTTAAATACTTGGTTTTTGGATGCTGGAAACATTTTCATATCACACACAATCACACCCAGAAACAGTGGCACATATACCCCTTGGTAAGAAAATTTGTGCTCCTCCCGGGAATTGAAGCCAGATCTCACGATGCAGAAGGCCCACGACCAGAGACCTGCCCACTGTGCTAACTGGGTCTTTTTATATACCCTTTCCAAAACATTCGCTATGGCTTTCCTTCTTTTAAACTGCTTTGAGCAAAAGCGTTGGACCTAGTATTGATCCCTGAGGAACCCTCACACATACATCGGTTTTTATAAAACCCGTTGTTGGTTGGATGCTCTATGATTGTAGGTAATGATAGAGTTAGTCATAGGAAATACTAATTTTCCAATTATGCGCACTGACATTCAATTCTAAATGTGCCACTGCCACGGTTACATTGTCGAACGCTTCGCTGCAACCAAATCACAACAATCAAACATTATAAATTAATTTACACTAATATCTAGGTTTGATGCGATTATTATGTACAAATTATCTGTAAACTCGGTCATTTTTATTACTATGATTGGTGATATAGTGGTCAAACGTTTGCCTATACTGAATTAAAAAAAGATCAAACAATATGTTTGGTTGTCTGGAAGAAATAGCTTTAAGCGATAAGACTGCCCTTTGTGCTCCTATGTTAAATTTAAGATTCTTTGTAAGTGTCCTTTTTTGGTGTGCAATTAAAGAATTTATTTATCTATGTTTCTAAAACATTATACTGGATTGTAAACAAGTCTTGATGTATTTACGTACATAGTTGTTATTAGCTGAACCTCTTGTTATGTGGAAAATCCCAGATAACTATTATCATCTGAACAAAACAATATGAAACATAACTAATAAGTAAACACTAATATAAAACAAACACGAATAAGGAGAAAATTGCGTGTTACATTGCTGTACCAATATTTTCATCTAGTCACCTAATATAATTTTCTTATCGATGTCAAGAACTTTTGTGTGGATGATCACTACATGGCACGTATTCATTCAAACATGCTTATGATAGAGATCTATATGAAGACCATCTACACAATTTGTACTTGACGTACATTATAACTTGTAATAGATATAAATTATAATGAACAAATACTATGATGGCCACGATAGAAATTCTAGATAATATCATATATTTATATTGAACTTGACAAGCAAATGGAGCCACCCACTACTAATTCTGCATATCCTACAGGACACCTCAAGAGCGTGTAAAATAAGACAGAAGATACACATTACAACAACAGTATGCAACCGCATACAGTCAGAATTTAGACAAGGAAATATATATTAAACATAGATTATATTATACTAAATATAGATAGAGATATAATATAAACTCATAGGATATTGGATTTCTCATGATTTGGTATCATTTCATGAATTTTGCAATTCGGTGCTTACGAAATAAACGCCATGGTTTTCAGTTCAGTAGTACAAGCTCAACCAAAATTGAGCTATATGATTGATCTGGTCTAGTCATGTCAAAATATATTAATGTCATAATATTCCAACCTTGATAGAGGTTATATGTTTGTACCGTTTGGGGTAGAAACTTTAGGTCCGTGGGCACACGAAATTTTTAAATTTTTACCAAACGTTTAGTCGAGGCGACAAGTGACCAGAATGCTGGCTCTTATTTAGCACAAAAAATTTGCATCGCTATTCAACGTGGAAACGTAGCCAGTATTCTGGGCACTTTTCCTTTGGCAAGCGGTTCACAAAATTTTTGAGTACTATTTGTTTTATGTCATAATTAAATATATTGTTATAAACGAAATACTATAAAATTAATTATATAAGGATTCAGGCTCTTAAACAAAACCCATTTAGTCACGATGATAACCGATCTCTGAAATTATGTGGTTTTAGAACCTTTCGTGATAGAAAAATACTCACTCAATAAACGAATATCCAACAAGTCTAGCTGCGTGGGAGAAAAACGCGACGATGATGACATTGACGTGGCCAATGCGAGCAGTGATCGCGTCGGCGCCGTATAGGAACGGGATGCTGCTCAGCGTGCCCACGGTCACGGTTATTCCTGGACAGATGGAGATAACGTGAAAAACGTGGACTGCGGAACCAATTGCTAAGAACTTGACGGTAAGATTCGTATCTAAGTCAACCAAGCCTACACAGGATGGGCCGATTTTACTAGATCAAGTGGCAGATCCAAGTTTTTTTTTCAATGTCTAACTTAAAACAAACTGTAATCTAGTTATAATTATTACTCTAATGGATAACTATATATATAAAAATGAATCTCTATTTCCCTTGGTCATCGCATCACGCGTGAACGGATGGAAAAATGTCGCTTATTCTTTTTTTGTTGTGTTAATTATTGAGAAGGTTCTTATGAAAGAAAATTTTATCCCGGAATTCCCGCGGGTCCGGGACTTACGCGGGTAAAACTGCGGGTAAACCGCTTAATAACTAGCTGCGCCCCGTGGTTTTACCCCGTCTAATTTATTTTTACTCATATTTATAATAATATTATAAATATGAGTGAGAACAAATCTTAATTAGATGTTATCTGAAATTTGACAAACCTGTTTAAGGATGGCAATAACAATTGAAGGACGAAACAATTTATATTATACAACGAAATAGTATGTGACAAAACACTAAGTTCTATAGTGTTCAAACAACAATCACAACCAGAATCAGAAACACAAATTTCCCTTAGGGAATTTCCAAAAAAAATTGTGTTCCCACTTAGAAGGAGGGTATCGGGAATCGATTCCTATACCCGATACCCCCCTTCTAAGCAGCACATGCTTAGAAGGTGAATGCGCACTCAACTAAGCCAACGGGCAGTTCAATATATGCATAGATGTTTCTATTCACTTACTTCATGTATTTTTATAATAATAATAATCTGATATAACTTTGGTACAAGATGCTTACCGAGTAAGAAATTAGGTGCGCCCAATTCCTTTAAATAAATGAACAGGTAGGACTCGATGAAACCCCAAAAGTTTCCCAAAGCGAATAGAAAGAATATGAAGACTATAATATGCGGCATCTTAATAATGTTTATCAGGTCCCTAAGCAAATTATCAGCTGGCAGTTTTGCTCCTAAGGGCATGACAGCTACAGTGATTGCAGAAATTAAGAGCAAGACGTCATATGTGTAGAAGGCAGCAGAATAATCAGTATAACCTGCAAATAATGCAAATATTAGTAACATAAATTATTAACATTGAAGATAGCGATTACATTATGCCACTGTCGGTACCTACCAACTTGTTTACTTCTCATATCTATAAGCATGCCTGTGATAGGAGAAAATATTGCCATTCCAATGCTAGAAAACAATCTTTCTCTTCCAAAATCGCCTCCGTATTTCTGTATCATCGTCAGAGCAATAGGGTCCATGATGGTAACACCAGCAGATAACATAATCGTTCCCATAAATCGCAAAAAGAAGTAAATGTAGAATGTTTTGTCGTCACTCTCTTTGTAATCCGGTGGGCATGTATCAGGACCGCCGCTCCTGTAATATTCCAATGTCAATTTACTTTTATGATAACTACTGTAAGAGCAAACACAGATAAATTAAGTAGGTACTTGACTTATAAACAAATAATAATAAATCAGATGTTATTACGTTTGTCTGAGTTAAAGATGTTTTGGCAACGCAACGACGCGACGCGACGGTGACTTACCTAAAATTGCATTTTTGTACCATACAATCGGCGGCAAGTATTTCCAATCTTTGTTGAGATAGCTTTGTCATATTGTGTAGCATCACACGACCTCCACATCTCAGATCTTCTTTATCTAGAGCTGTAATGTTTACGCCTTGTGCTATTAGTAGATTTTCTCCAAATCTTGATCTAAAATCTGTTATTATATCATCTTCATCCTGGAAACAAAATATATAACGTGTGTTATATTCATTAAGCTAGGGATTTTCAAAGCCTAGAATAGCATTACTATGTTTGCTACCTATAGCAAAATGTATTAACTACAAGCCAACAAGCTTATAAGATAAAAAAGCAGTCAAACAACTCTACAAAATTATCAATCATTTCACATACTCTTTCCATTTCCATTCCAAGCTGTTCCTTCGGTTCTTCCAAATCATTATGAATTGCAATAAGAAAATAGGCGGCATCATTGAAGTCTTCGTCATCAGTCATATTTGAGAAACTGTAAAATAAGTTAATATAAATAAAGAAATACCAGATTTCAGACTACATACTTCCGCAACTTAGTAATATAGTTCTTCGGAAGGCTTATGATTGTTGTTTAAAAATTTACTCAAATCAAATGTTTACATGGATTAAATTGAGCACTATGTTGTTATCGCATTTATTTAATAAGACTCAGAGCATTATTCGCGTTCGTTTTACGTTGTGATAAAGATACTGAAAGTACATCGCATTTTCTTTGCTACGATATATCTATACAAGTTAGATTTTATATTACCTGCTATTAGACAAATTCGGTGGTTGGATTTTATGACTTATGTGGAAGTCAAGGTCGTCTTTATCATCTGCTGGGTCATCTGGGTCTTCCACGGGAATTTCCATTGGTTTCAGAACAGAGCAGTGGTCCACGCAACGATCAAGTACAAAATCTACTTTTTCATCTTCGTCTGGACATTCCCTGCTGGGACAAGGGCTCCACCAAATCTAAAGCCACACACAACTAGTGTTCAAACTAAAGTGATGTTAAAAATTATGGCATTATAGTCCTTCTATAGCTTAGAAATATAGTATTTAGCAACAAGCTCAATGTAATATCAATCTGTCACCCCAGTAAACTTGGGCCCGTTGTCTATACTTAGTACTCAATAAAGCGTATTGAGGTCACTGCCCATCCGAGCTAGGGAGGGATATTCAAGAAGCAATTTGAATACATCACCCTTCTTTCTAAATGCGGCTGGAGTCACGTGACTGCACACTTCAGATACCATTATCCTAATGTGTCACTTTATTATGCTTCTGTCGGATTCAAGGGTAATCCAACATGAATTCCACTTAATTCCCTTAACTAATTCTAACATACAGACGCACAGGCCACTACCTACCTTACAGTTAATTCGCCCAGAGACCGGATGAGGACGATTTGTTCAAATTCTTAGGTGTACAACGAGTTGCTAACAAGGACCAATTGTTTAGGGGTCGGTTTCGAAACAAATCTATAATTGTACGTACCTCTACGGAATTTGTGATTGGATGCCGCATGACATAGGCTGAGGGCATCATTCCTGGTGTCTCCTGATGAGGGATCAGAAGCAGCGAGTGATGGAATACGGCGTTCAGAATCAAAGCTGTGATCACCACCGGCTTGTACTCTCCAAAACGATCCACCAGAAAACCTACAAACACCAAATTTGTTTTAAATAAATTCAGCATTTTCATTTTATAAGGAACTCGGATTAATCTTACCAGTTATCGGCGGGCTCAGAAATGTGGTGAACGGTAAAGCTAAATACACAAAGGATATTTCAGGCACGGTAAGTCCTATACTCTGCATGTGGATCGTGAGGTACGGGAGAAGCGATGCTGTGGCTCCATACATCACAAAGAGAGTCACTTTAAGCATGATGAGGTTGGGGTTGATGCGCGCCCAGACCATGATTCTGCCGACGCATCCGATGTCTTCATCGCAGTCTTCGTCCATGGCGTCTTCTTCGTATTTTGCGTCTGTAGTCTTCATGTTTCACGCGGTCATGTTTATCTGTAGGCTGTATCTTGTAGACTAACGCTGCGCTCGACGTCGAGTCAACGCGAGCGTTGTTTGCTTAAGGCCGGGGTCTGAGTGGTCTAACTTCTGAGAGCTGGGCCAGGAGGTTTCCTGGACGTTCCCGCGCTCTGGACTGACTGAGACGGTCGCTCGTCGGCGGACGTCGCTCGGTGGCCAATTTACAAATAATAGCAAATTACCTTCGTTTAAGAAGTGTCACCGCGATTGGTGGGGATGTTAAATCGGCTAGCGATGCGAGACCTTGCAGATAATCGCTGGGGTCGGGTCTCGTGCGCATTTAGTTCCCGAGCTGGTTGCAGGTCGCGATTTGTCTCTGCGGGATCAGATGTGAGTTATTGATTTATATTATATATTTATATCTAAAAATATACTAATATTATTATTATTTTATTTTATAAATCATGTGCTATTTAATGGAATCCAAATAAGAACGTTTCATACAATAATATTAGACTAATATGTTAAGTATTCAAATATAATACACTTATAGCCATTGCCACCTGGCTTCGCCCGTATTTATCAGGTTAAAAAGAAGCTAAGGTGTTTATCCTAGGTATAGGCTATGTATATTTTATGTATACAAAACCGTTCAGCCGTTACAGCGTGAAGGGAAAACAAACATTCTTACATGTATACACACTACAACTTTACACATTTACATACTTACTCACAAACTTTCTGATTTATAATATTAGTGTGATAATAATCGTTACATATAGTTAATAATTATTAGAAAAAATAACACTTATTATCTTATACAGCTTTATCTAATCTGCGTACTGAGATTTTATCAGTATCAGTACCTATATACGTTTAAGTGAGGTCTCTTTGTTAAATTTGGGTCCTTCAGTACTTGTCCGTCCGTCCGTCTATTAGAAATGCCCATACGTTGTCAACTTTTTTGTATCTGATATATATCTAATATTTTATTATTAATATATCATTTTTATTAAATATCTTCGCAATAAATTATCAATTTCGAACAAACAACGATAAGATAAAAAAATATTCGCTAAATATTTTTTAATACTCTTGCCGTGCTACAGGGCTTTGGCCGCGTTTATCAAGTTAAAAGGTAGCCTATTTCTTAATCCTAGGTATCCTCATCCAAATTCGTTCAGCCGTTACAGCGTGAAAAGAAAACAAACATACTTACACACATACACATTTATTTACACACAAACTTTCGGATATATAATATTAAGGTGATAGTGTGATATTATAAATACCGTCTTTGTACAACTTTGGTATAAAGCTTTACGTATTGTAATAGCTGTGCCCCGAAGATACGTTTCTCAAATCAAATCAAATCAAATCAACTTCCAACAACCAATCGTTTATTCACTTGGACCCCAAAAAGGCACTCATGAAAGTTAATGACTACTGCCAGATTCGCAAAATTACAGCCATCTCGAGAAGAACCTGGCAAGAAACTCGGCGGCGCATTTTTTTAATTCATTTTTTTTAATCTTTACATAATTATATTCACCTATGTGTATATAATTATGTAGTCGCTAAAAAGCGATTGTGCAGTTTGCCTCCATGCATCCTTGTCATTAATGTAGTCCATCGTTTTTATAATAAGCTTTAAAAAAATTGGTTATTAAAAAACGGGCATTAATAAAAATGTATGCCCGTTTTATTACTGATTTGGTGAGTCAGTAATAAATTTCGGATTTTTATCGTAAAATCTAACCCTATTTGCCATAAAAGATTTATTCGTTTTGCTTAATCATCGAAAGTCATGTTAAAAGGTAGCCTATGCATTTTGATGAAAGGGAGCGTAGGGCTTTGGCGGTTCGCGGGAATATGCTGGGTCGTAGATTTGCTCGGTGTTCAGACCAGGTCAAAATAACGCTCTTCAAGGCGTATTGTCAAGGCCTGTACACCGGCAGTCTGTGGATCCACTATTCACAAAGATCGCTTAATGCCCTACGTATACAATACAATAATATTTTCAGGATGATGTTGGGACTTCCCCGTTTCTGCAGTGCCTCCGGAATGTTTGCATTAGCTCATACAGACGGATTTCATGCAGTAATCCGTAAAAAGTCAGCATCGATAACAAGGAGGCTCAGGGACAGTAACAATATCATCCTGAAAGTAGTGGCAGATGATCCAAATGCGCCTATTTTGAGACATTTCATGCGGTCCATGTACCCGCATGAAATGCCTCGAAAGTACATGACGCATTGAATTTAAACTTTTAATTTTTAAGGTATTTTATTTTAAGCTTTAGTTATTTTAATTTAGTTTGTAGTGTTTACTTGTCTTGTGGACCTTAGTTGTCTTAAATAAATACATTTTGAATTGAATTGAAATTTTATAAACTAGTAAGAACAAGCAACACCCTCGCCTGATGGTAAGCGACGCCCGCTCATATATATCTCAGTGCCATCCTGAAAATAGAGTTCTGCGTGGGACTGCAATGCGCTCTTCTCCATAAAATTAAAGTATTACATTTCCCATGCAATTATAATGGCAACTCGTTCTGTCAGCTAGGACAAGTCCTGCTTACGCAGTGTTGTTTGGTAAAGGGGTGTACTTCCCAAGCCGGATTCGCGGAAATCCAGTCACCATGTTTGTAAATGGAGCTTCATATCTCCTTGTGTTTTATTTTCCTCGTTGCTTGTCGTGATACTATCGCCCGTGCCGTGGTCGGCCTGGTCAATAGCAACTGATTAACTAGGCAATTTCCAGTCAAGCCAGTTCTTGGATGGATGACCGTTTAGTGGGATTTTCAACTGAGTGTTACTGTGCCTCGCAGGGCAACGGTTGTTAGTCGTAAGACAACAGTCGTTGAGCCATGTGAGATGCCTTCAGGCAGCCAGAAATATCCTGACACCGGGACTGCTCACTAGTACATGCGACAGGCAAGCATTTTCCTCCTGTGTTTTTGTCGCGTAAAGAAAATAGAATACCTACTCAAACAGTCGCATTTATAATACTAGTCGTTCGCGCCGAACTGAGATCTCGCGCCTACATTTTGCCTCATATGCATAAGTTTCAGCGTTCAGTGTGAAGCCGTTTTTGAGATAGACCCTGGGACAAAATAGGTCTAAAAACAGTGACTTTAGTGGCCTACCAAATCGATATTTTCCATCATAGAATTTTTTTTAAACTAGTTTCGTACTTTACTTGTCCAGCCCTTTTTAAAGATTGCCCACAAGGGTAGATAAAAAATAAAAAATATATTGCTCCCCACTAACATGTATCCTCTTAATATTTTTAATTTGTATAATTTTTTAAATATCATGAAGTATAATTTTTAATATCATGAAGTATAATTTTTAATATCATGAAGTATAATTTTAAATATCATTTCTGGCTTTGGGCTGTAGTTTTACATATTCTATGAGAATTTGAAATCATTCGCTTATATGGTTTGGACGCTAGATGCCTCTGGCAGACGGACGGACGGACAAATTGCTGAACAACCCAAGTCAACTTAGAGATCTTGCTTCGCTTGATCAATTATGAACATAAACATAACCACTGTCAGACTCACAGCCCCTCATTTAGTTTGATGACTAAGATGTGTCGTGTGCCGGAAACATTCACATTACACACACAATTACATCCAGAACCAGAAATATTAATTTTCCTTGGGTACGAAACTTGTGTATTCTCCGGGAATCGAACCCAATACCCGCTGCTTAGAAGGCGAACGCGCATCCACTAAGCCTACGGGCAGTTCGAAAATGTAAATTTATTTAATTTAATTGCCATTTATGGCTTTGGGCCTCAGCTTTACACATTTTCTGAGAATTATATTTTAATATTTAAAATTGTATTTTATCATCATTTACTTATAAAAAAGTGTGCAAAGAGAACCTAAGCACTCTATTCGTAGCCACTTTTACACTGAAATCAACTTTACCGCCGTTATCTCTGGAACACCTTGCTCCGACTTTGATTTTAATTTCATGATTCTCGGTACGTTATTACAGGGTCATGAGAATTTGATAGTCAATACACTCTTTTAAACAAAAAAAGGGGGAAAAATCTTTTAATCAAAAAATAGTAAGGTCTTCCTCCTTTTCGGAAGTCTGCTAAAACATAGACCTAAAACTAAATATCATAATAAAATAACAATATATTGCTAGGCTTGGATTACCAAACGCACTAATCCTTAATCTGTAAAATAGCACACCTTCTGCTCAGCCAAGCAAAAACTAAATTTAATTTACAAAAAATATCAAAATTATTTTTGGTTTTTGTATTGCGCCCTCTGAAAAAGCTTTACTGAACTACACTTAAATATATCGACAGCGCCATCTATCATTGAGTAGCAAAACTATTGTATACATAGACAGAGTGACCTATTTATACTCTGTCTACGACTTTCACACTTGTTCGTCTTTAGTTTCTAGCTAGGGGCTAGGATTAAAATTAAAAAAGTTACTTTTAAAACTGAATCCTATGTTTTTAGATAATTCTTATCTGTCGGACTCAGAGTATGCCTCTCTATTAGTTCTTTATTTATTCTTAGAAATAAATAAATATCTCTAGCATGGTCTGGTGGAAGATTTTAAAATTTTTTAATTACACGTTTATATATGACACAGCTTTAGAGACGGAGAAACTTAATATTTATAACTGAGAGCTACAGAGTAAAAATGTCAGGAGTTGAGTTTATGCCCATGAACCTTATCCAATAATGCCTCAGCTTTGCTTGGTAGTATTTCCTTAATGAAGAGCTAAGGGTTTATGATCCTTAAGTAGTGCTTACTATAAAAGTTAGGTAGTTTAGCTGTCTAGGTGCCAACTAAGTACTTATAGCTAGATGAAAATAACAATTTAAAGAATAACAAGATTTAATCAAAACGATATCAGACTTAGATATGTTATAGTTACAAATACCATTAAACCATTGTTCGATTCCACTTTTTTTTAAATCAGAAAGTGTAATGGTGAAAGCCTGGCGCTGGTGCAGAACTTGCAGAAGTACAAATAGCCTAGTTTATAAGAAGATTGAAGACATATATGTTCCAAAATATATACCTAAGTGTAGTGTGTGTGGTTTATGACGTATCTACCACATCACAAATAGCACGACATGAAATATTTTTTCCTTTTCACTCAAAAACATACGTGGGGTGCTTGTAATTATTATTTGAAGTGCTTAGTTCAATCTAAAAAATATTCGTGAAGGTGGAAAATAGGAATTTAATTTTAAATCAGTTTTCAAAATTAATTCCTATTGGATTTTAACTAAGATTTTTTAACTTGGTAACATAGATACTAAAATTATATTGTTTTGTCTAGATTTCAGTTTTCCAAGTAAAATTATAAACAGTTATATTAAAAAATATGTTTTTCTTAGTACAAATGTAAATGATCTTTCATTTAATTTTATATATTGTTTTACTAAATTACATGGGCTAAAGTGCTGCCATCTAACGACCATAGACGAGTTTCGAGACATATTCTTCTAGAATGTCTATAGTCTACTGCAAATTGTCAACCAATGCATTGCGCATAAATGGCCGCCATGTTGCTGCCGTCTGAAAGATGTTCGCAACTGTGTGTGTTTACTAATGAATTTTAAGAACTTTAGTAGTCAAATTACTGTGTTTGTGAAATTGTGAGTGTACAATGATTTTATATTACTTATATTTTTGTGATTGAAAAGTCTGTCAAATGTCTCTGAAGCCAATAAACAGTGAAATTTTCTTTAGATAGTCATTCGGTTCGGACGGCATAATGGCTGACAATCTGATTCAAAAGTCACATAAAACTAGTGAGAAAAACAAGTATAACAACGTCGTTCACCGCACAACGAGCGAATCTCTGCGGCTGAACGAGTCGGAGAAGGGAGTGACTCACCCGACGAGTCTGCAAGCCGCCCATAACCCACGGAAAATATCTTCCTTTCAGATCACCAGCGTTACGGTCGGCTCTCGGGTGAGCACCGATGCTGGAGAAGACTCGGCCGACGATCTAGATGAATCTCACACCGACGACATATCGAGAGTGACCGACATTGAGAATGAGACACCAAGCTATTCGGAAGATACGTTCTCGAAAGACGATGTGTTTTATAACGCGTCAAGTGCATCATTAGGTTGTGCCCCCGTGATTCCGACGAGTTCGCAGTACGGGCTCGCTATCGTGGGCCAGGACGGTGCCGGCAACCAGATAGGAGGAGCAGTGCCAAATAGTAATAATCAAGAAGTGACTGACATGCATGTCAGTGTCACTAACGCCGGCGCGGGCAGTATCATCAATCTCATAGGAAATGCTAAGCCACAAGAAGGTATGAAAGAGATACAAGAACATGTTAGGAATGAACGATTCAAAGTGGTCAAGATCGAGAGCACAGAACCTTTCCGAAGAGGTCGATGGATGTGTATGGACTATTTAGACCATACCTCTACACAACAAAATGCACCTATTACTTTGAATAATAATTTGGATTTGACAGAAACAAATGTGCTGCAAGCTCCAGATAGTGGAGTAGTGATAAACGATAGTCAACATGATGAAATGCCTAATGATCTGATAAATAAAGGGCCTAAGGATATACAAGGTAATGCACCAACTGTGCAGCAGTTAGAGCAAACTCTACAGAAACAATTTCCAATGGCTTCCCCTGGACAGTCCCTAACGCAGCCGATTAATGTAGTACAGCAGACAATGCCGGTGAATCAATCTGTGTCGGTGCAATCTCCTCCTTTAGAAATGCCACAACAGATGCCAAATCAAAATATGCAAGCGAGTCAACAAGTGGGGCAGCAACATCCGCAGAGCATGACCCATATTACAATGCAGAATGCAGCTCAGAGCCACCCACAGGCTCCTCAGCAGCAGCAAGTCCAACAGATCCCCCAGAGCTTCCCACAGCACCAGTTACAGCAAGTTATTGCGAGTCAGCAAGGCATCGCTATTCAACAAATACCTATGCACCAACAAATACCACAGCAGATACAACAGATGCCAAACCAGCAGATGCAACAAATGAGCCAGCATATGCCACAAGCACAGATAACTAACATGCAGCAGATGCAACAAATGCCTCAAATGCAGGCGATGCCAAACCAGGGCCAGATGCAGCAAGTGCCCAATCAGCAACCCCAGATGCAGCAGATGCAATTGCAACAAATGCAGGGCCAACCCAATCCACAACAGATGCACATGCAGCAAGCGCAGATGCCTAACATGGCACAGAGCCATCATATGCAGGGACAGCAGCAGATGGGTGGCCAGCAATCCCAGCTTCAACATCTCACCAATCAAGCCCAGATTCAGGCTATGCAAAATCAACAAATTCCTAACCACATACAGCAGATGCAAATGCCGACGCAGTTGGCAGGAACTAATCAACAAATTCCACAAATGCAGCCTCAAATGCACCAGCTACCCTCACAACCCCAGCAACAAGTTGTGACTGGTATGCACCCTCAGATGCAACAACAGAATATGTCCGGTGTTCAGCAGCAATACAACCAGGCAGTGAGCCAACAAAACAATCCTCAATCCATGTTAACTGCTAGCATGCCGTCCTCACAGCAGCAAATGGTTCAACCGCAGCACAATGTCTCTCAATACCACACGCAGCAATCACAAATGAGCCAGCAGGGCCAGACTTTGCCTCAAGAGGTGCTCACAAGTATCGTAACATCACAGCAAGGTGCGACTCTTCCTTCAAATCTCCAGCCAATGGCATCTCAGCCGCAAGGATCGACCCTGCCTGCTAATCTCCAGAGCCTAGCAAGTCAGCAGCAAGCTAACACTGTGCACTCTATTTCGCAGCAAGGAAATGTGCCGCAGGGGAATATGCAGATGATGGCAGCGGCTCCACAAAATATGCAGATGACTCTAGACGGGAATCAGCCGAGTATGCAGATACCCGCCTCAGATCAGATATTCATGCAGCCGGCAAATGTTGCGCAGCATATGGTTCAGCAGAATATGATGCCTCAGCAGGTGGGAGGGCAGGGTCCCATTCAGTATGTGTCGAATCAGGCTGTGCCTCAGATGGGACACCAGAACATTCCGATGTCTATGCAAGCTCAGGCGATGCCGGTTATGGGCGGTGGAGTGCACCCAAATGTCGTACAGTCGCAGACAAGTATGGCTGGTTTAGGGTACGGGAGTGTAGTGCCCGTAATGTCCCAGAGCAGTGTCGCACCAGTTGAGGCTACTGTATCGGGGACTAATTCTCCAGTTGTCACGTTGCCGGTTAGTTCGACTTACACGGGGCAGGCTGGCCATGACAGTCAGGGTTTCGGTAGTCCAGTGAGTGGGGTAGTGAGTGGTAGTGTGGTGAATGCGTGTGATAGTGGTGCTCCGGATTCAGTGGCGGACACGCAGCCAGGCGACCTTGCTGATGGAAAAGAGGAACCGCAGTCAGCGCCCCCGCCTGAAGATGAAAGGTGAGTCTTCTCAAAGTCTCCTAATTAAAATGTATAAAAGGTTTTCAAACAATGGGTTAAGGCTTCATTTAATCTGATAATCAGTGTTTATATTATATACATTTTATATTCTTAGTTCGCAACATCAAAACAATAGAATTTTACACATGAGAATCTTTAGACTTTACTCAAAGAGGGCTCTGATTGAGATAAGGAGCTTTCAGCTAATAAGGTACATCTCAATTCGAATGTCATAATGTTATAGCAAAGCATAAAAAAATCGACTTCAACACTTATATTTTATTTTTGGCTTGATCGATTTAGTTAATCTTTATATGGGACGACTTCTGAAGTATAATCTACCAAACAAAACCAAATAATCAAAATCAATTCATAATTGGAGAAATCAAAAACAGAGGAGAACCTCCTTTTTTGAAGTCGGTTGAAGCTTAGGTCCAAAAACAAAAGATGTCTAATATTTGCCTCTTAAATAAAAAATGCTCTTAAGTGAAAAAGCTGATCATGGCTTCTTCACTATCCTGTCTGATATTCTGAATGGTTCTCTATAGTAACCAGTATCTCAGTTACATCATAAGTTCACACCATATCAGATTATCTTCTTCTATTACTAGATAACTGAGTGCGTACTTGCCACTTATCAATCGTAAATTCCTCTGATAATATTTAAATGGATGTCCATGACCCAACTACTAAATGTTGCAAATATATTTTCTTCCGAAATTATTCAAGTCGTAATGTTTGAAATAATGTATTGGACTTACTCAAAAAACTTGTGCAAAATGCATAAGCTCTTTTTCATATAGCACTAATTTTATATTCCAGAAAGTTGTTCTTTCACAGCGAACTGATATAAATAAACAGCTAGGCTATAACTAAATGCTTTACCTGATCCCCTTAATTTTATTACTACATTCAATTTGAAATCGACAAAACTCCTAACATATAAGGTAAATTTTTGCCAAATAGAAACTGCTCTCAAAAGATATAGATAATAGTAATCTTATACCTTTAAACGAGCAATTCTTGTATATATGTAATCTGAATCTCAGAAACGACACCAGCGATTTTCATGAAATTTAGTTTGCAGGGGGTTTCGGGGGTGATAAATTGATCTAGCTAGGATACATTTTTTGTAAATGACATTTAACAAAAAAAAATTACGAGCAATGGTCGGTCATCCAGGTACTCAACAGTAATCTAACCACTCTCTCTTGCTGTGCTCATTGTCCTACAACGACCTGAGTTCTTTGACCGAAACACTAACCTAAAGAGGCAAGCGAATAATTCAAAGCAATTTTTGGCTAAGTGTCTCCTTTGAAGGCCGACAATTAATGAACTTATAATTAATGGGATATGTATGTAGGCTAACCCATTCATTACCTTTTTAGCCATTTGGCTGCGAATGTCCATAAAATCCTTATATATATCTCTTACATATATGATTTTTTTGTAACCATTTGTCGAGTTTCGTTTTTATTAAGATGGCAGTACAAGCATCATGTTCGATTCTCAGTGCGAACATAAGATTTCTCCCGAAGGCAAATTTGTGTTTCTTGTTCTGAGGATGATGAAATGTGGATATACATGACACCCATGATGCATGTCTTTGAACTTTATATGGAGCTGTGGGCTTTAAAGTTTTGATACAATAGCTAATGGTGACCTGTTCCATTTATGAACCACTAGAATTATGAAGTGCTAAAGTATCAAGACAAAGTCAGTGGTGTTTCGATGTTAGTAATTTTGTAAAACATAGTTAAATTGAGAAAATGTTTTTAAAATTTATCACTGAACTACCCAGGAAGCGATATGCTATATTCAATTTGATGTTAGTTTCTTCTGTTGCTTCTATCTAAATTCATAGTATGCAAGCTTCTATGTACAATGGAGTTTGTTATGTTTTCCCATTTCAGGTTTGAACACAGCAATATTTCTAATTGAATTATCTCTCACATTTTACTGTTTATTACTTTTGTTTATAGCTATTTTCTCTGCATTCCTCATGCTAGAGTGTATTGTTTCGTTAAAAGTATCATACAATGAGTTAATACCTAGGTAATATTGCTTTTTCATGCTATAACTTTGTTTTTATTGCGTGAGAGGTTTCGGTTATTAATTATTGTAATTATTAATACAAGATTAGTACTTAACTGATCTCTATAAAGTTTTTGGTTGTATAAGCCTGATGCTAAAACTGCTGTACTGATTTTGATTAAACTTTTAGTGATGAAAAGATATTTTCACCTTACAAAACTGCATAGATATAATTAACTTTTTAAATTACAGTGTACAATAGGCGATCTTATCACTAACAGCGATCTCGTCGAGAAAAGCTTATTGATAAAACTTAATAATTTAAACGCAAGCAAAGCTTAAAAAAACGACTTAACCGCTTTTATTTTGGTTTTGGCTTGATCGATTTCGATATAATTTATATGACACTACCTCTGAAGTATTCTACCAAACAAAAAAAAATCATCAAAATAGATTCATAATTGGCGGAATTATCGCGTAACATACAAAAAAATACACAGTCGAATTGAAAACCTCCTTTTTTCAGTCGTTTAATAACTAGATTTTATTATCATCATCAATTATCATAGAATAGGTCAAACGGTCCATGTAGACTATTGTAGACGAAGTCGCGGGCAAAAGCTAGGGTATACTAATAGAGAATAAGTCTTATGCCCGCATCTAGCGTCGACTAGTAGCAGTGGGCAAACCCCTGTCAGAATTCTAAGCCCGCATTAGACATGACATGTCGAATTTTTTTTTTTTATTTTTGCACACTACGTACCATTATTTGAATCGTGGGTGCCAGAAACATTCACGTCACAGAAGAATCAGAAAAAAAAAATGCCTGTGGGAAGATTTGTGCTTCTGATTCTAGGTGTGATACATTTCTCTAAACTTAGTGTTGGGCTGAGAGTGTGAATGTATTTGTAAAAAATATGCTCGATAAATAATAATATTAATATAAAACATCATTGACATGAAACTATTATTCATTTTAGACCATGATTTAGAGTTATTACTTTAATTGTCAATATTATTATTATTATTATTGCCCTCATTTAAATCTAACTTTAACTTTGTAAATAATGATGACTACTATACGAGCTTCCTCACTTTAAACTGTTGCTGTGCACAACAAGGCCTGTAATGTATATAAATAAACATATTACAATCTAATGTGCTTACAGAATGCAATAAATGATTGAAAATTAAAAATAAGTTCTGAAATTCCGAGTAGGCAGCACCAAAACGACCTCGGCTCTGAAATAAACAATATTTGACCACCAGGAAGCCTTAATCTGCCGAATGCTGTTTTCTTGAAACTAATAGGCAGAGAGAGGGTCTACAGAATCGTTCTAAGTTGAAAATGCCCATCCCACGAACGTAGAACGTAAATCTCCCAAGTTACAGCGCGCGTCCTGTATCGCTCCTGCACGCAATCATCGGTTCCCGTGTCTATTTGCGAAAATAACTCATCCGTAGACAATGGTGGGTGTTTTGCTTGATTTCGTCCGCTTCGTACCGCGAGTGGAATCCGTTCTCTTTGATGATGTTTATTTGCGCCCCGTCCTGCTACGTAAATAGGTGGTTGACACGTAGGAGAGGTTCGCTTTCGATGCGATTTCCCGTCTGCGAGTCCAGACGTTACTTTAATGGCAAACGTTTTAAAAATATTGCGCCGTGCTTGAACATCGTGTAGAGACTTTCCACATTCGAACTGATTAACGACAATTTTTTAGTATATTTGACAGTCTTATATTTGGCAAATTTGGTAGAGGGGCGATGAGTTGATTAGACGATATCTACCACAGTTAACTTAATAGTACACGCGCAGAAGTTTCTCACGGCAGAGATTTAAAATAAAAAGCAACTCTTGCTACAACGCAATAACGTGCAATTTAGTTCGCACAGCGCTGCCTGCTTACAATGTATATTCACTTTTCTTTCTATCGTACTTATATCTCTTCTGGCGCGTGGCAAGGATATGGCAGGTGCTTCCATATACTCAGTAGGTGCGCTCTTATGACTGCGCCACGCAGGAGGCTGGCTCGAACGGACCGCCTTCCCGCACGCTGATCTGTTCGAACCAAATGCGTTCCTTGTGGCGAAGCCTTTAGACTGCGGAGTAAGCCGGGCCTGTCTCTGAACTGCATATTTTGTTCAGATATACAAAAAAAAAAACAGATAGGCAGTCTACAGACTACGTCTTGGAAATTGGAAATACAGCTACCCAAGTACGAGACCTTCCTAGTTTCTTCTCGTTAAATAAAACTTTGGATTCAAATGCTTAATGTTATTTATTTAACATTGCTCTGCTCTGGCAGATCTTTGAATAGGAAACGCTACAAATACCTCTAGCCTTTGTGAAGTAAATTGCGCTTTATTTAAGGCAAGTCAATGTCTTCGGTGACTCACGCAGACTTCCTAAAAAGCAACGGTCGTGCATTCATTTTCGTATAGCCTTAACAATCCATTCATTTTTTTATCAGCATTCTGATCCTACTTCTATAAACCGGTGGTGGTTATTAATAGTCCACATTCAGCGGCGTACGAAAGCAGTTTGTCTTGGAAGGTTTATGCTATATGGCAGTTTTCATCAGGAATCTTATCACGAGTATCACGACACTGCGCTATACACCTACCAACTTCCAATCGTTTAATTCTTCCTTACGTGTCTTGCATGAAGTAGTGTCGTTGCCTGTCTGGTGACTCACGCGCAACGCACTCAGCTCGCCGGCTGGCTATGGCCAAACTAAAAAAACGACGACCCTGCATTCTTTTTTTTCGTCTGATCGTTTAGCTTTTCCAATGCACTTTTTGTACGAACCTGACACCGATAGATTTATCTTGTAACACTCCTTCGATCGATGTGATTTACATGGGCTATATTTAGAGTTTTAGTTATAGATCGCTGGTATTGGAGTCAAACAAAATGCCAGTTTTATTTTAATAGTAGCCGTGCCTATTATCAAGTTAAAAAATAGCCTATGTGTTAATCCTAGGTATAATCTATGTGCATTCTAAATGTTATCCAAATCCGTTCAGCCGGTAAAGCGTGAAAAGGGAACAAACATACTTACACACAAACTTTCGGATTTATAATATTAGTAGGATATTAATAATAATGTGATTAAAATAAACAACTGGCTCTTGAGCTTATTTTTTTTTACTTTTTCAACCCCCGTATCCATTTCGAAAAATGACCAAAGACAACCGACAAAAAATAAATATAATTATGAACCTGCTCCCAAAATGTCACGTGAATCGGTTGAGAAATGCAATCTATAGAGAAGAACAGCAGGACGGATGTCCGGACATCTAGACGTACAAAAGCATTTTTGGCTAACCTGAAACGGAGACGCTTCGCTCGGTCAATAAACCTCATTTAATTAAAGTAGTAAAATAATATTGCTGCATTGGAAGACCATCCGCTATGTTTAAGTATGTACTTAAAAAGTCATCAATTTTTTTTCCTTCTCGTCAATTTACTTAGATAAAGATGTATTATCATTTTAATAATCACAATTTACAATGTAATTTATAACAGCTCCAAGATTTGAATCAGAATATCAGATCTGGCTTAATTGCGTTTGGTTTCACGTTATCCAGTTACTTCGCCGCATTCTTTCTGCATCCCTGAATATATTTGATATGAAGAACTGGTAATTGTTCAGCCTTACAGCTGGAACCAACTAGGTGCTTTATATATATACCGCAAGTTCGATATGTTTTGGGTCATGAACTGAACTTTACTTTCTCTGCTTCTTCAGCAGCCTAATTCTGTAAGTCAGCGTCATGGATGGGCGTCACGCCCATAGACAAATCTCAGCTGTTTTAGTCCACAGACTAAATAGCAATAAAACCACCGAAGAAAGGCCAGACCCCCTGTTACCTATCTCTGTTGCAAACGGTTTCAATACGAAATTGTTGAAACGGCTTCAAGACAAAACTTCTAAGAAATAAGGTTCATTTTTGCTTAATTTAAATAGAAACCGCGTGCAACAAACATATGTAGGGCAAAATAGCAATAAAAACCACCAAAGAATTACGTTTCATTTCACCCTATTTGTGGAATATAGTTCCTAAAAGTAATTGTTGAACTCTATGGAAATAAATAGCTTTAAATAAATAAGAACCGACTGAATTTATTAAAAATAACCAATCATTGAAAAAACATTAAATTTTTCAACTTTAATTTGTCATCATGACGAATATCTATTGTTTTATTGTTTTCAAAAATTTAACGTTCAAGAGAAAAGAGTGATTATATTATTTTTGAAAAAGCATAAATAAACAAAAAAGTAATGATTAAATTATTATAAACTGAATGTAAAGCCTGCATTTATTTGACATCAGCGAATTGTTTGATATCTTAAACTGTCCACTTAGTACTGAATATATGCTCTGTATTTCTGTTGTCACAGAGCATGGGATTGGGAACTCGCTCGCGTTTCTTCTAGACCTAGCGCCTTAGCTGTACATATGTTATAACTATTGTTCACCAAATCAACTGGTAATTACCCAATTCGCGAGCATTACCACGAAAATATCGATAAATATACATGAAACGTAATTCATAGACAATTTCGCCACAAGTAACAGCCTGAGCAAATTTCATGCTCTGTGGTTTATGTATTGTATTCTCTTTGTTTCATTCTTTCGTTTCGGTCGTTGAATCGGCTTGGTTTTTGACGCTATTATGTCATTGTTGACAGATTTTATGTCACTTTTGACAGGTGGTATGTCACTTTTGACAGTTTTTTGACATTTAATGACGCCCATCCATGATACAGAATACGGCAGCAGGTCCACCTGGAGTTTTATTGCAGTTCCTGTTTTATAAGTGCCTGGAAACCTAACAAGGTTTCTATACGAAAAAAGATCCTTTGTAGAATATAATGTAGCCCCTGTAGAACTTCGTTGTCTGTCAGTCTGTCAAAGCCTTTTTCTCAGGAACGTGTGGAGGTATTAATTTAAAAATAATATCAATGTAGATCTACGACTTAAAAAAAAAGGAATCTCGCAAATAAATCAAAACCTACATGGTACTTCTCGCAGAATCATGGAATTTCGGCAACAATCAAAACCGTACAGCACAGAATTTTTTATTTTTTTTATTTACGATCTAAAAATAAATAAATCTGCTGGTGCAACGTAAGGTAGTACTTCGAAATTCAAATGACATAGTGCCATCCGCCAAAGTCGCACCTGGCCCGCATCACGTGGTGGATATCCTCGTGGAGAAAACCTGTCTAGGTCGCAATATTGCAGTACCTATTTCAATAAGAAAATAATTGGCAATTTTAAACGCGACAATTTTGACATTCTTTTACGTAAAGTGCGCGACTGAATGGCTGCTGTAAAGTTGGCTGGTTATGAAAAACGCGTTCACTGACGTCACGATTAGGTCTAGCTTATTATAGCGTGCGTTTTGCTATTGTGACTATTCCATGCATTTTTATCAGTCTTTAATCATTAAAATTCCAAATAAAAAGTTTTCTACCCAAGGGAAATTTGTGTTTCTGGTTCTGTGTGTGATGTGTATGTAGAGTTGTGTTAGCCGTGCCTCGCGGTTTTGCCCACGTTTAATAAGTTAAAAAGTAAACTAAGTGTTAATCCTATGTATTAAGCCAAGTTCATTACAAATTTTATCCAAATCCGTTCTGTCGTGTCAACGTGAAGAGAAAACAAACATACACAAATACTTTCGAATGTGTAATATTAGTAAGAAAAGTATGACTAACGTCTCTATAATTTAGAAGTCTAGTACATTCAATTAAAATTCAAAATCGTTTATTCACACTCATGAAAGTTATGAAAAGTATGATTAACGTTTCTATAATTTAGAAGTCTAGTATATTCAATTCAAAATCGTTTATTCATATTCATGAAAGTTATGAAAAGTATGACTAACGTTTCTATAAATAAGAAGTCTAGTATATTCAATTCAAATTCAAAATCATTTATTCACACTCATGAAAGTTATGAAAAGTATGACTAACGTTTCTATAATTTAGAAATATAGTATATTCAATTCAAATTCAAAATCGTTTATTCATACTCATGAAAGTTATGAAAAGTATGACTAACATTTCTATAATTAAGAAGTCTAGTATATTCAATTCAAATTCAAAATCGTTTATTCACACTCATGAAAGTTATGAAAAGTATGACTAACGTCTCCATAATTTAGAAGTCTAGTATATTCAATTCAAAATCGTTTATTCACACTCATGAAAGTTATGAAAAGTATGACTAACGTTTCTATAATTTAGAAGTCTAGTATATTCAATTCAAATTCATAATCGTTTATTCACACTCATGAAAGTTAAGGACTCTACTGCCAGATTCGTAAAAATCAAAAGCCATCTCGAGAAGAACCGGGCAAGAAACTCCGCAGCGCATTTTTTTCATATTTTTTTTAAACTCTTAAATGACTTGTACAAGATTAAATTTATGTATTATAATATCTAATACTATAAGAATATAATATCTAATACTATAAAAATACTAGCCGTGCCCCGCGGCTTCGCCCGCTATTATCAAGTTAAAAAGTAGCCTATGTGTTAATCCTAGGTATAATCTATGTACATTCCAAGTTTCATCCAAATCCATTCAGTCGTTAAAGCGTGAAGAGGGAACAAACATACTTACACACTTACACACAAACTTTCGGATTTATAATATTAGTAGGATTTGTCCTGACATACTGATTTACTGACTGACTGACTTTGCGACAATGCACAGCCTAAACCGTTGGTCGTAAAGACTTGAAATTTTTGGAAATTCTACCCCTAAGAGGGTTAAATGGGGGTGAAAACGTTTGTGTGAAAGTTCTTTGTTTTTGAACTTTAGCGATGAAATTTGCTATTTGAGTAGTTGATATAATATAAAAAAATATGCTTACAATTTTTTTTGCCAGGGGTGTATTATTATGTGGTACAATAGGGGATGACACTGCATTTCGAAAGTTCTTTTTTTATAAAGTTACTAGCCGTGCCCCGCGGCTTCGCCCGCTATTATTAAGTTAAAAAGTAGCCTATTTGTTAATCCTAGGTATAATGTATGTACATGCCAAATTTCATCCAAATCTGTTCAGCCGTTAAAGCGTGAAGAGGGAACAAACATACTTACACACAAACTTTCGGATTTATAATATTAGTAGGATACTGCTGGAAATGAGTATTTGAGTAGTTCATTCGAAATAAAAAAGAGATGTTAATAATATTTTTGGCCCAGGGGTGCATTAAGGTGGTGCAATGGGGAATGAAAGATTATATTATATGGGAAGATTTAGTGTTCCAGTTAAAGTGCTGTAAATTGTAACTGAGTAGTTGGTATTTAAAATAAAAGGTATTTTTATTGATAAGTAATTACAATACGTTAGAAATAGCTAACTAATTAACTTAATTAACGCGGGCAGAGCCGCGGGGAACAGCGAATATACTATAAGAATACTATAGTATCTATATAATATATGTAGATATTGTGTTATTCCTATATATAAAGGCTTCCGAGTATCCATGACAAAGCCGCAGTGAGGTGGTGCAGGCGCCAGGCGTCCGGTGGTACGTCACCGGCGTCGCTGGTAATCGAGAAGTCGAACGAAGGCCGTGAAATCTGAACCATCCACTCGCTTCTGATCGCGTGCTAGTCGCTAGACTACCAAGTAGATATTAGGTCTTGCATCTTAAAATAACACAGATACGCTATATCCGATCACTCGTTTGCCGAGATTTAGCTCGGCGCAGGACCGGTCTTGTCTCTGCTGTGAACTTTCATGAACGCAATAAGCAGCGACTGCGATAATCATTTGCTATGCTGAAACATGGATTGCTAGTTTTATTTTTTATTTTAGGCAAGCGTTTCCCTACTATCTTACCTAATGGAAAGTGAAGATGCGGCCGAAGATGTGACATGCTTGCATATAAGATACCTATTCACCACCTGATGTAAAGTGAAGATGCGGCCGAAGATGTCTTAGTTGGGTGCGCGTTCGCCTTCTAAGCAGCTGGTACCGGTTCGATTCTCGGTGGAAACACAAGTTTTGTGTGTTTAGTGTGTTTCTGGTTCTGGGTGTAATTGTGCGTGTGATGTGAATGTCCACGACACAAGTCATCGAAATTTGTGTGGGGCTGTAAGTGTGAAAGCGTCTATGTGTGGGTACTTTTAGTTAGGTTATTCATTGCTAAATTAGAATGATAATATACACCACAAACATTTTAGGTGTTTTTAGGTCCTAACCTTAGCCGTTGTTGGTAGATCGAATTACGGCCATCTAAACATGACCTGACCGCATTATTTTGACACTTTAGCTGAAGGTCTATTCACCCTTTCAGTTTGTGTCAGTCCACTTGGGACGTGGTACAAAATTGTTTTAATATCAAAATAATATCAGAATCGTTTATTCATATAATCGTTTATTCACATGGGAACCAAGAAGGCAACCCATTAAAGTTTATGATTCAACTGCTAGATTCGCAAAATTACAGCCATCTCGAGAAGGACCTGGCGAGAAATTCGGCGACACATATTAACATAATTTTTTTTTTACATTCATAGTTGACTAGTACAGAAATTATACTTTTTTTTCAATATCCTGTCTAACTACGGGCCAATTGCCTATATTTCCTAAAACTAAACTAAAACTATGTACAACAAAGAACTAAAGTTAGGTAACTA
Source organism: Lomographa bimaculata (assembly GCA_948107665.1). Lineage (NCBI taxonomy): Eukaryota > Metazoa > Arthropoda > Insecta > Lepidoptera > Geometridae > Lomographa > Lomographa bimaculata. Next base: position 4,204,025 of record OX403586.1, on the reverse strand, counting down.
TAAGCTCGATGTCTTGTAGGTACAAGACATCGAGCTTATAGGTAACTCAAGTGCTCAAGCCCACTACCAGTGGGTAGCGTTCCCATCATGCTGGCGGCATTGCCTCTCTGAATTGCAATGCTAATACGTTGAGCCAAATAAGTGCCAGCATTTTGATCACGCGTCGCTTCAACCAGGCGCTCTGATAGAATTTTGAAAATAGAATGAGCTCCCGGTCCCCACGGACCCAGTGTCTCAACACCAAACGGCTCAAATATGTAACCACTGCCAAGGTTTCCATATTTGCGCCGTTTACGCTGCTCTGCCGAATTCTTTTCTCTCTCTCTCTCTCTCTCTCTCTACTTTAGTTCTTTGTTGTACATAGTTTTAGTTTAGTTTTAGGAAATTATACTAACCTAAATATGTTTATCTATATTATGTAGTCGCCAAAACGCTTGTGCAGTTTGCCTCCTGTATCATTGTCATTTAAAAAACCTTATAAATCCAGAACCCAGGGATTGCGACGACTATACGACAGTCGATCGGTTGTAAGTTCAGTCGATTCGATGGTTTAAGAAATGTAATTTTGATTTAAATTATAATAATTTATATTTGAATTATTTAAACGCAAGCAAAGCTTAAAAAAAACCGACATCACCACTTTATCTTCGGAACCGTTGATCTGATTAAATTAATTAATAATTTCTCAATTTCTCAAAGCGCATTATTGAGGAATCTCAAAAACTACTGGTCAGATATTGATCAAATTAAAATGGGAACACATGGAAAGCACCAGCTTTCAGATAAAAAGAATCTTCGAAATCGGTTCACCTAAAAAAAAGTTTTGATGAGATTGAACGCAAGCAAAGTTTAAAAAAAACTGACTTAACCGCTTATATTTTGGTTTTATCGATTTCGATAAAATTTATATGGGACCAATTCTGAAGTATAATCTACCGAACAAAAAAAACCAAAATCGATTCATAATTGGCGGAATTATAGCGTAACCGTAACATACATACAAAAAAAAACACTTGTGTAGAATTGAGAACCTCCTTTTTTGAAGTCGGTTGAAAAATACATTCGAATTGAGTACCTTCTCCTTTTTTAAGTCGGTATAAAGTGTAAAATAAAGCTCACTTATGACACAGTCGGGTTATTAATTTTTATTCGATTGACTTGTTTAGAGTATGCTGATGTCTATCGAATCGACATAGACGCCAAACTGTCTGTGACAAGCAATATGCACTAAACTCTTCAGTAAATTACCGTATTAGCGAATAGTGGTACAGTTTAACAACTTTTAACACACCCAGCTATAGTTTGTTATTTACTCGCAAACATTCCTCGAGGTGTTCAATGGACTATTGTCTGCATGTTTTTTTTAACTCGCGGCCATTCGTGGAAACTTTCGTTCTGGTGGCTCAATCAGTACGTTGCCGATAGGTTAACTTAGCCACTTTGAATATATATGACACTAGCCGTGACCTGCGGCTTCGCCTGCTATTATCAAGGTAAAAAGTAGCCTATGTGTTAATCCTAGGTATAATCTATCTACATTCCAAATTTCATCCAAATCCGTTCAGCCATTAAAGCGTGAAGAGGGAACAAACATACTTACACATTTACACACACCCACTTACACACAAACTTTTTATAATATTAGTAGGAGTATAATCTATCGACATTCCAAATTTCATCCAAATCCGTTCAGCCATTAAAGCGTGAAGAGGGAACAAACATACTTACACACTTACACATTTTACACACACACTTACACACAAACTTTCGGATTAATAATATTAGTAGGATTCTACATATTAGTTAAGCTACTAGCTGACCCGCCTGGCGTCGCCCGGGTATAAATTAAATAAAAAATCAGACGCCATGGAAATCATCAATTATCTAAGTTGAATCTTGATGTGCCGAATTGCGCATTAACTGTTATTAAATCTGTGATACAGAACTCATGTCGTCATTTACAGTGCTAAGACTCGGATTTCTCATGGCCTATTTGTCCAAATTTTATGCAATTCTAAAAGGGCGAATTATCTACATACGTTTTAAACGCAAGCAAAGCTTAAAAACTGACTTCACCGCTTATATTTTGGTTTTGGTTTGATCGATTTCGATAAAATTTACATGGAACCACCTCTGAAGTATAATCTACCAAACAAAAAAATCATAAAAATCGATTCATAATTGGCGAAGATATCGCTCAACATACAAACAAAAAAAACATACAGTCGAATTGAGAACCCCTTTTTTGAAGTCGGTTGAAAATATATAAAACATTGATATAATTTATTAAAAGTTGTAAAGCAAACATAGCGAGTTTAATAATCGGGACCCATTATTGGAAAGATTTGAGTCAGAAAAATAATTGGAAAGCAACATCTTTCAAACAAAAAATAAATTCAAAATCGTTTCACGTGGAACGAAGTTATGAGTATATATAGTTGACGAGTACCTCCTCTTTTTTTGTAAAGTCGGTAGAAACCAATTTTCTCACGAAAATTAAAATTTGAGCTGGTTGCTCATTTGAATACCAAGAAGAAGAAAGTTAGTAGTTCTGTTAAAGTGCACACGTTTTTATAAGTATTTTTTTTAATTTAAGAAATAAGCTGGTTAATGCCAGGTTCTTCTCGAGATGGCTGTAATTTTACGAATCTGGCAGTAGAATCATTAACTTTCATGAGTGCCTCTTTGGGGCCCATGTGAATAAACGCTTTTGTATGTGTATGTCGGTTTAAGGCTTCTTTGCCAAAGAGATGCTATTTTGTTTTTATCGGCATTCTTACTATATTTGACATCGATGCCACCGTCATTAATAAAAGTATTTATTAATCCCTCAAATGAAATAGCTACCATGAAAGCTGGTTAACCTTCGATAAGCAACAAACGGTATCAATAAATCATAGTATGAACTTGAAAATTCATACTATTAATACCCAGATAATTTCCTCCTCATAATCTAAATTAATCGCAAAAGATGTATCGCAAACATTTTCTACCGTGCGATGCAGTATTAGCGTGCTTCTATCGGTGAAAGTGGATGCACAAAATGCCTCTCGGCCACAATCTCGCCGCCGAGCATTGTCAAATAAGCCGACATTTCGCTAAAAAATGTGGAAGCCATAAAAACAGCAATTTGTATTCTAAAACGAGTTCGGCGAGATTCTAATGAATTGTTAAGTATGACGCGGTGTTAATTCACATTTTACGTCACCCGAATAAGATCTACACAGTTGGTATTTCGTATATATTTGCGTTGATTTACGGCATAACTCTGTAGAGATTTTATGCGCTGTGATTCTGATTTACTAAAATTCCATGATGCTAATGGAGTTATCGTCCTGATAATTTAACCGTACATGAGTGCACTCGGATGTCGTAAACAAAACATTGTCAGGTAATTTTTTCCATGGCAGCGTATCGTATACTATTGGACGTTTGATACGTCAGTGTCAGGTTGCCATTAGAGGTGCGATGGTTGTGATAACAGGCGGCGTATCGCGCTAGTTTGTTGTCAAACAAACAGCTGTGAGCCGACGGTGCGTGACTCCTCCGTCGCGCCTCGCAAGGACGTCCAGCCCTCTAAAAAACTCGCAGACTGACGCGTGCACAGTCTTTTTCATCTCGTGGCCGAGACAAAAAATACGTTTTTTGCACTATAGATACAGGAACTGTTTTACCACGTTAAACTGCCAATTATTGCGGCGCAATAGCACGTCGGGTATTCTATTTTTCATGTCAATATCACTCGATCAACAGCCGACTGTCTGAGTGGTATTATTTTCTTCAGTTTTTATTGAATAATACACTACTGCTCGGTAGTAAGTTCATCTTTTAAAAGTTCATCAGCGTTTTCAAATAATTTATCATTAAGTTAAATAACGTATTAGCATTTGAAATTAAAGCTTTGTCCGAATAATGCATATAATTTTATTTTATAGTTAGAGTAGTCGTTTGGTTGGTTGGACTGATAAAAATGAAAGAGCTCTATGGAATATTGATATCAAACCATTCACTAATAAAAATGGCGATAAGATAGCGTTACTGCAAGTGCTCTATAAGTATACTATCAAATGTATAAGCTACCTAAAACAAGTTGCCAAAATCAAAATTTCAAAAACATTTTCACCAAACATAGCTATGAACACTCTCGGTTAAGTCACCTTTCAAACAAAAAAACCCGCCAAGTGCGAGTCGGACTCGCGCACCGAGGGTTCAAGATTCTGAAGTCACGGGAATCACCCTGTAGATTTTGATTCCCTTGCGAGTGTCGAAAATTTTCAGCTTAAACGGCTGTATCTTTTGATTGCGTTGGCTTAGATTTTTTATTTTTTCACAGCTTCAAGGGACAGTAGACCTGAGTATTTGATATGGATTTTAGCTTGATACCTCCACGCGTTCCTGAGAAAAAGGGTTCCGTTTTTTCTTTTTGAGGTACGGAACCCTAAAAAAAGAAATCGAAATCGGTCCAGCCGTTTGAGAGCTACTATGTCACAGACAGAGAAACACATACAGATTCACACTACAAACTTTATCGTCGGGGTCCAGAGCGTCTTTTAGGTAAATGCTGAACTTTGAAACCTAAAGGCACATTTCGGAATGAGCGGAGTCAAAACAAGTCTACCATTGGATAAAAAAAATATTACGGTTCTTCTTAAAACATCCGTATGCTAACTGTTTACTTAATAAGCGAATTATGCTACTCTTCGGTTTCGTGCCAGTAATTATCTACTTAAAAGGCCGATCGACCGGAGGATATCGCGAACATTCCATGAATGTTTACTCACTATTAATTCTTTAATTAACTGAACTACATATTCTTTGCCGTGACCCGCGGCTTCGCCCGCTATTATCAAGTTAAAAGTAGCCTATGTGTTAATCCTAGGTAAAAGCTATGTACATTCCAAATTTCATCCAAATCCGTTCAGCCGTTAAATCGTGAAGAGCGAACAAACATACATACACACTTGCACACTTACACCCAAACGTTCGGATTTATAATATTAGTAGAATTTAAGCTCGTTTGGACCGTTACGATAATTTATTTGTTATACAACTATTGGTGTTTTCAGTCAAGAAGTTTATACTTCGAAGCAATGAAAGAAGAAAAAAAATTGTGACTAGGCAAAACTCATTATGTTATAAAATAACAACAAATACTAATACACAGGCATACTACAATGCATCGTTTAGTCAAAGAATGTCCAATTCGCAAAATGTCCAGTTGTCGCGGAATGCCCAATTCGCGGAAACATGCTCCGAGTTACTCGGTCCTCGCTTCTTTAGTGGGTATGGTTATTATTGTCTTTGGATAGGTAACCTGTTTAGCTGATGAACATGTTGATTCGTATTTCATGTTGACTAATGCATCCTTTGTTGATTAAATTTTAATTATAATTCTTGACGACAATCTCGACAGATGTCGCTTTGCAGGTGAATGAAAGTGGCAATTAAAGATCTTTTAACCCAACTGCGCGACGTATAAGACGGTAATGTGTTTATCAGCCTATGTAACATACATACCTTGGTACGTCAATCGATTTGTCTTAATCCCGCGATTGTCACTAAAGACATTACAGTAATTACAATTTAATGAGGTGAGAACCAGGCGCCATACTCTGAAAAATAATATAATGAAGGTCTAGGAACGATGAATAGTGCTAAGTGGGGTATCGGTGAATAGGTATTTGAAAATCATATTTAGGTTTCTCTTATCATATTCTCAAATCGACGAGGTTCTCAATTCGACTGTATTGTTTTTTATGTGCTACCTCATAACTTCTTTTTACGTGAACTAATTTTTTATTTATTTTTTGTTAGACTTTTTTTATAGGTCACGATATGTGTTCCCTATTTGTTACAATTTAGCCAAGATTAGGCTAATAAGTAACATAAATTTAACTTATTCTGCTAGATTAGATGTTCCTTTTCAATTGGTTCATTTTAATTCGATCAAGATCTGATCAGTAGTTCTTGAAATATCGTCAATAATGCGTGTTTAGTACATCTAATCTGATCAATGTTCCGAAGATAAAGCGGTGAAGTCAGTTTTTTTAAAGCTTTGCTTGCGTTTAATTATTATATATAAGACCATCAGTAAGGAGCACTATGAAATCCAAACCCTCCGTGCCATGCCTCGCAGCTTCATGTTAAACTCGGTTCTTTAGTGCACAATTATTTTTTTATCGAATCATTGATTGTTGCAATCTTTTGGCTAATGTCAGCGCTACAATCCCCTTAATTTCGGATTTTTGCATACAATAAAGTTACATCAGTTGACCAAATTAAGGCTTAAGAACCCGTATACATTTTTATGTCTTTCTCGCTCGCACGATTCACTGATTTTGAGATATAAAACTGACGGTGTGAGTTATTGTAAATGTTGTCAATATAATCCCTAAATAATAATATCACGTATCTTATAAACTGATATTCGTTTTCTTAGTTTTCGGATTGGCGGAGAAAATCGATGTCAAATTGATTTTATATTTTTTTCACTCTTTCTTCGTCTAATTAATAGGTATTTAAACGAAAATTAATTTAAAGTATCCGTTACATAATTATTTAGTAAAGTTATTGACAACATTTTCCATAACTCGCTCCATAATTTTTATTTCTCAAAATGAATGAATTGTGCGAGCGAGACAGACATAAAAATGTATACGGGTTCTTAAGTAATGTGCAATTGAACCAAGTTAGATACAGTCCATTCTTCAGCTACTTCACCTGGCTTACTGTGCTACTAAATTTCTAATTCTTGTCGTATCTCATCTCTAGATGCATCCTCATAAAGGCATGACATTTCTATGCAATTAGCTTACGATGTCGTGTTTGCTACTCTTGACTAAAAAACTATTGTTTGTATGTCCGCCATGTTAAAAGAACGTAAAATCTTGTGTCAGATAAACTCAAATAACCTTAATCAAACTTACCCCGACTATGCTAACTATTAAATTGTTAATCGGGTGTTAACTGACAAGTTAACCGATATATCACACATCACACCTATCAATTTACTTAGATGAAGTCATCAATAAGATTGTGTGGTGATAGTGTTGTTTCTATACAGATTTGGAATTACAATTAATTAATACCTACATAAATATATAATACGCTAGTAACCTTATATACCTACATAAATTATTTTATGTGACTACCTAGCTGTAACATTCCCTATAAGTAATAAAATAATTGAAACGCAAGCAAAGCTTAAATAACTCATTATCGACTCTTAGATTAGTATCACTAGCATCTGAAGCCGCTTGCATTTGACAGAACTCATTGAAGAGTTTACGACTTCAAGGCAAAATAAATACAACGAGAGTATAACTTTTTAACACTTTTCTTTAAGTATAATGTCATTGATTTTGTTTATATAGCATTGGCCAATATTTTTCAATGCCCGCCTCATGAGATAATAATATTTCCTTTCTACATGTATCACTATAGTAGAATTTAATTTTAAAAGTTGGTGTTAAGTTGAAATATTGTGTTAAATATCGAAATGTTTTGAATTATTACTGTAACCTCATAAATCATAAAATTGTAGAGTGCTGTGTTGTCTAGTGAATTTTAAAACGCTAATCTTGATTATATACAGATTACCCGCGGTACAGGCTTGTCCTAGTGCGGGGATCGTGAGTAATACATGTTGTGACTAGGTTTGATTAATAAATACATTTTGTATTTTTTGTATTGTACTAATGTGCTCTCCCTTTTTAATCCAACTCGTATGTTAAAAGGAAAAAGTGCATGAAGCAGCTATTTTTAGTTATAGCCTGCTTATTTAAAAATAGACTACCAAGCTTACAGAGAAACGTATATTGCGTGCGATTATCATATTGCTCTCCCGCTGTCACTGGGTACTTTACTACTTACGGTTCAATAATCTGACATAGTGCTTATTATAAAACACAAGCCAGGCTCTGTAGCCTGTTGCAATACAGTGCCTATTGACCTCTGCACCATTATGCGTGTTCTAATTATAACCACCCCTTATCTCTCTTTGTTATTTTGATGCTTAACTTGACAAACGGGCATTGATGTTAGCGAGAGCACTACGCATCTGTTCATGTATGTATTTTTAACTCTTTAACTCTATGTACTTACCTACATTAAACTTTTGCGCGCGTAGACGTTTTAAATGCTTAACTGTTCCTTCTACATTTAGACCATTGTATGATACTTATTCACCACACGCACCTTAAGCTAATATAAGCTTCGTTGGGTAAAGATGATTACAGTTTTGTACCCTTTGTTTGATGCGTTTGTGAAATATAAATTACTAGCCGTGCCCCGCGGCTTCGCCCGCTATTATCAAGTTAAAAAGTAGCCTATGTGTTAATCCTAGGTATAATCTACTTACATTCCAAATTTCATCCAAATCCGTTCAGCCGTTTAAGCGTGAAGAGGGAACAAATATACTTACACACAAACTTTCGGATTTATAATATTAGTAGGATTGATTGTTTGAAAAGTATCTTTATATATATGTATACTAACGATCTCTGTTAGGAATATTCTTAAATTCTTAGAACAAACTAGCCCTGTCCCGTGTTTTCGCCCGCGTTAATAAGTTAAAAAGTAGCCTAAGTGTTAATCCAGAGTATAAGCTATGTACATTGCACATTTTAGCTAAATCAGTTTAGCCGTTACAGCGTAAAGATAAAACAAACATACTTACACACTAACGCATTTACACACACACTTTCGGATTTATAATATTAGTGTGATTAGAGTTAAATACGCGTTAGAGTAGTTATTTCTTATTGACTTAATAATAAAATTACCTTTCATTTTACTACTCAGATACAATTTACATCACGTTAACTTCATAAATAAGAAACTTTCCATATGAACTATCATTCCCTATTAAACAATGTTAATTCACTCCTGGCAAAAAATAATGATCGTATATTTTTTCTACTTTAAATGAAATACTCTAATACCGACTTCTATCAGTATAACTAAAGAACTTTCGTAATGAACTTAAATCCCTCACTGCACCACATAAATGTACCTCTGATAAAAAAAATATTGATAACTTAATTTTCTTTTTTAAAATAACTACTCAAATACCAATTTATATAGCTATAAGTTTAAAAACAAAGAACTTTCATTCAAAAGTTTTCACCCCATTTAACCCTCTTTGGGGAAGAATTTCCGAAAAACGTACGTACTACCCTACGTACTAAGACAAATGTACCCTCAAAATTTCAAGTATCTACGACCGCGGTTTAGGCTGTGCGATGTCTCTAAGTCAGTCAGTCAGTGAATCAGTATTTCAGGACAAAGATTTTAATAGTATTAGAACAATATTACTAATTCTGTAAATCCAATGTTTTAACTAGGTAAGTTTTCCTTCAGCAGAAAGTTTTTTGTTATTATATAGTTATTCTAAAAATGAGACCTAGCTACAGTTAAAATTACTACGCTTAAGTTCTGCTTAGGCAGGATTTTAACGTCTCAGTAAGCAGTAAGACGTTAGTAAATAAAAAAAATGGTTGTCTGTAAAGTCGGTTTACGGACAATAATTTTACGTGATAACGTCATAAGAAAACATCGAAGTTTAGGCCGATCGTGCCTCTCTATCGATTGTTCCGCGCTCTCGCTTGCACGGTCAGGCTCAGACGGAACGTGACACTTTTTCGTGCGTGCAGCCGGGTTCATCGATTTATAAGACGTTATCACGTCAAAAATAAAAAAAATCGACGAACATGTTTTGTCGCTTGGAACGAGCAATTTTTGTATATATGTATTATGTATATATAATCAGAAATCTTGGAAACGGCTCCAACGATTTTTATGAAATTTTGTATGCAGAAGACCCCGGTTCGAGTCCAGATGATTATTTTTTTCAAATTATTTGTTTAGTATTATTTCTTCACCAAAAAATCAAGGTACTAGTTACTAAGCGTATAAATAAATAAAATATCAATGTCTAAAAAAAAAAGAACATTTGTAAATGTAGTTATTAAATAGTATATCACTCGTATTCATATGAGACAGGATATATAATGCACTATATTCCTTTCAAAGTAAGATCGGAATAATACGAATGTTTTATGGTGACGTTTGCATGCGTTGGCGGCAGATAAGATTTGTTTGCAGTGCTTCATTTGTTTCCAGTTATCGATACAGATAAATGCGAGTTATATTGCACTTGATAAAAGCTCTTCGGTTTGTTGACCCACATCCTAGAGTGGTTCTACTAATGTCTCGAGAGTTGACTCAAATATTCTCGGTATAAGTCTTGTCCCAGTTGAATTAAAAACGAACCAACATTCAGTACATCATACGAACGTCTTTGTAAAGCCCATTAAGTTCCTTTTGTTGTGGTGACGCATGCCACAACTGCGTCCGCTACGCCACCCGATTGCAATTGTAATTCAGGCGTCACCAGAACGAATCGGCGTCTGCCGGTGCTTGCCGGAAACGTCCTTAGAATGGCACATCGCCATGCCTAATGAATGCAAGTGTCATCCATAGCGAATTGATCGCCATGTTATTGCTGCAAACATTTGCGCCTTGACCAGTTTCGCATGAAGTCACCGACTCCAGACCCTTTCCAGTATCGCATAGTTAAATAAACGTGGAAACGTATCTTGTAGATGCATTTGCAATTCGTATTCGTTGTGTATTAAGAATTCAAGCTATAAATCTATAAGACGGCAAAATTGTGTGGTTTGCGCTGGGCAGTCATGAGTTTTTTTTTCTTTATAAATTTTGGCTTCGCAATCTTAGCGCATTTAGCCAGTGTCAATTAACAAATTAAAGTTTCAAGTATGGTTTTACACATATATATATTACGTTAAAGATGTCATAGTCACAAGTCACTATCAAAGTCACAAGAGTCAAGGTCATGTCATAGTCAAGTCATGCCTTAATAAAGTGGTAGAAACTTTACTAGAACTTCTATTGGAGTTTTTGAGCGAAAGCGAAAATCACATTTTTCAACTTTGCATGATTTGCCGACACTTATAAAAGTTCACTAACATAACGGTAATAATCCAGCATTAATACTCATTAACACGATGAATCGAAAAGGTTGCTAAAAAATACAAAATCAACAACGCCATTTTTCACTTACGCGGCGAAACTCCCGTCATGAGTTTATGGTGTTCGGGTAACTCTTCCGCGACAGTACCTGTGACCCAGTGGCTCGAGGCTTGCATTTGCTTTCCCGGCGATGCGCCAAGTTCATTGGCACTAGCCCCACACCCCGCTCCCGCCTCTGCTAGCCGGTCAAGCTTAAAAACTGACACGAAATTATTCACTGTAAATAGAAAGCAGTTTCGCTATTGATGTCTATTTTTAGAATGATCGACGTTTGATGGAAGCTTCACGTGAAACTCGCTGATAAAATCATCTCCCGGCACGTTTAACTCCAGGCGTACGTTGTGTTTACTGCTAATTACTTGCCTTGTTGTTTTATAATTATACAAATCGACAAGCTAACGCTGTTTATGGTTAGAAATTTGCTTTTTGATAGTCGGTTATTCTGTATTTTAACAAAATTTCACTCGTTATAAAAGACGGTTAAAAATTTCATCGTCGTCGCCTCCAGTAATAAAAAATAAATGAATACAATTTTCGTCAATAATATAGGTAGGTATTTTATTATACGTATTTCCATTTAAACTACAGGTAAACACTATTCTAAGTACCATTTATAGTTCTCACGCTTCATTTTATGGGTGTGATGACTTTGCGAGTGACACCATCATCGCAACACAATAAAGTCGATTCGTGTATGTTTCTTATCCATAACAATATCTAATACCTTAAAACGAGCAATTCTTGTATATATATAATCTGACTCTCGGAAACGGCTCCAACGATTTTCATGAAATTAAATATGAAGGGTTCGGGGGCGATAAATCGATCTAGATAGGTTTCATTTTTAGAAAACGTCGTTTTAACGAGCAAAGCTCGGTCATCCAAGTACTGTAAATAATATATAAATCCATTCTTATAGCATTGTTATTAAAAACCTTGAAAGGAGATAAGCACATTCATTTGCTGTTTCAATAAAAGACTAGACCTTAGCTGTAATAGCTTATGCTGCAAAATTTCTAAATGCTCTATTACCCTTATTATTAATCTATTATGTCAGTTGTTAAATAACTTAGTTAAATCACAGAAAAGGCAGAAAAAAAACTGCTGAAGTGGTACATTACAATTACATTTTAACTGAGCTCAGTATATCAAACAACACGATGCAGTGAAATAAGAAAAACAAACCGAACAAACTTCAAACAGATAAACAATTTACTACGCTGTGACACAATTAAAGTAATGGTACTCGAGCTCATTGAGAACGAGATAATAACTGTACCTATAATAGCGTAAAACGCATTGTTTGTAAAACAACCTTTAATGAAGCAGCATTATCAATGAGAAATCATTTAGGTCAGCCATAGAGTTCATAACAGCATTTGCTGGCGCGCCTTGTTATCTAAACGAACCGTTTAGTTCGACATGATCCGAATCGATCTTATTTGCAATCAATAGAGATTAAATTAACATAAGTGCATCGTCGTTTGCTGCCACGGATGCCATCCTGTCGATGTTTACTGTTTTAGTTCTCGACTGCATTCGTTTCAAATAAGTCATCAGAATTGGATAGTGTAACATCAACCTATTATTTTCTTACTAGCCGTGCCCCGCGGCTTCGCCCGCTATTATGAAGTTAAAAAGTAGCCTATGTGTTAATCCTAGGTATAATCTATGTACATTCTAAATTTCATCCAAATCCGTTCACTTACACACAAACTTTCGGATTTATAATATTATAGTAGGATATTATTTTTATTACATTGCTTTTAACTTGTATTTGACGTCCCAGTTGTCGCGGTGGACAAGTCTGCCCTCTGCACCGTGGGTCCTGAGCCCGATTCCCGGCAGGAGCACAATTTTCCTTCCCAAGGGAGATTTGTGCTTCTGGTTCTGGGTGTGATATATAAATGTTTCCAGCACCCACGATACAAGTCTTTGTACTTAGCGTGAGGCTGTAAGTGTGAATGCGTTTTATTATTACTATCTATACTAGCTACATATTAAACTTCATCCAAATCAGTTCTTCCGTTATTGAGATACCGTTTCAAACATTCAGAATCGGTGACACAATTTTCGTGTTTATAATATTTGTATGGTGTATGATGGACACTAGCAACGTTAGATCTGATGATATTACATATCCGATGACCTCTGATGACTTTAGTTCTTGTGACGTAACCAAGAGACTAATAGTCGGTTTGTACTGGTGATTGTGATCGGTATAGCGCCGTGCGCATTATAATCTGAAGAGAGCGTTTTTAGATTATACGTTTATCTGATTCTAGATGCCTATAATCGAATATTAGGTTCTTACCATTGTATGTAAGATAAGCAGCAGTTGTTTGATTAAAGCCTTTTTATTCCCAGACGAAAAAGAGGAGTGTTATAGTTTGTAGTTGTATCTTTGTGTCTATGGCATCGTAGCTCTTAAACGGCTGACCAATACAAGTCTTTGAACTTAGTGTGGGGCTGTGAGTGTGGATGCGTTTGTTTGTTTTGATTTAGTTCTTGTTTGAGAGGTTGATCAAAGAGTTCTTAAATAAAAAAAAATTATGCATTATATACAAACATTTGACCACCATCTCACCTGATAGAAAGTAATGATGCGGCCGAAGATATGACATGTTTATCTAGATTAATCTAGAAGATACCTATTCACTCTTGACTTGAAGTCTCTCAAATTATACCCCTCGGGGAACAAAGACGGTATAAATATCGTCAACTGTTAGTCCAGATTTGGACTAACAGTTGACGATATTTATATCGTATAATAATTGGAGGATAAGGAATAATGGGAGGATTCATTCATTATTATGGGAGGATTCATTATTAGGATTAGGACTGCAATGTAATTTCGTCACTTGAAGCGGGGCTTGGATAGCTCAGCGGTTGAAGCAAAAGTGCACGTCACTATGACATCAGATGCTCAGCGTCAAGTGATCTTTTACTTTCGAAATTTATTATTTTTATTATAGCTTATTACTTAATACGATGAAGAGGAAATGTTAAGACTTACGTAATTAAAATCTTGAGGTTCGTTATTCATTCTCTATAATACCGTTAGCAGCACATTAAGGCTTTGTTTATAAATACGAAGATTTCATCGATTTCAACGTAAATTCTCATTCCACGAGCAGTTCAAGGTCATGGTACGGCACCAGGTCGTACCACGCTTACTTTTCTCTTTACACAGTTTATAGTTTAGTACATCCTTTTTGTATTGATTAAGTTAAAAGTAAAACAATGTTTTGTTAGACATTTGCCAGTTCCTTTGTTTACCTCATGTAAGACTGCAGTTTCCTATGCTGTTTTTATCACCGTCTTCAGAATAACGAGGCTCTTCTGTGAACTCCGTATGTATGTAATTTTCTATAATAAAATAACCATTTACGTCTCATTTAATACAATGCACCTGGTGGCTAAAACACCTTGTACGCTTCTTTTTATTAAATTTAGACAGCCATTTTTGTTGGTAAATAGTCATTTTTACGATAGGTACATTATTAAATTTGCATTTTATAATCTACAATAATTTAATAAATAAACATAAACAATAATAATAAGTCCTTGACAGATATGTACTTATTTGTATTATTGTTTGTAAATAAAAAAAAACTTCTAAAGTAGATTAATTCATTAATTAGTGCTACAAACTGATTAATAACTATTTATGCTCAAAATTAATTTGACGAGTACCTATTAATATTTTTCACGTAAACCTTACATGCTTTCACATACATCTTAAAAAGTATTATAAATAAAGTAAAATAAAGTATTATCTATCTATCTATCTATCTTTTTGTATTACATAAACATGAAAAAGGTAAAAAATACTGTTTTTTTTCCTTTACGCGGGTGGCATTGCTAAAAACATAAAAGAATTTTTTTATTATAACAAGCATAATATAAATTCGTAGTCGATGTCTATAGATGTTCTATATATAACACCGCTATTAAGCTATTATGCAACAAAATGTTTGGTATAGTGAATTCATACAAATCATAATAATCAATATACCTACGACTTCACTATCATGAGCTTTAAATATTAATACGTTACTTAATTATATTTTTAAGTAGTCACAAAACGAGACTTGTAAGTACTTATAGTAAACAAACTTTTTTTTGAGTATAGTAAACAAACTTTTTTTGTTAGTCTTTAACATAAATAATCTCTACACATGTTAATTAAGGCACCAGAAGCTCTTCTGTGTGAAAAAATTATTAAAACGTGACATGTCTTTACATTTTCTGATAATGAAATCGATACTATTGTAACATCTACATGTGGCGAACAAAATTCAGTTTCGTGAAGCTTTACGTTACAGCAAAAATAAAACGATCTTGCTCACATTTTGTTTAATGGATGTCAGTACTTCGGTTCAGTATTCGCACGGAAGAGTATTCGTTTTTCAATATCGCTTTCCATCAGGTGAAAAAAAAACATGCTTGCCTGTCCAGCATAAAAAAACAGTACTGTTACTTTAATATTAGCAATCGGAATTCTTGGAACAAATTCGCTCTCACCGCAATCTCTTTTGTCTACTGATGCCTCCGAGAACCAAAGAATCAACTGTAATTTCCCGTTGCGCTTAAAAACTGAAGTGATTGTTAAATGTCAGGTCATCTTTATGTCTTCTATTTGTCTACATCGAAAGTCACTTAAGCAAATATCAATCCCTGTGCGCTACTTTCATTTTTTTTTAAATATATTTAGCGCAAATTTGGCTGATTAACTCATGAAATATGTATTGCAAATTTTTCATAAATCTCTTAGCACCCTATTTTTGTCTCATTGTTTTTTGTTCAATAAATTGTTGTAACCAAGATTTCGTCATTTTTAGCTAATATTATATCGATTACATTGGAACATGATAGTTACACGTTCCGCAATTGAAGGGTGTGGCTTAAGAACTCCGTCGGTCATTGGCCTAACAGCCGAATCTTAGACTTTCTAATGAGACTAAACTGTGCGCAAGCGCATGATGACGCGCATACCGAATGCAGACGCTGCACAGAGTAATTGCCACTGTCCGCTAATTATTATATCCGATGCAAAATGGCTTGAATTCCAAACATTTTAACAGTTTGTTGCACGATCATGATCTTAATTGACTGCAATGACTGTTATTTTTAAGGAACGTAACACACGTGACAGGTTTATATCGCTGGCAATTAGAGAATTTGGAATGCTGACTCATTCGCCAATCTTGTGAATTAACGCGTAAAAAATAACATGTTGACCATATATGCCATAGATTCATTGAATCATTTTCTGTACGTGTGCAATTATGTTCTTGTAGAGCTAGAGATCGTAAGGGCAGACAGGCTTTCACCGGCTTGTCTCGCGAATCTTGGGAGGAATCTGAAAATTATATCTATCTCGTTCCAATAAGGTGGATTTTCGGTTGTTTTTCGTCTCCTAACTTTCTGCCGCCTGTCGCGTGGAGGAGTTATTGATTCAGCTCTGAATGTTTCATGCTTTTGTACATTATGCTCTATGTACTTGCGTGAGGGTGTATTTATGAACGTTTGATCAGGTGTAGCTTGCACTCGCGGGGCTCAGCTTGTGGACGTCGCGACCTAAAGAGGATTAGCCCAATTCCGCAGACTGTTTTCACGGCGTCGGCGGGGTAGTCTGACTGGTAATCCTTTTAGAGTATGAAAGCGGTCTCGTGAGGTCGAGGCCTCCCTGTCAATCGTGCGCTGTTTCATAAATGAAATCAGCTGTTTAAGGATCATTGTCCCATTAAGTGCATACTTGATATTTCCTCTAATAACTCTCATTTATGACTATACTGTATTATTTTGAAAGCGAATGATTTTGAGATAGAACGATTAAATTATCTGTATTCTGTCAGCTTAAATTTACACCAAGAAATTGAAATAAAAAAAAATATTATCAATTTTTTGTGTTAGTACCCAGCACTTAAAACATCGAATCTCAAAGGCTTGGATTTTGATTTACAAAGCTCAAGGCCGACCCCATGTGAAATACTATCTTGCCTTTAGAACGGAGCAGCGAATATACCAGATTGAGCATCTCATTATAGCTTAAAACTGTTAAACATTGCATAAAAAATACCCAAGAACACACGTACGCTTTTTCATCTAGGTTACCCGCGAACAGCACTAGCACTCTAATAAAAACCTAAGATGAGTCAGATTACCACACTTGTCATTTTTACGGTATCTAGGAGTGACTGCCGTAAAAAGCTTAGTTGAAATAGTATCTCACTACCTTTCCAAAGATTACTATGGGTTATTTGTGCAGTCCTGTTGTCTCTTGGATAGCGTACTATGTAAAGATCTCAGAGACTATCCACAATTCCACATATCTAGAGTTCATATCTTTTCCTTATTTCCGCCCTAATCCATAAAAGTAGTAGTAGTAAAGCTATGCCAACTGAATAACGTAAACGTGAAACATAATTGGTCTTTTATTTTTCCCATTTCTTCTGTTAAGGAAATCTTATCAGATTAGAGATTAGCATTAACTGGATTCATCAAAATACCCGGACCACCAGAAAGCATACATTTACGTCGGTATACTGCCATAACGGGGATCGAGGCGAAGCCTTCCGGCGCCTCCAAAGCTATATCAGTATCAGTTAAACACTCGACGTATTCGATATTATCGTAGACGCTTAAAATAGCCTTTATCTCGTCCGCGCTGAGGTCACTGGGCGCTGCGCCGGCGCACGCTCGATCATTAACAGCACTGATTAAACCCTTACATTTCTGCGTAGTAGCACTATATGTGCGTATCAGTGGACAATCTACATTCAAACCGACTGATTTTACTCACAAACAAAGACACGCGATATTACCGTGATTGGTAAAACCAATGCGTGATTTTAGATGTTAATGCCTATGTAAAATTTGACAAACTTCGCGCGTTTTCAATGTACGTACTACAAGTCGTTTACTACTTTTGAATAATTTGGCAAGCTATGAGTGTTTCTGTTTAATTAATGTATTTTAATTGTGTTTGGCAAAGTTAGAAGGATTGATTTTTTAATTCAGCCATTATACGCCTTATGTAGGGGAAAGCTTGGCTTATTTTTAATGCAAAATGTTTAGACTATGATTATTAAACGTTTAATAATATTCGAAGGTCATTTACGTTCGTTTGATGTTTTCTTAGAACACTAAGTTGTTTTATATAGGTATAATAGTTACATCAATGATGAGGTGATCTAATAGCAATGTCGCGTTGCGCGTTTTCTTGAAATTTGAGAAAATGCCTAAACTCTGTTAGACTTGATAAGTGCCATATTTAATGCACTTTACTTTATGTACTACCTACATAAAGCATAATTTAATTTGCTAAAAATATGGCGATTATATTTAGAGAGGATATGCCTTACTAGTACGGCCTTTACTGATTAACTTCATTTGAACTTCTGCGCTTAATGTATTTATTACTTACGTAATTTATACCACGATGAAGTACCCATTGGCTTAGTTAATTATTCACCATTTAATTATTCCCGACGAGATCACAAGTTTTATCCCCAAGGAAAATTTGTGTTTCTGGTTCTGGTTGTGATTGTGTGTGTGTGATATGAATGTTTCCGGCACCCACGACACAAGTCATCGAACTTAGTGTGGGGCTGTGAGTGTGAAAGCGTTTAAGTGTTTATAATGACTAAAACAGTTGAGATGTTAGTTAAGGGTTCATTTTAACGTTTTATAGATACAAGTAATATAAGATATGTAAACTTTTAAATATTATGGCCGTTCGATTGAGTGGAGCTTTTGGTAGCCTCTACTTTAGCGTTTGGACCGAAGATTATCTACTGTTTGTTCAGTATACTGTGCCACCCGTTATAGTTTTTGTTCCGTAATTGCTGTTATCTTGTCACCCGAGTTCTTTCTCCCTCTCAATGGAATTGGACTGATTACGGTACTTCCATTTGGACGACTCGGTCATTGATAATTGAGCGTGTGAGTGTTGATTATTGTGATTGTTTTGTACCTGACTACGGCAAAGCAAGGAGAAGGGGTTGTGCTATGAGTTTAGTACAGTATTGAATATATTGGCTGTGGTTGAATATATTGGCCTCTCGGCTTTGGTCGCGTTAGTGATGATAATGATAATCCACAGAGGTCAAAATAACCTTAATATGGCGTTCTTAACTCTACCAAATTTTATAAAAATCAAACTAAGCAACGGTTTAGAAGTTAAAGTGTAAGTATACAGAGAGACAGCTACTTTCGGATTTATGTTATCATTTGTGTGTTCGTTAGCTCCACAGCGTTACACCCAAACTAAAATACTCGTCGGTATCGTTGAATTTGTCTCAAACGTCCGTATATCTTAATGCTAGATTTTTTTATTAAAATATTCACATACTTGTTACATTTATTGTCTATGTGTCCAGGACTATAAGAAATTAAATCCATTGCAATTCTACGCAGGAACGCACCCCGCGTTCTTGGTACTTTACCACACGGGCAAAGTTTTTTTTAGTAGTTCAAATTTTGTCTTATTATTTTAGTATAGTAAAAGTAATAAATACATCATTATTACCCTTAAAATGAGTCTCAAATAATACCACCGAATACCATTTTAATTATTGTGGTACATATAATAATATGCGATACATGTCTTAAACTTCACTATGGAGATATGAGATATTTTTCGTTTCATAATATCAAATATTCAATTTGTTTAAAACGATAATTGCAATGATAAGTTTGAATGAGTCTAGATTTTTTTCGTCTAGAAACAGATCTTTATCGCTGAGTTGATTTAAATTATCTTACAATAAAAACTAACGTAACGCAAACCGCTGATATTCAATACCCCAAATGTTACATGCAAGGCAAAATGTTATCCGGCCAAGTTTTGTCGGTTGCAATAAATGTCAAACAACTTGTCGATACCCTCAATATGATAGCATTTATAAATAAGTATTCGTATTGGGTAACTAAATATGCAGTATTCTAAAACGTTGATATTATCATACTACGTCATTGTAGACTCGGGTTTGCACAGGGCGATCCGCTAGACCATTTGCTTTCTATATTAACATATAAAAAAACCACATAACGATATTTTTTGTATCTCTGATAGGTTAGAGTTTGACCACTATCACACCTGATGGTTAGTGATTATGTGGTGAAGGGTGTTAAACACGCTAGGCCTAGAGTGACTGGCTCTAAAGAATACCAGCCGGAACACATTTTTTTATAATTGTGGAGAAAGTTGTTTTTACGCCTGTTTAGCCACCCTGTACCGAAATACAATCGTAGTTCACCACCCAACTACGATTGTATTTCGGTACAGGGTAGCTAGCCAGGCGAGCATGAGAAAATGCTCTACCACCAGGGATATTATCACGATGTTACCTACTCCGGAAACTCAAGCTCATCGTAGGATTTAAAGCCGCGATCTCCATTAGAAGATGGGTTTCCGACGATATGGCCATCACGGCCTTAAAACATTATGCCTACAAACCCAAGTTTTTAATTGAATCATTATTTAATTCTAATATTAAATAAAGGCAATATCGAAGCAGAAATGAATGTGCCATTCAGCACAACGGGTTTGCTTGGTGTTTTATCGTTAACAGCTTTCCATATTGTAAAGGAAACGCACTGAGTAGTAGTTGCCTGTCGTAAATGCGTCTGATCATTTCATTATTATTATGTTTCTCATAGTGGGTGTGAGTAAAAGCAATAAATAACTCTTTATGCTTTTGTTATGTCCTTATGATGTAGTAAGTTAGACTGCATGCGGCTTAAATGTTCTTGAATGAATCCACAGTAGTTTTAAATGTAAATTCCCCTTAAACATGGATCATATTTTACGACAAATGCGATCTTTCACGATACATACAAGAATTCTAGGTATATTGTATCTGCTATATTTCATCAAGATTCGTACAAGGGTTTAGCCATGACGAAGTAACAATCATACAGGGTTCTGGGACTAATTACTTTCCGCTTTATTATTACATTACTTTGTTTATGTTTAACAAAGTTAACGTATGAGTTCAATATGCCACTAAAGTTAGATATCTAATACGCGTTATTAATTGATTATTATTAGAGTAACTTCTGTTCTGATAGAAATATTACTTGATTGCAACAAAGTTGTCTCATAAAATTGCAATATATTGAACAAGAGTAATATCATATAATTAACTGATTGTATCTATTTTTGTATAAAAATGTTGGGCTGCTATTTTAAAATCAATGTTTTGTTGATGTATACACATAAATCATTGAAAATAGCCTGTGTATATTGGTAATGAATAAACCGCCAAATAATGATTGATGCAGTTACCAAACTTCAAAACCATTAAGCAATTTGTTATACTTTCCATTTTTAATATACCATAATTATTTATTGAGTCTGAAACTTTCTCTTTTCAAATTTTGATTTCGCCTGCCTCTATTATGTAACATGAAAAATAATTACAATAGCTAAAGCTAGATCAGTTTCGAGGCTCGGACTAGCGTTGGCTAATAATGCTACATTTCTAATAGTCATTGAATTGAGTGCTACAACAAATCGTGTAACTCTGAGTTAGCTCTGTAATATCTTGTATTAACTGTTTATTAACTGTGAAACAAACCAATTGGTTTTTTAATTTCCTATCACATTTCACTGCAAAACATTTTGGTAATTATCCTTTTTAGTGAAATTTATTCGTTATTTACATTAAAAGTGCTTTTAGAGTCTCAGTCTTTAATCTTCTTATTAAGGCTAACCTGTTATGAAAAAATGAAAATGAAAAATGATTTATTTCTGTAACCAAGTTTTGCTTAACTTAAGCTAGGTTGGGACCTTCTATTAAGTATAAAAATACCTGTGTCAGAAGACCCCGCTCTTCCATATCCATAGCATAAAATATATTTAGGTTTCAGATAAGTAGATGATAATTATACATAATTAAGTTTTTTAAGTTATAATAATAATATTTAGTTCTTATACAAGTAACTATTAGTGTGTTTGTGGTGTGTGAGTGTATGTATGTGTGTGTGTGTGTGTTTGTTTGTGTGTGTGAGTGTAAGGGTGTGTGTAATGTTCATGTGAAGAAATATATTATATCCAGTATATTTAAGTTAAATGGTATTTAAATAGAGTGTACGTTTTTATTTATTTATTTATGTCACAAAGATTCCATTATGTTCTTCGTTAGTGTAATTAGTCGGTGTATTTTGTTTGGAAATCCGATCGGTAGTACGTTCTTTGATTTTGTAAATCTATCTGTTTAATTAGGCACTCGTAACCTTGTCTATGAGGGCTTTGTTCGTATCGTATTATACAACTGCGCAGTTCAAAGATAAAGGTTTAGGTACTTATTTTAGGAATTATTGATTTAATAGATTGACGTCTGTTTTCTTTGGAATTGATGATCGGGTTGTTTGTTTACGAAATTAATTTTCTCTAACTGCTTCAGACTGGGTCTCTTCTATCTAGTGTACTAATGTCCCTCCAAAAGTCAGTATTTTTAACACCAAAGTTTTTAACACACTTGGGAAAGCTGAATAAGAAGTCATTTAAATGCTTCGGTGCAAGAATTGACTGATATTATTTATGTGACACCGGAAGAAGGAAACATATTTTGAGGGTCTCCTTTTATGATAAGTATGCTATGCGTAATTCTTGCCAAACCGGTTACAAATGTTTATATGAACTTAAATTCATAATCTGTCCGCTCACGACATCCATCGCTCTCAATCTTTTTTGACCTCTTTATATAGAGCTAGCTATATTAGCTACCTATAGGTATTTGAACTGCCAGTTGGCTTAGTTAGTAGGGTGTTCGCCATCTAAGCAGGGGTTCGATTCCCGGCAGGAACACAAGTTTTCTCCTCAAGGTAAATTTGTGTTTCTGGTTCCTGTTGTGATTGTATATGTGATGTGAATGTTTCCGGCATCCATGAACATTAGATAGAACTTAGTGTGGGGCTGTGAGTGTGAAATCGTTTATTATTATTAGTATAGGTAGCTACTAGCTGTTCGAGTATTTGTTTCTAGTGTGGTGACTATCCTATTGTCTGAGGTCCGACGTCCGTCACACAAAAATGTACGCCATTAGCACTCTCACTTGATATCATCTTAGAAAACGAAAATCCATGAAAGTATATCATCTTTAAAGTTATGACAGCAAACTTGTATCACATAACCTGCTCCTAGTCGCAATATTCAGTGACCTTGTAGAGGTCGTCACTGTCTGTTCTCACCCATTCGGCAATAAAGCAGTTGGTCAATGAATTAAAACCGATTAAAAAGAACCATTGGCTGAACGCCAGTCAGCGTCACTATAAACATTGCGAATTTAAAGAAAATGTCATTACGTAAGTCAGGCCAGATAGCCGTTTTAAAGATCGAAAGAAACTAAAGATGCTGTTATCGTAATATTCATAGAACAGCACATGTATGTAGATGAAACTAAATGCTGCGCACAATTTCAAACGCAATAACAAATAGCACAGCTATAATAGCATTGTATACGCTAACTATGCTATATTAATATGTAACAGTAGTTGTAAAGCATGCTTACATAATATAAAAAGAATTAACAAAAAGATAATTACTTTATTTATATATATTAAACACAACATTACACTATTAAAACAAAACACAAAATGAAAATGATATGAAATATAAAATACATACAATATACATAAATTACCAAGAAATAAAACTATGATAAAAAAAAGGTGTAGTGATGTTGTGAGACATATGAGTGACATTAATTATTATTATGTGTCCCAATTTCCGACTCGGCATAGACTAAGGTGTATGGAAACCTTATAGCCACTGATTTTCAGTCGGAACTCTGAACCAACAGTCTTCACGAATCATAGAAAATTATTCTCGTATTTAAATTTTCCTCGCGGTAGAAAGCAACTTTTTTTCTTTTTTTTTTCTTATATAGTATAATAATATGTTTATGAACAACAAAGTAGCTTAAATTAAATCAACTGCCATCTTAAATAACAGAAACAATAAAACGAATTGAAGCCTAAATATTAACTAAATTCAACTTATAGAGACCTAGAGACATTCTGTGACATCACTATCTTTTAAGGCAGTCATAAGTAACTAAAAACATTGTTTATCCAAACGTGTGTGTAATCCTTTAACAATAAGGTCAAATAATTAAACCGATTTAGAAAAAGGAGGAGGTTATCAATTCGACTGTATTTTTTTGTAACTTTTTTCTGGGTAAACCGATTTGATGATTATTTTTCAGTTGAAAGCTGGTGAATCCCATGTGGTCCCATTTAAATTTGATCAAAATCTATGAGTATTTAATTAATTTAATCTGATCAAGGGTTCCGAAGATAAAGCAGCAGGATTTTTAACCTTTGCTTGCGTTCAAATTATTTGATCACCGATTAATATATTGTTCTTATAAAATCTAAAAACGTCTTGTCTATTTATTGTGGAATGTGCTATCCGCAGCTGTTGTAAGACATTTATGTGCATAATTTAATAGTTCATCTCTGCATTGAGATCCTTTCAGGTTATATTAGGTTTGAAATTAGCTATCAATATATATCTTACTATACTATGTCACTAGCTGACCCGCCCGGCTTCGCCCGGATAAAGAAAAGCTCGCACAAACGCTTTCACACTCACAGCCCCACACTAAAAGTACTATGACTTGTGTCGTGGGGCCGTAAACATTAATTTTAACCACACACACAATATTCACGTCATACCCAGAACCAAAAATAAAAAGCTTATGTTCCCGCCAAGATTCGAACCCGCTGCTTTAACCCGAAGACGAACGCGCACCCATCTACGCCAGTTTGTATTTAAAAGATGACCCAGGCTGCGTCGTTCGGTTAAAAAAATATATACACCTAAACACTTCCACATTCACAGCCCCCACACTAAGTTCAATGACTTGTATCGTGGGGCCGTAAACATCCAAGATTCACACAACATTCACAAACTACTCAAAACCAGGAATACAAATTTCCCGTGGGGAGACAACTTCTAGGTAAATTACCACCGGGAATCGAATCCGCTACTTTGAAGGCGAACGCGCACCCACCTACGCCAGCGAGCAGTTCAAAGTTCAAAAACGACCTGCCTGAAATAAAGTATTTTTCTAAGCTAAATATTATACATGTCAGATATAATAATATGCTGTCGCGGACTTTTTTGTAAAACTCATGAAGGCCAACTTTTTTGCCATACATTGTATTCCCCTGTTTAGTCAGCGTACGCCAATAAAGCGGCCAGCTGGCAAAATTTTCTGCGACTTGTCTTACGAAAATTATTATTTCGAACTGATAACTAACTTTTATCCCAACAAAACATAGCCTATGACACTCGGAGATAGTGAAGCAATCTATTAGCGAATGAATTTTCAGAATCGGATCAGTAGTTTCAGACTTACTTTTTACATACAAACAAACGAACTTTACCTCTTTATAATAATTGTATAGATAGATTAGTTATAGCTCATTGCTAACTTATTTCCTACTGCAGTGCGTCAAACTTAGTATAATCTAACAGATAAAGTTCTAGAACGTTTGGCTCGGATAACTTGGATTCCATTTTGAAACCAGAAACAGTTGGTCGGTACGCCTACAGTAATATTGTAAAACTCATCTTGAGGCGCGACTCATTGTATGACTAACTTTTGGTGAGTGTAAGTATGCCAATATCATTTTGTGATTATTTGTTTTTGAATTTTTTGGCATGGATCAGTAAGATCTTGATATTATGGACATATTATTTTGAATTTCAAATAGGGCCTTATTGTGATTTATAAGATCGTGTAAGTTATAAGACCCTAGGTCCATGTTTGATTTTTTAATGCAGAACTGTTACACGGGCTTTCCGTTCAGTCACACTGTTCCATTTGTTTTTACTGGGAATGTTGAAAATGTCATTCGGTTTTTCTGTGACATCCCATCAACTACTATATTGTGATACTGAAAGTTATGTCAAATTGGTTTCATTGTTGTATTATTCATATTCCTTCTATTCTTTATTATGAATACTAGGAGTTTATCGTCGTACGACATTGTCTTAAAATGTTCCTCGCGGAATGTTAAATACGTTCCATCAAGGTGTGAATTCTGAACAAGTTTATCAATAAACTATTGAAGTTCATTTTTCTTACCGCTTTATGGCATCTGGTGCCTGTTACTTATTACTACCTATGGTTGAAAATAATTATTACTAGCTATGGTTCAAAACTCTTGTTTAAACAAGTAATACCAATTCTTTAAAAAGTTTATTAAAATATTTACCAGTTATAAATAAAAAAAATACTAAAAAGTTTTATAACCAGAGAACTTGTCAAGACTGATCAAATAAAACGGTTTAACGGTTTTAGTTCAGAAGTTTCTATGGTGATCTTCCGTCTCAATCATCAGATCCATGTACCATATCATTGTTGTCACCGCACCAAATTTGAATCCAATCGGACATCGGGAAGTGCGTTTAATTTAGCTTGCAAGATTTGATTACAGACTGACAGACAGACAACGGGACAGGTGAAACTAAATAAAAGATTGTAAAATTATAATTATTCATATATATTATAGGTCTTACGGTCTTAGTATTCTTATATCCCCAGGTAAAGGAATGTACTCAAGTGGCAGTATATAAGTATTTACAAATTCAAATCTTTATGGCATCTTCTAGATGTAGATAGGTGGTAGAAATAAATGACAGTAAATTAGAGACCCTGTTGGGCACAACAATTTAGAGCAGAGGAGGACGCTTCATTAATAATATATATTTCAAATTATTTCATAATAAGATGTCATAATTATGTATTATTAATATTGTTGTTGTATTTGTGTATAGCGTTGTTATTAGTGTTAGTACTATAGTATAATTGTCAAGTATGTATCAATTTGTATATGCAAGTTACTATTACATTATATAGCATTTAGTCAGTCAAAAAGTTAAATAATAATATGCAATAATTATATTTTGTCGTTTAGATAATCCTGAATTGTGTAATAGCTTTTATTAATTAACAAATCCTTTATCCTACTATCCTACTAATATTATAAATCCGAAAGTTTGTGTGTAAGTATGTTTGTTCCCTCTTCACGCTTTAACGGCTGAACGGATTTGGATGAAATTTGGAATGTACATAGATTATACCTAGGATTAACACATAGGCTACTTTTTAACTTGATAATAGCGGGCGAAGCCGCCGCCGGACACGGCTAGTTTGCTATAAAAATGTCATGTCTTCAGTTTGGTTTTCGATATGTTTCTGCATCTTCTTATTGAATATTTTTATAGATTGTTGGATACGTACTTGAAATGAATGAACTTTTGCGAGCATGATGTAAAATATATAAATTCGAGTTAATCGTCCCCGTTGAAAAGCTGCTAGGCACATGTAAAGTCGTGTCCTTAATTATATTTATATTAGTACCGGCGACGGAGACAGGTGGCGTCCAATGCTGTTCGTTGACTCTGCGGCCTTCGTTTCCCCCGATTCAATGGCATGCTATACCCGTGTTATGGTATGAGCTTAACTTTTTACTGTCAAGGCCAACGGCTTTATCGCCGACTATACTAGAATGCTGGGCATTTCCCACTGGATATGGATGGCATAGGTATTTGTCGTCCTGCTCTCTAAAACTAAAACCACGGATTTTGACGAACAACTTCTTAATGATCAGTGCAAGGTCTTGGACGTCTTGTCTTATCCCTTCTGTACTGAAAGTATTCATATTCAGAATGTATGCGGTCATCCTTATATTAGCCAGCGGATTTGCATTACACGTATTCGAAATAAGAAATATTTTGAATGTTTGCAATAGTATTTGTTTGATCATTCAAAATGCAATGTCGTGAACTATTTATTAATGCGTTGTACGAAATACTGCACGTGTTGTTTCTGTTAAATTTATGTTATAGTAGTTTAGTGCAAACTATAAAATTGAGTAAAAATAAATGGCCCTGTGTGCCTTGACAGGCTGCTCCAATTGGCTGATCATACTGTGACGTCACTGTTGTCTGCGCTTCGTCTACCGCCGCTTCCCGGAACGGTCGCAGTGCCTTTCTACCGAACACGCCCTCATTATTACTATGAATGAACTTTTGTATCATATGGGCACTTCAAAAAACAGGGCGCAAAAAATGTTTCCACTTTCGACCTATTTGGCTTTACTAACAATGACATCATCGTTAATTCTCGCTTGCTTATCGGACATGATTCCGAACGCTCACTGCTCTACTGACTGTCTTATGATGAATGGATTTCACTCTTAATGTCGATGAACTTTGATCCACTTTAATCTTGTGTGGGTGTAAAATGACAAGCAACTAATTCAATACCAAACATTTTAGCTTAGTAAATGGTGCCACATTTCTTCTCGGAACCAATAAGTGTCGCATGAATGTGTTTGTCTTCATCGAATCTATATTGTAACTGAATCTTATAAATTAGGGTATATTTATAAAGCTGTTGTCAAGTTCAAGAAAGAGCAGGTTATTATCATACAAATTGCGTTTTCGAATGCAGAGGCTATAGCCGTGACTGGTCAAGGTTTTCAGTTCGACTTTTAGAATAACTATTTGTAATTTTGTCCAGTTTGCTAATGCGCTCGCCATGAAAATGAAACGTTTGAGGTCACAATTAGTATTCTGTTAAGGTCTATTGGCCAGGAAGCGGTATACCGTTTACCTCACATTACGTTAGCTTATTGTGTTCACTGTGTATTGTTGGGCAAATTATGCCTCGCATTCAATATCGGGCGTCTATTGACAGTGTCAGGTGCTGGCCTTTCATTTTGAATGTCGAGGAGACCACTTTAGTTATAAAAACATATTCTGTTTGCATGATCTATTCTCTAGACAAATATTATTGCTCTAATTCATCTCATTTTCATCTCATATTCAACCGGTAGTTATGAAAAGGGCAAATAAGATTTCTTAGGAGGAAATTTACCAGTGTAGCCAGACCAATGGACCAGAGTCAATCTGGTACGTAATAGTTGTCCGAATACTTCTTATATCTATGCAAAGACATTACCAACAGGACTCTCTGACGATGAAAATTTCCTGCAGTTATGTTATTAAAAAATATAAGATTGAAATAAGTGTGACAACGAACTAGACATTGATTTGAGAGATCAAATCAATGTATGGTTCGTTGTCGCACTGCAGATACCTAGCCAAACGCCCGCCAGTTCACTTACCGGAGAAAGTTTCTCGACCTATTTTCGAGATTTACGTCCAGGCGTACATATCTGAGCAGTTTACCTGTTTTGAACTTGCGCAAAATTCTAATAGTATCTCGGAACAACGCCTCCGTTCACGTCCGAATAATTCCAGCTATGATATATGGCGAGCGTGACGCTTGCCACTGCGAATTTTTTTTAGGATTTATGCTCTCATACGCGCTACACACTTAATGATATTAGACCGGTTCTGTCGTCCATAATTCCAAATGAATAGTTTACTGCAATATTAATTTAGAGGAGATCGAATCTCGTACGCCAGCGGCGATGGGTGCTGTTGTCTTCAATTAACCCAGTTCTGGTCCGGCCATTGTGTACAGTCTGCTCGGTGTCTGCTTTCTTCCACTGGCCAGTAATGAGTATAAGTAATGAGACACTCGCGGTGGAGGCTTTGTTTAGGCGTCATTTGAGAACTGTACACACATTGGCCGTAAGTACTATTGCGTTCTCGTTATGCAATCCAAACTGCTTGTGCTATCGCTAATATGTTTTAACCCTGCAAATTACGAGCTTGATAAATTATGTAGCTAACTGGTGCCTTTAGAAATAAGTTTTAGTTCATACTTGATGAATAAAGCATCATAAAACTTGTTAGGTAATATTCATTCTCTCAGTATTTCTTTCTAAATATATTCCAAGGTCTATATAAGTATACCCTAGTATAGTTTTCAGATCGAAGAAAAGGCGTTCAGTTGTTTTTCATCGTTGTGAAAAATTGCTACACAAACTGCAAGTTATTTTTTAGTCTAAATAGGATATTAAGGTACTATTCGAGATTTTGATTTTTCAGTTAATTGACTATTTATTTGAATATTGTTAAACAGCTTCAACATTGTACTACACTTAGTCTTTCTTTTGTCTAATAAGCTCATTTTCATTTAAAAACTGCTGATCGGCGATCATAAAAATTCGCACTCTGTCAAAGAATTTCCTGGTAGTTATAAAAAAATACCCATAATTGTGACAAGTTAGTTCTATTACATCGGCGACCTCTGCAGCGGCTCGCTCGCTTCGCTCATTCGGCTCTTCTCGTGCATTTTGGTGCTCACCATCAACCTAAACTGCCAGACTCTTCCCCAGAAGGGGACAGCGGGCTCTTTTTTTATCATAATTAATCCAAAACGTAATTTCTGGGGTCAACAATAAAGGTTCAAGTTGAACCCTGACAAGTCCCCTAAACTCAAACCATTATTAAAATTAAGTATCGGATATCTAAAGCCAGTCAATGTAGGTATAAAAAATGTAAAAAAAATACACAAAATAAGAGTTTTCGACATGAATATTCAGCCTAATTCATATAAGTCTTGCGACTTAGGGACTACGTGATATGTAAAAAAGCTCCTTGACAGTTTACTCGTGAGAATTTTTTGGTCCGAACTGTCTAACTTTGAATTTATGAACTATTTGCCTTCCCTCTTGAGATATAAATCACTTACATAAAATATTTAGTTACATAAAGCAATTGTAAGAAAGGAGATGATTTATCTATTCTATGGCATTGTTGCGAACTCCTTTACCGACAATGTAGTATGTTGTAAGCTTTAGAAGTTTCGTCTTGTTTGTCGGCCTTCGATTTTCAGCTTTTGCGTTTAGTTCCTAAGTACTTAGTAGTTCCATGCAATGATCACACAAGAAATACAGTATGGAGTTTGAGGAGAGATAGTTCAATAATAGGCGAAATCGGGACTGAGACAGATCTGCTAAGTAGTTAGCAAAGGTATTCAGCCTCTGGACGTTCTTCTTACATTACGGGTTTGATTCCTAGCGCGAAGACAATTTTCCTCACTACAGGGTCATATCTGGCTTTGGGGTCTTATTTTGTGATGTAAAAAAACGGGCACCTGCAAATCTTTGATCTTATTAAAAAAAAATTACTCATTATCACAAAAGTTCACATCACATACTCAATCACAACCAGAATCAGAAACACAAATATTCCTTGGGGTGAAAACTTGTGTTCCCGCCGGGAATCGAATCCGATACCCCCGCTTAAAAGGTGAACGCGCACCATCACTCAAGCCAACGGGTAGTTAAAAAAATCAGTTAAAGCATTCATTTCTAAAACCCATAATGTTAGTAATATACGTAATGGTAAGCCCGCTTTATTATTAAAAAATACCTAATAAAAATAAATAATAGAGAAAACTATCTCTATTAACTTTTCCCGTAGCTTACCTCAATTTCCGCATGCCATTTCAAAATAGCAAAACCACAAAACTCATCACCAGACGTAGCCTAGACAGAAAAGGTACAACATCGCATCGGGTTAAATGATCCATCAGATAATAGCACTTTTTGTTTAATATTATTATAGGCTATAATAGACTATATTATGACTAACAGTTATGCTGTAGAATTGACTATATTATTATCAAACCTCATTATACTACCAATTCGAGAAATGTAATGTTTGCACGCAGAAATGATTCGGGATAATAGGCAACTAGAAGACGACATTAGATGTAATAATGTCACAGTGGATTAATCAAATGAGAAATGTATGCAAAATTAAACGAATAAACGTGGTGTATTAGTATTGTCTAATGATTTCATTTTCGCAATTTACATAATTAGAATCACAAAGTGTTTTACTATCTTACATTCTCGAATGACAAATTGGAAGTTATCCTTGAGGGCCTTCGAGTCGCCCCCGCATGGATTGTCCCCACTTCAAATCGCTGTATGCTGCTACGTGGATGCGGTCAAGAGCAGTAAAACTTTTGCTCCTATGTACTTCTCATAAGAGCGATGCGCTTAGACATCTTTATATCTATACAAATTAATATAATTAAAAGCAAGCAAAGCTTAAAAAAACCGACTTCACCGCTTTATCATCGGAACCTTGATCAGATTTAATGTACATGAAAAGCACCAGCTTTCAAATAAAAAAATAATCATCAAAATCGGTTCACAACGAAAGAAGTTATCAGGTAACTTTTGAAGTCGGGTAAACAAGAACATCGTCAAAGTACGCATTATTCGTATCAAAATAGGCATTATTGATCAGATCTTGATCAAATTTAAATGGGACCAATTAGAAAGCAACATCTTTCAAACTAAAATTCAGCTCACGTGGAGCGAAGTTATGATGTAACACACATAAAAAAAAAAAAAAAGAATACAGTCGACTTGAGTACCTCCTTTTTTGTGAAGTCGGTAAAAAAGACCGCTAAAGTGTCTCTAACCTAAAACTACCTCTTTCTGTACTAATTGTGGTAAGCCTTTAGAATTAGTGAAGCATAGTTCTGAAATGCAACTTTCCCAAAATTTTATTCGCCGGTGTTCATGATACCGCGCTAATCACTATAAAATTGTAATCAGTTCTTTTTAGGGTTCCGTATTCAAAGGGTAAAACGGGACCCTATTACTAAGACTGCTGTCCGTCCGTCCGTCTGTCCATCTGTCACCAGGCTGTATCTCATGAACCGTGATAGTTAGACAGTTGAAATTTTCACGGATGATGTATTTCTGTTGCCGCTATAACAACACATACTAGAAAACAATAAAATAAATATTTTTCCCATACAACAAACGTGATTTTTATGCCGTTTTTATAGTAAATGGTACGGAACCCTTAGTGCGCGAGCCCGATTCGCACTTGCTGGTTTTTTTTTATATTTCACTGCTCTTGACCGCGAATTGTATTCCCTATTGCCACCTGGTGGCAATCCATGTGGGACTGGGAATATACGCCCTTGAGATAGCTCGTGCCAAAATACATTGCCCTTTTTACAGAAATAATCTTTGTTCAATGTTGGCATCCGTGAATTGTTAGAGAAAGCTCTTAGCTATTTTCTCGTTATATCTTGACAGACAAGTGACCCACTTGGCACACTGGGAACAGTTTTTAAATTATATTTCTTCATTATTTTGAAGCTAAGTTCTACGTTAATCCTAATTGCCCCATCCTTCCGTCATGTTCATCAACCCATTTTCGTCTACTGAATGGAGCATTTAACACGTTTTACTCTGGTTACTCTGTCTTACCGGTACTCTAGTATTGTGACCTGTATTTTTTTTCTCCTGGGTCGTCGCACCGTCTGAACTAGTTCGTCTAAAGTTTACGTTCTAAACAGTGCCCCCAAACATTCTGGTCCTTAAATACCAATTTACTCATCAAGCACGCGTGTCTATATATATATAATGTTCTATTTATAGACAGTGATGACTTTTGATCGCCTAATTTGTTTCTGAGATAAATTCCTCTGTACCAAAACGGGGATTTTGACATTGGATGTTTAATGCTGGTCGTAATATTCCTGTACAAAGCAAATTATGGATCACTTGTTATTTATTTCAAATCATCAATCGTCAAGGATTCATGAAACATGCGAAAATGTATCAAAAAAGTAAACATGACAAGCGGCAATTCTGTAAAATGTCAGATACAGTACCGTCGTTGCTTGTAAATTAGTGGGATCAGTGCTCGTGTACTTGAAAGTTTAGTAAAAATAAAAATACGAGGCACCGTCTTCTGTGACGTGGTACGGATTCGCACGTCCACTTGCGTTCGAGTGAAAAACTTGGCAGTGGTTGAGCCCCGTTTGTTCAGCGGCGCTCTCAGTGGAAGTGGCGCCTTCTGCTGGCGCTAAAGCGCTGGCGTTTGGTTGTTGGCTCAGATCACAGCTTTTTTCAGCCCTTTCGTTAATTGCAGCCATTGGCAACTTTTTCAGATCTCCCTTCATTACAACAAATCAAAGTACTAACTTTTATACCAAAATAGAAAATTTTATACTACTCTGCTCGTTTAATTATGACTTATTACAGATTTCAGATAAACGTTAAGCAGCTTTTGATATGTACATTTATTAATTACTAGCTGCGCCCCGCGGCGCCCGCGTAAGTCCCGGACCAGCCAGAATTCGGGGTTAAAAAGTAGCCTATGTCCTTTCTCAGGCTCTAGACTATCTGTGTACCAAATTTCGTTTAAATCGGTTCAGTAGTTTTAGCGTGAAAGCGTAACAAACAGACAGACCGACAGAGTTACTTTCAATTTATAATATTAGTAAGGATTTTGCGGAGGCTTGTAAATGGCTACTTGTTATATATATTAAGATTTATTTTGTTTCATTAGCTGTAAGCACCCCAAAACAACCAAACAAAATATCCCGTTGAATTATTATTATCTGATATACTATTAGTACGCAGCTAATGGATAGAAATAGAAAAAAATATTTCTATTTATATTTATTAGCTACGATGAACTACTCATACTCACCATTCACCAGATCACGCCATGAATGAAACGCTTGCGCAGGTTAAATTGTCTTGTGGTTCCTACTAGTTAAAAAAAGGCTTTAATATTCTGCTTGCAAAGTTCTTGTCAAGAATACTCTCAGTACATAAGGCCTGATTGGGCGTGTCGCTTACCATCAGGCGTCTGGTTTATGTCCTTTCTTACCGGTATAAAAAATAACACTAATAGAAATAAATATTGACCTCTGTGTAATGTAGACAGTTTGTGTAGATCGCCCCTTTCGTATATATTTTTATTATTTATTAGTTTAAATATCTTATTCGGCGTTGGACCGAAGGCTTGCGTTATCCGTGTTTAAAGTAATGACCTTATTTGGTTTTAGAGATAAAAATCTTTGACATATAGATGGACGGACGGATAAAGTGCTGAGCTAAACCAACCAAGTTACCGAAAGACCTCGCTTCGCTCATTAGTTATATTACTACTTAGTTATTTTTTTTGAAAATGAAACACTCTTTTGAATTTTAAAGCTAGCGTTTGAATACCACAATTTATACTTGAGTATTTTTGACCTTTCATTGAGTTTGCGAAATACAAATATTTGACTGCTCTGTACTGTTAGTATAACACTTACTACAGCCGAATATCATCAAGCCCAACTGCCAAATGTTACGTACGACTATGTTCAATAAGATTAAATAAATATTAAGTGTTTGTAATCTTGAGTTTCTACGTCGTAGCATCAAGTTTTATGAGTATCGCTTAGAAAACACCACCTACAATAGAACGTCAGTATTTCTGCAAATTGCATTTTACAAACAACATCGCGCTGTCTGTCACTGGAAGTGGTTTTCTATGTAGTGGGATAAGCTACGTGAAACATATTTACTGTTCGGTCGTTTATCGGAAGAACCAGTTCTCGGCGTGGCTAGACCGACTGGAATATCTACTATGCTATATTGCAAAGATAAAAAAAATAAAGGCCGCACACGTCTGAAATATTCTTGCATTTATCTATTGAAGCGACGGACTTATCACATTTGTTTCTTACAAGCAGTTCCCGCGGCTTCGGTCGCGTTAAAATGAACTCGATGTTATTCCAGGTCACATTAACCATTATTCAAAAAATCAGCCAAATCGGTTTTAATACGTAGGCGGTATAGAGGCTAAATAAATTAAAAATCCAATTGGTCCCATTTAAATTTAATCAAGATCCGACTAGTAGTTTTTGAGTTATCTTCAATATGCGTATTCTGTGGACTACATTGACGATGTTCTCGTTCAACCGACTTCAAAAGTTACCTCATAACTTCTTTCGCTGTGAGCCGATTTTAATGATTATTAAATTACCGATTTTTTTATTTGAAAGCTGGTGCTTTCCATGTGGTCCGATTTAAATTTGTTCAAGATATGATCACTAGTTTTTGAGTTATTGACAATAATGCGAGTTTAATACGTTGAATCTGATCAAGGTTTCGATGATAAAGCGGTGAAGTCGGTTTTTTAAGCTTTGGTTGCGTTTAATTATTTATTTTACACTTTTTCGTTAATTAGACTCATTAACTTATTTATATAAGAACTTTATCATAGACAAATCGAAGAGTCATCAAAATCGGCCCATGCTTTTGGTCTAGTAAGCCACAATGGAACATACATACATAGGCTGATAAACACATTACCATAATTCACTCCACGTAGTCGAGTAAAAATAGCACGAATATATTGTATAAAATTAATAACAAACGCGTGAATAATAATTTCGGGATGAAAATGTATATAAAACGGGGCCGAGCACGGTTTTTTTATGTGGTACGATTTCTTGTGGACGAATATGAACTAAAACAAGAAACATCCAAACTTTTACATTTCAATCAGAATCGAACTATGATTGAATTTAAAAGACTTCTTCACTTCTACGTTTATCATCCGAACAATGATAATGTGGAACTCTGTCGTTGCGTGGCGTCTTTCGATCAATATAATCGGAAATTCTTCAAGAGAATGGACATTTCCAGGCGACCATCCTACATCCTCGGTTTAATCGTCATTATTTATTTATTTATTTATTTATTAAAGAAAACATGCCGAGGGTGGGCATTACAGATTTCCAATTCACCCACCCAAGGTTATTCACAAAAAACTTATTAATTAAGAAAATTTGCAACTTAAATTACTTTAACTACATAAAACAAAACACTTATTTATAATTTTATTTCAAAACGAAACAAACATAGTGCTATATCCATAGCCGCACTGTGTAGTTCGTATTATGTGAGCTAGTGGTCAAATGGAAGCCTGTTATTATCAAACATAAAGAAAAACATTAATATTTATAGCTCTGCTGAAATTGTACTTTCGATTGTATTGGTATTATTATAATGCTTGTCTGAAATTCGTGTCTTCTATCTTCCCACAATATATCGTTCTAAAGCAAATCATTTTCGGAACGGAATCGAATTTCTGTTTTACCAAAAAAACTGAGTTTGTGCGGAGAATTGCTGCGGAGTCATCTGAAACTGGACGGATAGTAGAAAGAGGGATTTAAGATGAAACTGCCTCTTTTGATCCTATCTTTGCACATACATCTTCTTACTTTCAGATAGGCTAAAGACTTTGTAGTTATGACGTGGTCGATGGTAAGCGAGCTAGAACTAGAATGGGATACGGGAACTACCAGATTTTCAACTATAGCTACCGAGAACAGTATGGTGTTAGTCTAGGAGAGAATATTGTGGAACCTAATAGTTAGGAATACTATAGAAGGCAACAGCAAAATCCGCAACATTTGAGATTCAATACGCGATTAAACGCGTTTCGTTCCAGACATAGCGCCTATTATCATTTCCAGTGTATTTCGCTAATTTCTTGGAATTTCGCAAACTCTTGAACGTTTAATTGACTGGGTAATGCGGTGTTTCCGAACCTTAAAAGACTTGCGTGACAGTCACTGCCAATGCTTGACGGCTTCGGACGCGATTTGTATCCTCTATTTTGGTACCTACTACCTACTAGTCCTTTCTATTTTGGTACCTACTACTTAATGCAATGCAAAAACGCAAAGAATTAGCTTACCTCAATAAAGCTCAACACCCACCTCCAAAAATTCTGTTTATAATTCGAATTTTTAATAAATAATATTCTTACATTGAATTAGGCAAATGAAATGTATAACAATAGTCCCGGACTATAAGGGGACTATACATAAATTAGTAAAATATATAAATATTTCACTAGTTTATTTATAGTTCCTTGTTATACATCATCGTGGCAGTTTTAATAATAATTGTCTTGGAAATGGGTACCGGTTTATGATGTTTGATTTTTCGAACTTATGGAAACTTAGCGCTGCCGCTGTGCAAGTAGGATTAGTTATATTTGGAAGAGAAACAGCTAACTGTCTCAGTCGGTATAATATGGGGTTGTTCAAGAAGAGAGTGAATAGGTATTTACTGAACAAGCGTGCCCCATCTTCGACCGCATCGTCGCTTTCCATCAATTGAGATTGTGGTCATACGCTAGCTTAGTCTAAATTAAAAAAAAAGTTAGAGGAGCGCAATGCAGTGCCCGGCAGGATTTTATTATTAAATGTTCTGAATGGCATTACAGTCGAGATACTTTTTATACCATCAGGCGAACGAACCGTCTTCTATCTTTTAGTAAGAACTTGAGCATACCGGAAGTGCCCATTATGTTTCCCACAAAATAATCTAGTTTTGTAAGAAAGGTTTAATAGACAATACTTTAGCGGTGAATGGATAAACATTGATTCTCTTGTTGATTTACACAGTTCTGTACAGCGATGACGAATTTAGTGACAACCTTGCCAACGCCAAGTGTGAATAATTGCCTACGTTTCGTGAACAATATTCTTTGTGAAACTTAAAAAAACCAATTATTTACGCTCTTTTTGGCAAAATTAAATAAACATGACATGACGTATTCTTACGTTGATGAAAGCAAAGTAAAACATAAGCCAAGTACTTAAGACGACAGTAAATACTTTTAAACAATTTTGTTAATTGGAATTGTAGATCAAAGATAATAAATAGAAATAAGATGTTAGAAGTTTTATTGAAAACAGATTATCGCAACCTTTTATAAAGAGATCAGTCAATTAGCGTGCCCTTGATGCCCATTAACCTCGAGATGACGAGTGACCCAGTTATTTAGTGA
The DNA here is from genome assembly GCA_948107665.1 of Lomographa bimaculata. Lineage (NCBI taxonomy): Eukaryota > Metazoa > Arthropoda > Insecta > Lepidoptera > Geometridae > Lomographa > Lomographa bimaculata. The sequence continues at coordinate 4,165,402 of OX403586.1, read as the reverse complement.
TTATGATGGACACGATGCATTTTTCAATTGAAACCTCTTGGCTCGTTATAATATCCGTTTGTTGAACTCTATGCAAGGTCTTGGGAATCAGGACAACTACTGGGTGGACAACCAATTTGGTAGTCCAGCAGTAGTACGTCCAGTTCGCTCGAAGCGATTCGTTTCTACGTTTATCATCCGTACAGCGGAGGGGACTCATTGTCTGCGTCTTTGTTTCGAGAACGGTACAATCTGGGTGTCTTCAAGTCAAGATTAAATTGGTATCTTCTAAGCAGGCATGTTACATCTTCGGCCGCATCATGGTCAAATGTCCTATCTAGCATTAAAAAAAGTAGTCGTCAGCATGATGGTTACTACTACATTCGATCCGTGACTTTGCACCAAAAACTACTTTCAGCAAAAAACTGCTGAAAACGTGAAGCGATAAGACTACCTTTATAGGTAATATCGAGGCCTTGAGTTACCTATAAGCTCGGTGCCTTATAGGTAACTTTAGGTCTTTGCTGTATGTAGATTTAAATATATATAGTGTTTGTCAAGTTATAGGAAATACAGGCAACTGACCCGTAGATAACTTCCACTAGCGTAGGCTTCCGTCGAATTTCTCTTCATCATTAAGTTGTTCCTGAGGGTCCTTATGTCTGATCTTCGCTTGATCCAATTGGATTCTTAAGCTCTGTGGAATTACTAAGTAATACACCTTCTGCCTGGAGTCTCATTAAATTCTAAAGTAAGAAAAAAATTAGGTTTGGTTGGCACATTGGTTCGAGTCTCGGCACCAAGAAGTACTTTCAGTAAACAAGTTTTGCAACTCTGAAAATGTGGAGCGATAAGACTACCATTATATGCAATATATCAAAATATCTCTATAGAATTGTAGAACCTTTTGCATTCTGGTCAGTGCTCCGAAATTTCGAAATATTCGCAACTTACAAACGAAAAGAAAACTGTGATGATTTCATCATCACCTGCTTATTCCTTAATTGGCATTCCTCGTGCGCTGTTATAAAATCTACGCTGATTACGACCAGTTTAAGAGTTATGTAATCCTTGGAAGGTTAACTCCAAGATATACCAAGGTCGGTAGTGGGTGATGATACATGAACCTGTTCAATTGCCTCATCAAGTAAAGTGGGACTTCTAAGGACATTCCTGAGGGCAATCGCCAGTCCTATAGCATTATGTCGTTAAGGATAGGAGAGATAAACGCACCTTAAGATAATGTCCCTCATTGGAACGCTGTGCAATAATAACATAGCGAAGTGTGGCCGTTGATGCCTGCTAGTTAACGTTTATAATACATGCTTGCTTACTTGGAATACGCCGTTGTTGATGCAGTATTAAATTGTTGTTTTGTCCATAACTGACTTATTTACACTGAAATTCATTTCTAATATGGGATTTTCAACTGAGCGTCACCGTGCTTCGGAGGGCACGTTAATCCCGGTTGTTAGTCGTAAAACAAAAGTCGTTATGCCAAGTCGGATGCCTTCAGGCGGCCTGAAAAATCGACACTAGGACTTACCACTAGTCTATACGCAAGCAACCATAATTATCTAATAGAATATTTACAATCATAGTAATTACAACGTTGTTTATCATATTGCAGTTATTCTTTTGCCATATTGTTATTCAGTGTAGACTTGCTTAGGGGCTTGTCTAACGGCAAATTAGTAAAGAGAAATATATATCTTGCGTCAAGATTTAAGCGGATTCCCTGAATATTTATATTGCGGGGAATACTTAGCTCAGTCTCCGAACGAGGGCAGCTAGTTTACCAACGTCGGAAATTCGATCCCAGACAAATGTTTCGGGGTCTAAAAGCGTATCGATTAGTGTTGCCTGACTGATAGATATTGTCGGAATAGTCAAATTGCCAGCCTTTCTGTCTGGCCTAGGCGCGGCTAGAGGTGTGGGCGTAGCAAATTTGATTGCAGTTATTATACAACTAATAACATATTGTATTGCTAGCACTGCGGGCGATAATGTAATATCGTACTAGGTTCATTCACATCGGAGAGAGAGCAAGAGTCATTCATGATTGTGAATATTATTTTATAATATTTGTAGTTAAATAATAGACAGAAAGTGAAATTGGAGCTGTTACAGCGTCTAGTGTTTTGGAAAGACATAACCCTCTACTTGGGCATCAGTACTGAAACTGTTGCTTTTCAATTAGAAGTTGGATGTAACTTCTTCGAGGGTAAATTATGTTAACCCGTTTAGAAAGTGAATCAATAGTAACATCAATGTGTTTCGTCTTGTGATAAACCGTGTTTTGAGTAACTATTTCGTTATTGCAGTCGAAATTGGAAGTGTTTAAATGTATTAATTAAATATTTACATCATTTCCATATAGATTAGATGGAATTATTTGACATAAAACGTTGGACAATATTTCAGTTAATGAAAGTAACCGGCTTTCTCTTCTGTGGCAATTTTATATATACATTGAAAACAATTCCGACTACCAATCAATATGCTTCTTGAAACAAATCGTTATGTGCGTGCAGAAGGTATGTCAATCACTTCAATAAAACGCATTGACGTATATTACGAAATGACGTATGTTTCATTCGCGCAAATCTGTTCGGTACAATAGGTATGCGACTTGTATTTAGTACATAACCTCGGAGAATTACCGGTACTCTAGGCACAGATTTGCACATACATGCAACACGCACTAATCACGTCCTAACACATAGTAACTCATAGCTCTTCTGTGACCCTAGGCAAGTGCATTGAGCACTTCGAAGAGCTCGTGATCTGTCGTAGTAACTTTAAGTTAATTAACTGACCTTTTGTACGTTGTGTCAATATGCTCAATCTATATTACTATTGTAGTAATCTATTTCATCGCTACATCTTTTGAATGCATGTGTTCTTACCCGACTACGACGGAGCAAAAAGGAGGCTTATGATTTTAGCACCGCATGTATGTGTTTATTTATTTATATATGTTCGTCTGTTCCCTCACAGCGTCACAAAATCTTTCGATTTCGGTGTAAAGATAATCGATACCCGTCGATCGATGTTACGTACTAATAGTCGGGTTTTAGATTATGAACTTTGGTCTTGTTTCTGCTATGTTTCTTCTATTCTTTACTATCTGTGCACATATATGTAACAAACATCCAAATTTCCGTATAGTATTAAGATATGGTTGGAGAATTGGGAAATTATATACCTAGAGAGTTCGTTTGATTTGACCTCTTATGTGTTTCACGCTGACGCTAGTCGCATGCGTAGATGTCTTGATTTTCTGTTTACAATGAAGTATAATTTTATATATCCTTATAGTCCATAAATACAATTCTGTTTTATATGAATAACCCAAAGAATTACTGTTTCCTCGTAAAAAATCGTGTCACCAGCCGCTAAAACACGTTAGGTGTTATGCTCACAGGATTTTCCTGAGAAGAAACATAACAGTTGAGTAAATAGTTCTGAAGGTAACGATCAGGTTACTAAATAAACAAATTGTTTATGGTCACAAAAGATTTTCTTATATTCCTATCTTTTCGCCTCAAAAGCCACAAAAATAGAAATCGTCGAAGATCTTGACGACCTAATAAACGATAAAATTTGTGTACACACAATACTCAAGTAAAAAAAACTATCCTCGATAGTGAGCTTCCACAGCTTATCATCGTCACGAATCCCGAATAAATCATCGGTATTGTTATTCAAGTCAAGAGTATATAGTATCTTTTAGGCAAGCATGCTACATCTTTGGCTGCAATTCGGCTAACGAATAGGCAGTGATCAATTCTAATCACAAAACCGACCTAATTTCGGTACATATCTGACCAACTTTTTATTTATTACAGGTACTATGACACTCTGCGACGCGCACCACCGAGACCGTGAGTCATTCATACGTTGATAAACCGAGGCTTGCTTGATGACGCAGTTGTAGGTACCACCTGAATCAGAAAGTGACGACAGTAACAGTTGTCGAATCGCGTTGTGCAGACTGATAGGAATCGTAAGTTTTACTTACGTGTCAAAATAATCTCTTCTCCGTATAATAATGATGAGTACACAATTTCAACAACCCATTGATTTTGGAATTAGAATGTTCCTGTTCTTGCGTCATATTTTCTTGCCCCCTACTAGTTTCAACTTGTTCGTCTCGTTCAAGTCTTAACATGTTCTCAACTCCAAAACTAAACAGAATGGTTTTCCGTTTGCCGTAATACCCGCACCATCTTCACTTGAGCAATAAAACATGCGATAACAGAATCCATTCTATAGTATTTAAGAATTTCATCGATGAAAGTTTCGAAACGGCAAACTAAATTTCCAAATATAAGACGCTTCTGTCACGTTTCTAGAGTTCAATATTACCCAATCTGGTAAAAGATCCCAAATTCTTTCGAATAGTTTGTTGATGTTTCTTTTCTCCGTCCTGTCAATATCATACTATTGTTGGTATAATTTGTTAGAATATGGTTTGTAGAATTAATTCGCATGCCTTCCGATATATTAGATTAACATAGATATGCTCTGAGTCCCAGAATACGCCGTCCATCTATGTTGATTACACTTTTGGATTGCGGACCTTAGTCTCTTGATCCTAATTAATGTATCTGTTTGTAAAAAAATGTTTTATTGATAAAGGAACATATCCATGAAAACGATGGAACCTTCTGTCCTTATCTAAGCAGATATTGTTTTCAGTTGTTCATAAACAATTTACGACTAACGAAATTTGAGTTGCATTATAACATGCAATAATAACACTCACTCATTTCTCGAAAATATACCACTCAGAATGTTATCTCTTTTAACTGACTTCACCAACTGATTCGTCAGCCAAGTGATTTCTATGTCAATCAAACTGTGCTAGTAGTGTGACGTCATCGATACTATTAAGGTGTCTTTCCTGTCCGTAAATGAATTTCTATGTCACATATCTTCTAATGACCCGTATTGTTTACGTGATGGCATATGATGATAATATCATGACGCAATCTACCGTTAATAATATCCCCTTTATGTAAAGTTACTGATTATGTTTTAGTTTTGAAATATTTCTTTGAATGAAGTATATGCTTAACTGGAATCTGCAGATATCCGTATTTGTAACAAAGAGTAGGTATAAAAAACAAGGTACGTAATAAAAATAGATTTTATCTGTAGTTCGGTACTGTGCTAGCCAAATGTTTGTTAAGTTTTTATGAGATTTGGTGACGCATGTACCCTTAGTGCAACTATTGATAATATATTCCGGACATTAAGTCCTAGTAATAGTATTGTCACGAAACAACCATAGTTATTAAATGGGGGTTTTCTATTCCGGACATTGATTATCTTTACATCTACGTCGAAAACTAACGATATTTTTTTTTCATATGAACTATCGAATCGAGTGAACTTTCAATCGATCGACTGTCGTATCGACGATGCATCAATTCGAACATTTATAGTATGACGACCAGAATGGACGTGCTGATTTAATTGACGTTACTTTTATGAATAAGCTTGGAATTCATAATCATTCACAAATCATCCCCATAGAGGCACTCATGATGGTGAATGATTGTAATGCCAGAATATTTTCCCTTTTCCAAAAATAGCTTCAGGAAGATACACTTATAACATTTTTGACGCATCAATGATTCACGGCTTCGGTGGTTTAATCAAATCAAAATATTTGTGAATCCAGTTTTCCTGCTTCGGTGTTATTTTTACAGAGAAACCTTATTGTTCTACTAACCAAATGAAAACATTTTAAACCCTCTTTCATAAACGAACATATTTCACGATGCTGAAATAATAGAACAGTGGTTTCGCTGTAGCAAATTAATGAGTGTTGTTTTTCTGTACTAGACTAAGTTTTTGTGTTTTTTTAGATTCGGTGTTTTTATATGTAAGTGTCATAACGCCATTCAGTGGAACGACCTTATTGTTTTTGTATATCTTACACCTATACAAGCACAATTTACAATTCTGTGCAACTCATTGCAAACAAATTGCGGGTACAACAACCTTTTTATAGACAAACAGCGAAGTGTGCACGTATTGTTACGAATGAAATAACATTATGTACAGAACACATGTGCTTGTACAAGATTTAGCTTAAACATCGTCTCTACAACTATTTCGTGTGTAAGTGGTAGATGTTTGTTCCTAGCTGTAACAAACGACAAAGAAATGAGAAAGGTTACCCAGTGGAAGGCGTTATGTAATATTTCTAGACGCCCTATTTGCCTGTGCCCCGCCAAGGGAGGTGCCGTCGTGAGCAGATCCTCCTCAGGGTTTGAAGACACGGTTTGTTGGCAAGGCGGACATTATTTTATCGTTTACTCCTTCTTTTTCACACAATTTCTATTGGAATTCACGCTCGAATGCTTCAATTTAACACTATCATACGTCTATTCTAATCAAAATTCTAGGTAAATTCGTTTTACGTAGGTTGGTTTCTAGATAGTCGTTTAGTAATTCATTTTAAATGACGTAACGCCATCTAGCGTTGAGTAGCGGCGGCACGACAACTTAATAGTTTGTGATATCATGACGAGATTTCGTAGCAATCCGCTAGATGTAGCTGTACACAGTAATAACCAAAGTCGACGAGGCCCGTACTCAATTTAAAGCAGTAAATATAAAACTTGAATTGATTTTGTTTGCAATGTAGTAAATTAAATAAAACTGCATGTGGTAGCCGAAAATTTCCCACACCACCGACAAATGAATGCTGTTCACATGAAAAAATTCGACACATTGTCGAAATGGAATCTTTGTATGACGTATTATAAAAGTTAAATTAATGTAAGAATAATTAAATATCGAAAAAAAAAAAACAACTTTCACCGACAATCTGAAATATGTTGAATTGAGATTTTGAGAAACTGTTCCTATTTTAAGTCGGGTTAAATTTTCCGTATACCTGCTAGAATAATTGTTCTAATCGATATTGCATCCTAGTTATTTATAAATACTTATTATTAGACCAGGGTAGAAGCCTTTAAAAATAATGAAAAGTGAAAAAAAATTATAATAGAATGAAACCCATTAGAAAAGGAGGGAAATATGATAAAAATGAAAGGAAAAATAATTTACGGGCGATCTGAGGTTGGGAAGGGGATGGGGGTGAGTTTTTAAGGGTAAAAAACGGTTTTTCTCGATTTCCGGCAAAACTAAAAGTCCTATCGAAAAAAGTCAAATGGCAAAGTTGTAGATAATAAAAAGATCTAAAACTTTTGTGTTTACACTTTTTTCACATAACCTCAAAATTTATGTGAAAAATTCAAAAAACCAAGTTTTTGGTTTTTTATTTTTATCTTTTACAAAAATTTTTTTATTTTAACGAAATTTTGTGAAAACTTACCTTTTTATGTCCCAAATACGCTGTAATTTATTTGATTAAAAATATTTATTTTTTCACCAAATTTTGAATTAATATCGAAAAAACACCCTAATTTTCAATCGAAAATTCACCCGTCAAAATATCAGCTTTTTTCAAAAAGTTGGTGTGGTTTCTGTTCGTTGAAATCTCTACTTTCCGATGGTGAAAAAAAAAATATATGTTACTATGGTAAATCTTCTCAGAAAATGCAAACTAAATGAAGTATAAAATAAAGAAAATGCTACGAAATATATAGTATATAATAGTAGGTATGTATGTAGTAAGACCCAGACCCGCCTAGCCCGTTCCCCACTTCTCCACGAAATACCTGGAAGTGGGGAAGGGGCTAGGCGGGTCTGGGTCTTACTACATACATACCTACTATTATATACTATATATTTCGTAGCATTTTCTTTATTTTATACTTCATTTAGTTTGCATTTTCTGAGAAGATTTACCATAGTAACATATATTTTTTTTTTCACCATCGGAAAGTAGAGATTTCAACGAACAGAAACCACACCAACTTTTTGAAAAAAGCTGATATTTTGACGGGTGAATTTTCGATTGAAAATTAGGGTGTTATTTCGATATTAATTCAAAATTTGGTGAAAAAATAAATATTTTTAATCAAATAAATTACAGCGTATTTGGGACATAAAAAGGTAAGTTTTCACAAAATTTCGTTAAAATAAAAAAATTTTTGTAAAAGATAAAAATAAAAAACCAAAAACTTGGTTTTTTGAATTTTTCACATAAATTTTGAGGTTATGTGAAAAAAGTGTAAACACAAAAGTTTTAGATCTTTTTATTATCTACAACTTTGCCATTTGACTTTTTTCGATAGGACTTTTAGTTTTGCCGGAAATCGAGAAAAACCGTTTTTTACCCTTAAAAACTCACCCCCATCCCCTTCCCAACCTCAGATCGCCCGTAAATTATTTTTCCTTTCATTTTTATCATATTTCCCTCCTTTTCTAATGGGTTTCATCCTATTATGTTTTTTTTTGTTTTAAAAATTATCGACCCTGGACTATATGATATGCTAAGTTTTTCGATAATCGACTGAAGCTTCTTTCTAGAACTAAATGATGGTTGTTGAAATGAAAGGCGAGTGACTGCTTATATATACGTTTTTCGTCGTATCTGTCACGAGCCCGGATAGCTCAGTCGGTAGAGCATTGGACTTTTAATCCAAGGGTCCAGGGTTCAAGTCCCTGTTCGGGCGGCTTTATTTTGTTGCAAAGTTATATATTTCAGTGATGTATTTTCTTAATAATATTGTTTTTCTACACAAAAAGTGCTTTTGTAATAGATTTTTACTAAATTACCTATCACCAAGACCATTAAATGTTTCTTACGACAATAATATCTCCTCACATCATATTTCAATTCTTGTATCTCGTCGAATTTGTAACTGGTTTTTACGGGAAACTTATTGTTGCCCGTGCACAATAAACTACGTGCAATAGAAAATACATACAACAAACAATAATAATTATTCGTTGATTTTAGTTCATACCTTCTCTATGTGATCGTTTTTAGAACAGCGCCATCTAGAATAGTCTTTGTAAACGTGACTAATTCTATGTGTTGTACAGTTACAGTTGTAAAACTTTCAGTTCTAACGAATAGATGGCGTTAGTATGACATATGGTACTTACTTCGATGTAACCTAGATGGCGCTACCGTGCGCGATCGTTCGTGTTGTTACAAATTTAAAGGGAGGTCAAATCAATCATGAGAAATGTGTTTCTTTCACTTTACAGATATAATATTATACAAAAAGTATACATAGCTCTTTCTACTAAACAATTTACATACCTTTCATCATAATCAGTCCAGTGGTTACATATACATATTAATTATTGCGTTTCAAATATATTATTTTTAAGACACTGACTTTCGGATAAAAAAAATTTGTAATGTTAGATTTTTTTCCGTTACGTTCTGTATTATAAGCAAATTAATCCATAACTAGGTATCCTCGTAAGTTCAATTTTACTATATTTTTGGGACTAAGAGATGAAGCGTACATATATATACATATATGTACATTCAGATAATATAAAACGCTAAATTGATGAGCCTTCGAAACGGTTGCCATAAATGTAAAATAGAAGCTGATCAATACTGATTGTGAAAAACAACGTAAACATAGTGAATGTGTTTATAAGCAACAGCTGCAGAAATACAGAATTACGAAATGTACGAGTAGATATACCGTATGGTGTGGTATATAACTAATACAGTGTTCAATTGATCAATAAAAAAAGCAGTTTTAAAATGTATTTCTATAAATTTCTATTTCTACAAAAAAAAAGAGTTATTTTTTTAAAATCTGGTGTGAATGTGAAAAAGAAACCCTTTACTGATCTTGAAGATATTTGGTCCGGAGACAACTTAAATCCTCTAGTATATTCTAGATTCTAGAAGAATGATTTTAGCTAATTTCAATTATTTTTAATTATCTAAACTATTCATGAATCCACCTGAACACACAAAAAAATAACACCAAAATTGGTCCAGTCAATTAGGAGGAGTTCAGTCACATACACATGTACGGAATAGTTATGTAAATAAAGATGGATGGAACGAATTAATGCAATTCAATTATCTATATGCAAACATTTTTGAAAGTAAACAAACGTCCTCAACCTGTTCCATGTGTTCAAACCACTTTAAATGTTTCGGAGATAAAAAAAAGTAAAGACCATGTGTCAGAGCTAAAAATAGAATTCGCGTTTCGAGACTCCACCAAGCCGTTCAACACGCCTGTTTTGCATGGTCATTACCATACAAACGTAACAAAAACATTAGCAAAAACAGCTAATTAACTGAATATATTCAAACTAAAGTGTTACAGAAACGTATAACCGTTTTTTGTTGTAGCTTAATCGCACGATCATAGCGGGTCTAAATCAAATATGCATATAAATCTTTATCTCCAAAATTATACTGAGACGTGAATATATGAGTCAAAAAAAAAAAATTTTTTTATCTTAAATTTGCAAGCCTTTGACCACTATCTCACCTGATGGAAAGTGATGATGCGGCCGAAGATGTGATATGCTTGCTTAGAAGATACATATTCACTCTTGATTTGATGACTCCCAGATTATACCCTTCGGAGAACAATGACGCAGGCAATGAGTTCCACTCAAAATCAAAATCGCTTATTCACACGGGCTCCAAAGAGGCACTCATGAAATTTAATGATACCGTTCAGGGAATTAAGATGCAGGCAATGAGTGACTGCTTCGCTGTACGGATGATAAACGTTAAAGCGAAACGCTTTAAGCGAACTGTAGGTATGTCAACCAGAAATGGATGAGGTTTATCTTGTCGTTAGATGGCAAAAAGGGCATGAAGGAATTAAGTAACGTATGTATTTCATGCGCACTCTCAAAAACGTAAGCGATAGAATACCGATAGGCTTGACCACCTTACGTCGCCTTATTACATTTTTTTTACACTCACAGCCCCACACTAAGTTCGGTGGTGTCGTAGGTGCCGGACACAACACACAACCACACCAAGAACCAGAAACACAGATGTGCCTTGGGGAGATATTTTTTTCCGAGAATCGAACCTACTGCTTAGAAGACGTTAGCGCATCCGAATAAGCCAACTGGCACTTCAAGTATTTATACTTAGATCATATCTATTTTACCAAAATGTAACTTTAATCAGGTTGCCGTTGGGTTGCCGCGATGTAAACATGTTTTGGCCGTAATTCACAAGTTTATGGGATAATTATGATAATTTCTGCCGTGTTCGAGCTTTGTTTACGTTTTTTATCGTCTGCCAAGGAGTTTTTGGCGATATTCCGTTTTCTTGACACTTCCTTTTAGCAATTTATTTGCATTGCAAAGTGGATTGTTTCAATAGAATACGATTAACCAAATTGAGTGACACTTTTGGAAAATTCAATGATTTTGTACAAAATCTTTGAAATTGAATAGCACTTATAAAATAAATCCGACAGTTTGTGTGTAAATGTGTATGTTTTCCGCTGCGACGGCTAAACAGATTTAAATAAAAATTTTAATGTACGTAGCTTATACTTAAGATTAACACATAGGCTACTTTTTAACTTGATAAAAGCGATTGAAGCCTTGGGACACAAATAGTTTCTTCATAAATTATTATTCATATATTACTGAAGACGTTGACACGGAAAATTTGATAGATTCTTAACGTTGTTTTTCTTGACGTTGTTTTTTCTTAAGTGTAAAAATTATTTACTAATTTGTTGGCTTAGTTTTGTGAGCGTTCGCCTTCTAAGCACTCCTGCTTAGAACACAAGTTTTCCTCCCCGAGGGAAAATTTGTAATTGTGTGTGTGATGTAAATGTTTCCGGCACCAACGACACAAGTTATCGAACTTATTGTAGGGATGTGAGTGTGAAAGTTATATTACGTTTATGGTTAAACCACCAACTATAACTTGAGCTTTTTAAATCCATGTTTTCTATATAGAGGTTTATTGATTCCCTGTTGCACTGCAAGGGTTAACATATTATTAAATAATGATTTAATTTATCAGCTGTTTATAGCATGCTGGTTCACACCCAACGTGTCTATCGTATCGAGGAAACAATACCTGCACTGCGGTAAAACTTCATTGCATTCTATATAACACAACAACACAACTTTGAACTGCCTACATTGGCTTAGTTGGGTGAGCGTTCTCGCCTATCAAGCATCGGTATCGGGTTCGATTCCTGGCGGGAACACAAGTTTTCTTCCCAATGACAATTTATGTTTTTGGTTATGATTGTGTGTGTGTGATGTGAATTTTTCCGGCACCCACGACACGAGTCATCGAACTAAGTGTGGGGCTGTGAGTGTGAATTCGTTTTTAATATTTTACAACTAGCTGAACTAGCTAGCGGGTATACTAAGTGTTATATCAAAGCAATTAACATAAACGTTCACACTAAGTTTGAAGACCTGTAAAGTGGATGTCATTGCACACGATAACAAAACTGGAAACACAATTTTCCTTGAAAACTAATTTTCTCACCGGAAATCGAATCTGATGCCCGCTGCTTAGTAGGCAGACGCGCAGCTAACTACGCCAGCGGGCAATTTTTTTTATTATTTTTTACCCTAGTATGAATGGAGAAAAGCTAGACGCTCTAATGATGGTTTGCAACGCGACGTATAGTCACTTCAGTGCCACCTGGTCACGGAACTAGAATAACAAAGTTAGCATAGGACTGCGCGCTTCCTCTCTTTGTAACTCACTTTTGCACATTTTTTAAATTATCTGCATTTTATAAATGTATGATTGGTGTTTATATTGACGACCCAGTTGGCGCAGTGGACAGGTGTCCGCCCTCTACGCCGTGGGTCCTGGGTTCGAAAACAAATTCCTGCCCAAGGGACATTTGTGCTTCTGGTTCTGGGTGTAATGTGTATGTGATGTGAATGTTTCCGGCACCCACGATACAAGTCTTTGAACTTAGTGTGGGGCTGTGAGTGTTAATGCGTTTGTTTTGTTTAATAAAATTGATACATGATAGTGTTACTGGTTACACAATTTGTTAATGCCATCTCTCAAGTTCGACTATCAATGTTACAGCACTAAAAATAAACATTTCGTAATAAATCTATCAATAACTCAAATTTAATTTGAATCTCTAAAGTTGAGGTCACCTGCGTCTTTGCTAAGTCATATAGTACAGCAACAAGTTGTTTTAAAGAGCATAGCTGCTTAAAAAATATGATATTTCGCAATCATATCTTGAGTATATTAATTATGCCTTTTTGGCTTTATTTTGGGTTGATTTGTAATTGGCTTTATCCTTATGCCGTAAATAAATAATAACAGTTACATGACATCGTTGATTATCCGTTATTTTAGTTAAAATTTTGATAAAATCCTTACATTTCGATAATTTCCAAACCTTAAACATCAAAATATGAAACGAGTAACCTTGCTTAACCGCCTTTTTGAACCGACTTTAAAAAAAGAAGGTTCTCAATTCGAATGTTTTTTTTTGTTGGTAGGTTATGTATGTTACGCGATATCTCCGCCAATTATGAATCGATTTTGATGTTTTTTTTTGTTTAGAGTATACTTCAGATGTCCCATATAAATTTTAACGAAATCGGTCAAGCCAAAACCGAAATATAAGCGATGAAGTCGGTTTTTTAAGCTTTGCTTGCGTTTCAATTTTACATATATATATTATATACAAAACATCTAAAATATCATTATTCCAATCATACAGCCACTAAAGCGCACGTACGAGTAGTTTATCTTACGCGCTAGTTTCAAGCATTTTCAATTGCAACATTTATATTTAAACAATACTGCAACTTTATCTCGAAATGTGTTGATGAAATGTTTTTGCACGCAGACACAACAAAGCTGCAGTAAGATACATGTTGAGTTGGTAATTTGTTACTTTAGTTCTGCCTAGGATGTGTGCAGACTTCTGCCAATACCTAGGTGCTATCTAGGTTTGGTTGTATCTATTGTTATTTAAAACGTTGGTATTTAAACATTATTGGTCAATCTATAAGTAGGTAATATTATTTTGTTAGCTGTTTATATAGGTATATATTATATGTATCATATATATATTGTGTATATGTGTATTATGTATGTTTTTATTTTATTTATTTTTATTTATTTAGATATATTATATTAGTATAGAACGCCACACCAACCCAAATCATCCTGCACATTTTCTGTCCATCCAAAGGTTGTCTGGCAGAAATCGCTTAAAGCGATAAGACCGCCCATTGTACTACCTCTTATAACTGTATTATTTTAAGTTCTACAATTTTACTTTTATTTGGTGTGCAATAAAGAATTATTGTATTGTATTGTATTGTATTGGCGCTGGATAAAAAGCCCGGATGTCGAGATATAAATGAAAAACTATTTCTTACGCAGTGTATTGCATCACGAAGAGCAGGGGCAAGAGAGATCATACATTACATTGCCAGTATTTAACTAATAATTGAAACGCAAGCAAAGCTTAAAAAACCGACTTCATCGCTCATATTTCGGTTTTGGCTTGACCGATTTCGATAAAATATATATGGGACCTCTGAAATATACTCTACTAAACAAAAATAAAACATCGAAATCGATTCATAATTGGCGGATATACCGCGTAACATACAAACAAAAAAAACCTACAGTCGAATTGAGAACCTCCTTTTTTGAAGTCGGTTGAAAATTGTACTACGATAATGTTGCCTTATGACAACAAACAATGTATTACAATAAATTACAGATAAATTGATGTTGGTACTGCGTCCAACAGCATGTCTTATATTTAAAGTTAAAAACACAAATGTTATCATCATATGGCATTATGTTGGAAAGTACTAAACAATCTCCTAATCAATTCATACGAACCAGACGTTTTCTAGAATTACTTTGTATACTTTTACATCTGTTCCTGCCGTATTCTGCCTGTATTTCACTCCACGTGATTGATTTGCATTAGCTTCAGACAGATCGATTTGTTTATTTAATCTTCGATCAGTGTCCGCCGATATTGTCAGATTTATTTGTTTGTCCCCGTTCTTGCTTATTGATATTCGATTATTCTGTATACATCGTCATTCACTTTAATCATTCCTGTTTCAGCGACAGCGGTTTCTTTGTAAAGTAAAATAACGTACATAAGTTGTGTTTTGCAAAATTAGAACAATTGCTTGCAAAAAAATTAAGGAGATATTCAACTAAATTATACTCAATAATAGATTTGAGTTTGCCATTTGTTATATGATTTTATTAATAAATTCCTCCGCCCATTTTATAATCGTATAACATCATCACTTATCATCATCCTCATTTAGGGTCCACATAACTCGTATTCTCTCGTAGCTTTTTGCTTCTACATTCATCATCTGCACAGCGAATCGGTGCAACCCTATTTTTAAGTGATAGGCAAACATTTGACCACTATCTCACTTGGTGCTGCTTCTTTGTTATCCGAAGGAGAGTTTTCAAAGTTTACATTAAATAGATACATAATATGCTGTTTTTTGGGCGATACAGTGGTCTCTCTTAAACTCTTAATAAAAAAAAATATTAGTCGAAACTATGATTGACATAATTCGCTTCACACTTGGCATAAACTTCACACGGTTGCTTTGTCAGCAACAACCGAGAGCGTAATCTTTTTGTTTTCTTTGTCACTAGATTTCAACATGTCCATTTGTTTTCAGTCCCGTTTTTCGACCATTATTAATGTTTCTAGTTCTCCTATCGTTGACGGACTGCGTAAACGCACACGCAACAGTAACAGACATTACCAGTGGTGACGCAACTGACATCATTATGTCCCTATTTACTGTCAATTTTATGTACGCTGCTTTTTGTGTATTAGTATGTGCAATTACTGCACCATCATTATCGGTAACCTTTTCGATGTCAATATTACTGTTATTATCTCTGTGATGTACAATATCGACCTTCGTTGTATCCTGTCTGAGAATTTTCCTTGTCATGTAGGTAAATGACAACCCGCTTTATACAGCTGCGCTGTGATACAAAAGGTGAGGACTATTTTCGAAATAGAAATCAGAACTTTTCATTGTTTATAATAAAGAAAAGTTTACAATTTAGTGTTACGATGTTTCCTTGTTAATAGGTCCTACGCACATACAGACAACCGACCGTTGAAATAACAAGAGTATCGTAGCTGTAAATGTAATAGTGACGAAATAATAAAGTGAAAAATAAATGCGTTAAATTAATGTATAAATAAATAATAATAATTATCGCATGTATGAAATATCATATTGAGATTGAGAATAGCTCAACAGATTTGGATAAATCTTTTTGTTGTTGTGCTATATAGGCAAGCATTTGACATCCTTTACCACATCTATACCCTTCGAGGAACAAAGACGCACGAAATGAGTTCCACTCCTTCGCTGTACGGAAGATAAACGTCGAAACGCTGGAATGATGTCAACCAGAAATGGATGACGTTTGACAGTTTATTTTGTTGCTAAATGGTAAAAGGGGCACAGTGGAATTAACTCATGTGACTCCTGCGCACAGTTTTCAAAATGTAAACGATTGAATACTTGGTCTTGGTTACCGAGACTCGCAATTTGCATTCGACTAGCTTATTATCGTCATTGAGTATTTTCGCTTGGCGGTCAATAGACTATAGACTCAATGGCATACGTTTTTAAGCTACCATAGTCACTCTCACTATAAATGTTTGTGTCAAAACAAACGAAATACATATCCCGTTATCGAAACAAACATTTATAGACTCAATGGCCTTCAAGCTAGTACTTAGCGGATCTATCCCAGAGTAATAAGATTTCTTTCTTGAAATAAAATCTCTTTTAATATAATGGGCGACACATCCCAACAGTACAGTACGAATAATATCAGGAAGCAGTACAAACTCCTTATATACCCACAACCGGCAGTCGCACATGCGCTACATTACGTTGCAGTTTTGTAACAATAATGCGTTAAGTCGTAGATAAATGGCCGATTAAAATAATACTAAGCAGTTTGTGAAATGCGTAAGCGCAAGTGGAGCGAATCTGTTACACTGACTTTGCGATTCCGATGATAAGAATCGAGTAACGTTGCCGGAATTCTACCTGTTATGTTATGCGTAGCAAACTGGCATAAAGAAGTCGTTGCAGAAAGCCGGTAAAGTCACGATATAATCAACTTTTCTAATGAATGTAAGGAAATGGGCAACAAAATTAACTGCCCGTTAGCTTAGTTGGGTAAACGCCCGCCTTCTAAGCAGCGGGTATTGGGTTCGATTCCCGGGCACATAAGTTTTCTCAGCAAGTATAATTTGTTTTTCTGGTTCTGGGTGTGAGTGTGTGTGTGATGTGAATATTTTCGACACCCGCGACTTGAGTGTGAATGCGTAAATTTTATGAAAAAACATCAGGGTCTCATATATTAGAAATCATTTTACTTTAAAAGAAGAGACTTAGTAAACTATAGTTTAAGGTTATTTATTTGTGCGTCTGCTGACTAAAGTATTAACTTGACTCAATAAAAAAAAAGACAATGATCAACGGAACTCTTTATCTCATTTTCATGCTAACTTGAAATTGTTATTACGGAGTATTCAGCAAAAGATATAGGTAGCAGGGGACTACCAATGTCTTTTGCAATCGGTTTCAATTCGCAAATTACAAAACTCCTAAGAAATCAGTTTATTTTTGTATAATTCAAGTTTAAAGTAATCATACCCTGTGTGCACTGGGACAACCCTTAACATCTATGTTTGGAAGGATGTTCTGTAATTTTGATGTCATTCCAAAATTGTGTTATATTAGTTCCATAAGAAGCACTTATATCACTTCATACAATACATTTCCTTGGTTTGTTCGAACCAAAAAAACGAACTAACTATATTAGTTCAACAACCGATTGACTAAAGCGATTTCTGATGTTCAAGCCCAAAAGGGACCGCGTGAATTTATTACCACCGGGACTTTGAACATTTTTACATGATGTCTTTCTAGGAACATTCTTAATGTGTTCCGGTGAACGTCTGCTTTCTTTCTACGTCATCTATTTTTAGTTTTATGTTCTCTGTAATGGACAAAATATATGAGAATCTCTTAACATCAACTCTTATATCTACGAAAGAAAGCAATTTGATAATCTGTAGTACCAACATTTTTAAAGGAGTTTTGCTGCGAAAGTGAAAAAATGGCGTTGTTGATTTTGTAAAATTTTCCAAAACCTGTGATTCTTCGAGTGTTAATGTGTAATAATGGTGGATTATTAACCGTTAATACTTAGTGAACGTGCATAAGTGTAGGCAAATCATACAAGTTGCTTCGCTCCAAAACTCCAATAGAAGTTCTAGGAAAGTTTCTACCACTTTACTAGGGCATGACTTGACTACGACTGGACCTTGACTCTTTTACTTGACTTTGACTGTGACTTGTGACTAGGACTTATAATATGAAATACACTTGAAATATATTATCACTTGACATTGGCTAAATGCATAAGACTGCGAAGCCAAAACTAAGGAAAAAAAAAAAAACATTTTTAAAAGTGCAAACGGCGCCCACGATTACAAGTCTTCGAACTTAGTGTGGGGACGTGAGTGTGATAGTCTGCTATGTTTATGTTCTTGTGTTTATTAACCCACAATGAAAAAAGGAGTGTTATAAATTTGTAGTGTTTATCTTTGTCACCGTAGCTTCCAAACTGCTGGATCGATTTTAATTTATTTTTTTGTTTGAAAGTTGACTTGTTCGAAAGTGTTTCTAAGTTTCTTGTCGAGATAGCTGTTATTTAGCGAATCTGGCAGTAACATCTTAATGATGCTTTCATGAGCGTCTCCTAAGGGCAATGTGAATAAACAATTTAGATTTGATTATGATTTTTGCTATGTTTGGTGGAAATCGTTTTCTAGATAGGATAGTCGGTATATAGTATTTTCATCATGTTGATTATGCCACTTGTTTAAGTATTATTAACAACTTAAAGTGAGAAACGAAATGATTTAAGTACTGTATGAACCAAGTTTCTAAAGTGCGAATAATTAGACAGGTACTAACTCATCAGCATAAACATTTCAACTACGTTATACCTCAGGCACCCCTTATGAAATAAATGACAGATTAATACCTTAGAAAGTCTACCATTGCCATCTTGCGAAAGGAAAATGCCGTTTGCGTCAATGAAATTGTGTAAGCAACTTGAATACCATTTCCATGGGAAAGTGATTTGAAATTGCCTCTGGATTGCTATAACCGACCATCGGTTTCCAATTTGTTTCGTTTCTGCAACAGTCTTTGGAACACGATTCTCCCTTTATATTTCTGTTTTTGTATGATTGATTGTAACTGAATTAGTAGCTCCGTACAAAGAAATAATTTGTTAGTATTGCCATGCTAGACATTTTAGTAGATTTACTATTTTAGTAGGAAAATTTGTAATTGATTTTTACTTTCGTGTCTACTGCCCCTAGATGTACGTTATCAACACAAAGTACTTGTAATGTTATGTATAGGTACTTGTATGACCCGGTTGGCATTAGTAGTTCCAAATTATTTTGATAGATGGCATCACATGTCCCTGTAAGACGTTAGTAATAAGTAAAGTATAATTTAGTCAATTGAAGCGTGGATTTGTATATAGGTCAGTGGTTAGAACGGGGGTGCATTCAATGATGCCCTATGGCCGCGAGTTCAAATCCCGCTCCTAGCTATATTTGTCCTTACATTCACTACTTCAGTATAAATGTTATTAAACAACTGAGTTACCAATGGGTAGTTTTAAATCAATAGTAAAAAGTGTGTTGATAAATAAAGCTTATTATAAAATCAATTATTATTTTAATGACAAGGATACATGGAAGCAAACTGCACAAGCGCTCACTGGCAACTCGACGGCAAAATATAGATAGGTAAATCGAGGTTAGGATAACTTATGTAATGGAGAAGTAAGATGTTATTTAAAAAAATATTGGAAAAACAATGCGCCGCCGTGTTTCTTGCCAGGTCCTCCTTTTCGAGATGGTTGTTCATTTGCTGGGAATCTGGCTAGAGTCATTAACTTTCATGAGTGCATTTGTTTTTTCTCTATATTCGTTTTTTTTTATTTTGACTTATCTTATTTTAAACTACCTGATAATAGGTAGGATTATATCCTTAGGACTTATATCCTTCCTTGTGATACCTGTATCAGACATACGGTAGACAATTAAACAACTGTAAGCATAATTATAGTGTGAAAGATAGCCTAGCTTCATATTTCAAATTCAAATTCAAATATGTTTATTGCATATCACATAACACTTCTTAACATAAGGTCTAAAATATAAAATTGTAGTTCCTGTGATACCCCGTAGGGGCGCTGCAACTTACGAGAGGGTACATTTATCTTAATTATATTTTACAGCCATAAACAACAATATCAAATAAATATTTTTATACTAATTGCTAATTGCTAATATAATTATTTATATATAATTTCTATATTATTCAAATGCTTAATGTTATATTATATTATATTTCTCCAGCTTATGTTCCAGTTGAGCCGACTTCAAGCCCAAGATTAACATCGTAATTATCGTCGTGTTCTAGCTCTGTAAACGCTATTGATTCTAGTCTTAGTTACCTATCAGCGATAGTACAAGACAAGAAATCATGTTTATGTTACCTCGGTAAGTAAACAGCAGCACTAAAGTTGACTCTGGAAATTGTCGTAATTAGGTGTGCTTACAAACTTTTAGGATCTATAGTGGTTGTTAAACTTTGACAACGTTACCGCTTTCCTTTTCGAATTGCTGATTTACCTTATATCATATTATTGTTATTTATTATAAACAAGCGATCCGGTCGCGTAAGGTATCACATTATTTTTTTAATACAAACCTTGTCCTAAATATTAACAACACAACAAAAAAAATCAGCCAAATCGTTTGATGTGATGATCTTTCATTCTTTTTTTATACTCAATAGGCAAACATTTGACCATTATCTCACCCGATGAGAAGTGAAGATGCGGCCGAAGATGCAGTAGCTTTCCTGGAAGATACCTATTCACTCTTGACTTGAAGACTCCCATATTATACCGTTCAAGGAACAAAGACGCGTGTTCCACTCTTCGCAGTATGGATGTTAAACCTAGAAGCGAAACCCTTCAAGCAAACTGGAGGTATGTCAACCATTTATGACGGTAAATGACGGTTGAGTTTGTCTTGTCGTTAGATGGTAAAACGGGCATAGGGCAAATTAACTCGTGTAATTCCTGCACACTCTCTCCAAAATTTAAGCGATAGAATACCGAAAGGCTGGCAACCTGACGTCGGTGACCAAGACTCTGCAATTTGGACTCGACTAGCTTGTCATCGCTAATGAGTCTTTCGTCGGTCAATGGACTCGAGAGCTTCAAGCTGGTACTTAGCTGAACCATCCCACAGGTGGCCGCAGTACTCCATACACGATCAGACTTGAGCTTGATATAAATGAAGAAGCTGCCTCTGGGGTGAAGTACTGCCTAGCCAAAAAATAAATAAATAATAATGTATAATATTTGTGTTAATAAAAGTTTTGTTCACCAACTACCTCCCTTAAAAATAATCAAGCAATTAGTCGATACCTTTCATAAAGCAGCTTTGGAGCCCATGCGAATAAGCAATTTTCATTTTGTATCGGCTATAAGTCTACACAGTAAATAAAAAACTCAATAAACTTTGTATTCCTGAGTCACGTCTTTCGATTATTTGCACAAAATGTCAACTTGAGTAATACGTATTTACCACAACGATGATACACATAAAGGTACTCGAGGTTCCAGTCCCAATCACATTAAGTGCCCATCAGCTTGATTGCTCAAAAACGAGCTGGCTTTATGCAAAGAAAATTACCTATAATAAACCGACATTTGATTTAATGCCGACCGGCTTTAGTAGATCATTGCGAATGTAGTTCATTCGAACGCCCTAGCGAAGAACAATGCTGATAGCTAGGTACACCTAGTGTTGCGCAAATACAGAGATACCTGAGTCCTTTCAATGCATGTGCAATAAATAGACTATTGATATCATAGGTTCTATTAAATATAGTGCACGTTGAGTGTTGCAAGGTTCTCGATTAGAGAATGGTTGGGTAATGGTAATAGCATCTCTATTTCTCAACTTCATTGCATTGCATGGTGAGGAATACAATATTCTTACGTGCAGAATTAACAATATGTAATGACTTGCCGAGGCGTTGATCTTTACAGACTTATTTTAAACTTAAACTGACAAACTATTCGCAAATGGTTGAGGACTGATAATCAGCGCTGGGAATCCACAATAATGTGGAGTCCAGAACTTTTTTGCGACATTACTGTACGCGGCAGCAATTTACCTATATACCTTCTAATGCTACTAATATTATAATTGCATTTATAATATTAGTAGTATAAGTTTGTGTGTATGTTTGTTCCCTCTTTACACTTTAACGGCTGAACGGATTTGGATGAAATTTGGATTATACATAGCTTATACCTAGGATTAACACATAGGTTACTTTTTAACTTGATAATAGCGGGCGAAGCCGCTGTGCACGGCTAGTTTACTATATAATAATACAAGCAGTGCCCCGCGGCATCGCCCACTCTAATCTAGTTAAAATCTTATGTTAATCCTAGGTATAAGCTACGTACATTCCAACTTTCATCCAAATCCGTTGAGCCATTAAAGCGTGAAGAGGGAACAAACATACTAACACACCAACTCTCAAGGGAGTTCGTATTTTTGTTGTTGTGTACAGTTGTGTTTTGTGAATAAAATAATTTATTTATATGTTATGTATGTGGGACTTTGAAACAGTTTTCACCTTTTTACTCGGTTATATTGTCCAAAACTTAATTTTATTACAGGATACACCGCCGCACAACATCTCAAAAAAACCTTCAGCACACGAATCCGTTTCTTTTGTCTCATTCACTCTGACATTTCATTCGTACCTCCTTCCGTATCCGATATTCCGTTCAAAACTTAACAAAAGAGAATGTTTCGTTCAACATTTATAATAATATATCCTACATGTATAAATTAAAACCCATCGTAATATTCGAAACCTAACATCTCGATCAGGAGCCGCTCACACTGCGATTGCGCCATCTTCATAATTAATTTATATACCGATACACTTCAATAAATCATTTAATGTGTAATAAACTTAGATGATGTCATGCTGCGGATAGGTTTTACTTATGTTTATAAGACCACATTATTGTTGTAAGACCACAAAACTGGATACAATGACATAATTAAATACAAAAACCTATAAGTTAAAGCACATACCCACCTATACATCAACATAAAGGATCTGCTTGTTGGGTAAATAAAGTTCAGTCAGCTCGGCTAATTGTGTAACCTAAATTCATAAAGCTACTTACGTACTCACTACACTCACGACACAGTTTATCAAAGGCGGTTTTCAGGTCATCTCAAGCTGATACTTCGCCTTCCAAAGGACGTTTCGACACGACTGTCCTAAATCCTCCGTAATAAATGTGATGAAAGCTCTGCGCAGTCAAAGGAGATAATAAAAATATATAGCCTTTGCCAGCTTCTTAACTCTGCCCTACATAGTTTAACCTGGAAAAACATCCGAATGGGTGTAGTCATCGACTTTGTAACCGCAGCTTACGTGGTATAATTTTTCGTAACCTCATTTATATGAACAGGTTATAAGTCTAGAGTGTATATGTATCTTCTACGCAAGCATGCTACATCTTCGGCCGCATCATCGCTTTCTATCAGGTGAGATTGTGGTCAAATGATTTATGCCATATTCGTCCCGAGAAAGTTCGGCCCAATGCTTGTCTATCGAGCATAAAAAACAACCTGGCTTGTTTTAGTATATTTTCTTTAATCTAGAGTTTGACCACTGGACTTGACTTTGTACTTTATTTTTATTTGTTGTTATTTGTACTTTTATTTGACTAGTGGGAAATTATGTGGTCGAGGGTGATAATAGGCTTAAAATGTGGCTCTCTTTTATACTGCATGAACACCAAATAGTTCTTGGGTTGATTTTCCTGTTTGATGATGGTAAACGGTACAGTAGTCGCTTAACAAGTGAGCATATTTTATTACTATATTACCGTCACCGGAAGCTCAAATCCGTCGTAGGATCCAAAATCGCGACCAATAGATCGAGGTCCGGATTTATTACCACTGCGCTATCTTCACTACTACAGTTCAGTGATATCTCAAGAAATTAGTCACATTATTACTATACGTAAATTAAACAATTTTCACAATGTTCTGATAGAATATGACGGAACAAGTTAGCTAACATTTTGCTCGATGGCTTTTTCCCCATACTTTCGCATTGATAGATTCGCAAGTATTAAACATATTTAAGATTGAGAAAACGCCGAGACGCCCGTCTGTCTACGCGCGTACTCAACTGATGAAGGAGCACCGACTGTTCCGAAACTAATCATGAGTGAAAATGTAAACCCTAAATATATTTATCATGTTTAATAAAAAATAAAAACCTCACCAATTCTTATGTCATGCTGATTCATATTAAGTACTTTTATTTACGTTGTTATGATAAGCTTTCGCCAACCTGCACAAGTTAGTTACAAATTTGAATAGGATTTGAATAGAGATATTGGAAGGATAAGCCTTAACCTATCTACTTTATGCGAAGTACAATTTTAGTTAAGTTTCCTGCGTTTATGATCGATAATTTGCAGTTAATAGACACCTACACTAATCTCGTTTAATCTCCAGTACAAACTACAAAATCGAGACATATAATTCCAAATTTTATATCGTTCTTAGTCGATAATATATTCTAAGTAGTAATGGCTGTAAATTGTATAATATTACTTACGTTCCTAATTCAGCAAGGCATGTCATGCCTGTGTTGCAATATAGGTATTTTAGGTACAACATATAGGCAGTTTTATCTGCGTTTATACCTATTAATGTAAAGTATCAACTATACCATCAGCGAAGGCCGGCTATTACTTATTACTATTTTTTATCGATTATCGATATACAGCTTGTCTTAAAATTTTCAACGATAAGCGAGCACTAGAGGGTTGGGCCTGCTCATGAATACTCAAAAGAAAAAAGTAAAAATATTTAACTTTTTTTCAATTACGGAATAAAATTCAATAACTTAAGATATTTTTAACAGCTATTACCACAATTGTAAAAAAAAATATTACCTATAATAAAAATCGTGGAGAAAAAAAAAGTACGGACACTACTTGGGCAATTTTTTTTATTTTATTTAGAGTTAACTATCCAACATGACTGTAAATGTTGAAATACAATTGCATTTGAATAATAATTCTCAATT
This sequence comes from Lomographa bimaculata, assembly GCA_948107665.1. Lineage (NCBI taxonomy): Eukaryota > Metazoa > Arthropoda > Insecta > Lepidoptera > Geometridae > Lomographa > Lomographa bimaculata. The sequence goes on along the minus strand of OX403586.1, from coordinate 4,140,235 downwards.
CTCATAACAATATTTTTACTTCAAATAGACCATACTAAAAACTGCAAAATTTGGTTAGCTTTAGTCAGGTAATTGATATAAAAAAAGGAAATGCGGTAATGGAGGTTAATAAGAAATACTCTCTATTATATTAAAACGAAAGCTTCAAGGCAGTTCAACAAAATAAAACGATTGCTATATTAATGTTTTTCTTTGTGTTATTAATACATGAGATTTTATTGTTTTTATAACATGTATAAAAAGCAGTAATAAAACTGACGAAATTGTTTATTTCAGAAGAAAAAACTTGATTGTATATACTCACTCATTTTGTTTTTGTTTTTTTTTTAAGTGCCACTCTTCTCAGAAGCTTACTTCTTTCTTCTTATTTACTTAAGAATTCTGTGGTTGCTGTGTCGACGAACATATTTTTACATTATGATTAGGCTAGACTGCAGTAATGACGTCCAAATATCCATACATCTCCTATTCTTATTACTGTATATGACATTAATTACAAATCAATTGCTCAAAATTATCAGACACGAATATAATATATCAACATACCAAAGACTAGCTTACCTAGGTAGATAGGTACAGACGTAATTTCGTGACATTCGTTAACCTTGAAGGTGCGTAGTATTTGTTGACAATTCCATAGAGATATTGACCGGCGCGATGACACGCATGTAATCAATCAATCCTTTATTTACGCATTGTTTTTTTTCAACCCTAATGGCTTAGGCTCCGATAAGGTCGATACATGAGCGTGCATAAAAAGGAATGATCTCACCGGACTCCGGGCCGTGACGTCAGCAAGCGGGGTAAACAAGATCGCGTGTGTAATTTTTATTTGGTTTTGTACCTTTTTTGTTATTCGTTCATAATTTTGCATGTTGTTATCCTGTTAACTCATGTATATTAATTATGGTTAGTGCTGGCGAATTAACGATACCAGAATCTGATTAAACCTATTTTTAGTGGTAGAACTAGATACATCCTGAACTGAGTTTTGCTTAGATCTACGTTATTAGGTAATATGTGTATAGAGTAATTTTTAGTCAAATTTAAAGTCGAATCATTTTATTTAAGCGTTTGAATAATATGAACATTTTCTGTCGTCGAGAAAGATATTAGATATATGATAGTCATGTTTATTATCTTCATATTTGACTTCGCAATCTATGTGCATTTTACCCAGTGTCAAGTAATAAAATACTTCAAGTTATCAGAACGAGTCCTAGTCACCAGTTACAGTCAATTAAAAGAGTCATGTTCTTGTCATATTCAAGTCAGTAGTAGAAGCTTTCCAGAATTTCTATTGACATTTTGGAGCGAAAGCGAAAAACATTTTTTTCAACTGTGTATGATTTTCCTACACTCATGCACGTTCACCAACTATTAATAGTTAATATTCCACTATTATTTTACATAACCAACAAGAACAACAAGTTTTGGAGAATAATACAAGATCATAATCAAGAATATAAAACGCCATATTTTGAATTTTCGTGCAATATTTTATAATATTATTTGTAGGTAATGCTGCTGGGTTGTAAACTACCTGGGTCTAGAATTTGTTGTGTTTGAACTGAACCAATCGCTTATGTCACAATGTTTACATATAGTTTAGGTAATATCTCGGGACTTAATCGCGCTAAAAAACTATTTTTATTTACTTCGACGTTTCAGCCAAATGCAACTTGGCTGAAACCATGGTCTCGAGAAGACCATGGCTGTGAAATAGTTTTTTAGCGCGATTAAGTCCCGAGATATTACCTAAACTATGTGTTCGAATCGCGAAAGTTTAAAAATTACAAATGTTTACATAGTCCGCATAGATCAGCGAATCCTAGTTTTCCTTCCGTTCTATATTACTCACGGGCTATAGGTCTCCGATTACCGTATTACTTCATTACGGGCGCGTGTCATAACCTCGGCTAGGTCACGGATCATAATTATTGATGACTTCATTACTATTGTTGTTTTGGTCGCCGTGCTGATATCAAGCTGGTTAATTTACTCGTATGTTGCGGTTGAGTCGTATGTTCGTCGGATATACCTACACACTTAGTCATGGTTTAGCGCCGAGTCGCTTATCACACTTTGTTTGACGAGAACTGGCTTGCTAATGTTCACATAACAGTAATATAGAAATGTTAAACAGCATAACTGTTGCGCCTGCAACGTTTTGCGAGTGCCCGCTAAATTCGACATGTGCTAATCGTTTTATTTGCGCCGAGATTCCGCATTGCATTCGCTATGGTGGAAGGTTTAAACTATAAACCCACTGAAACTGGAGGTGATACAAAATACAATATAAACCTTGTTGGATTTATCCATATACGAAACTTGGAAGCGATAATATAAGAGGCCAAACCCAAGTCCCCGGCCATGTTTACCAGGTTTCTTTTGAAACAACAATGAACAATTTATAATTAATACAGAATAACTGTACTCATTCAAGAACAAGTTATACTAATTCCTTATTGATAAATCTTATTAATCTGTCCAAATTTTTTAATTATAAGTTGGACATTTATTGATTTTATATTTATCATTTAACTAATTGAATTATTTGTTGACATACTCACTTTAACTTATAATATTGCGGCCTCATTGATGCAAGACATTTATCTAAATTATATTATATAAAATCAAAATCAAAAATCAAAATCAAAATCAAAATCGTTTATTCACATGGGCCCCAAAGAGGCACTCATGAAAGTTAATGAATCTATTGCCAGATTCGCAAAATTACAGCCAACTCGAGAAGAACCTGGCAAGAAACTCGGCGGCGCATATTTTTTTCAATCATTATTTTTTTTTTTAAACATTCTTAATCTCTAATACATATGTTTCTTAACCTAGGTGTTATTATGGTAGTCGCTAGAAAGAGCCTGTGCAGTTTGCCTCCATGCATCCTTGTCATTAATATAGTCTGTGGTTTTATAGTAGGCTTTCTTAATTAATGCCCGTTTTATTACAGATTTGAACTTTCCCAGTGGTAATTCAGTTACGATTTTAGGAATTCTATTGTAAAATCTAACACCATTTGCCATAAAAGATTTATTCGTTTTGCTTAATCTAAATGCGCGCACTGTAATTTTATGCTTATATCTAGTATTAAGATTGTGTGCGTCGCTTCTTAATTTATATTTACTAATATTTTTGCGAACATGCATTATATTTTCAAAGATGTAAAGCGAAGGCATGGTAAGTATGCCTGTTTCTTTAAAGAATTCCCTGAGCGATTCGCGTGGACCCATATCATATATTGCACGAACCGCTCTCTTTTGTAGAATAAAAATAGTTTCAACATCGGCAGCAGATCCCCATAGCAAGATTCCGTAACTCATCAAACTATGAAAATATGCAAAGTAAACCAGCCTTGCCGTCGCTACATCAGTCAGCTGTCTAATTTTACGGACCGCAAAAGCAGCGGAACTCAAGCGACCTGCAAGCACATCAATATGAGGACCCCACTGCAGTTTTGAGTCCATAGTCAGACCTAAGAAAACAGTTTTCTTTACAAGATCTAATTTGTTGTTTTCAAGTGTAACATTTGCATCTACCAAAGGAACATTAGGAAGGGAAAACTTGATACATTTGGTTTTGCTAGCATTTAACAATAAGTTATTAGCAGCAAACCATTTCGATACTAGATCTAATTCATAATTTACTTCATTTAATTCTACTTCTTTCCTATTTGTTTTAAAAATAAGTGACGTGTCATCAGCAAACAAGACAATATCTAATGCTAGCGAAGTTGTCATATAAGGTAAATCATTAATATACACTAAAAATAGGAAGGGTCCCAATATTGAACCTTGAGGCACGCCAATTTTAACTGTAGACCCGTCAGATGTCACACCATTAACGCCTACTTTTTGTTGCCTACCCGATAAATATGAATCTAACAAATCAAGAGCAGTCCCACGTATACCGTAATGGTTTAATTTGCTAATAAGCGTTTTATGGTCCACGCAGTCGAACGCTTTGGAGAGGTCACAAAATACCCCAATTGCATCCTGCGATCCCTCCCAAGCCCCGAGAATGTGTGACACTAACTTAGCACCGGCATCTATTGTAGATCGACATTTAGTAAATCCGAATTGGTGATCATGTAATATTTTATGTTCATTAAAGTGGGAGAGTAGCTGTTCTAGGATAATTTTTTCAAATATTTTACTGAGGGCAGGTAATACAGAAACAGGTCTATAGTTAGAGGGAGTATGTTTACAACCCGATTTGAAAATTGGAGTAATTTTGCTGTGTTTCATGAGATCAGGAAATACTCCTTGATCGACCGAGAGATTGAATACAACGACAAGGTAAGGCGTAATAGTATCTAGTATGGAACCAATAACTTTAACTGAAATACCCCACAAATCTTCAGTGTTTTTTATAGTTATCCTTTTGAATGCCTTTTTTATGGTATTAGCCGTTATGTGACGGAAACAAAAATTTGGAATTTCTTGTGTGAAGTTTTGTTGCAACAGTTTTGCAGCTAATTCGGGAGATGAGTCTAGGGATTTTGTTGCTTCAAGGGGAATTTTTGTAAAAAAAGTATTAAATTCATTGGCTACGTCAGTTTTGTTAGAAATTAATCTATTTCCAATTTTTAGACTGTAATCACAATCTCTATTTTTATTTTTACCAGTTTCTGTGTTAATAATATTCCAGACCGTTTTTATTTTATTATTAGATTTTGAGACTTTATCACTTATGAATTTGGATTTGGCCTGGATGCAAACGCGTTTAAAAATTTTCGAATAATTAGTAACATACTTGTGAAAATGTTCATTAGATGTAAGAGATTTTTTATAGTAAAGCTCGTACATGAAATCTCTACTTTTCCGTATACCATTAGTGGCCCAATCATTAAATTGTAATTTAGTGTTCACTTTTATTAATTTTTTGGGGCATATTTTATTGAATTCATTACAAATGATCGAGTTCAGCATTTGGTGGACATTATTTGGGTCATCAAGTGGAAAACTGGTAAGGGATAGTTTTAAATCGACATTTTCGTTAAGTTTACTCAACTTGTTCTCAGTAAGTGGTCGTATTTCTATATTAGAGTCAAAAGATTGTTTTTTCCTTGATATTGTTACCTTTTGTCCCATGTGGTCTGATCGTATACCACTGATTTGACATTTATTTTTAATTTCAAAATTTACAATAATATTATCGATGCAGGTTGCTGAAGAGTTGGTTATTCTAGTCGGTTCCTTAAATAAAAAAATTAAATTAAAAGATGCAAATAGCGACACAAGTTTTTGTTGATCTGCCGAGTCCTCTAAAATATTTACATTAAGGTCAGCACACACTACTATGCGTTTATTACATTTAAATAGTTTTCTTAAAATTTCTTCCATGACTACAAGAAATTGGGATAAATTGGAAGCAGGTGGCAATATATAATGGTATAAATAAATTACTCAAGATCTTCAACTCTTGTACGGCCTATGAGGTGACAAAAAGGCTTTATTTAAGACTTACAAGCAATATGTATACCAAAAAAATAATATATATGTTTATATTATATATTTATTAAGTTAGTTACGTATTCTATACACCCATTTATTACATTATATTAACCCCGTCTATTACATTCTATAATTATCTCCACCCGAAGGTTGGTTGGTAGAGATTATTAGTGATAAGGTATTGGTGATAAGGCCGCCTGTTGTGACACTTTACGTATAAGCTTGTTTGTTACCTTTGTTTTATCTCATCTTATAAAGTGGATCAATAAAGTATTATCTATATATCAATCTATGATGAATAAACATTTTGAATTTGAACTATCGGTGTCAAACGCTTGTCTATAATAATAATAAAAAACAAAGTAAACTGTATGTTTTATTTTTGTTTTTTAATTAATCAGATAGTAAATATTACTCTAGATTAGTAGAGAGTTAACATGCTGACCTTGCAGAATTTTCGAAAATTGATATATGTATAGGAAAAAAATCTCTTTCTTTAATGTAGTATTTCGCATCGGATTTGGATGTAGTGGATGTTAGCCCTAATCCAAGTTTTATGGATGCACTGAGCACTAAACCAGATCATTACTCGTACTAGCCTCAGGTGCATAATTATAACCTGTTCCTGCAATCGTTATAGTATCTGTAAACGTGGTTTTTCAGGTAGCGATATGATATTCCCAAATAATAGTCCAATTATCGGATATCATTATCGGTTATTCAATCGCAACGTATTATTTCACGATTTTGTAATTGTAGAGCAGTAATAGGAACATATTGTTTACGCAGTTACGAGTTTACCACATTGCATGTTATAACATAAATCTGCAGTAATTATCTTTGGAATAGACTGCGGAATGTAGTTTTCAGAGTATTTATTAGTGGGCATGATAGGAAAACTGTTTTAAGGACAATATTAACAATTTTCCATCTTCTTACTTAAAAGGCTGGCTTACTCATCCCTCGCTCCAGTCGTAACCTCTCTGAACACCCCAAATTAACTTCGTAAGCCTATGTACAAACACCTCCTACAATGCCGTTAGGAGTCATTTCAGTGGGTGTCATGTTGTCCTAAGGCTTCCACGCTTGAATGCGCGGGGGTGTTCAGCTCATGAACGCAGGAACTTACTATAGACACTCAAATTGCATAGCCTTCGTGTTCAGCTCATGAACACGGGAACTTACTATACACATTCAAATTACATAGCCTTCGTGATAAGTACGATGAACTGTGATGAAACTATCAAAGCTAGCCGTCGATTGATATGTGTTTACTCACTTTTTATGACGGTTTTATCAAGGATTGACCTCGCACTCTCTTTTCTCTAGTTTTTTTTTCTTCATACACATTTTATACACTGTCATGTTTTTTTTTGTTTTTCGATGTTCTATTTATAACTCATACAATATTGCTTCATTTGGTTAGATTTAATTAATACTTTATATTTAATTGTTATTTTATCAGTTTTTAGAATTTTCTGTACTTACGGCCAATTTGGTTGTCATAAATTAGCTTATGTGCACTGTATGCGGGCCGTGATTTCACTAAAATGGTTCCGACAGAATACCAGCGTCGGAAATAGGTGGGTGACTACCTTCTTTGATATTATGCTGAGTTGGTTGGCCATTTTGTGTGAGTGCACATTAATGATTAGGGTAGTTGTAAGTCTTTTATTTTCATTATATGTATGCTTCATACTAGTTATTAATATGACTTATACAAATAAATTTATATTCTATTCTATTCACTGCCATTAAAAATAATATATCTCCACCGATGACTAAAAATAAGAGCTGAAATAGTAATGATTCATTATCCGGATGCATGGTATTACTATGGGAATAATATATGAGATAACACTGTTGGAAAAGTCCATAATATATAGAATAACGTGTAGATACTTATAGGTACCTACTAATCAATATTGTTTGGTACTTCTTCGTTTTCCTCATCTTTTGTTCCATCTTTCGCTTATCTTTCACTGTCATCGCGGTGAATGCGTTCAAAAACTCTCAAACAATAAGCGTTAAGCCTGTCTGTCTAAATCTCGCACAGCTGTATGATTTCGCCGGTCGTTGAACTGAACTAATGACTATTTGCGCATGTTACCATAACTATAATTCCATCAATCATCCTGTACCCGGAAGAAGCTAGAAAGTTCGATGGACGACCTTAGCGTGTGACCTTGGCATCGGGTTACACCCCGGAGTGGTAATGGGTAGGGTTTCCTGCAAGGTTAATGGACTGATTTGAAATACATTTGTGAGGAATTGGTAATCTGATCTGCTGTTTCGATATCCGACGTTCGGTCGAAAACGTGACAGGTTGTTTTCAAGAGATGGATAAACAAACATGTTTATGTTTATATATTTTACTGACTTAAGTCTGAATTTGTATTAGGGTTCATGCATGAGTAATCAGGAGTTCAAAAGTTGTGTCGATGAAAGGTTTAATCTCCTAGGCACCTTGCTATTGCGTAGTCTGCAAATTTAAATAGTTTCAATTTCTTTAACCCGAGTGCTGCATTTCTCCACTAGTTAAATATACGAAAAATATTTCTCTCAATTTTCCCCTACATTCATCTGCTCCCTTAACCAGGAAGTGATAACTCGCGCATGATCACCCCTCGTAAACAAACCATCGTCAACAAGCCATCGTCAACGGTCATTGGCCTTGTCACCCTCGTATACACCCTCGTTGAAGGTTCAACGAACGTCCTTCAAGCTTTGTTGTCACTAAAAATTACTACTTGCCTGCTTGATAAATGAGGTCTATCTCAGTTGTCACTGTCGAGCTAAAGTAGTTTTATTAGGTGATCAAGTGATATACAGAAAAATGAACTCAAGTGTCAATAAATTTGCCATTGGGTATAGTGTTATTATACTACCATGCTACGAGTTGAATTTACACATTTACTCTTATGATGTTATTAAAGTAATAATAGCTATATTAGGTAGGACTTAATCATGTTCTCGTATCGTTCGAAACCTAGCTAGAGATCCAGATTACACACATATATATATATATATATATATATATATAAAAGAATTGCTCGTTTAAAGGTATTCACACTTGCAATAATGTTTTAAATCCAAAAGTAACTGAGTTTATCTCATTTTCTGTAATACGTTAGTCATTCGTTTAATTTTATACAACGTGGGTAGCTTTACGATCAAACCGCAATTTGATTGGACAAATTGTACTTTTAGAGCTATTATCTGCATCATGCGTCACACTTATTTTAGTACTCAGTAATAAAGATGAATTCAGCTGCTTTCAAAGTCATATCATTTCGAAACTAAATAACATTTCAAATTAAAAATCCCGACTGGCTATTCAACTTGCAAGCAATGCACTAAATACAAACATAGAATGCATTGATTACCAATGTATTATACCTAATTAAATTTTAAAATATGACATATATATTTTTGTAATCTCCTTTTAATTAATTTGCTTCATTTTGATACCCTACTCGATAAATTTGGTTATAAATTATTTTTTAACGACTTAAAATTTTGCGTCAAATGTTTATGACCTTCGATGTTATGTGTCATCTTTTTGTTGTTATTATTTAAGACAAATAAAAATATAAAAAGACTATATAATTCTAGCAAGACCAAAACTGTTTTTAATTAAAACAGTTCTAATATATAAAACTGAACTCCAAAGAAGCAACTTGCATTTTTATAACTTTTCTATTTCTTTGTTTATTTCGATGTTAATTCGGTATGTTTGACTCAATATTTATAATGATGACACTGAAGCCATGACTAAAATTAAGGCCATATTCTTCCCATCCTTTGATGACAATGGCAGAGAAACCGACACTAATCAATTACTGTTTTATCTCTCCCATTAATTACGACACAAGGCGAGCGCGAACTAAACTGATTGAAGGAAACGAGTTATATAAAGTTAATTTATAATCTGGAAGTAGTTTGCTTTTTAATCGTTATTGGTTCACAGCGCCGTCATGTCCAATAATACTTAATGGAGTTTATCAAGTCTCCGTAGAGTTAACGTCTTGTGAAATCACAGCTTCAACCATAAAACCAACCGTTACAGGCGGCAGAAATAGATTCTATGTTCATCCAATGTTTGCGCTACAAAGTGAAATGTAAACTTGCATATTTTAATCATGTGTTTATACCAATCGCTATAAACAGTTTTGGGATCTTTCAGCCGTAAAAACCAATCTGTATTCTAGCCACTAACCAAAATACACGTGTCTGAGATGAACTATATTATTATGCATTGCGTTGAGCGATTAAGATTTAAAAAAAATGAATGATCTGCCAGAATTTATTGCTGGCGTCTCATTAATTTCTCCACAGAAAGTAGCAATATAGAATTTATAAACGCAAGCATAGCTTAAAAAAACATTCACTGCTTTCTCTTCGGTCTCAACCCTTGATCAAATTAAATACGCATTATTGAGGATAACTCAAAAACTCCTGGTCAGATCTTGATTAAATCTAAATGTGACCTCATAGTAAGTAACCAGCTTTCAAATAAAAAAAACCATCAAAGTTGGTTCACCCAGAAAATAGTTCTGAGGTAACACACAAAAAAATATATAATCGAATTGAGAACCTCCTCCTTTTTTGAAGTCGGTTGAAAAATATGATGATCTGCCAGAATTGATCGCTGGTTTCTCATTTATTTCTCCAGAGAAGGCAGCAGTAAAAAATGAACAGATTTAATTACTTATTTGCCTGGAGAGCTGGTCTTTATGACTATTGGTGCTGAGGGGGTGGGAAGGTCAGCCTTCGATGGTTTGTTGCACTCCGGTCAAGGTGAGCTCGGCGCCCGCCTGGAGCCGTTAATACAAAGTCAAATAAACAATCGCGGAAAACATGAATGATTCCGCCGAATCTGCGAAATGTTTGCAGCCCGGATGCCGGCGCGAAGGTTAATCGCTTGTTAATGGTTACTTTTAGAAAGGACGCTCTTCAAAGTAATCTATCGGAATAGGCTGCTTGATGTAACACATAATTAAATGCTTTCATCAGCCTTATAGGTTTGCCTACAATGTGACTAACTTGTTTCTTTAATATATCATACTGTACTTAGAGAGACAATGGACGTAAAACACCCAAGCCTGCAAGTATTGCCCCTGCAGAGCAACGAAGGAAGTTCGCACCAAAAAATTACCAAAGACGTCATTCTAGCCACCGGATATTGAAACTCATACCTAATCCTAATTACAAGTTGTATTTAGGGTTAGGTATTAGTTTATATATTCGATTCCCGATTAAGTAAATAACCTATTCATTACTTTTCGTAGCCCTGTTGTGCCGACCCCATATGTTAGTGGGTAAACTAGGAAAATTAAAGAGATGATGATGATGACACCAGATGAATGATACTGTACTTCCATTAGTGTCTATACATATGAGACAAATTGAGATAAAGCTTTTTCATAAGAAACTTACAAGTTAAATTATCTCCAATATGTCGATATACTTACATTAGTCTAGATGACTAGATAAGAGATACATTTCTCATAAGATTCCGGCTATTTCAAGATAGTCACATGGTAAATATCGTAATTTTAGAACACAAATTTTAATGTTTCATTCGAAAAGAATTCACGCACCGAAGATGCATTATTTTTAGCACTTCTATTTGTCAAATCTATATAACTGACGGAAAGACAGACATGTTTCGAGACTGCGCCTGGGCATGACGCAATTTTACACGTTTCAGCTTTAAAATATATTACTCTTATCCTGTGACATTTGCCAAAACGTAATATTCAGTGACATTCAACGAGAATTTTCTAAGATGTATTTCACAATATTTGATATAAATAAATTCTTTGCAAAAATGTTCAGGATATTTCACATTTTATGTTTCTTCGTTACGACGATTTTTATATGAAAAAGATGTAATAAATGAGAACTATTTATTTTAAATAAAATAAATGTAATTTTTATGTCTTCACACATGTAGAGGTGTACTAAAATATGTTTACTTCAAAGAAAATAAAGATAGTCGAAATAGAAATGTATTACCAAAAATATTATTCAATTTACGCTAAAGTTACGATGAAACAAATTGACAGAAAATTAAAAACTAGCTAATTATGTCGAAGAATAACGTGCGAATTTAAAAACATACATACATAAACACAAGGTACAGTTGTTATTATAATTCTTCGGATGACTATAGTTCAACAATGTTTGTTCTCTATCATTATTTTAATCGATACAGGAAATATGATTACTACTAATTGCGATCTTAATTAAACTTAATAATTGCAAATTGTAAACATGCATTTATAATGGGTGCCTATACACTATTTGTACTAACTAGTTGTTTATTCTTTTACAAGACAAAAACACTTGTTATTATTTTTTATATTTCTATATTTTTCTAAGATTGGCAGTAATTTGTTTGGACTGCGTGGCCGTTTTTATCTGCAATGCGGTCACGAACCACAATCCTTCATTGTATTACTAATTCGAACGGCAACTCTTTCTCTACAATAAGGGTCGTTCTAAACGTGATTCTGAAATAAAGGCCGATTGTTTTCTATTTATCATTTTCACGGTCCACTGCGCCCTTGCTCCCTACGCTCCTACTCTGAACCCTATATTTCGATCCTTAAAGTTTTGAATGGTGTCGTCGATAGGTCCCGCACGGCTGATTATGTTCGGTTGTTATCGGTCGGCGTCGTGCGGCGCACGCGCCACAAACGGCCATTTGTATGATTTACAACGTGCTCCAATGAAGGGTACCTTTGTTGGCTTAACAGCTTCGACGATTACACAATCGCATCGTTTGACGCTCGCCGAAGGTTATCCAGCTCTCCGTCTCTTGTACTTGGATCATTCTCGATGTTGATGGTATTTCACGTTTTTGATCTTTGTTCGTTACTTGTGCTGCAGCAATGACCGTTCCGTTCTGTATGAAATTGTTGCCCTTTGTAAATTTGTGAACGGTTAGTTTGAAGTGGTACGTGTTGAGTAGTAATTGTTTGTTGCAACATGGCTGCAATGGGCTTGTTTTACGTGTCTTTGACATTTGCAAATTTGTAAAACGTTATAAAATATATAATTTATGTTAGAACAACCGAAATTTATAGTCGGAATGAAACTATTCTAACAGTGTAATAAATTTCTAAATAGGCCAGTAGCTCGCATATATTTGTCATAGTTACAAAGTTTGGATAAATACTTTCCCGTATATACTATCAACATTTTGGCAATATATCCGGCTTCACTAATTAGCATTAATCAATTACACTGTATATGCCAGATATGTTAGATGAAGGTAGACAGTGTGACTGAATTTCCCTGAAGGTGTGATCACGTGGTGAATAACCTCATTTGGTGAACTGCCAAGTGTCTTAAGATTCTTACATTTGCTCAACGCCACATCGGAATTTGCCCATTTTATTAATATTAGTGCTGATTGCTCCAGTATTGCGCAGTTTGAGTTTCAATTTTAGATCATTTTATATCTTCTCGAATATATTTAAAAAGAACCGCACCAGCTTCGCGCGGGTGCAAATCCGGTGGATAAAAAAACTTACAAATATGGTCCTGACAAATACAAACACAATAAAAATTTACCATATCAGAGTCTAGCTATTTTCGAGATTTTGCGAGACTTTTTGATTTTTAAATACATAGAAGATTTTATGAGCGTTTGAGCGACATTTTAACTTTTATGTGCACTATTTCCAAATTAAGGATCTATAATATTGGTCGTATTAGAATGTCCGTAAAATCTGTGCTCTTTCTAAAGGAATTAAAAAATACGTAGATCTATCCGTATATAAAAAATAAAATAAAAAGTAAATATTGGTATGTACACGCCCGACTAATATATACGTTTTTCTAGACAGTCGAGTCGTGCTAGATTAATCAGAAATTGTACTTACTTGTATATTGAATACCCTACACGACAAAAAAGAGCTAGCTGCGAATAATTGAAAAAAAAAAAAATATTTACCTTTTAAAAAATATACAAAAATTGTATAGTATAGCATTTTAAAATCACTAAGGTTTGTATTATAATACACAACTAGTCAACATTATGCTTAAATAATAAGAAGTTGGTAAGTGCACATGTACGTCATCATCAGCATTCAAGTTGTTGCAAATAATAAGATCTAAAAACCACTATAGTTATTATTATTGCTTATGTATGTTCAAATTGAACATTGAGTTGATATATGATAATAACAGTCATATAATAGACAGTAGTCATTATACTGTTAGCATTTCCATTTCCAGGAACATATTTCATGTGATCTATTGTCAGCTGGTTTGTCAATACGGAAAGTCTGCATTAAGCGATTACTCATACATCTGTGCAGCTGCATTTGTTGCCTGTATGGCACTACGTAAATATTGCCTCTATAAAGAATTATATCACCGATACTTACAACTTCTGAAGGTTAAGAGAATTAATAACATCAACAAAGACTAGCAACTGCTCGTTAACTTGTAAATAAGAAAACGAAAGTGGATATTTTACAGATGTCGTTAATTTTCCTCATTAACAGAATCAGTCCTTTTGGCGTACTAGTATATATTTTTTTATGCAAATTCAGTAATTATTTTCAACTAAAACTAACTTGAATTCTTGCTAATGTAATTAACAATCCCAACAATTTGCAGATTTTTGGGATTCGGGATTGTGTGTTAATACATAAATATCTATCTATTCATGGACTAGACTCTCTTCTTTTGAGAGGTCTCACTAAAGTGGCAAAATGGGTTGATAATGAACTAATTCTTTTAAATCTTGTATGTACTAAACTACTAAATTCACAAATGTTCTGTAACTTAAACAGCAGCTTTATCGACCTCGAACTCCCAGGAACTACAACTAACTTGCAGTGGCAATATAACCACCTGTATGATGCAATAAGTTGTTAACAATTATCTCTGCATCAATCTCAAATAGCCTAGAGTTCCCTCTAAGCAGGCTTCGTATGGACCTTGGAATACTGTAATAGAAAAAATAGCTTCGTTATCAAATACATTATACTTCTACATTGCGTGTAATGTCGAGGTTGTTTACGTGCACGACATTTTAGCAATAATTAAAAACAACACTTCGTTGTGCATTATGTTTTTCTATGGCAAAAATAATGCTTATTTGCGACGAGGCGATAAAATAATGACGACCCAGTTGGCGCAGTGGACATGTGTCCGCCCTCTGCGCCGTGGGTCCTGGGTTCGATTCCCGGCAGGAGCACAAATTCCTTCCCAAGGGATATTTGTGCTTCTGGTTCTGGGTGTATTATGTGTGTGATGTGAATGTTTCCGGCACCCACGATACAAGTCTTTGTACTTAGTGTGGGGCGGTGAGTGTGAATAATAAAAAAAAAAAACGCAACTCGGATTGCGTAGTACTTACTAGTTACTCAATAAAGTCTTCTTTAGCGTATTGTTTGCTTAAAATCTTTAGTGGGCATTTTAATAACACATTTTAACAGAAAGTAAACAATAACGTAAGATCATGTGATTGCTAATATAAGAAAGATTCTAATTATAGCTATCATCATGCTGGTAAGATGTGCTTAGGTACAAGAAAGTGCCTAATTATTGACAATTGAATAAAAATAATTTCAATAAGTTTCTTCTTTACTTTGTCTTGTAATTACGATTATTAATTCGGATGCAAGTTCTGTGTCTCCAATAACATTTTATTTGATGAATTCATGATCTCACCTGATAGAAAGTGTGTTCTCTTTCCATCAGGCGAGATCATGAATTGCTTGCCTAGAAAATACCTATAATTCTTCTTACTATTCACTCTAGGCTTAAAGACACCCACATTGTACCGTTCGAAGAACAAAGACGCGGGCAAGGAGTTCCACTACTTCCCTGTACGAAACAAGACCAAAGATATCGTAAGAAAGACTTCCATTTCTATAAGGATAGAGTATTAGATGAATAGGCGACCTGATCTCATGTTCTATCCAGGTTAGCCATGTTATATTAGGCCTTGATTTTTAGTAAACAACAAGTAGTTACCCTAATGTTAATGTTAAATTTAAACTGAGCCCATCAAAATAGCCACTTTGTATTGAAGATAAATAGATACCTTGATAAATAGCAAATGGAAACTTTTGGGTACAAGCCGGTTTAAGGGCTTTGCAAATATTTAATTCGAAATAACATCATTTGATGAATTTGTCTTGTTAGCTTGTTACCTTCTGCCCACACAATTGCTGAGGCTGGATTTAAAAGTAAATATTGTTTTATTTGCTGTACACTTCGAATCTGTTGCCAAGTCATAACTTATTTACGTAATGGAGTTACTTCTTTGTAATCGAATTATAGCGAGTTGTAAGAGGTTACACATAATACAATGCATGTTGTTTTTGACAGCATTACTTGGTTAACGAATCAACTTTCTGCCAAAAATTACCACATTTGGACAAAATTGTACACTAATAGTTATATGCCAGCGGCTTTGCAGGATAAAAATGTAGCCAATGACCTAATCCATGGTCTAAACTATTCACAAAAAAAGTTCTAAAAGCTAATTCGTTCATGCGTTATTTAGGTAAATGTGAGCAGGAATAGTGCAAACGTAGAAACACCCACGCAGTTCTATTATAATATTTTAAATGATCATGGAAAAATAATGATATCCCAATTCTTCAATATCTCAAAAATTCAAACTTACTAACTCTTCTTCATCCGTAAACCGAGACATTTCAATAATAGATTATTTTATCGCCGGTTATTCGGCATAATGTGCTATTTTAACAGCTGCTTCGGAACTCCACCTACAAAACAATTAGCTGTAGCGAGGGTGTTCATCATGTCTGTAAACGACCTATCAAGGTCAAAGTTACACTTACCTTTGGGTAGATAAGGGCGTTATTAATATTTTGTGCAAACAATTCCACTCTTCCGCTAAATACGACCTCTGGTTACATGACGCCATCCGACCTTACATTTTATTATGGTTTTACGAAATAAACTATTTGCGGAAATTACACTTTTATTGCGGACGCGATGTGAGAACTTTATTGAGTCGAATTTAAATTGTACTTTTCACGGAAGTGTAAGAAATGTCCTCCTGTAATTGAATATCGTCATTAATTACAGTGTTATTGTCCCCTTCTCTTGACATCTCGTTACGATTTTGTCTCACTATTACAATGACAAACAAAACTTACTTTCTTTCCGTAAACAACTCTTTTAATATCTCGTTGTCCGTATGTTAACTATATCGTTGTCCGCTTTGTTTTGTAAATTTTATATTGTATTCAGAATCAAAGTTACTTCTAACTAATCCATGGTATCAACAACTCGTTTTCAAACTACTTTATGTTATCCAACAGTTTATAAGTAAACCCATTTTCCTTGAAGTGGTGCTAATGTTGGCAGTTATGAAGGTTTCATAAATTTGAAACGCCATCACGCGAAGCGATCTTTAGGCTTCCATAGTAGTGTTTGTATTGAAAGTACAAATTATAATGGCGCCTCATGAAATTACAGTCTTATTGCTCGTCATAAATCAACTTGGTAAAAGAAAGAACACGAAACAATATACATTGTTTACTATTTAGACGAAAAAGTTGAATGAGTTGTTTCTTTGTTTATTGGAATAAAATTAACATAGACGCTAAGTCAAGAGAATAGTTAATTGATACAAATATCATGAGAAGTCTCATGAAGAGTTGTTAAAACACATTCTAGACACACGTAATATATTAGAAGTATCGTGTAGTCTTTGTACTCTCATCAATAGATAACCTTGTGTGGCGACTACTTGGCTAGTTTTGTCGGCGACTACGTATGTCTTACGCACTCGAAAGCCATTCATACTCTAGATGCGTTTCGTCCGCCATCATTCTAGTGCGTTGACGTGTACGACTCGGCTAATTGCCCGCTCTCGTGACTACTCCAACGATTTCCTCTTAATACTAAATCTTCTCTAGTTCCCTGACTGGCATCTGAATTGCCATTATCCCCATTTACCTCAGCCTCAAGCCCAGAATGATTTATGCCAATTGTTACATCGCTAACTACCTCTACCATCTTTGTTCTAGACGCGGCGTTTAATTAACTTCGACTATCATTATACTAGCTAATAAAATAGAACAGGATATATCTTCAGTTTTGTATAATTCGATCGCGGATTGCATTCGGAATGCTTGCTTGCCAGTATACCTTTTATTATGACTGACACCCCTGTTGCCTTGCCACTAACTGAATATCACTGCTTATGTATCTTCACCCCGCTGAGAATGCTCTGCTTCGCTCGGCTGTTCGTAGTCCATAACAGAACTTTCGAGAACAATAGCGTAATTACAGACAATGGAAATCGAACTTGGCGGGATATGCTCCGGTGTTGTTATCATTTAGGCGTAACACTTAACATAGATTATAATACCGTTAGTCATAGTACAAATTCTAGTTTCGATTCAAAATTAGCTACGGCTTATCTGCTCCGATACACTCAATGTCATCATCATATTAGTATTTTTTTTTGTGTATGTCTAAATGACGAATAGATAAAGGTCAGACCGATAGTTAGCAATAACACCTGCTTATTAAAGATAATGTGGCCTAAATTGGTCAGTTTAGCCGCTTAGTTATAGTATCATGTAACTAACTCGGGTTTCGCATGACATGTTGGTATGGAGCAGCTAGGCCTAGGTGTACGATTGGCGATCGACGCTAGGGCTGTGGTGACATGGTGATGTGTCGGCAGCATCAGCGGCTTGGCGTTGGCGCTTGGCGGCAACGGTGCTGGCAGTCCGGCGACGACGGCTGAGACACGGGACCAGACGGCGACTTCGTCTCGCGCACCCTCGCCACCGCCCTCCGAGAGGCAGCAACACTCCAGGTAGACGCGCCCCACGCTCGGAACGTTTGGCTTCTCTGGCTATGGCTATTTATGTGCTCATTGACGTGGCGTGCTAGCTTACGAGATTACACAGGCAAACATTCTCGACGTTATGCGATTACTAAAGATTATCCTGTCGACTACGATCACGCTAGCTAGCGCGCCATTGATCAAACGTAAAAGGTGTTGGTTGATTACTCTCGTTTTATGTGGGTCACGGTCCTTGATTTTGTTGTTTCTTTTATTATTTGGACGCGATACAGTTCCTAGTATATGTGCATGCTTGCCTGCGGATTGGTTTGTTGTTTTTTTTGGTGGTAGAGCTCTTATTTGTTTATTGTTAGTTTACGTTCATAGTGTGTTATTTTTTGTCTTAGGTACACTTTGCTTCCTGGAATTAAGTGATTTGTCTTAACCTTTGTTTTGTATCCTCGACATAACGAGAATACATTTATCACTGCAGCGTTTAAAAATGTATTTTGTTAAGTACTTGATTGTTGTTTTTAAATTATCAATAGGCGGAGATAAAAGAGTTTATAAATAATTCAGGATGAGAATTGAGTTTAACGACCGTCCTAAGCTATACAATGTCACTGACGGCAGTGAGATGACTTCATAACTCCAAATAAAGCTCCGATGATCCCTGTTATTTATCATGATGCGTTCAATGAATTATCATGATGCATTTCAGGGTTTCGAAACTCATCTGACATAATAAATGGTAGTTCCGTTTTTACCTGACATAAAATATATCGTACACACTGAGCAAAAAATCTATGAAAAGTAAACCAGTATTATTATCAGTGATGAAGTAATATCATTTGTAAGTAAACTTCTGCTGATATCTCAAAGAAAAAGCTAATTAGAAAACGAGAACGTAAACGTTTCTCAAACATTTCTACGACCAAATTCAGTGTAGAGTTACAATCAGCAAAGCAAACGGTATCCACTGTCGTACTCGTAAACACACAACCGTTTCATACGCGTTTAGAATACTAATATCGAACATAGAAAATACATCCTACACCAACCTCGCTCGTAAATTTGTAATACAATATAAACTCTACCTTTTGTG
This sequence comes from Lomographa bimaculata, assembly GCA_948107665.1. Taxonomy (NCBI): domain Eukaryota; kingdom Metazoa; phylum Arthropoda; class Insecta; order Lepidoptera; family Geometridae; genus Lomographa; species Lomographa bimaculata. The sequence continues at coordinate 4,120,854 of OX403586.1, read as the reverse complement.
AAGTTAAGATAACATCAAATATATGATACTACTGACTTCATAACTTCTTTCGAGGCAAACCAAAAAGTGTATCCAAAAACGTTTAATATATTCACGTCTACAAACCATAAACTACGGTCAAATGCAGTGGCCTGGAACTTGAGTATCGATCGGCTTGTGTAAATGTTAGCTTTCCTTTACGGTCCAAAAATTGAACAAATATTTGTTTGCCAGTTTTATACAGAACCAAATAGGTTTGAGTCCAAAAGAGGACTTAGCAAACAAACCTCATGTAAGTAGCTTGAACAGTAAGTAACGAGTAAATATGTATGTTAGACTGGACAGAAATACTGTTCCTTAGTGAAACACAATACCGACACTTAATAGAGAAACAAGTAATACTTTTAGAAAAAAATTTTTAATCGAGATTTTACCAGTTGTAAATGAAAAAGGACTAAAAAGTTATATGTTAACCAGAGAACTTGTCTAAACGATTCAAACGAGCCCAAACTATATGTTTATCTTGTTTAGTTCAAAAGTTCCTATGGCCATCTTCCGTCCCCATCATCAAACCAGGTCTATTGTACCATATCATTGTATTGTCACCGAAGATACATAAGTACACCAAATTTGAATCCAATCGGACATCGGGAAGTGGGTCTAATTTAGGTTGCAAAATTTGATTACAGACTGACTGATAGACAACGGGACAGGTAAAACTAAACAAAACTTGTAATAAAGTAAAGAGAAGAATTCCAACCTTTAAGTTGCTTAAAGAAAAAACTTGACAGTCGTTAAATTATATGCAAATAAAAACCTCGAATCAAGAAACAAAGAAGCAGCAAGAAGTGATAGCGAATAATAAGATGAAGCTGTTATCAAATCCAATGGCAAACCTAAAGCGCTGCATAACTCCGTACAATTTGGTCAAACCTTGAAAACTGGTTACAATAGCATCGCTCCGAAACTATATTTACAGTGCTCATAATGTAACTCATAATTCGATGCTCCAAGAAGCTTACGTCATGCTCTCAGAATAGTCGGTGGTAGCTTACAATGTAGACTTGTACATTTTTTGCGAGCCGGGTTATTGACTTGCACAGTTTGGATGTCACGGCAAGGGTACGGATGCAGAGCTTTGTTACACCGATGCGTGCTGGTGAACATAAACACGCTCGTAAACATGGTTTATGCGTTAGATTTAATTAAAAAAGTAATGCGAGCTGGCTCTATTGTGAATGCGGACTATTTGTTCTTTGGAAATTAAGCTGAGGTTAGATTGTTTATTGAAATATAATTGAATATAATTAAACGCAAGCAAAGCTTAAAAAACCGACTTCGTCGCTTTATCTTCGGAACCTTGATCAGATTTAATGTATTTAACACGCATTATTGACTATTACTCAAAAACTAGACATCAGATCTTGACTAGAGATCAGATCTTGATCAAAATTCAATGGGACCACAAGAAAAGTACCAGCTTTCAAATAAAAAAATCATCGAAATCGGCTCACAACGAATGAAGTTATGACGTAACTTTTAAAGCCGGATAAACGAGAACATCGTCAAAGTAGTCCACAAAATAGGCATTATTGACGATATTTCAAGGACTACTGATCAGATCTTGAAAAAATATTCAAATTTAAATGGGACCAATTAGAAAGCAACAACTTTCAAACTAAAAAAAAATAATATTGAAATCGGCTCACGTGGCTCAAGCTATGAGGTAACACACATAAAAAAAAAATACAGTCGACTTGAGTACCTCCTCCTTTTTTGGGAAGTCGGTAAAAATATATTATATTGTTGAAGCAATGAGCTATGGAGGAATAAATATGCAATTGTGGATAATTGTGAATAATTCAACCGGTAAAACGGCGTACATCATAATATTACGCCCTTTCGTTGGCAAAAAGTTCCAAACTCAATAATAATTTGGGGTTTGGTCTAATTAAAAGCCTCACCTTAAAATAGTTTCTATTTTTTTTTGTCTGTGATAAGCAAACATTTGAACTACTATCTCACCTGACTTTTATGAGTGTTGTATATTAACATTGTTTATTGACGGTGCTTATATTAGTAAAATATAATCGTTGTTACCAATCAGTGTAACAAACTCACAGAAAATGACGGTATCGTTAACGATAACATTATGTTGTTTTTTTGCGTTATGATTAATTTTATTTTTTGGTCTTTCGCAAGTTGCTTTCAATGAGCGGTGTGCTAACCGGACAAGCATTAAAGGCAATAAATAATCTTAAATATTGATGGAGCTTTTTAGGTAACAAATTGTATGAAAACAAAACATTAAATGGTTTTGCAAAATTGGTATAAATTGCCTTCACATATTAAATGTTTTGTTTTGATAATGATAAAGTACTTGTTTTGATGATAAAACCTTTGCGCGTACTTACAGTTTGCCATTAGAATTGTGCAAGTTAAAGTATAGTTTTAGCAGAAGTAAAGTTGTTCTTATTGGAAAAACAGAAGTACTAAACGAAACAGTTTGTTAGAGGCAACTAGATAAAGGAATTCCTTACGTTAGAATCAAAATCGTTTATTCACATGGGCCCCAAAGAGGCACTCATGAAAGTTAATGAATCTATTGCCAGATTCGGAAAATTACAGCCATCTCGAGAAGAACCTGGCAAGAAACTCGGCGGCGCATTTTTTTCATTCATTTTTTTTTAAAAAACATTCTTAATTTCTAATACATCATTTTCTTAACCTAGGTGTTATTATGGTAGTCGCTAGAAAGAGGCTGTGCAGTTTGCCTCCAGATCTTTTGAGATACAAACGCACTAGTCACGATCGCTATCGGTGTAAAAGCTTAGGTTCACCCTTCAAACCAGTAATCTACGTGTTACCGCAACCGCGCTTTTTGCGAGTTTTTGCTCACGAGTGAAGTGAGCAAAGTGAGCAATTACTCGCCCGTGTTAATTCTCAAGACGAGAGCACTTCAGTATATGCACGTGATGGCCCGCATAAAGGCCTATTCACTCAAGAAAATGATAGAGGAAGGGAATGGATGGAACAGATGCGGGGTGGAATGAAGGACGCGACGATTATACCTGTTGTATACTTCAAGTTATAGTACAAGTTGATTGGTTCAAAGAAGATATTCAATAATTAAAAAAAAAAAAAGATTGCTCTGGGAATTCCCAACATTTCCTGGGGTGGCTTTTTGCTAGGTAGCTAATATTTTTATGTGATCTGTAATTGAAATTATATCAATGAAAATTCGTCTCTACTGTAATCTAGACGCACAATAATATAAGGAATACGCATATATTTAAGTTATTTTCGATTGTTTACGTTAATACTTACAATGCCGGTGCAAAATACTCAAAATAGCATCAAAATATTACATTTCATATCATAATAAAAAAATTAAAATGCGATCAGGTTCTGGCAATTTTCAACGAGGCTTTTAAAGTTCTTTCTGTGACTTTCACTACCCAATCATAGTTTTTTTATGTTCGATAGGCAAGCATTTGACCACTATCTCACCTGTTGGAAAGTGAAGATGCGGTCGAAGAGGTAGCATTGCTTTCCTAGAAGCCATAAAGGAAAGTTGAGCTATTAATTACATAAATGTGTGAACTAACGTCACGAATCAGTCTAACAAATAGCGTGGAAGCGTATTTTGAATTTGCCATTTTTATCGCTTTTTATGTATTAAATTTCTCAATTAAATAGCATTTAAATGAGAAAATAATGTTATAGATGTAATTATATACATATAAAATTTAAAAAAATAATAATACGTAACTATCTATATACGTCGAATCTATTGCTGTCCAAGACAGCAATAGTTTCGTTGCAACTACGTACATATTATATATATATTTTTTGTATATAATGAAGTATAAAAAATTGGCCAACGCAGTTAAGGCTTCATTTATATTATATACGTACATATACATAACGGTGTCGAATGACATTGGCGTGTCTGAGAACTTTCATTCGATCAAGGGCAGCAGATAGTTTAATTTAATAGCTACGGAGGTCAAAAAACTTTTTTTGTAGCAATGACAGAGCAGTGGTAGTTAGGTGCGAGGTCGGTAGCAGACCGGGCAGTCCAATTCGAACCACGGGATGAACTTCCTGTGAAGGTGATGAAATAAAGTGATGAAATCCATGATGATTGGGCATTTTCAAATACTCACCTGTAATCGTAGTTCACTACCTTCGAACAGAAAAATCTGTCGTTCCGGCAACAGAGCTCTCTTGTGAAGCCATTCCCCATTATAGACTTGGCGAGCTAATAATGCAATAAAACGTTTTACTACAAAATTTTATTATTATTATCAGCTTGTGTTGTCCCATTGCTGGGCATAGAGCCACCCTTCCTTTTCAAGTTTTCGGTCTATTGCAGTATGTGGCCAATCCTTGTGAGCGTTTAGTTCATCTCACCACCAGTCGTCGGCGTCGCGTTGGGGCCGGCCACGATGACGTTTTGCCCTTGCCGGTACCCAATCATAAGTGAGTTACGACTAAAAGATTTTTAATCTTGTTACATAAATAGATGAATGTGGCTACTAGAACGCTATTGATGCTATTGAAATGTTTTAAAAAGTAAATTAGTTTCTTGACTGCGTAATGACCAACAACATGCACGTCATTATGAGGGACGATCCTCATAATGAAGACTTTCAAATTCAAATTCATTTAATTGCTAAAAATATAAATACAAATTATTTACCTAAGATAGGTACATCAAATAACACTACAGCAATATATTTTATTCTATTAGTAAAATAAGGTGTTCGTTAGCAGCTGTGTTAGGATACCCTGTGTTAAGCGTGCTACGATTCTTGTCTAGGGTTTTTGGCACTAAAGTAGGATAAGTTCATGGACAACGGATTAACAAACGATCCGCAGATGCAATTTACTATTACACAATTTACATATTTATATTTATTATACATACAATAAATACACAATGAATTGGTCACGTACGCCACAACAGGTGAACAAAGCACTTAGTTGGATAAGGTACTGATAACATAGCAACCGACATGTTCTCTATTAGGCTTCATAAATTCTATCAAATCTGTATGGACAATATCGATAAATAATTTATGTTGTATATCTTTGTAGTCGACTAGTTTTAGGACAACAAGAAACTAGTCGACTACAAAGTAAGTCACTATAGTTTTAATTTTAACATCGATAATACTCACGATAGTTTTAATTTTAATATCGATAAAGCCTGAAATTTAAAATATAAAAGTAGTATTTGTAGTAAAAGTAGCTTAGAGCTTGCGTCAAACAATTTATGTAACTCTTTCAATAAATTGTTTGATTGAAGCTCTCACTTTTAATACAAATATTACTTTTGTATAAAATATTCCAGGTTCTTTAAAAGTCACGGGGACAGTCCAACGTGTTTGACCTAACACGTAGATTTCAGGGTTCAATCAAACCTCATTTATAATTAGTCGTGCTTGACGCTTGAATCAAGCCACGTGCTGATCGCTACAAAATCAAATAGTTTATTCGTAGATGTCTTCTCTAATATAAATAAGTACGTTACTTTTTAAACGCTTCCTCTTTCACAGCCCCGCACTAAGTTCGATGAATTGTGTGGTTGGTGCCGGAAACATTCACATCACTCACACAATCACATTCAGAACTAAAAACACAAATTTCCCTTGGGGAGAAAACCTGTGTTTCCTCCGGGAATCGAACCCGATACCCGCTGCTTAGAAGGCGAGCTCGCACCCAACTGAGCCAGCGTACTTATCGATTGCTTGGCACACATGAAAATGATTTGTTGGACCGAACAGCATGAAACGCACTTTAAACTTCCTGTATCTCATCTTAAACATGAGTATATTCATGTGATCCGAAAGAAATCATCTTATTTTTTTTGTTTTCCTACGTAAAATTTTTGCCTCGAGAACACAGGCGACTGGGCCCTCGAGATATTATACTGGGACCACAAGCCACATGACGTAAATTGTTACTTCAGTCAAATGAAAACCATAATTTTTTTCAAAAGTGCCTATAACTGGTTTTTTTTCAAACATTGATTTTTGCGTGCATTTCACTCGAAATTACCGCTTTTGTCTTAGAGGAACCCTCAGGAGTTTTAAAATAAGGGTTCGAATGAATTGCACGTATTTTTACGAGATGTGAGATCCAGGGTAATCTGTTCATTCGCATAATTAAAAAAAAAAAATGTCTTTAAAAGACGAAGCGAGCGAGTCGGTCACCTGATGGTAAGCGTCAAGCTTACTCATTACAGATCAGTGACACCCAAAGTTTTGAACTTATATTGTAGTTCAAACTCCTGCGCGGAAAAACTCTGCGCTCGTAACCTTGATAATATATTAGATGGTAAATCTCTAAGCCCTGTAGTGTATTTCGGATTGATGGGCAAAGTTTCCAGAGAAAATGTTTCTCTGTAAAAATTGACCTTCAATCCGAAATACAGTACATGTTTGCACACTGCTCTCACTGCTGCTTGGCGATTGAATGTATGGTACTACCCCAAGAGGACTCGGACCACTACAAAAAAATAAACATACCAAAAAGTCTTCAAATGACAAAGTATTTCTGCATACATATGGTAGCCTGGATCCGATTCGGATATCCAGACAGTTGTACCCATTTTAGTTCTCCTAAAATTCGCAATACTTTCAATAATGTCTTTCTGATATAGCTTTTATATATTTTTTAGTAAGAAATCTATTTCGATCGCGTCGCACTCAAAACACTGTTTTGCATAATATTTGGCTTGGGTTGACTTTCCGTACTATACGAATATACGATACACGTTGCCTCAGTGGCTTACCCCATAGACACCCTAAAGCTATTTAAACGCTCCACTAGCTACCCTCGCAAGGGTTGCCATGTATAATGACTGACCTGGAAGTGCAATCTGCCTGTAATACAAAATTTATGGCCTATTAAAAGCTTGCTATGGTTATGACGATTAGAGGATAAACTATGGTCTGAGTTCATGTTGAACAAGCAGTTGATTTGAATTAAATCTGTTATTATATTTATATTGTGTATACATACATAAGTCATTCATATAGGACGGCAATTGATAAAGCGGCCATTTAAACGTTCTTTGAAGTTGACCAATCATTTATATTGCAAATCTCGAAAGAGACGTCACGAATCAGTCTAGCCAATAGCGTGCGTTTTGCTATATTGACTTTCCCATGTATTTTAATTACTCTTTATTACTTAAAATTCCTTGTTAAACAGAATTTAAATAAGAAAATAATTTGAGAAAAAATAGTAAATGTGAAAGGTATAATTTTAAAGCTTATAGATTAAAAAATAATATATGAATCTATATTTAATTTCTTTGAGGGTTGCGTTCGAGACTGCCTCCCAAATTTACGGGTAACTTCGCCTTAGTTACAGACAAAAGAGACGCTTTTCAATTAAAACGATTTTAACAAATAGTTAAATTCTTTGACCGTTAACGAAAGTTCCAAAAATAAAACCAATGTTAGATTAAAACCGGTATTTATCTTCGTAACAGTTTTATAACAGTACTGATAGATAAAACTTTTTACTCTGCATTTTTATTGAAGCAGCTGCTTCTAACTGTAACGTGCCATTAGATTCAAGTAGACGGGGACCTAATTATTGAGCAACTTTTATAATTTTCTATGTACCTGTAAAGAGTTTCTATTTCCCGTTATAATCTGACTATCAGCGGACCATCGTGAACGTCGGGTTCGACGCCCGGCGAAAGCAATGGTGACCTCATAGATTCGCAATTCATCATTTTGTACACTATCCCATACAGTTCCATCGTAATGAAATTGTGCAAGCTTTTGAAGCAAATGTTATTACCGTTGGTGACTTGTACCTAGTATTCAAAGTGTGTGTTTGAGTTGCTCGTACTGAGGCTTTACAGCTGTCTATTAGTATTTTCTTTCTTGTAAATGGCTGTTGTACTGCAATCTGGCGTAAAAAAGTTACTATTTTTTTACCCGACTGCGCGACGCTAAGAAGGCAAATGTGTTTATTAGCCTATGTATGCATGTAAAAGACTAAACGCGTGATTTTGATGATTCTTACGTGAATATTTTTTTCTTAATTATGCGAGTGTCACTAAAGGCTTTAATACTTTGGAAATACACGAAGATAAGATAAATTTAACAAAGAATAAAGATGTTAACAATTTGAATTTACGCAACAAAGACAGATTGTACAAGCCTAGAGTAAGATTGACTAAAGTACAAAAACAGGGTATATTCAATAAAATATCTATGTACAATAAACTACCTATTACACTAACTGATCTAAATACAAAAGATTTCAAACGCAAATTGAAGGTATTCTTTTAAAATAATCCATTTTACTCGTTAAATGAATTTATGAACATGTATCTATCTGAAACTTGTGTTTAAGGCGACATTACATTATATTTGAAATTGACATTTTGGATTTTGTTGCTATGATTATAATTGACTTTCTATTTTTAATTTATTATGACACTCAATTATTTTTGAAATCTTGTATTCATGCACATGACATTAATAATATTATTGTATCTACATATTTTGATTTTTTAAGATTATCTATGAGTTTATTATGTTTTCTTGAATTGTATACAGTTTTATTTGGAATATAATGTAACATGACTTGCCCAGTATAACAACTATGTTATAAGGCTAATAAACAATTCTAATTCTAATTCTTATATTTTATGCGCCATATTAAGAAAAAAAATCAATGGACTTTGTCATGTTGGGTCATCATTTAATAGGTATTTGAAAATCATAATTTGGTTTCTTTTATCATTTTGAATGACGGTTTAGGATCTATAAAAAATTTTTAGATCGTTTATATTTTAGGTTAGCAACTATTCTCATATAGATTTTCAATACTTATGATAATGTACTTAATAAAGTTTTTATATAATTGCATAATAAGTTTTATTAACGTAAAATAAAAAAGCAATTAATAAATCAAAGTACCCGACTGCAATAAGCAAATTACTGACTGTTCAATTTACTATGTTTCACATTAGAATTTAGTTGACTTATTTTTTCCAATCGAGTTTTTTGTATTTATAATTGATAACTAAGTTTTATTTTTATTTTCGCGTTATTTTGATTGATATTTGAATTTTGTATTCAGTGTAAATCTATCCTAACTCTTGGCTTCTAGCCTTAGTATACCATGAGAATATTAACACCCATACGTGCATCGATTAGTATTTACGATCAACAAGTTAGCCCCAACTGTTAGGTTCGCTTGACGACAATATTATGAGCTACTATGTTGACCAAAATGCATTTTTCATTCGAAGATAAACGACGACGTCAAGCACTTTCAATGCTTCACTCATGAAAAGGTTCTCTCCGCGTCAGTCGTGACTACGCCTATTGATATGGTACAATATAACAGAATGCATAATACATGACCGAACAGAATACAGGAAACAAATCGGAATTGCAGATACATGAATCGCACTAGATTCATCATGCATTGTATATAGATATCCTGTAATGTCACTCTGGTCGCGTTTGCGTATTCATCTGCCTTGAATGCCGGCTAATGCCTTTGTCCCAGCCCTTAGCAACCACGCACTAACGTCATCTAGTGCAACAATGAAACCTATCCAGGGTTGTAGCAAACCTGTAGCTACGAGATGCGTCTGCGCATCCGACCGTGCAAGGACTCCCCAAGGTTAACGTCATCGGCATTGACCGTCGTAATCTTGAAGGAAATTATACTTTTCCCCAAATGACGTAGGGGACAAAATGCTTTGTCTCGTCATCCTGGTAAGCCACAGATTGGATTCCTGCGGTTTCCCGCCTAATAGCTCATTCGGTTTGATGGTTTGTCACCGTGAGATGATTTACTACTATGAACTTAACTGCTGATAGATGTTCAAAGCACCATAAATAATAAATCCAATTAAGTTTAATGTTCCACGCTAATTTTAGTATGGCTTAGGTGGAACGCTCCGTATTTTATCATGACAACATCAAAACATCGCAATAAACATGACAGGGCGCATTTATCGAAGAAAATGTACCCTTTTAGTTGATTGCAAAAATGCAAATCGAGTTCATGACAATATATCACTACGTATAATTTGTTTGTAGTGACAACGGCAAAATTGTAAACAATTGGCATAGTATGCCAGTAAGTAATACTGTGAGGAAAAAATTGCTTATTGAACTCAGAATTTTGAATACTAGCTGTGTCTTGCGTTATCGCTGTGTTAAATTAGGATAACAAGACGACGACATTATAGTTGATGTAATTTAAACAAGTTCCTTTTTTTGGAAATTCTTCTGACGTCTTATTTGGGAAACTCTTACATCGATTTACACTAAGCAATAAGAACCATAACTATAAAGCAAACTTTTATAGAACAAGTACAGTAGTGGCTCTGTGAGCTTATTTTTCGAAAAGGCTGATTTGTTATTATCATTTCTACCGCCATATCCCCGCCGTATTGAAAAATTTCCAAAAATGTTATCGACATAAAATTCTATATAATTATCGAAACTGCTTTTATCGAAAAAAATTCACGAGAATCGGTTGACAGAGGAGAACACCTGGAAATTTACCGGACATACAAGCACTAAAGCAATTTTGCCCAAGCTGAAACAAAAAGTTAATATTTAGATAATACCCCCGACGATCTATCTTGAAAACGGCTGCACTGATTTTCACCAAGCATACCTAAGAACAGTCGACCAAATCACCCTCAAACAAACAAAACTAAATTAAAATCGGTTCTTATCTAGCCGTTGGTAGCTACGATTCCACAAACACGACATACAGATTTACAAATACACACTACAGACTTATAACACCCTTTTTCTTCGGGGGTTAAAAACAAACCAAGCTGAAATGTCTACAATGCCGTAGACATGTTCACATCTTTTGCAATTGTATCTGACCATCAATCAATCCGTCATCGTGATGCATGACGCATCACGTGTTCTCGCAAGATCAGGTGATGGAAAAACCAATTCAAAATCCATTACTCAGTTTATCGCTAAATAATTATTTAATGACTTTAGAAGTTCATGGTTAACATTGCCAGGATGGGCCCGAACTTGACCTGTATTTCTCGAATCTCCGGTCCTCGTACAGCCTTGATACGATCTTACTGCACAAGCGCTTTCTGGCGACTACATAATATTATTATAGAACACCTTTTATGGGTAGTATAATTCCTATATTACTAAATTAAGAATCTTAAAAAAAAATGCGCCGCAGAGTTTCTTGCCAGGTTCTTCTCGAGATAGCTTTTATTTTGCGAATCTGCCAGTAGAGTCACTAACTTGAATGAGATTAAACGATTATGATTGATTGAACAGTTCAAAGGTCGAACATAACTAGAAAAATAAACGCTTTCACACAACCCCACACTAAGTTCGGTAACTTGTGTCGTGGGTGCCAGAAACATTCACATCATACACACAATCATACCTAGAACTAGAAACACAATTTGTGTTCCCGCCGGGACTCGACCCTTATAAGGCAAAGAAAAAACTGCTTAGAAGGCAAAGTTCAAGTTCTAAAGATGTAACTTTCTTAATTCACAGAGCTGCTTCGTGGGATGTAAATTTATTAATCGCCTTCCAAGTGTTGAACTCCGTTGCGTGTAAAATAGTATCAGGTAAAATCTTGGAATAGCTGCTAATGTTCGAATGTTATTTCTAAGACACAAATTGAACGGAGTTGTTAGTTATACAGAAATAGGTTTGCGTAAATAGAGTAATAGGTAATGTTGAAACTTCATTCCATCCATACTATAAATGTCTTGCACAACATTTCCATGTAATATCAATGCGAGACTTTGTTGAGGATTGTGTGGGTACGTTTGACACAAGTTATCTCTAACGGCTGAAAGATTTTAAATGAAAATAGTTATGGCATATCCGAAGTCTATAAACTGGATAACCTAACCTAAGTTTAATTTTTCTATATAATGAACACGTGCAAGAGTCGTAGGGTATTTATTCCCAATGATGTTCCCAAGTGGCAAAATACGTAATACTCAACACCAAGTAAATAAAACTTACCAGATGCATCTACCAGGTGAAAAAATTATATACCATACAGTTTGTTTTTGTTCTTCAGATATTTGTATATCTTGCAAGAGCACAAAAATTAGCATCGCTTTTCAACGTGAAAACGAAGCCAGTATTCTGGGCACTTTTCCTCCGGCAACCGATTTACAAAATTTTTGAGTGCTATTTGTTTTGTTCCCCTTTTGTAATATTATCTGACATTATTATTCTTATTTAAAGAATAAATACACTGTTGTATTAAAGCACAAATTAATCAAATTAATACAAAAAAATCACAAGCATTTTACTTATGACACGTACGCCGCTGGTCCGACTGTGATTGGGCCAAATTGTGTGTATTGTTCACAATTTTTGCGGTCTTACTTACTTCCTAAGAGCTGCATAATTATCTTCCCACCTATTAATGCTATTTGCTACTAAATATTACCACAATGATGATCCTTTGATTTTATTTTATAGCATTTGCCATGCTAGGCAGAACTAAAATGGTAAAATTATGACGATTATAATAATGAAAAAATAATTTGTCGCTCTAAGCAGGGTTTGAGTAGATCATCTGTTAGAGCAAGAGGGCATTGGCAGGGTGTCTACCCTATGACCGCGGGTTCAATTCCCGCCTCAAGCGATAATTTTTCCTTTCCAAATATACCATTTAATGATATTTCCATGAAGTCTCGGGCTTAGAACTGCTACTATCTATGGCTTACCAGTTCAGCCTAATTAGTCCAATAAAAAATCGAAACGATATTTTGAGATGTTAATACTCAATTCAATTTTAAAGATTTTTATAAGAAAGTCGCGCGACTGAATTACTTGTCACGCCATGGCTGTAATTTCACACATAAAGTTTAATAACAAACTGAGTGGACATATCTCATATGCCCAAAATATTTATATCTCCTGCCTATTTTCCAGGAACCAGCTCTGCTTGAACGTAACCGTGATGTGCAAAATTGTCTGAATAAGGAAACGTATTGCTTATCGCATGGGTTGATCGATTCGATATAACACTTTATGATTATCATGCAGTGCCACCTTAGACCCGTTACGTAGAAAATGGGGCGTGACTTTGTCGACAGTGCCAAAGATTTGCACTCAATTGCCAAGTATTCACAGCGGTGCCCGACGTCCATCAGAATGCGTGAGACGTTGCATGTGTGCCGAATCGAATATTGTAGTATTTAGTTCCAGTTCTTTACACAAATTACACAATATTGTTTCTTGTAAGCTGTGTAATTTCCAAGGACATTTCTAATTCCGAAAGGTCATCCTGATTCTAAGATGGCTTCTGTATACATTTGTACAGCTCTGATAGTAATTCGCATCTGTTCGCCAGACAGTTTTATTTATGTTGATGTTTGCATGATGTTATTCTATAAGCATTTTATTTTAATTGCAATGAACTAAGAGATACATAGTGGTTTTATCAGCCCGGCTGTAGCGATAGCGATGGGTCTACGTTCCAATATCCTTTAATGCTCTTGAAAATATGTCATGCTGTTAATGTTTGTTTGCGTATAAATAAAGCTTTCCTTGTTCGGCAACATCCCATTGTCCAATTAAATCGTAATCATGTCAATGGTAGGTACAGCGAGTCGCTTATCTTTTTTATTACTGCTAAGCCATGTATATTATTGTATTCATTTATACCGTTAACATTCCGTTTAAGTTTTTGTCGTAACCATAGATCTTGTATGTGAACGTAGTATACTTATAGCGAGCGTAATGAGAGAGCAAGGGCGTATACTAACGAAAAAAAATCGTCCTTTAAGTTTATTTATATAGAAAATACGTATTTTAGACTAAATTGCCACATCTATTTTAATATTATTGAAAAAGTATTATGTGCATGGGACACTTTGCGAATGGGACGGTTTGAGAATGGGACAGCCTGCGAATGGGACGGTTTGAGAATGGGACAGTTTGCAAATTAAACGGTTTGTGAATGGGACAGTCTGCGATTGGGATGGTTTGAGAATGGGAGGTACTGCGAATAGAACATTCTGCGAGCAAACCGTTTTAAAATGTTAAGTTACACGACTCATTATTTGTAATTGCCGTCTTCCTCATCACCGGTGCAGTTCCGGGTCAAATAAGTCCGGAGTGACAAAGGTCGTCACTTAATTAATTTGGCCTCTCAAATGCTAAAAGGCTTAAACATGAGATAAATGGCAATGTATTTTTGACTCGGAATGCGGCTACACAGCGTAAGTCTCCCCGTTTTTCATGCTGCTAATCTCCGAGTACAACATATTTAATTTATTTGAGTGTGTTGTAGCTTTTGACTATAAAATTTGTGTTTTTGCAACGTTGAGTCAACCTATGAGGATATTGTTCAGTACATAGGTATATTATAGCGTTTCATTACGTTTGGAAAAGTACGGGTGGTAATTGCAACTTCGCCGTCATAAATTGAGATTGACATTGTCATTCAACTGTTTCAATTAAACGTGTGTTAACATTGACCCGGGACGCGAATAGATAGCAAGTTCCCAGCAATTAAACATGCCAGATAGGAATTATTCTTGGAGTGCTCATGAGAAAAATGATAATTTTATTAAGGCGTTACAGTGTGAGATGAGCGATGGTATATAAATCCAACAAACGTTCACGTTTTACAAATGTTCACGTGTTCTTACACGCCCTGCTGAACATAAATAACATAACGAGGAAACAACCCAAAATAATGTATATTTATTTATATAGAGCGCACTATTTGAGAGCGAAATTTCAAATTTTAGATCTTAGATGAGAGAGTCATGTGCTCGATGAATTTTATCAGCTGAGGCAGGCTACTGTCGACATTCTCCTACGACATAACCAGTAAACATCCGCATCCTAGTGAATTTAGAAATCGTGTAAATTTTACGACAAAGCCTAATAGAGCTTAATTGAAAGACACAAATAGATACAAACCCGATGCCATTGACCAAACGCGGCTGGCAATTATTTCGCTTGCCATAAATATTTACCCATTCGACACATCCATTGGGCAACTATTGTTTATGTAACCAATATATAAACAATATACCAATTACTTGCTGTTGCAAATGTGGAATTTTTTCACTGATTTACGACGTTGTTTTGTTAGTTATTATGTTGCACATTGGCATGGTTATTAGAGAAAGTATCGTAAATGAGGCTCAATCACAAACCGAGATAGTAATGTTAATGACTTCGCAAGTAAAATTTCTAAACCACGGCACCGAAAAAGATCATTGACTTCTGTAGCTTCAAATTGAACTGTTCTTGGCAATACGTGGCATATGTTCAGCTGTCAGCTCATGAACATGACGTACACATGTCTTGTCAAGCTATACTCATCGTATACTGAGAGCAGGCAGGCTGTACCATAAGAAACGATGTCTATTACCGTTATCATCTGTCAGTAGGTTTTGTATCTGATAGACGCAGCTTTAACGGTCCGTGTACACTGTACAATGCTGATGCTGTCTTGCCCAGGGGTTGTACAGTTAGCCATTGGCTTTTGTAGAGAGGGGCGGTTCTTGTGGTTTTGTCTGGTGGAATTAATTAATGATACTCGTGGTTGCGTTGCTGGAGGTGCTTGTTGAAACTGTCTAGAAATATTACCTGTTACAGGTGATCAAATCTACTTTGTGCACTTTGGTCGTTTTTTGTATTGGTTTGCAGTAACAGATGTTTTAATAACGGTTAGAGAGGAGATAAAGAAGTCGTTCGCCAGATTCTCAGCGTCATGCCTGCCTATAACAAATGAATTGCTATCCAATACTTTAAACAACAAAGCAATGTGTAGCATAAATTGCACCTGCTTATTAGAATCATCAACTATCGATGAGTACCTCTTTGGAGCCCGTGTAAATATTTTCTCACTCACAGTATTTTCACTGCAATGCAAAAAAGCAGTTGAATCTCAAAAAGTCTGACCACCTGATGTAATTGTATTTATAAAAAGAAGTCTCTCTATTGGCGTAGTAATATTAACTCTTATTATAGGAAACTTACCGATCCATTTTCTAAAACTATATATCTAATTTAAAGGTCACCTTTCGCCGACAATCGTGTTGAATAACAGTTGAATAATTTCATAATTTACCTATGAGCTAATACACAATTTTCCAAACTACTCAATTGTTTAATTAACGAGTCTGTCTCGCTCCAAAAACTGCATTGAAACTTCCATTCAAAACATCACAATTCGAATGTAAATGGCCATATTAGGAAAATTGCTGTAATAGATATGTCTTGGCAACTTATTATATAAACCGTTTGTAAAGCTGGTGGAAACATAGCAGTGGCTTAACGTGGACATTACTAAATATATATAACGTAAATGTTTTGAAAAAACAAGAATGCATCTCAACCGCATTCCTGAAATTTAGACTGTACAAATAAAAGTGTATTTGTCAACACATTTTATGAATATAAAAATACTGTATCGCGAATTGAAACGGCATGTCTTCAGTATTATTCATGACTATTCAAAATGTATACATATTGTCGTATCACAAAAGCTATTAACGTTATGCAATACATGTTCATCGCAGTATCTATTGGTATTTCAATATATTCAAATAAAAATGAACCGCGGACTTAGTTAATCATTTGCAAGACTGTTATGGCGATGAATTAATACCACTTGAATGCTCTTATAATAATGATCACAATGTAGCGGCGTGCATATACGTCCGCTCATGGTACAAAACGTGATTTATGCGTTTCTAATCGCGCATGTGCCACAATGTTGTGTAACCAAGTGCACTTCCATCAGCAATGCAAATGTAACCATCCACACACGGAATATTTCAGTATCTATCGTCAAACATTCATGTTTGAACAACACTATTGAACGTACCAATAAGCCTAGGTTCAATGTCACTTACTCTAAAGCTATCGATGACTGTTTTTGCTTCTTGATTGCTTGACACAATACACGATCGAATGAATAGATAAGAATTCCAAACAAATGTATTTTAGGAAGTGCAAACAAAGTTCCAATGTTAATGAAAATGTTTTACATACAATATCAAAAATTGCGCACGTGGTTTGCAAGAATTTCGTTACAAGTGCCACGTCATAAAATTTGTTCATTAAATTTCAGCAAATCAGTAAATACATTTGGAATCTGGCATGTGGCCCATAGCAATCCGATGTATGTTTACCTAATGATTCAATCTCAATTGTCTTGAGCACGTGTTTACATTGTCTAGAGAACGAAGGAACTCTCCCACTTTGCTGTCTATTAGGTATTTATTTATTTACTTTATGACATCCCCACCTACGCTACGGGCCAATTATCTTTATTTCTTTGTAAGTTCCGTGTTTCCTTGTGGAAACTTTTCTCTTTTTGAAGACTAGTTTATAGTTTCATTTTTAACTTCGGCATCTCATTTGAGGCTGTAGACGTACAACGCTAAAATTAAGTGTGGACTGATTTAAAGCAAGTCTTATCTCTATCCGGTAGCTAAGTGCCGGTAAAGCTTAATTTATTTAAGGGACGTGTTCTAAATTCATATCTATTTCTGTTTCAGGTAAGGCAATGTCTTCTAAACGGGTGACATCTTTCCCGCAACACAGGTACGTCAGTCATGATGATCCATCAAAGGAATCGCGTCACGTCAGTCATCAGACAAGTCGCTGAGAACGATACGACAAATAATGAGGACATTTCTAAACACAATGTTACTTAATTTTTCAATTAGTTTTCCGTCAGGCTTTGTTCTTACCAAACGGACCTGTCCTCTAAGCGTTTCACAAATACTGAGGGTCATCCACCTCGCCTATGGTTACTTAATGTCCAACTATTAGTCACGAGCTTAGTCAAATATTTGATCTGTGGTTTGCGTATGATCGTATGTTTCAGCTAACACATTTCATGACTTTTTTATAAAGTAGCGGACGTCTTGTAGACAGAATTAGTCAGAATGGCAAATGTTTATTTTGCTAATGGTCGCAAGGCAAAGTTGCGTCATTCTGGATTTGTGTATAAGACGTTGCTTGGGTGACGGCTTTAATAACTTGAGACTTGTAGTAAGCTGCTAAGTAGTTGCTGACGCCATCGATGACACGATATTGCGGTTCCGTCAAAGGCGAATAACGTGAAGGTAGAAAAACGAGATATTCTCTGAAAACACGCTGAGTTCAAGAAGACCGTAGCAAATGGAGTTTCAATTGCGTATAATAATTATTGGCTATTCATCATATTTTGGTAAATATGACTCTTTCGGAAAGGTAACCTGATTTATAGTATTATATACCATGACGTTAAAAAGATTTTCCATTGTTATATGAACAACATTCACAAAATATAAATTGCTATATAAATCTACAGACTCGAAACATATTTCGCTTATATTGATACATCAACAATTGATCATTCACGTTAAGGGAAGTGGCCTGCCGGAGTACGAATACTCAGAATCTACTTTCGAGATCTGAAATAGATTGTTTACGCCATGTCCTGGCAACTTGCCAACGGTCACCTGAACTCGTCGTATTTTGGCACGTTATGCTTTTTTATCAAACCGTGACTGGCACTTCGCGGTTTACACTTTGAACTTTTTACGTATGATTGGTTCGACATATCAAAAGGTTCTTCTGGTGTTTCGAATAGACCTGCTGCGACTGCATGATCTGTAGCTTCTATAAGGTAGTTTGTATTGCAGAAGAAAGGGTTATCGGGACACGTCGTCAAGTGTGAAATAGTTCATACAGTCGTACCACAGCCAAGTGGTATTCCACTATATAGGCACGTCTTTTATATATTATTATTACTGTAGTTAAGTAGCGTTCGTGAATATAATGAGCTTGAATTCAGTGAATTTAAATTTATAAAAATGTTGAGTTTTCTGAGAACTTATCGTACACGTATGTTCTTACTACCTCGATTATCTCAAGTATATGTAGAGGTGTTTCCAATTAGATACATTACAAAATATCGTGAGAAAATTATAGATCTTAAATAAGAAATTAAAAAGACGCTTAATTTGGAAAATGTTTTAAGAAATATAGTTAAAATAATACGTACCGGGCTCTGGCTGCCGCAGCATAGTGCCTATTTCAATACAATACAATACAAATACTCTTTATTGCACACCAATATAGCAGTACAATCGGCGGCCTTACAGCAAAACAGCGATCTCTTCTTGGCAACCTTAGGATGAAGAAGATATTTTATGGTGCGGCAATGATCATTATAATAATATATGCATTCTTTGAAACATACATGTACATATAGATACATACATAAAAAAATAAAAGAGAAATGACAAAATATATATATAATATACAATACATACATATATAAATATTATAATACACATACTTAATGTAACCTAAAATAAATTAATATTAGTGATGAAACATAGTAATGATTTTATATAAGCTGTGACGTGTGATAAGTAATGTTTTTTATTCTTATTTTAAAGTTCTTACGTCTCTTATTTTAAGGTATACTTTCATGTGCAAAGCAAATACAAATATTTTTATTTCATAAAAAAAGACACCTTTTACTAACTACTGACAACATATCCTCAGGTCATTGACGTCATCCCATAAGATATAACTCATTTAAATGCGTCTATATAAAAGAAATATGATTAATTTAGGCACAGTAGCCGTTGTTTTGTCTACTAGGTATTTTAAGTTACTTGTTTATTCAATGTTGATAACAACGTTTGTGTTTTCTGATAAACGACTTATGGAGTTCCAGTAAAACATGACTACATTATTTCATATGAAGTTTATCTCACAGCCTCTTTTATATAATCAGCAAGTAAAAGGAATAGAGGTCAAAGGTGTCCAGGATTTTTCATGCTAGCTATTATTTTCCTTATAAATTTTGTACCGAAAGTGATACCCTATTGAAATAACGATTTGTTAATAATTAATAAGTATACTATGTTTAGGTATAGTTCGGGGAAATGCATAAAATACGGGAAACTTTTGAGTTTTTGGTTACGTTTTGTAGAGATAGTGTTTTGTAGTCTTCTTCGCTGCGGTGTAGCAAGTCATGATGAAGGACATTGGGTTTTTAACCTGATTCATCATCAGTGACTGATCCTAATAAAGCGAGGTGGCAAAGTGCAGGTTAGGAATGATAAATGTCTTTCAGTGTTGTTATTCTTTAACATGTCGGTTTCCTCATGATGTGTTCCTTCACCACTTAGTATGATTATATTTACTATTTTGCCCGCTATTATTAAGCTAAAAAGTAGCCTATGTGTTAATGCTAGGTATAAGCTATGTACATTCAAAATTTCATCCAAATCCGTTTATCCGTTTTAGCGTGAAGCGGGATACAACATACTCAAATATTTAAACAAACTTTCGGATTTATTATATTAGTATAATGACTCAATACCCATTGAAGTAACTTTGTTACCTCTCTTTTATCAGCAGTTATGCTCTCGTAACCCCGACTACCGTAACAGGGTCGCAATTAACAACCGCCCTCCGCCATCTTGTACAATCTTGTTATCAACTGTTTGTTATCTAAACATGTTTACATTTACATACTGATAAAACGGTGTACATACAACGACACAACATCAATTTTAATGTACTGTAAGATATAACATACATCAATCATATTTGAAAGTTTATCACATAGTAAACGTGAAAAGATTAAACTAGTCGAAATGGTGTCAGGAAATTAAATATTTTTATACACATTGGCGACAGATGTCTTAATCTAGCTTGCGTCATCGGCTATTTTTTTATGTCGGTTAATATTTAAGTCTTATGTCATAATGCCTCTAGCAAAGTCCGTTTAATGTTATTTGAAGATTTGCGTCAGAACTCAGAACCAAACCGAAGAACTACTTTCCAAGAGGATATGGACTAGATTATCAAGACCAAGAGTGAGAGAAGCGAGAGTCTTTAAATAAATCAACAAGAAGAATAGCGTCAAAAAGGATTTCTCGCTATTATGTAGTAACAGTCCATTATTAAATCGATCAATCACATTCGTATAACAAATAGCACAAGCAATAGCATAAAGATTAGGGCAATATGTCAAATTACAACATGCCTGTACGCTGCCGCCGTTGCTAGCATTGCATAGGTCAAACAAACAAGGCTCGAGAACCTGCTCTACGCGCCAAGAACGTCAAATCAATCTTATCAGTATCAATAATGCTAAGCTAAGCGGATCTGTTCAGAAAGCGGGTCTTAGGTCGCTTAACAGCACGTGTCTAGCTGACGTCAATCAACATACATTGCGATAGCTTTCTAATCACCTATTCCTTAAGCTAACGCTTCAAATCTCTGTGTTATGATATAGAAGAGGATGCTATCGATCTTCGGCACGTGCTCGCGATATTAAGGCACACAACAACATATTTAACCGGCCTATCGCTAATGAGTTCGTCCCCCAACGCTATCGCGGGTGCGCCGATAACCTACATCTTATCCACGAGTTGTTTACTCCATCACACCTAATTGTCCAAATTCGTTACTTCACGCAATTGCCGACGATCTATTGTCTGTTCACCTTCTCTCTATGCAATATGTTGCGTTTTGCCCAATAGATTGCTGCAGGTTTTTGCCCGTTATTATTGAAATTGTAGCGTACATTAATTGATTAGAAATTGTAACATTTCTCTCAATAACTATGTTACCATTACCAATGTCGGCCCTCATAAGGTTTAGCTGCTAACGTTTCTGTTAACACCTGTAGACGTTCGTAATGCGGTTGCGCAATAGACTATAACTGATTGCGCCCTTCTATTATTAGTACTTTGAGCTCATGGCCTATTGTATCATCGTATCATTTGGCAACTTCGCGGTATAAAACTTTAGTTCAAAATGGAGCGGGTTAACGTCAACTGTGACTAAATGCAAACTAAGCTTTTTCATAGGAATAACCGGATTTGCATTGATAACGTTGTTAGTTTTATATGAATATCAGCTAGAACTGAGTCATTGTAAACAGGCGTTAGTTTAATAGCGTGGGTGGAAATATTGCTACCGTGTTTCATAACATATCTGTCATCTGCAATGATTTATATATATCATTGAGATAACTACAGCCGTTCGAATTGCATATCCCGACTTTCAGCCAGCCCGAATACTTCGTATTACGTTAAATGCGTTTATGACTCGATTTCGTTCGCTATATCCGGATGCTAATAATTTCAAGACATATTTTCAAGACTATTTGGAACACTTTTATGTTGTAAGTGTTCTAAAAACTAAAATATGTCCGCGTAGGCCGAGTCGTTTTTATAAACTGGTTGTTGTTTATTTTCGTTTAATGTGATTCGCTGCTGGCTTATGTTTGCCTAGGACAAGTTATTTCAATACTGCATACAATTATATTCAGTTAACATAATCGGACATGTAAAAGCGGATAGCAGATCCGATTAGGCGTTTAAAGCGTTCTTAACCTACTTACGGGAAGGTTTATTGTAAGGCTTCCACACCTTAGCACTCCTACGGCTATTCAAGGAATGAGCTGCTTGATAGTGTTGTTTTCTATTGTGATATCTGGTCGAAAATGTACTTACAATTTAATTCGTATCTTTGAATTGGTTTCTCTTTTTTCTTTCTTCAACATGCGTTGGACACACCTTTTTGGTAAACATAATTGCAGTGTACTGTTTCTTTTTTGTTCAAGTGGATAAGGTCGTATCGTTGTTCCGTCTATTTATTTATGATATTACATTCATATATCTGATTTAAGTTTATTACCTAGTCCAGTTCATTAGCTGCTAGTGAATATTATTCTTATGTTAATGTACTAATTAGCTATAATGAATCATCTTTTATCCTGTTTTTTTTTACCTTAACTCTTGTTATTTTTAACCTTTCTTTATCGGTATGGTGTTTTTCACGTAGTTTAAAATCTGGACATAGTAAACTACAAGGTAAATAAGGTGCTCTTAAATATTACGATATTGATGTCGGAAACTAAAAGCATTCACATACAATACAACTTATTTCGGAATAACGTTTTTTTTATACTCGATTGGCAAGCATTTGACCACTATCTTACCAGATGGAAATCGATGATGCGGTTGAATGCTTGACTTCATTCTTGATTTGAAGACTCCCAGATTATACCGTCCGGGGAACGAAGACGGAAACAATGGTTGTATTGCTAGCTATTGCGACCATTAATCTAGTCAGAGTTCTAGACCATGTTAAGAAACATGCACGTAACGCCTTAAGAAAAGCGTATTCCAATTAACGCCAAAATCACTAGGCTAGAATAAAACCAATAAAATAGAAGGCTTATTATGATGATGTCATATCCATGACGAATTTGTCCATCACTGTTATTTCAGTGTTAGGAATATAATTGCCTCCCACTCGAATTTCACGTTTGAATACAAATGACACTGAATTATTTATTTGTTTACGTATAACACTTTACATTTATACAAGGTAAATTAAGCTATTATTATATTATTTCCAGAACAATAGCGTTATTATTGTATATTTAAATATTGTATGTCCAAACTTATTATTTTCGATGTCTTATTAAAGGAAGTATATTGTGATGTCACACAGTAGGAAAGTTAGACGTTTGAGGTATTAGACCGCTAAATAATAATTAACAGGTATATTAATAAAATAATATGTCATTACATTCTACAAATGCAAAAAGCAAAAACTACCGCATGACTACTATCATCGCTTTTCATTTGGTGAGATAGCAATGCTTGCGTATCATACAAAATTCAAACCTGTTGATTTTAATTATGTTGAGGTGATTTGTTTATGTTACACATTACTTCGCATTGAATCGAATCGGTTTGCACACAGATTTTGGGGAATAACATCCCACATTTCTGAATGTATTGTATTCATTTTACTTTTGTTATGTTCTTGTTATTTTCTGCGAATAAGGAAATAGAATAGTAATTTTGGCAGAAGCAGATACGGCGCTTAAATCCTATTTAGCTAGTGCATATACGCAATATTTTTTTTACGAACTGATTTTACTATACGGCATATCCTTTTTACCGCCTAACAACAAGACAAACTGTCAAACGTCATCCATTTATGGTTGAAATACCTCCAGCTCGAAGTTTTTTGCTTCTACGTTTGTCATCCATACAGCGATGAATTGGGACTCATTGCCTGCGTCTGTTCCCCGGTACAATCTGGGTGCTTCAAGTCGGAGTAAATAGGTATCTTCTAGGAAAGCATGTTACATCTTGGGCCGGCAATATTATCATCTTAAGCAAGGCTTGCCTATCTAGCATTAAAAGATTTACTGACGTTGCCTTGAGGCATCCAAAACATTGTTTCCTAACAATCATTTATGGTCGACATACCTCCAGTTCGCTCAAAGCGTTTTGCTTCTACATTCATCATCCGTACAGCGAAGGAGTGGAACTCATTGCCTGCGTCTTTGTTCCCCGAACGGTATAATCTGGGAGTCTTCAAGTCTCGAGTGAATAGGTATCTTCTAGGCAAGCATGTCACACCTTCGGCCGCATCATCACTTTCCATCAGGTGAGATAGTGGTCAAATGCTTGCCTATTCAACATAAAAAAAAAAAAAATAATCTACGTGACGTTTCCACATATGTGTAATTTTACGAAGTGAACGTTGCTCGACACTCACCACTTATTTGACAGCACGTCACACTCATTAAACGTAAGCAAAACCACCTAAAGCTTATTCACTCTGCAAGCATTGAAGTTCTACACGAAAACGCATTCCCAGCCTGTCACAAGGTTCCGATTGGTTGCATCACCACCCGAAACCACATTGAATCACACGCCACGTCGCGTCACCGGAGCTTTTTAACAGTGACGCAGTGATGCCGTCACTGCTACCTCCATAAATGGTTTAGAAAACATTTGCTTTATTAAAATAAGTTTACCAAACGTGGACACAAATTCTCCGTTGTCTCACTTTCTCTCGTTTATGCTGATTCTAAGATTAGCGTTTAAGACATCTGAATGATTAGCATTCTAGTTGAGTCTGGCGCACCTTGTCACATGCAATTTGAATGCACGTGCAATAAAGCGATTTCACTGGGCACGCGTCTCACTAAGAAGATAATAGGAATTATCTTGATCCTGGCCTTCGATAACTTCTGGTCTTGCAAGGTTACCCTGTAAGGGTTCTAGATGGAGGATGACTCTATTTTGCCTGTTGTATCTCTGTGCGACGATTACAAGGATTGATGCCTTGATGAAATTGATAAATTTGCGTTTTTAAAACTTCAGCCAAACAGCAATCATGTTTATTTGAGAAAATCGATTTTATTTTGACTAGCCTCTACGTCTCAGAATTGCATAAGCCAAGGTCACGAGTGCCTCGTTATATAAGTTTATATTATAAAAAAACTTGTTTAATTACTTTATAAATTATCGAAACAAAAGACTTACATAACAAAAAGTCCTTATGTGAGAGAAGCATTGTAATGGCAAATACGACAACTACGAAAACAACGAACAAAGGAACCTAAAGGTCAACTTACATACTGAACAGCTAGTTGTAAAACAATATACCTGTTAAAGCCAATACAATATAATACCACTCTTAAGGTATTAAAAACGTGTTTGTGTCATTTACCATTCCTGTAATCTTATTATTTTTTATCGTCTAGTCGATGATGCAAGTCGATCACACGATCCGTCCGTGATCTTTTAGACGTCAATGTTTAACTTACAAAACTGATTTTTTATCAACGTTTATTATGTTTGTTTTATGTTATCAACGTTACCACACAATTGTTGATTGATTAAATTGTTATTTAAAATGTGTATATCAATTAGCTTCGGTTGTTGTTTTTCAGTTTTATATATTTCGTTGATAATTTCACGCATTTTAAGCGTGCCTTGTAATTGGTTATGCCAACTGAAATGTAAAGAATATTAAAATGATAAAAAACCTCACGCAAAGCTAATATGAGAAGCACATATCGAGAAAAATATGAATAAATTAGAATTCATATTCAAAATAATGTATTGATATTTGGATGCTTCAAGATATTCTATGCTGAAAACATGTAACAGTTGTTGTATCAAACAGAACAATTATATTCTTATTCAATGATACCGTAACATTAAAATTTTGGGAAATTGTTAAATCTCCACGGTACTTTCGAAGAACAGAAACAAGTGATCTCCACAGTAACCTCAACATAAAAGTTCGTTGACAAAGTAATACATAAAATATTGAACTGCTTGTTGGCTTAGTTGGGTGGCGTTCGCCTTCTAAGCAGTGGTATCGGTTTCGATTCTCGGCGGGAACACAAGTTTTCTCCCTAAGGAAAATTTGTGTTTCTGGTTCTGATTGTGATTGTATGTGTGTGTGATGTGAATGTTTCCGGCAGGCACGACACAAGTCATCGAACTTAAAGTGGCTGTGAGTGTGAAAGCGTTTATGTTTTATTTATGTTTAAATACGCAGAAGCTCACCAATATAGATCATAGACAATCATATATAAGACAATAAGGTGATGAAATTGTTAATAGACACATGCCTACTTCCATAGATATTGCAATTTAATATTAATGATATGCCTTGATTAGTAGTAAGTAGATACATGAAACTTATTAAACCTTTCTCTAAAAAATTATACAAAAAGTTACAATATCTGGCCTTAAAATGCTGCTGCGATGAGTTACTCGTTTATCGTGTTTATGAAACATTCAGTACTCATCCATCATTAGAATTGACTTGTACTTACCAGCTACTGACTAATACTTACATTGATCATAATAAAATTGCGTTTTATGGTCTGTCTTGTTACGTCATGGAACTACACACACACACAAGAGTTTTTATATCCACGCCATGAGGCGATATCTGTCTCGCTTCCTCGCTATATTTATCCATAAGCCTGTCTCTGTCTAGAACTGGCGGCGACAAGCAGTCTGGTTCTTTCGG
Source organism: Lomographa bimaculata (assembly GCA_948107665.1). Classification (NCBI taxonomy): domain Eukaryota; kingdom Metazoa; phylum Arthropoda; class Insecta; order Lepidoptera; family Geometridae; genus Lomographa; species Lomographa bimaculata. Next base: position 4,094,002 of record OX403586.1, on the reverse strand, counting down.
GCGGCAATCGCGTTGAAAATGGAACCCTAGGTCACGGGCACTGGACACATTTTCGTTCAACAACCAAATATGAATAATAACTACGACTCGTGTACTATCCGCTAATTGTGCCATGTTTAGGTTGCTGGCCTTTATGTAGAATACAAATAATTAAACTTAGTGCTACCAAAATTTTAACGTTCCGGTTCAAAATCTCTTTCACTTCATTAGTCTCCAATGCTTTCTAAATGTCACCGATTTCACATTAATGACATTCAAGCGCCAAGCGAAATCCGTATAGTTTATTGATCCTGAAATAGTAGCCGTCTCACTCATTTGATTAGAAACACCTACTGGAGATTTACGAAATACCATTAATTATAATATTGCTAACAGACTCCGCCTGTCGTTCCAGTTGCCAAAACCGCAATGACCAAGGCCAATGCGCAGTTAACACGAAACCCGAGGTAACATTGAAAAACAAGGAGACCGTGAAAAGTTGCTGGAAAACAATAGCCGCCCTTACTCACTCCTAATAATACAGACATCTGATAGGCTGAACTCTTGACGGACGAACGTGCCAAGTAATACATTAGCATCTCATTGGAGATAGCATCGTGCCAAGACATGGGGCGGGAGAGTCGCACAAACCGATCGCCAAACAGTGCAAACTCAAATTGATAAATCGAAGACACGTAACAGCGATGTAATCTTTATCCAAAGGCAACTTTGAATTGTATGTAAATCCGGTTAAAAAAACACCAGTAGCATGTCATGTCACGCAATCCATCAAAGTACAGTTGCGAATCAAGTTTCTTTCTATTTAGCGATCGTGTCGAGTGTCGATAGAACTACCGTTATGCAATATGCAAATGTGCTAATGTAGCAATCTGACTACCTAGTTAATGGGAAAACGTTCACAATCTATCACACCAAGTGTCACTTACTTACGACACTTTCTGCGCAGCACAGATCCTTCTAAACCAATAAAATTAATCCCATTGGATATGATCAAAAACTACCGCAAGCAATTATTTATAGTGAGTGTAGCCACCGCGTGGTGTATCTGATGCAGGGGCTCATTGCGGTGGTCTTTTATAGTTTGTTTTGTTACAGTTTTTATGGATTCCCTTAAATAACGACCGACTCACACAGGTTGTTTTATGGTCGTCCATTTTTATTGCTTTACTTTATCGCCATCGTTGTCTATCTATCACGCCGAATGATTGATATTCTAACTTTTCTCATGACGCTGCCGTCTTAACGATTTATTTATTGGCTCGTTAACAGATTTATTTCCAATTGTTTCAATTAGCGATCTGCTACTACATTTTAGATAATTTCTATTAACTTGGTATCGTGGACGTAATTTTTCGTATTTTCTCCTGAAAAACTTCCGATTTTAGGCACGTGGCATCGTACCATTCTCAGAAAGAGCTCGAGCGTAATGGTCCTGGTGATTGACTGATGTCTTCCGCTCATTCCACTTTTCAACTCGTACACTGTTAAATGAGATTTCAACCTTAGCCGCCTCATAATAGGCGACATTTGGTGTCAACAACATCAACTTTGTTTAACCACTTCACGGCTGCAATCGAGTTGGCTGTGAACGAGTGTAGGTGTCGCGGTAGTGCCAGAACTGTTCATCGACACTCAAAGTATAAATAGTACAAAATGTAGCACTAGGTCTGGAGTACTTCTGAATTTCCGTTATTGCTGTGAAATTGTAGATATAACTGGGCAGCAGGTTTAAGTTCTGCGTTCTATTTTAGCATTACCACGAAAATGATTAAGCTATAACAACAATTCCCTCTCGGATACATTGCCTTTGACTAATTTGCGCTCATAAGGTTAATGCCTCTTTTCAATTGATGGTGGTAGCATTTAAATTTTGCTATATATGTTAGTTGATAATAATGAGATAGCTAGTGCTTTATTTAAATGCAAACGAAGCATTGTATGCGAGCAACATCTGTCGAGCTCGAACAAAAAGCAATTCATTTCGCATTAACGTTACGGTGTACCGGCAAAAAATAATGACATCACTATATCGCCTCGGGTCTAGCAAACAGCTCAGTTGAATGCCTAACAACAAGTCGCGAATCGATTCAATGTACAGTTAAGATTACAACTATTTCGACCCAAATATCAATATTTGCTCGAAGGCAACCGTCTCAATCGATATATTTTTTTAATCTCAATTAAATTGTGAACCCGCAATCATCACTAAGCAGAGCGGAAATTGATGTCAAAGTACAGTTATTTACCCTGATATCAATTTAGTAATTTATACTGTGAAACAATAGGTTATTTACACACCTACTTTAATATCGTACGATCATTTAAATTGCTTGAATGTGAAACATAATACTATAATGGTTCAAAACTTCACATAACAGTACATTCCAATTCTACAGGTCACGTTTGTAAAGTACTGACAAAGCGTTCTCGTTACATTACAGTACACAATAGTTGCGGTTTTGACGAAACTAGAAACGATCGCATCCACTTTACTTAAAACCACATTTAAATACAAGGTCTTGTGATACTCGGAATCGTATGAAACACACATTACTCCACAGTCCACAGTATGTTTCTCTCTAATGAAAAATATTATGATTTGTTTTCAAACATTTAACTGATCAAAACCTTGGTGGAAAACTACAGCGTAAATGTTTATAAATGTAACTGGTTGACCAGTTTTTGTATCTGAATAGGTTAGGCTATTGTTTCCATTGTAAATTTAAAAAAACCTAGAATTATTTATTTTTTGTGTAATATGTATGTTACGCATTATTTATGGTTTATATTATTGTTGTTGGAAATCGGTTGTTTATAAAGCAAAACAGTGAATCTATAAAATTAAATTGAAATTTGGTTTCAAGGATACGTTATATAATTAACTATAGTCCGAATGCATTAAGTACTTATTACCTCCCTTAATTTGCATATAGAGTAAAGCTCATGTTTCAAGTCCCTTGGTTCGCTGTCGGGATCATAATAGGTGTTCTCTTGGTACCAATATTATTTTCGGCGACCCTTATTATTTCTCATTCGCTTTAATTATTTATTTATGCGAGGTATCTATTCATTGTATATAATTTCTTAGTACTTAACAAGTTAACAACTATTTCGATTCTATATGAGCGTCTACACTATCTGTTACATTGCTTTTTATTGTCTTTATATACTACATAAAATTAAGGATGCCTAATTGCCTGCGCTTGAACTCGAGTAAATTTATCTTTAGCAATCTCAAGTAGGTATTTACGAAAACGTACGTCATCCTTATAAAGATGCAAATTTAATTTGCGAGTCACGAACAGCTTGGTTAATTCAAGAGTGCGCTCATGACCCTATCAATGGATCATTTAACACAACGCGTGCAAATTTGGTCGCGATAAAAATCACTGAAGCGGCGAATAGCTGCATGTTACCCGAATCCGACGGCATTGAACTTCAATACCTTAGTTTGAATTGTAATCAGCCTTGCTCTATTGCGTTTTAAGTCTACGCTTTTAATATTCTTGTCGGTTAGCGATAACCCATCTCTCGCCTTTCGCCCGATGTTGCGCATAATAACAATAGCCGGTCTAACTTCGGCGATGATGTCAGTTCCTTTAATGACCGCCCCGATCGCCGCAGGCTCTTCACGAGCGTAAACAGCTCTGCATTTTTTGTCTGTATAATACATCCCGCTGATTTTACTGAACTGCGTTACAATTTGCTCACCATTATTGTGGTTGTTTAATATAAGTAACAGGAGTACCTTTGTTGACTTCGTTTCTTGTCTTTTAACCTATACCTATAGCAATGTTTACAACAAACGCCATTTTACCGCGAAATAGTTAATTGTTTACATAGAATGTTTAAGATATGTTTATGGCTATCGTATAACATAACCAGTTGTTTTGCGATTCGGCACGCATGCGCGTTTGCTCTCATAAGCGGGCGCTTTGCCGGCCCTCGAAATCTCCGAAACCAATTATTAACATAATGCTCCAGCACTATATTATTCAGAGAATGGAAACCATCACGAAAATGATTGAAATTATTTACAGGCATCGTGTTCTTCGCTTAAATATTTTCGCTGGGTGTTTCGGCAAAACGTAAATTACCTTTGGGCACATTCTTTCGAGCTTTTGTCAGATGTTTATCTGGTTTCGAAATTTCTAGAGCATGTTGGAGTGCGAATTATTTTACTGTTTACAAAATATTATCGCGATCGTTTTTTTTCTGTTATATATATTTGGTTTTAGTCGAGGCCGTTATTTTTTACATGAAGTTCATCCGGATACTTATGATGTAACAGGATACGGTGGTTGTAGATTTCTTCAATCGGCTGTATACTCTGTCATAAATTCAAATTTTATTACTTCCCACCATAGTTACATAGTGTGTTTGGATTTAATCGCATATCCTTTATTACTTGCATTGTTTTTGGCATGATTATTTCATCATTTAAGTCTCCTGATTAGCATAATATTATTATCATTATCGGTTATAGTATTATGTATTAGATAAAATACTTGAAGTACTATTAAAAATTATCATAATGTTATAAACATATTTCAATCGGATTTTTATTCCATTTCTATTTGGTTTCTTTTTTCAGATTAAGGACATATCAGGCTCTAGTTTCTCTATTCAAAATCAAATTCTAAGTTGTTAATTCACATGGGCCCCGAAGAGGCACTCGTGAAAGTTAATAACTCTTATTACCAAATTTGCAAAATTACAGCCATCTCTAGAAGAACCTGACAAGAAACTCAGTGGCGCATTTTTATATTCTTATTTTTTTTATCTCTGTATTTAATATGTAATTCTCGTGTTTTTCTTTGGATTCTTTTTTCTGCATCCTACTAATATTAATAATGCGAAAGTGTGTGTGTGTATGTTTGTTACGTCGTATATCTCCGTAACGAATAAACCGACTTTGATGAAATTTATAATGTAGATAGTTTAGGTTCCGAAAAAACACATGGGCTATTTTTTAACTTAATTAAGGAGGTTAAGGCCGCGGTGCACATCTAGTTTAGAATAAAATACTGAAGTTTATTTTATAGTTATTGTATTACTAAATATTAATAATTGTTCGAAACTTAATTACCTTCACTCGCAGCGTAGATGGAAAGCTTTTTGAAATGACCCCGCGCCAGTCTGTTAGGCAAGGATAAATCGACTGAACTTTTTGTGTCTGCATTTCAATGTATTGCTACGTTTTGGTTATAAATGCCATTTGTCATATAATACGCTTAGATTTCCATGTAGGTATATGCAATATGATTAATAATTGTACAAAAATTATGAACTCTTCTTTAATCTCCTACATTTCCTAAAACTTCATTATTCATTTGACCACTATCTCACCTTATCGAAAGTGAAGACGCAGCTGAAGATAGGACATGCTTGCCTAGAAGGTACCAATTCACTCTAGACTTTTAGACATCCAGATTGTACCGTTCGGGGAACAAAGGCGCAGACAATGATTTTCACTCCTTCGCTGTACGGATTATAAACGTAGAAGCTAAACGCTTCGAGCGAACTAGAGGTATGTCAATATAAATGGATGACGTTTGACATATCTTGTTGTTTGATTGTAAACACGCCATGGAGGAATTATATCATGGAAATCCTGAGCACACTCCAAAATGTAAGCGATAGAATACCAATAGGCTCGTTTTTTGTACAACCAAATGATGTATATTCTAAGAATATTTCAAATTGAGGATACAATTAGCATGCCAAAGTGAATAGGCATCAACCAAGCGTTTGTTATAGTCAAACATCACGCATATCTGACCCGCGCACTTAATAACCATTAGTCAAAGATAAGGAACTAGTTGATTGACCAACAACACTATCGCAATAAACATGGCTAATTAAAATCCGTTTGGCATTAAATGCGGTTTTCAATCTAAGTGTAATTACGGTGTGCGCATGATTCGTGCACCAATCGCAAATTGCTGGTTGTGGTGTTATCCATAGCGACTGGATGCTAACGCTGGCGTGATGCCTTCACGATGGTGCCTGCAGATACGCTGATATGTGTAATTAGTTGATGCGTTTGCAGCCTCCTAACGACCCCTTTGGTCCATTAGGACCAATGGTTTTAAAACTGAAGCTAAATGTTAAGCTTCGGTTTCTAAAAAATTGGTCCAAATTCAGGGATGATCAATGGTTTTACAAAGTACTTTTTTGTGCTTATTTTTTGGTATGTAAATAAGTATAAGTAAAATACCCCTACGAAACTGAAAGATGGTTTGGATATTAAGCTGTAATATTATATAAAGACGGGATAAGATTTTTCGTAACAGATGAAATTTGAATAATTAAAAAGAATCACTCTAACCTTGCGTATCCGACATGTTTAAGATATGCATTTTGCTCTCCGATATTATATGTTACAGTCAGCTTTATATGTTCTGAATTTAAATTTCGGCGAGTATAGTGTAAGTGAGCGTTTCAAAACCTTATTTTAAAACTTCCATGTTGCACACTGTTTCTTTCCAGAACATTCTGACCATCGATCTACTTAAAATTCAGATACAACGTGCTGAACATACGAGTGAAGCCGAAAAAACGGACTACCATTCCAGGGCATAGCCCGTTCCTTTACCAGTAAAATTAAGCTGCATAAAAAAAGTGTAAAAGCAAAGCCATTCGTATGTAATATTAATAAGCCCTTATTATATTTATATATTTTATATTTGTGTGTATATATATTTATCTATACTAATATTATAAAGAGGTTAAAGTTTGTTATATATATATTACTCCATTGAATGGTATTCGCTTTTCGCCTACACTCCCATGCTTCGTGTGTCTTATCTGTATTTTTTAGTTGATAGATGGTTCAGACATAAATATGAAACGGCATTGATGTAAAATGAAAGTTGCCGAGCACCTAACGAACAACTTTGAACATAATTAAATGTTATAAATAAGTACATATATTTTATTCATAGCTCTTAGCCGCATAAAGAGCGAAGGTCAAAGATTAAATTTTTGAGAATGATTTGCAGATTCTGAACGAAATCAGTTTCTCAACTCGATTAACTTTCTTTGACACTATGTATTTGATTTGAATCACTATGATAATTGAAATAAAACGTTGTATGAATTGCTGTAGGTTGTATACTTTCAACCCCTTTTTAGGACTCTTGCTGAGTCCGTCTGGGGCAGTATTAACCCATTGCCAGACATTCAACCGCCAAGCAGTAATGTGCATTTGTGCAAACATTACTATGTTTCGAATTGAAAGGCAATGTTTCTAGTGAAATAACAGGATCTAAAGAGATTTAACATCTAAAATCTCAGGGTGAGAAGCGCAGTGCTTAGCCGCGCAGGAGTTCGAACTGTATAAGTCCAAAACTCTGACTGGCATTGAACTGTACTGGGTAAGTGTGACGCTTACCTTCAGGCGACTGACTCTCGTCTTGTTTCTCAAAGACATAAGAAAAACCATGGAATTTTGATAATCTAAAGCTCAATTTGTATCTTTGCCAAGAGCCATAATCTCTAAAAATGTACATCTTTGTTAATGCTTCGTGAGATAACACATATACATTAATTTAATTAAATACACAGTAGCACCTATTAAAACCACAAAGCTCGATGTTTTATTTTTTTGCGGAGTTTGCTCGAGTGTCGAACGATAAAATCACCTGTTCGTGGCAACCAATCACTGGTGACCGGAGTTTTTGCTCCGGCCATTACCGTTGTCATTTGGTCAACAACAAAAGTGTTGATAAAACTTGCAAAGAAAACTTTGGTGCTTCACTCGTGTCGTGATCCTTGACATAAATGCTTTCAAATCCTCGAACTAATAGGAAAACCTATATTGCGGGAATCAGAAACATTACAGATACAATCACACACAATTACATACCAAGAGCCATAAGCACAATTTTTCCTTGTTGGGGAATAATGTGCGTCTGCCAGAAATCGAATCTCATACTAGAATGTAATTTCAATGATTATAATTTCAAAAAACAACATTCGACTTAAATTAAAATAAGGGCAATGTCAACGTCAACATGTATATGTACGACTAGGTACTTGGAAACAAAGTAGATATTAGCTTGATTACTTTCATTCATAATTATTTTGATAATATTATTTTATAATTCAGTACAAAAATGGACAATGAGCTTTATCTCTATATTTTTAGCACTACAGTACAGTACATAAACATAAACCTTTTTTTCTAACGTAAACGCTTTAACACTCACATCCTCACACCAAGTTAGATGACTTATGTCGTGGGTACCGATGTCACACACGAGTCACATCACACACACAATCACACCCAGAACTAGAAATACAAATTTCCCTTGGAGAGAAAACTTGTGTTTCTACCAGGAATCGAATCTGATACCCGATGCTAATAAGGTGAACCCAACAAAGTCAATAGGCAGTTCAGAAATATGTGTATAGGCTACCTAATAATAACAAGTATTTTTTTAAATCGTTTATAACAACTTCCAAATTCTCACCTAAACAGTATTTGTCACCTTCCGTCCTTAAATAATCGGCTACAATGTAAGATGGACCTAAAGCTTATAGCCGGTTTCCTTATTGCAAATGTTATTTATGTCACGGCCGTAGGGAGCTTTAACCAGACGATTCTTCACAGTAATGTGGAAATTCTTCAGTTACTCGGACGTTGTCGCGACATTTATTATCACTTTTTTCAGAATCTCCTTACCTTATTTGTTGTCGTCTCGACTCGTCATTTTCCTAAAATATATCATGAATTGAGGAAGGTTTTCCATTAAAAGCATTCAATATCCTGTCGGTATTTTCAATATTTATTTAGGCAACATTAATTTCCATGATGACGCTGACGATTCAACAGTTGCGTATTCCATTTATTGTACTTCAATTCTCATATTTAATACCAAAATATGTATTGTAACTCCGTGGGCATGTTGCGTAAGATCTCCACAATCACTGTTTATTTTGCCTAGTAAGTCGGAATAATAGAGGTCTTGTATCAAGTAGTGCCTTGATTGACCTTTATTATTTCTGAGTTTTATTGTTGTAGGTAATGTTACATACAGTTACTATGAAAACCGTTTGAACTGCCCGTTGGCTAAATTAGGAGCGCGTCCGTCTTCTAAGCGGTTCGATTCCCGGCCTGAACACAAGTTTTCTCTTCAAGGGAAAGTTGTGTTTCTAGTTCTGGGTGTGATTGTGTGTGATGTGAATGTCTCCGGCACCCACGACACAAATCATTAAACTTAGTTTAGGGGCTGTGACTGTGAAAGCGTTTATGTTTTGTGTTTGTGTAGGCATGCCTAGGAAAAATTAAAAACAAAATATATCGTTGACGGGTTGCAATGCTGTAATAAAATCATAAAGATAACATTCAGATTGATTAGCGAAATCATCGAAAGTGATCGATTTACAACTGGGTGTGTGTAGTGTATAATGTATTTTGCACAACACGTCAACCGAAAGTCAAAAGCTCTAAAAAACCGTCCACATATACAAAAAATCGAGGTTTATTAGTCGCAGACTCGTTTAGTTTAATTGCCACTTCCTCTATCTTTCGGTTTTGAGTTACGGTCTTTATAGACGTTGACACAGATTTTCTACGCGTATTCTTAGAAATTATGTACACATGTTTTACTTTTTTTTATTCGTCCATGTTAATAACCTCTACGGGACAAACAACCTGCGTGATATTTTAGCATTCAAAATGGTGCTCATTTTGCAAGACTGGTGATCAAAGAGACCGGTGAGAAGATGGTCTTCAAAGTGACGGGAGTACTAATTGGTCGGATTACAAAAGGACTGGGGGCTCTTGTCGCGCGACTGTCGCACGCTTGTTGAACGACACTGACTGTGACAGATGCCTCTCCTTTCGCTGCTTCTTTAGTAATAAACTTAAATAAATCCTACTGCAGTTCATGTACATAAATAAATAATTTTTGACACGTAGGCTCGATCAACCTATTTTCCTTGACCCAGCGTAATATCTCGCGATAATGTTTTTTCACAATTGTAGTTGATAAAATGAATTTGTAATGTTATCTTCTTCGGAACTGTACAGATTTTTCAGGCCTTCCCCAGCACTTGCCAGAACTCATTAAGAGCCACGTCATAGTTTTAATTATTGGGAGTTTTTCCCTTTGGCATGTCTCTTAGCTTTTATAATTAGCATCGCTCGGTTCTTGAGAAATTAATAAGTGCGGACAATTGTGTCTGTCACATTAGTCTATAACAGGCCCTTCAAGTTAGTTATTTTCTTGAAATAGCAGAGCAACTGTTGCGAATTGTAACTAATGACTGCTGTGTCTCGAAGCGATTGCAGGAGTGCAACCGTATGATAAATTGTTATCCAACCCGATCGTTTATTCTCGACTTGCAGGTATATCATTTTAGGAGGAGAGTTCAGACTATCTAATACCATGTTATTATTTCGTTGCCACATTCTAAGAAACTTGCCTTGAATCGTTTTAACTTTTGCTTTATTAAGTACGAAATATCAGCAACGACTGACTTCAAATCTCGTAGCACTCGATCAGCCGTGAGCGCGTTTTACTAAAGCTCATAAACTAAGCTGTTCCTAGAATGCCGACACACCGTTATATTTTTAAATTGAATTTGAGACATAAACATCGCGTGAGAAATTCTCCAATAAACAAGTCAGATAAGTTCTCACGGGCATTCCCTGGGCCACTTACGAACAAGTTGGCTATTGTAGCATTTGGGCCTGGTCTTGCGTGTTCAGGTGCTCTACTAAATTATTGTTTTACACCGTGCATCTTGTAAAATCCAAAGAACACACATTATTGATGTAGTTTATGCTGTGTAGTGCAAAATTGAAATTGTTGTTTCGACAATTTCGGTATTTTGTTTGCAATTCAGCGGTTTTGTTCAATGACGATGACGAAATGTTGTGATCCGTCAACAATAAAGTAAATCAAAACAATTATACAAACATAGTCACGTTAGGTCAAAATGTCCTGTTAGTAACATTGATCTTCTCTTTCCTGTTATGATGACACATTCTATTGCCAACCACATTGTTACACAAAAGTTAAATTAATGTCACCTATTATGGTAACAATTACCATGTTTAATGATGTGTCCCAAAGTCGTAGACGGTTCCCATGTGTCAACGTTATGCAATAGTATGCATTTGTGTTTGTGTCTCGTAATCTAACCCCGGCCTGTGCAAATAGTAGTAGTTGACTGATAACGTGGCACATAGCTCGCATTCTTAGGTATGCACTTCAGCACATTTAGGCCACTTGATACTCTTGCAATAAAGGTCTGCTGGAAAGATCCAGACTTTGTGGTATACTACATGATATACGAAGATATAAAGGAAAAACAAAAACGAAACAAAACTGATACGAGTATGTGTTGACGACTCAAGCTGGAGCAGTGAGCAAGTCTCTGCCCATTGCGCTGTGAGTCTTCTTGGGTTCGATTCTTGGTGGGAGCACAATTTTCCTACCCGATGGAAATTAATGCTTCTGTTGTTATTTTTTATGTTGAATGTTAAGTAACTAAGCCAGAGTGGCCACAATGTCACGTGATGTAAAGCGACGATGCGGTTGAATATGGAGCACGCTTGCTCAGTAAATACCTGTTCACTCTCTTCCTGAGCTATCTCAAGTAACCCCTCGTGAAACATTCTAGCAACTTGTTTACCATCCGAAATAGCATTGAAACCACAACTATTGAAACTAGCAAAACCTATTCGAATTCCTTCAGCGCAATAGTCGTTAACTCACGTGACACCAGAAATATAACTGCAATTAAATTCTAAAACTGCCACGATGTTTACTAAAGTGCTATTGTTTGTTTCGACAAAATCGAAAACGTTATTAACTTTACGGCAGAAATAGGGAAACGGATTGCCGGTATCAAGTACGCAAATTTTGATTGATTCAGATACCTTTAATTCAACTAGTTAAGACGTACTGTTATATTATCTGGAGTCGTGCAGTGGCAGACTAGTTTCTAGCTCAACTTAATACTTAGTACACTTTTCATTTTTAACTGGTAGTTGACTCGATTCTATTCTATTCTGATGAATATTAACCGCAGAGTCAAATATGATTCATTCCCATTAAACAACAGCTGTTTACAACTTTACATGTGCTATGTTTTTTCTCAAAGATAATATCTGCGTTGCATATGGTTCTTGAGGTTTTCCTTCTATAGGTAATATATCAATCATCACATGTCTGACACAAGTGTTCGCCTTATCGTTATGCAAAGGCATGTGAGTAAAATGTCACAATATTTTATCTTTGTTACCAGGTAGGAAACCATTTTCTACAACTCTGTTACCATTGATTACATCCTAAATGTAGTTCATGTAGTCTTTCTTTATCTATGGAACATACATAAAGAGATACTATAGCGGTGTTTGCACCTACTTAAGACGTAAAAGGACTGTTCTTATTGCATAGGCAAAATATAAAACTGAATTCCAAGTAATATTGTCAAGTCACCATTTGGCAGCGGACGGGTGTGCCGCAACTGCCAACACGCCTGTTCGTAATGAGAATAATGATGGAAGATTGCGCCATAGATCAGTAGCATTAACACCAGTATGCTAGTTCTATAAAAGCCGTAGAGCCGACGATTATTCGCTAGATTAGACGCATTGGAACCATGATGGCTATGCTATCTGGTACGACGTTGTTTTAAAAATCAATAATAATACCTATGCTAGGTAGAAATTACACTTTCAAGTGAAGACGCTATTTATTTTTATGAGTTTGTTACGTTACTCAGCAATTCAAACTTATTTTAAATCAAGTGAATGTAATTTTACTAATAGCTCGTCCACTTGTATATGAAACGTGTTGTTAACATTACTGTCTGCATTATTTTTCTGTGGCAGGAGCGCGTGCGTTGCCTGTCGATAGTGGGAAATCGCCAGTTCGATACTTGCGTAAATACGGCAGCGGCTGCCGGGCTTCAGATTAGATTTACTCCATCTAGAACGTACTCCCGACTGATATAGATCGTTATTTAAATTGTATAACTTTCGACGAAGAAACCTTTCATTACGCTGCCAACGTTGTTAAAATTACAATTTATTAACGAAATAATGCAACTCAGTTCCATAAAGTATAATGATATGAATCATTTTAACAATTTTGAGTTTGTTGATTCGACGACATTCATGGAAATAGCAAATGGGTCATATTGCATCAATTGAACGATGCACGCTAACGCTAAAGACACCATGGCGCTGATTGTGAATGCAACTTAGTAATTTTCTCATGTCACGAACGCTTCTAGCACACGTGCAACCGTAAATTTGTATAACATGCCGGCTCAAAGTCTGAAATGAACCAGCGCCGATATCCTCGATTAGAATCAAACAAAATGCAGAAAACACCGAATTATTGGAAATTATTACATGAAAATAGAACAAACGGTTATCGTGAGTTTTTATTTCCTCAATAATGTCTATATTGCCTATTGATCTATTCACTTTAACTACATTGTGGCGTTTAAGTTTCAGTGCAGTTCAGTATGGAATTTATGACTTGCTCTCAGTTCGTTTTCTTAACTGTGCCAAATAGTGCCAATGCCAATTGCTAACAATGTTCAATTGAGTTGATTGGTTTACAATTAATGAAAATTTGTTATTCCATGCTTTGACAGAAGACTTTTAATTCAAGTTGAATGATTTGTGCTCCTGGCTCCGTCGTTACTTATTTGCTGATTTAAACTTATGAATTCTAATCGTTGCTATTTTATTTGTAACTAAACTTCAGTTATAAAGTAGTTGAAAGCGACGACCTATTTCTGAATCGTTGGATATCTGTAATCTGTCATCCTTTTAGCTCGACTAATTATTATCGGCCTGTGACTAACTACTTTGTCTGCGTTTGTATCTCACTGCATCGTTTCTTGGAAATCGACCAGCACTCTTGTTGGGAAGTCGGGAATCGTCTTCTGGGAATCCAAACGAGTTGTTGTCGTCCTTTTAGATCAAAATGAGCACGTGAAGTGGCGACGACAGTTGCCCTTTTACTTTATTACCGAGCAATTTCTAATTTATTGTACTAGCTGAGGAAATAATGAGCTGTAATTTTGCAAGTTGCCAAAGCAAAAAATATGGAGTTGATATTCTTGAGGCTGGTCGCAATAGGCAGACCGAGGTCGATGTCCGTGCTCCGCATGGAGAAATTGGATATGCCTCTGAAGTTGGCGAAGCTCATGCGTTGCGGTAAGCAGGTCAGATGTTTGTTACCAGAGCCGGGAGTTCATTAGACGAGCCCCGAATCAACTGGTGGTGCTATGCCGCAAAAACTCGCCTCGTTGCGAAGATTGTGGGAGTATTTTTTTTGTTCTCACTCTTGACTGATCGCTCTATCCGTCAGTCCGTCAGGCGGACATTGACCGTGGTTCTTCTATTTAGGGTATTTAGTTTATATATAAACTTTTTGACGTTACTATGTACGTAGTAGCAATATTTGTTGTCTTATTTATGAGATGTTCAAAACAGACGTTTTTTTATGATTTGTATTAACTAAAGTTGTTATTAATTTTATAATATTTGCCGACCGACAATCACTTATCTAAATAACGACACATACAATATTAAAAGTTTCTTATTAAATTTCGAGCTTTTTAGCTTTGTTGTATGTTTTTACCTAATACTGTGATGTTATTGGTGTGTGATTTATCATCATGAACTCCAACTCATTCAGAAAGGTTGAGGCCCAGACTGTGTTTCTGCCATTTTTGGCTTTTCAAAGGCTGTGCTTTCCATTTGCTTTCGTTATGTTAAAAATATCTTATTAAGTGCATTATTATTATGCTCCGTTATAGTTAGTATCCTCACACCTTTAGTAAATCAAGGTGTGCAGGCTGTGTATGTGCTGTTTGTACAGAGTATAGATAGAGCAGTGAGCGGATATCGGGCGGGCGGGCGAGCACGCGGCGCGAGCGCGCCCAGTCAGAGTGCCGCCGCGCCACTAGACGCACGCGCGACTTGCACGTGCTCACCATAAAATTCATCACGTAAAGTTTATCACTGAACTTCTCCAAACAACAGACTATTTATCTTTAACAAACACTCGCACTATGTCAGTTTGCATGTACCTCGTCTGCCCGTGGTTCTTTCTCGTGATCTACCTGGGTTTCCTTATGCTGGACGTGTAAGGTCGGATAGTACGCAGGGCGCAGACGCGGCGTCGTGCGATCGATATTGAGAGGAGTCGGCCGGTTGTCGGTGTCAGCCGTGCGCCGCGCGGACTGTGTTGCGGTGGTTTAGGCGCGCTCCGGCGACGGTGCGAGCGGTGCCGCGTGCCGGGAGCGCCGGTGGTGTTATGCGGGGCGGGTGCTGCCGCCAAGGCGAGTGAGCCAGCCTCGGGCGCCGCCACGATCGCTCCACACGCATCGGGCACGCGGCCGCGCGGCGCGCCCGCCATGAGCGCGGCCACGCCGGAGGTGCGCGCTCCGCCGCCCGACGCCGCTTTGCCGGCCGTCGCGCTGCCCAGGATCAAGCCGGATCTCGGCCTCAATGATGCCACGCTATTTGCCGTTTATTGCTTCATTAAAAATTTCATTGGGTGAGTACCTTTGCACCGTTTTAGCTTTTCATACAATCTGACGCCCTTATGTAATTTGTGCTTTGCGACACTACTGTCAGAATTATTCAAACCAAAATTTGGAAAATGTATGTATTATACACATATTTTTACGTGCAATTTGTATGCAATGTCTAACTAGGATTCTTCCGTATCTAAATATCACAATTATACACATCATCCTTAGAGATCTCAAAACTGCGCTCCCTTCCACCAACTTTGTCATACACTAGGGGAAACCGCGGAATTGAAACTATTGAGAGATCTACCACTTCTGCTCTGTGGGCATACTAGCAAATTTGATTTTAGAAATAAGGGATACGAGTTAACTGGATTCCATTAATGGATCTAAAGTGTAGAATAAGAACTTATAACAAATCATAATTTACATTAGCATTAATACCGGTAAACGAAATCTAAATTTGCAATGCAAGGCTGGCGCATCTATGATTGACTCTTGCTGTACGAGCTATATGATATATAGCAATTTATAATCTAATATACTAAACGTTCAAGGAACTTATGAAAATTCATGTTTAAAAATAATAATTATTCTAATATTCATAATTAACCGTCAATTACACATCAAGTTGATTCAGTAGTGGCGTAAATAAAATTGTTAGACTACGATATATTGTTCCTCAATACAATAGCCTAACCTTGACAGCGGATCGTCAGTTTTATCACTTGTTTACTGACGGCTGGCAACCAATTCTTTGTTAACTGAGTGTTAATTCCATAATTTAATAAGATTCTATGACCATGTAGTTATGCGGCCTTACCCTGACACTAATAAATATTGTTATAACGTAATATCCAATATTTCACACGTCTTTAGTTAATGTTTGTTTGTGTTTGAACCAGTACCTATCTGCAATAGATAAGGTATCGGTGTTGATAGTAATAATTGTTGGGTCCAATATGATGTTGTTAAGTAACCTTGAGTCAAACATGAAGCATGTTCTGTGCCCACCTGTGTTTACGTTTTTTATCCGTTTGAGGCTTGTCTGGCGTTGGGAAATCGTTTTGGGTTGTTCAAACGTTTTGTTATCTAGCTTTACTCATTTTAGGATTAGTAATGTATATTTGTGTACCTACTTAATATTGATGTATATATCATTTTCAAATTGCTGCTTTGTTTACTCTTATTTCCTATCGTTAATTGCTTTGATAATTTACATTTAGATTATTAAAATGAGTGTAAATTTTAACATCCCACAGTATTTTATAATTAACTAACTGAATCGCCCGGCGTCGCCCGTGTAAAAGAAACATAGCTTATGACACTCACAAACAATGTGGCTTTCTATTGCCAAAATAATTTTCAAAATCTGTTCAGTATATCCAGAGATTACCCCCTACAACCTCACAAACTATACCTCTTTATAATATTAGTATAGACTAGTTCAAATTAATAACTGAGCAATGTAATAATCGCGAGCTAGTCCAGTAGTTACACCGTCAAGTCAGAAATCTGCACAAGGACAAATTTGTCTGATCGAAACATAACATTGTTTATAGCTAATTGTTCACATTAAAGGGCGGGCATTAGCTGTGCCGAACTTCGTTAGGAGAAAGTCTTCAATTAGAAAGTACGCTTTGTTTTGTTTTCTTGTCCAGCTACAGTAGTGGTCCTTCGCACCGAGCACCATAGAGATAAAAACCCAACAAATTTGATATTCCAGATTTCTTCACGGTTTGCTCACTGTAAAGCTTACCAATTCTGTCTATCTGTTAATCATTCCGACGCAGACCCATTAGTGTTTTCTTTAATTGCATTTGCAATTAACATCGCTAGTTTCCATTCTGCATATATAAATAGATTGACGTTCTGTTTAACGGCAACATGACCGAGTGCATCGAAACTAGGCACGTACTTGTGGTCGTGTGGCTATGAAATTTCATTTTCTATTGTTGCCATTTCACCTTCTTGTGGTACGCACTGATGTTTTCAATTTGTTGATTGCGACCGCTTTATATAATCATTCGAAATGTTGGAACAATGGAATCGTTGTTCCGGATGATTTGATCGGTGGTTGATTTCGGATGCAAACTTTCTGTTGCTTTGTTGCATCCTGCATCATCGCTTTCACAATAAGAAAAGGGAAAGTCTTGGTGGCGCCCGCTCCCTTGCGGTCAGATTATCTCGGACTATCGACTGCAGCTAATTCCTTTTGTTCATTCCAATGCCCTCTAATGCGATGCAATATTCAAATTTGAAAGAAGTTCCGAAGTTCTAGAATCGATGTGTTTGTACGTCTAGAGCTCAACTTTGATCTGCTTAAAGATCCTGCAAAGTTTATAGGCGACTAGCTATGCCTAACGTGACTTCGCCCGAGTCATAATGATTACGATGAATCAGGATAACATGTTAACCCAAGACTCTATGTTAAACCAAGGTATAAGCTATGTCCCGTACATCCAAATCATTGCAGCCGTTACAGCGTAAGAATAGCATAACGCTAACTTTTCGTTTTAGGATTTATAATTATGTGTGACATACTCAAGTGAAAGCACGAGGTTTAGGAAATGCAAATTTGCCTTTTATATTGGTAGGAATCTTTGCAGATTTCACATACGGGATTACATAATTCTAAATTAGAAATTACAATACAAAGGAAATTATATAACAATAATAAGATGATAATAACAAAGCAAGACATGATTTTATCGCAATCAACCTCTTTGCATGGGTATACTTTTGGGTGATTCGTACTTTTCATATTGGGTTTGTTTTCATTTGAGGTCGAGCGATTCATTCTCGTCGTATTTTCAGACTTCCAGTTAAATATTTTTATTGTTTTGTGATGTTGCAATGCTCATAAATGTATTCAGAAGTTAAAATTAACACATACTCTTTCCTCCTTTTACTTTGTATCGAATTTTATGAGACTAACTTCATTAATTATTATTATTATTATTACAAATTGAACAGGAAAACCCTGTTCCATTTGTTCTCTGTGAGATCCTTACGCTTAATTTTATTTATATCTTCTGTTGTTTCTTTCTGCGTGTGTGTTCCTTTTCCTTTGTTTGCGTATTTGTATTTTGTTTTCTCTATCACCATTTAGTTGAAATTGGTCTTATAGCATCAAATTCAAACATTGCATTACACAAGTAGGTAGGTACATATTTTATTTACGTAGAGTTAATTTACAAATATTTTAAATGTTGTGTGTATTATAATCGCTATATAGTCCTTGGTGCAAATTGATGTCATGTCAGATAACATATTTATTTGTTAAAATAAGGAATGTTCAGTAAAATGTTATGATGAATAGACAGAAAATGGTCAACATCGTAAGAACAAACAAACAAACAAACAAACGCATTCACACTCACAGCCCCACACTAAGTTCAAAGATATGTATCGTGGGTGCCGGAAACATTACACCCAGAACCAGAAGCACAAATATCCCTTGGGAAGGAGTTTGTGCTCCTGCCGGGAATCGAACCCAGGACCCACGGCGCAGAGGGCGGGCACCTGTCCACTGCGCCAACTGGGTCGTCAAAGTAATATAGATTGTATTATTAGCGACGTTGAAACATTGTCTGTTTCTGTCGATCAGCTGTCGGTTCGCGCTACGATGCGTTCTGATATGATAGGAGATAGTGCGTGTCGGCACCAATGAGCGTTCGTAACTTCGACCAATTGCGTAACCTGCGTACTAACTACTGTTCGCGTTTTCTGCCACCCGAGTACAACCGTTATGTCATAGTATCATTATATTCCATAATTTTAATAGATTATTTGTTAATCTAATGCACCGATAGAAGTCACAATAATCTGAATATTTCATGTCAATTAATAACTTCATATTCTCCACACGATCGGGAATTTCTTTTCATAACCCTTCTGATTGTAAACAGTGGATTTATCAGAAAAAAAACGTTTACGCAACTGAACGCAAGCCGTGCATCTGCATAATATGTAAACCTGTTGCGTGCAATATCTTTGTTGCATTTATTTTTGCAATGACATCAGGTAATCCAAATAGTCGACGACTTTCAAAATTAATGATCCGTCTCGAGTGTCATTTATGATGATAATAATCAAGCGGCTCATCTCGCATATTGATTGATGCGTTGCCTTGACGGTAAACCATGGCGCCACCCTCCCAAAACCTCCCCTTTCACGCAAGGACGTCGGGAATAGGGACGCGCGCATATTCACCATTATTCCACTCGAAGTCAGTACGAACTCGTCCATCGCGTGGAGAGCACGTTTTGTGTCCCATCGCATCAACTTTAAACCGCGTAAGTGCCTTATAGTGTCCATTTTGACTGAAAATTAACAGCCGCTGCGCTGGAGAATACTCTGAAGCAACATTTGTAAGTATAGAACCGTATTATAGTAACGGCACGCCGGGTAGTGTAAACTAGGTCAAGCTTCCGCGTCCTCGGCCCTAAGGGTTTTTATTTATGAATGGGTGTGCTGCTTTCTGCACTGACATGGCTTCAGCAATAATTGTAACAATTTTCTGTTCACGCCTAATGCAATGACCTCTTTACTTCCTCAAGTATAAGTCTGTACAATGATGACGTCATTGTCCTCCAATTGACCGGGCGTCATCGATTTTATACCATAACTGTATATTTGCATTTCCTTCATTTAACTCTTGCATTATTAATGTTGCTGTACCCCACTTCTAACACAAAGTACGTTTGCTTTCTTTGTCTTTTGAATTTCTTTGCCACAAATAAAAGAATAGCCGTATTCTAGAAAATTATTAATTATCGTATCGTATACAAATAATAATAAAATATAGGGGAAATCACACTTACTTCTTAGTTAGCGTACGAGTGCTGTATCAGAGCATCATAACTTGTATCTCTTGTATTTGGCTTCCAACTATTCAATATCGTAATCTAAATTATATTCATGTAACTTAGCATATCAATGTCATTCATATAGTGTGTGTGGTTGAAACTCGTATGATTCTTTTTGCGTTTTTGTAACATTCCATTGTTTAGACTTTACCCTTCGCAAGCTTTTGTGAGCACAAAAAGTCTGGTTTGTTTTTAATATGTATTTTGTAGTCTTTATAATTTTTAATGGCTCATAACTTTTAAGAAAACGACCTTAGCAGAGCCAAATATATCATTTCTTTGTGTGTAGAACGATAAGCCCTATGTAAAAGAAAATGTATCTTGAAGTATATCTCCGGATTACTCCTAAGCAATCAGTAATCGACTCAGGAACTCTCTGAGAAATCCACTTCCTCGTTTCTTTTTCTCAATTGTGCCACAGTTGGTCGGAAGCGTTAGTTTGTACGTTTGTTGATTGCGCTTGGATTATCTCTCATCGAGATCTAATCTTTCATCTTCTCGGTTCTCACTGAGAGAAAGCTGTAATAGGTCATGCCGTGCTCTATGCAGTTCCTATATTGCCAATTGCTTTGTTGGTTCTTAATTAATTTGGAATAGTTTTTATACGAAGGAATATGTAACTGCAAACAACATTTTCGAATCGTCTTTAGTTTTGTTACCTTTAAACTTATAACAACAATATAAGTTCTTTTGGAATACGATTTCTAACAAATTAATTAAGAAAGAATGTGTATTTTTTTTATATACCTCTTCTTATTAATGTTTCAAAATTATATAAGTTCTGAAACTCTGTTTGGGATCACGTTTTTATTACATCTACATGTAAGTGCGTGAGAAAAACAAATTAAACAGCTCAAACGCCTTTAAATTAGTATGTCGGACAATAGGTACCAGCAGATAAGAGTGGCCCATTTATTAGCGCCTGGGCATGTGCAACGAACGATATGAAAACTTTATAGCTTTTTAATATCAGAGGGGGGCTCTGATGCAATTGACGAGCCGTGAGGGTGCGTGAATTTCAAAGTCTATTCAGTATCGATTCTACGATATTGCCTCAAAAATCAACTGTTTATCTTTATCACAAGTTTTATTATGTGAAAAAGAAAGTTCGAAATTATGGCTCTTTTATGTATGCTCTTTCATTTCGTTTGGTACAGCTTTATTGTGAGCCGGCTTCTTGCAACTATAATTTAGCAGAACAGCTACTGGTTCTATTGGATGGAAACAATTACATAATAATTTACCAAGCATGCATGGTGTGACGGTATCCTATCAAATAAAAGATGTAAGATCGAACCTAGTTTTCAGAGAGCGCTCTGGACAATAAAATTGCACATAGCAAAAAGACGTTTAATTCTTTAATTCGAGGGTAAGATGACAAACGTGATGACGGATCACATCAGTAACTAGATTGTTTCTCTTTTTTTTTATTTAGCTTTGTCGCTGACCACCCCACCCAATAGAACAAAATTAAATGGAAAAAGCAATATTAACTAAAGTGTACAATACATATGCTGAACTTGACGTTGGGCAGGCTAGGATGCTGTTACAGAATCCAACATCAAATATATTGTGGTTCGGACCAAAGTAGGATCTTCTATAGCCATAATTCACGCAAACATTCCAACAAGATATGTTGTACATCTTCTACAACGCCACACTCATCACAATTGGAAGATAGTACTGTTCATCAGAAGTGCAAACCTTTTTGATGGAATGTGTGCAGAGCGGTTGCTCTTTTGTTGCATAAAAAGTAACGTCCAGTATTTTTATCACTTTAGTTAAGTAGAAACTATTTGGATGAAAAATTCGTGCGTTTTTCTACTTTGTGATTATCGGTCGTGTGGTGGTCGGCCGTCCGCACTTCCTGTGTCGACGCCGGCGGCGGCGTCAGGTGGTGCTATTTCCAACTCTCCGTGAACCGGCCGCGCTCACAATTCACGTTCAAAGTCATTTATATGAAAAAAAAAAGTAACTGGCTTGTTTTCGTTCTTAACTAATTAAAATTCAAGGATCCTCGCTTAGGGTGCCTTCCTCGTTTTTCATGTTTTGTTTAGAATTAAACTTGTTTAAATGTGTCTAATACATATGTTAATGTACCTATGTACCCTTACTGATGATAATAGTTTGTTTAACGAGTGTGAATTTTAGACGAGCAAAAAAGTTTTAACAGAACCTTGGTTGCTTATATTTATCACTTTAACTATCAATTCCCTCATTATATATTCATTATAGTATACTTTATAAGCAAACGACCTCTAAAACCATACATGTAAAAATAATACCAGTACGCATTCTCATACTTCGAACGGTTAACTTGTCCTTGGTCCAATTTCACGTTCGGAAGCGTTATAGTACAGCGTCCCATTTAGCGCACTCTTCAAGTTGAACCCGAACAATGCTCGCTTGACCCGGTTCTTTAACGCAGCCAATGTGAACCGATGCAACTGACCTACATCTACCACTGTTTATTGTTCACTAATAAATTTATTCACGCCCAGAAAATCATACTTCACCAACATTTTTAGATTGACTTAAAAATCTCAACGTCGCGTCGTCGTTGTCGAATCAACATCATAACTCCACTAAAGCAAAATCGAATGTTGATGTGTAGCGTGCGTTCCCGAAGATCCCGCCTAAATATAAACACGGCCCATTCCGTCTCGTACCTATACACCACCTTGCGCACTCATCGGACACTTATAAAAAGCGTCGGCGAGGTCAAAGCGTCGTACTGTGCTCACAGTGTAGAACAAGCACGCGAGTTGTAACGACGTTATATCGCTATCGATGTTCTATTATCACGTGTGCAGCAGTGACGTGTATTGTGTATGCAACGACCAAGCCAATGGCTCTTGGCAAGGCGGTGGCGTACCATTGAGGTGCCGTCTTCACTTGTGTGCGTAGTGCGGTTGCGTGCAGACGTGTCCGTATGGTTCAGACTCTGATGGCGGAGCTGAAGGTGCTCATCGGGAGACGAGCACCGGCAGGGGGTCTCCCACCCCCCGCGCCACCGCCTCCCACACCAACCACGCATCAACAACAGTCCTACACGAGACGAGACCTGAAGGCGAACCTTCATAGACACATGAGTATCGTGTTAGACAGGTCAGTGAAGAGGAAATAATTACAATCCACCAAAATTAATTAATTAATTACAGACCATAGATCTAAAAAACAGTAATTTCTCTTATCAAGAGCTTAGCGTCGCAGTGTCTACAAGGTATAATGCACGTAGGAATGCGAATGATACCGATCACAAAATCCTTTATCGGCTCACATTATCAAATTGACGTTAATAATAATCAAGATAAACAACCAAACTTCAAAGTTATCGATGATATTTTTAATACTCACGATAACGCCATAATAACATCTGCATTCAACATACGGTTTTTTTATTGAACAGTTCTGAACTGAAAGATTCTGATGCCATCAATCAGCTATCTTTTGACGACATTGTTGACGGAGAAGTATTGGCACTGCTCAATTTGGAACTGTAAATGTCAAGGCTATGATTGGCGTACAATAGATCTGTTGATCAGCCAATAAATAATGGGTAATTATCGTCAATAAAGTTACATTATGATAGAACTGATGTTACTATGAACTTTATATATATCATGATACTAACCATGGCTGTCTGACATTCTACATTCTGGAAAGTCAGGGAAGCTTTGAAGTTGTCAGATAAAGTTTAGGGATTACCTCTTCGAATCTTTTCAGAAAAGCTGCCTCGGGCGGCATTGCTTGTAAGCTTTATTCACGTCGCGCTCGCTTCAGCGTCTGTTCTAGTCACGCGGCCGCGTAGTTTATCTATTTGTGATCGATTATCAATTCACTAATATAATTCAATTATTTTTTAGGTATCTCCTCTATATATCTAGTATATCTAAAGAAGCTTCGTGCCTATATAAAATATTTAACTTTGAGCACGCTTAACTTGCTCCTATGTTCTCAACGGTTACATAAATTATTTTGTTTGTTAATCTGATATTCTTCACCAATTAGCAGCTATTACTTGGTTCAACGTATTAGCATTGCAATTCCGAGAGGCAATGCCGCCAGCGTGGTAAGGAACGCTACTCACCGGTAGTAGGTTTGTTCACCTGAGTTACCTATAAGCTCGATGCCAAACATATAGTTTTAGTTTAGTTTAAGGAAATATAGACAATTGGCCGCTTGTTTATATTAGAGTAACTGTCTATGTAGGTGTTTAACTATTATTTTTTTGGTTTTTATTCATGATAGGCAATCTTTTGCCCACCATCTCACCTAATGGTAAGCGAAAAACAACTGGTAAACTAGTAAAATTACCTATTTTTTTATTAACTAGATTGACGGAAATTAAACAAATTTGAGTGCTCGCTTCGCTCAAATTTCACGATTGTATTGACAATAATCTAATTAAACATAAACGCTGTCACACTCACTGCCCCACACTAAGTTCGATGACTTTTGTCGTCGGTGCCGGAAATATTCACATCACACACACAATCACAACCAGAACCAGAAACACAAATTTTACTTTAGGAGAAAACTTGCGTTCCCGCCGGGAATCGAACCCGATGCCACTACTTAGAAGGCGAACGCTCACTTAACTGAGCCAACGGGCAGTTCAATTAATAGCATCCTTTGTCGATCTAGGATTCATCATCAAGTAGAAGTTTTGGGGTTAATGCGACACTTATCAAGTTTTAATATATTAATATGTATTCGTATAAATACGTTCCACATGATTGTTCTTATAACTTGTCATGAAAATATTCGTTAGTATTATAAGATACGGGACTAGGGCTCTCCATGCAAATTATTTTGAGCGGTCTAAAATCCTGACGCCTTCCCATAAGTTCATGCAACAAGCAAGGCAAGTATATAATACTTATAAAAATATACGGAGATAAATATAAGCAATTCTTAAAAAAACCGACTTCACTGCTTATGTTTTGGTTTTGGCCTGATCGATTTCGATAAAATGTATATGGGACCACCTCTGAAGTATAATCTACCAAACAAAAAAAGATTTTTGAGAATCAGTCCAAAAATGAGGGAGAAATCGGTGAAATTACATAAAAAAAATATATACAGTCAAACATTCGGCCAACAAGTCGGTAATTTAATCTTATGATTTTAACATTACTTAACAATTTGTTCCTGTTTGGAATACTAAGCAGATTGGAGAGAAATAACTCGGTTGATTTTTAGGATTTAAGCACGTGGCCATGTTTATATAAGACTAGCTGCGCCCCGCGGCTTTGCCCGCGTAAGTCGTAGCGTAGCCTATGTCCTTTCTCAGGCTCTAGACTATCTGTGTACCAAATTTCGTTTAAATCGGTTCAGTAGTTTTAGCGTGAAAGCGTAACAGACAGACAGACAGACAGAGTTACTTTCGCATTTATAATATTAGTAAGGATTTGTAAGCTACTCATAATTGATATTATTGAAATTTTTGGGGTTAGGTGATCTAACTTATGCTAAGGAGCGTGTAAACGTACGAGATATTCATACAAGAATATTTCTACATATAACGCAATTGACTTCTATCTCAAGAATCTCCACCCATATTGATAACCCTTGATGTGAATTTGATGATGATGATCATCAACATGGCGGTCATTTAAGCTTTTATAAAATAGCTTCTTTACCTATGTGTATATTATTAGCAATGTTATGAAATTATCACATATATAATAAGAATAATAAAACATAGAAACCATTTACCCAAATTATACAACTAATTATTCAAAGTTTCAAAATGTATAGACACTTAATTAACGAGTTCAATAACAGAGCCAGTTTTATTTATAAATGTTTATAACAAGATATCGTTGATTGCGAGTTGTAAAAATAACCTTAAACTTTCAAAAAGGTTTAATTTTACTTGTCGAGGTCAGACACACCTACAATAATTATGCTGGCCGAAATAAATTAATTGCAAATCATAGTTTGCTTTTAGAGTAACATATTGATTCAGAATAGTTAAGATGATCGAGGTCTATCACGTTATTAATTAAAATAATATACATTTATTTATTGCGTTCCATCTAAAAAATAGAATAAAAATAGAAATCAAATAAAAAATAGTTTCAAAACTAAATGTTTTCTGCCGTAAGACGCTTTCTAGCGACTTCATAATATAGATATACCTAGGTTAATATACGTATGTATAAGTGTTAAGGAATGATTTAAAAATAAAATGAATGAAAAAAAATGCACCGCCGATTTTCTTGCCAGGTTCTTCTCGAGATGGCTGTAATTTTGCGAATCTGGCAGTAGAGTCATTCACTTTCATGTGTGCCTCTTTGGGGCCCATTTGAATAAACGATTTTGAATGTGTTATAGAACTGATACTTATAGATGTGTGTGAAATGTTTAATGTAAATTTTAATTGAGTCGTAATTTGTGATACCTATGCTTGCTTCTGTATATTGATGCACCTATTTGGATGAATACCATGCTCTACCGCTTTTGTTCAGGGTTCATTATAATCTTGTTTAACAGGGACTTATACTTCAGATTAGCAATGTTTTCGATTTTATCGCATACACATAATATTAGGGCGTTTATTTCGCGTCAACAATACGGCGTTTACTCAAGGTCACGAGGCGCGCGGTAGGATTTATTGACGGTTTAAAAAAAAAATTACAAACACGCTGAAATATCGCAAAGTACTGATATGAGATTATTGTTTTACGCATTTTGTTCCGCACGAACAATTAAATTATATCTTTTTATTATATAGAAGTAGCCTAGAAAAAAATATTCAAAAAAGGCCTGTTTACAAATAATTTGTATATACTTACCAACAAGTGATTATGAAAATTATTCAAACTACTTGTCTGATTCTTGACATCTTTTAATTAATGTATTTATTTTTGCGTTTTAATAAGTGTGTGGCAGTCAAATCTTATAAATTAATTTTCACAATTTGTTCAATTGTGTTAAAATGTTGTACACCTGTCAAATTATGATAACAATACAATATTATGGTGGTAGTGAACTGATGATGGAAATGAAGGGTAAGCAATGTTTTAACCGCACCAAATATTTTAAAGTAATTTTGACACGGCTACCTATATTGCATACTTATAAAGTTCTGATGACTTTACAATAGTGTGGTAACATCGATATGATCTGTGGAGACAGGAGTTAGACAATGGAACTATTTAATGACTAATATATTTATGATTAAGATGCATTTTCATAAGCTTGTCTGGAAAAATATATATTTCCATTAAAAAGTATGTAATACTATCAGCTAATCAACCACATCCTACTTATATTATAAATCCGAAAGTTTGTGTGTAAGTGTGTAAGTATGTTTGTTCCCTCTTCACGTTTTTACGGCTGAACGGATTTGGATGAAATTCGGAATTTACATAGCTTATACCTAGGATTAACACATAGACTACTTTTAAACTTGATAATAGCGGGCGAAGCCGCGAGGCACGCCTAGTCATCTATAATTTACACTTGTTTGTTAAGTTCCTGAGAGGAAAACAGCTGCATTAGCTTACAATAGTGATTACACCGACATTGTACCCAGGATATTTATCGCTAATCGCGCTTGTTTATACCTAAAGGTACGTAACATCCATCATTAGAGATTATAATGGCTTTAATGGCGTGTTTACATGTAGCCAGTGTGGCAATTTGTCGCAATTACCAACGGGCGGGTCTCTAAGGGTTAATATATTATGGAACGTGTTGTGTTACGTCATTGTTGCTGATTGTTTTTCGCGTGCGTTATTTTAAACGCTTTTATTTAGCTTGCACTGTATGTGTTTGTTCGGGTGGAATCTTGCAACTCAATTTTGAAGCAGATATCTTCAACCGATTGAGCTGAAATTTTGTATTCACGCTTAGTTTGGATGACAATGGATGGTTAGCTGTGTGACGTCATTCTAAGTCCAACATGGCGGAGCACACAAAATGGCGGACAAGTAATTTTTAATGCACTCCTACAATATGCTTATCAAATGAAAGGGCTTGCTGAGAATAATTCGAAAAATAAAGTGACGTACGTTACTTTAAATCCAATATGGCGGACTTCTAAAAGCTTGTCCTTAAAAAAGTTTTTAACAAGTAACTTATTATATTATACTTCAGTAATGATAGCTTGTCGTATCGGTGTAACAAAAGGTTTTTGAAAAGCCATATTTATTTATAGCTGTTCCAACATATTACTTTTACTTTACACCATATTACTTTTAAATTTATTTTAGATTTACTTCACTTACCGGCACCTTATTTTAGTGTTAAAATTGTTTCTCTGTAAGTGAAAGTGTCAATTCTTAAGAGAAATAAAAATAGAAATAAAAATTCTTAATCATTAAAATTCTTAGTCATGTTTTTTTATAGTTGTTCCAGCCAGACTATGATTATAACACTAAACTAAATAATCTAATATATAAAATTCTCGTGTCGCGGTGTTTGTCATCAAACTCCTCCGAAACGGCTCGACCGATTTTTATGAAATTTTGTGTGCATATTGGGTAGGTCTGAGAATCGGTCAACATCTATTTTTCATACCCCGAAATGTTAAGGGTGGTCCAGACCAACATTTTATTTTTTATTTCATGGACAATTTTTTTTTTTTATGATTCTGCATGAAATAATATATATGGCAAAACAACGTTTGCTGGGTCAGCTAGTATTATTATATTAGTACATCAATTGTCTTGGTACCAGTAGAAGCGTAGTTTAGAGAACCCTGAACCAGTCATTCTAAGCATTAGCATGTTTACAATCCTTGGCCACATCTTATACAATCAGGAAATAATAATAATAATGTTTTCACACTCACAGCCCCACACTGACATTAATTACTCGGGAGCTGCTAACATTCATAATATCACAATAACAACCAGAACCAGAAACATACGTTTTCCTCGGGGAAAATAATTGTGTTCCCGCCGGCAACGAAACCCGATACTAAAATAATCTAAATAATGACAACGGAAAATTTAAAAAAGCTTTTTTTTAGTACATATATCAATTATTTAAACTTACTGATACCCAATTTTTGTAATAGCTCTTCCAACAAGTGAATTTCTTAATAAAATAATCATACTCATTGACTAATTGGCAGACATTACGGAACATCTGGCAGCTCTAATGGGACAGCTTGACACATCGAATTTATATAACGATATTTGGATTGATCTGAATGACTTTTGGAATGACATGCTACACACACGTGCCAATTCGCCGAGTCCGAATTCGGAAAATTGACGTGCTACAGAAATTGTTCCTTATCGGACACGTACGAACGAACACATTTTTTATTCTTTTCATCCGTTATTACGTGAAAGGTAAAATATTTTCGACTAAACTGTTTTGCCTTGTAGCTTCTTAAAAGATTGCTTTTTTCTGTGGTAGAAAATCGAAATTTAAACAGTTTTTTTAGATTTGTAGCTAAGTTTGGTTAATATTGTACTTGATTATAGTTCTAAATAGTATTAAGCTAATTATTGGAAAGAATAACTTTTAAAAAAGACGCTTGTTGAAAGACATCAATACTTTCCTTCCGGTAGTGGAAAGAAGAGATACTGGTCGAAACGCTTTCCTATTCATGATTAAAAAAAAACTAAATGTAATGCAGCCACCAATAAGATAAAGTTGTTAGTAAATGTTAAGACTAAAATCGTCTAAAATATTATAAATTTCAGTTTTAAACTTTTCTTCTAAACTTTTAAAAACTTCCACTTACGGTTCGAATGATACGAATCACATTATAAAATTCAATAATAACCTGTCAAAGACGAAAGTATATTTTTCAGTAACATTAGAATTTAAAAACGATGTTAAAATTTATAGCAAAGAACTTATCGATAAACTCACCTCGGTCTGAATAATTATGAGCATAAAATCGATACTCATGCACCCTTCATTTGCTTTTCATTACAAGGACAACATTTATATAATCGATCAGTGCTAATAGAAGCTTCAAAGCCGATGTCGTCGTTGTAGCGGTACCTTCTTTATTAATAAGAAATTGTTATTTGTTTCTTTTGGTTTGAAATGAAGCAAGTAAATTTAAAAAATGCTAATATAAACATTTTTAAAAATATAAAAAAAATTAAACTTGAAAAGTAGCAAATACTTTTTAAATGTTCGAAAACTATTTGGTTTACATTTATTTTTTGTTAAAAGTTTTGGTCATATCTATCATTTACTTTCATCTTATTTACTTTTAAAAATCTCCATCCTTTAAATATCAGACATTTTCTTTCAAACATATTTAATAGAAGTTTAGTAGAAGAAAAAAAATATCGGATGTGATCGCGTATATTTATATTCTTTTTAGGAGAGGCAAGCATTTGACCACTATCTCTCCTGATGGAAAGTGACAATGCGGCCGAAGATGGGACATTATTTTTATTCCTGAAGTTTCAAACACTTGCGATTCTTCCCGGAAGAATCGCGTAAACTTCAGAATTCATTATATCAAAAGACCTCTTTGAAATTAATTTACTGTAATAATAAGTAATGACTGTACAAATTACAAAGTTTGTACTAATCCCGCAACAAATCCAAAAAAAAAATTTAAAAGTTTAACATTTCTAGTTTGTTGAAAACAATTTCAACTCGAAATTATAAAACCAATTTGGATCAAAGTTTGCACGCAGGTTGCATGGAACGATTCGTTATCTAATAATTAAACGCAAGCAAAGCTTTAAAAAACCGACTTCACCGCTTATGTTTTGGTTTTGGCTAGATCAATTTCGATAAAATTTATATGACCACCTCTGAAGTATAATCTACCAAACAAAAAAAAAACATCAAAATCGATTCATAATTGGCGGATATATCGCGTAAAATACACACAAAAAAATAACATACAGTCGAATTGAGAACCTCCTTTTTTGAAGTCGGTTGATTATGACGAATGCGTGAGATGCTGCTAAAGCACAAGTTCGCATACACGCGGCATAAACTTGTCCCAAAAACCAAAACACAATTCATTTTACAGCATCCTAAAGGTTGAATAATGACTCGCTCGAAATTAGCTCGCATTTTACAAACATTGTCACAGAGGAACATTTCCAATGATTAATTCTTACAAACGATAAATAACTCGGTCAGTGTCCAGAAATAAAACAACGATTCCAGAGCGTGGAAACAAACGACCTTGCGCTGATTTTGTTGATCTTAAATTTTGCGAGAGCAGAAGAAGCAGTTTCTATTACGACACTGAGTAGCCAGCTGCTCCGGAACTTAGTCCTCATTTTTTTAAGCTTTCTGCGTTTCAAGTTCAGCAATTATCAAAACAGTCAGGTCGATCAAACGCTTAAATTACGCACGCGCCTTTCTTATACATAATACGGGATATGGCGCACGATGTTGAAACAGACTTCCTGATTAATTTGAAATTTGTTGGTCTTGACATCTACAACACGTAACAATCCCGATGATAATTTAAAGAAAGATAGCTTCATTTGAAGACCAATGTCGGAATCACAGTAATCACACTTACATTTACGAGTATAAACAGAAAACTGTACAAAATTATGTATGGAAATAAAAATCTTGGGTAATCGAATCTTATGGCGTAGCATTTCAAGAAATAATCTTACAGCAATTGTACAGGCAAATTGCTCAATTAATAATAATGATAAATTTATACATTCAATTAAAACCAAGGATCATCCGACTAATTGTCTGCATACAAACATAAGCAGATAAATTTATTGTAATAGTGATTAGATATTAAGCCTAAAAGCATATTGGCAATTATTGCCTTGGCATAAATAAACCTTTTGTAGTATAATAATTAATGGCTAAATAGAAATCTCTACGTTAATTACACTAATAAATAACTTTATTGTTAACACGATTAAAATCTTTATTTGCATGTGAATACATAGCTATATTATGTAACTTTTTAAGCTACCATGGTCACTTTCACTATACATGTTGGTCTTAATATCGGGATATTTACCATGTATTTGAAACAAACAAAATGGTAAATATTCCTTTATTGATACAAACATTTATAGCTATACTATGTTATAGGGTTCATTGGCAAGTTCCAAACCTGGCAGCACAAAACTTGCAACAGAAAAATGCAGTCTATCGTCAATTGTTTGGTGTATCTACATAATATATAGCTTGAGCTGCTTGATAGTACGCAGATGCTTGTTGTTGTTGAATGTAGATGACACTACCATTAATCGTCAATTACAAGAGTTTTATTGTACTGCTTGTATAAAGATATAGCTGCAAAGAACGATTGTTAACAAGTGTGGCCGCGTTTTAGTGGTTGAACTAAATCTTTGTACTTGGTGGATTATCATAATTGTTACATAAACATAATGATTAATTATAGAATACATACTCAATCTCCACTCAAGTCGTCAATTGTATGCTTCCTCGTGGTGAGAGTTTAAGAGGGTGTTGTTACGCATTCTACGGGAGACTACCATGGCACTGATCATTCATACGTAATAATGAGCTGGACCACTTCCAAGGGAATGTCGGAATGAAACCTCGCTACTCATTAGACCGCGACTCATTGGCTACTTTGGTCATATGATGGCCACACTATTCACCGCAAATATCGATATCTTCCTCAGCGTTCGGATTACTACGGGGGTGCTTTGTAGTGATGACCGCAGTCGCAAGTGTCGAGCCGCCCGCGCATGGCCGCCCGCCGCCGAGGCCACACTGAAGCCGTGTTGTGCCTTCGTCTAGGTCAATACACTTATTCGCGTGTACCTTATCGTGTTCCTATTATCGCGTTAAACCTATTTCGTTTGGAGTATCGATCGGTTCTGTCGCCCGGCTTAAACCGTCTTGAATTTTTTCGTGCGGCGAGCGCGAACGGTCGCGCTTATATCGCTCGTCGGATGACATCAGTTAAGCCACCACGTCCGTTGGAAACAATAATCACTCAGTGTCCGCTACGAAGCCGGGTCGGACGCACGAGGACCTTCATGGAGGAAGCTCGGTGCGAAACGTGCGAGGCCCTCGGGCGCCGAAGCCTCTCGTCGAAGCTGTTGCAGGTGGCGACGGCGCAGGCGCACATGAAGCAATGCACGCATGCCGGTTCATCGCCTGAAAGACAAGAAGTGCACGACACGGATTTGGCATCCAGAGCACTAGCAGCGAAACGCCGCAAGTCCATTGCCGGGTTCAAGTTGAACCTAACATCGGAATCACTACCAAAACCGACGCCAACCGAACCTACCCGATCAATTTTCGCTCGCAGAAACACGTGGTGCCCGTAAGTTTAACCAATAGTATATAAGATACACTTGTGCTGAATGAATAGTGCTTAAAGATGTTCTCCTTATTTGCAAACGTTCGGATTATAATTCGTTAGTCATATTATGCAACCTTGCATTGTATGCATCTATCAAAGCATGTTTTATACTTGTTTATCTGCAAGTTTATATGATTACGTGATATGTTCTTGATGTCTACATGTTACTTGTCTTCTTTATCATTTATCTGATACTTCATAGATATCAATGTCTTTCCGACTTTGAGGAGTTCACTTACTCGACAACAGTTCTCGTCCTTTATATTTGTTGATTTACTAAATATGAATGTTACTTTTTCTGTAAGGCTAGCTCTAGCCAGCGCCTGTTTCTAGGCTTTGATCGATATGGCCTTCTAGCATTGGCCTGAATGCCTGATATATAAAATATACATTCGCTCGTTAGACAAATTGTTAGTATCTACTTGATTAATTTCCTTAGATTGAAAACATAATTTGCCTCACAATTGCATTCTCGTGAGATATTTGTAATTGGTGCTATTTTAATAGTAATCGTTAAGATATACGAGTTTACAATTAGGTTATTGAAGATTATTGCTAGGATAATTTATTATTTAGATTACATTGTCACGATTATGTTCTCCCAATAAATGTATTAATTATTTATTGGAATCTCTCCTGTTATCTATCATAGTTACATCATCGGATTATGATGGTTTCCCAAAAAGAGACTTCGACCAACTGCACCGGAGCACTATGCATCAATTTCTGACTAAACTGACGGAAATTTCAATTTAAACGTCTTGATGCCCTGTTAAGGTAATAAACCACGAAATCAGGAACTGGCTACTTGAGAAAATGTATTTTGTGCAATGGAGATAGAGCACATAACAATTTTTTTACATGCTTTTGATGATGATGATGATGATGACTCGTGTAAGAACACCCTACCGGATATTGGCGTGAGATCATCATTATGTTTGTTACATGAGTAAGTAGTTTAAGTATGGAGTAGTGTAATGATATCATCTATTGCTTTTTTGTTTTAGATTAAAGATAATTTATGCAACGTCGAACGAAATACATAATTAAAAACAGATACCATAATATACTATACTATATACCAAGACTCACTTAGTTCCAGTACCTACAACTATTCAGTTAATTTGATTCTAATAGCACAATTGTGTACAACAAAAACTTCACGTAACAATTACTATGAGTTTTTGCTAGCTAGCTTAACAATCATAGTATGCCGTCATCCCCATACATAGTTTGAACCTCATCAAAGGTCAAAATCTTTTTATGTGTGAATGTAATTTGACGGTACTTAACAGATAATTTTAAACAGGTACCTACTGGGTCTGTTAAAAACTTAGTATAAGAGAAATTTTCATTACTTTTATCCATACTACAGCCACTTAAAACAATTATTCGAGCTACTTGGCACAACTCTCCATCAAAGTATATGAAGGATACAATGGTAGAGTTAGACATTAATAAGAAATTCAACTGTTTGTGTAATTAAATTATTTTAGTTATTATCTTTAACGATAATTACATGCAATTTGACAGAGCTTTATCTGTTTTTGTTTTGGCAAGGAGTACATTGCCTTATTATTGACGGCGCGTCTCGATTTAGCTTGGGCAAAAGTTATTTCGTATGTCCGGCGGATGTCGGTTTTGTGACAAGGTTCGATAATGTTAAAGATAATTTTATCGATTCAGTGGATTTTTTGTTTCAAAATGGCGGAGATACGGGGTTAAAAATCGTAAATAATCAAATTTCGGCATTTTCGTAAAATGCGCGAGGTCTTCTGCTCACAGACCCACTAGTCTTTTATTTCTTTATTTACGTGTTCCATCAGGGTGTTTATCATCATTGTTGTGTCTACAATTTATACCTGTCTAAAATATAGACTGTATTTTCAAGAACACAAGCGACTGAGACCACCAACAACGCACGTGTATATCTTTTGTTTTTACTTCAAGAATACGTGAAATGTATCTATAGCAAACCCCTCGTGACCACGGCAGATGCAACTGTGTCGTAAAAGTTGCGGTTTGTGTACGTAGTTGACATAAACAAACGCATTCACACTCACAGATCCTAACTAAGTTCAAAGACTTGTATCATGGGTGCCGGAAAAATTGCATATGACCACCAGAACCTCAAATGTCCTATGAGACGGAAAATTTGAGCTCCTGCTGAGAATCGAACAAAGGACGCTCTGTGCAGAGGGCAGATATAGTACACCGCAACTGGGTCGTCAAAATAGCCAAAGGAAAACATAAAGTTGAATATTATTGAAATATCTCTCATATAAGTAGATTTTTGATTGTTGAGTGTACAATGTGCGTCATGCATGTGGCTTGTGGTCCCAGTAAATCGTGGTCCCAGTGTTCTCGTATTTTTTAGCAAAACTTGCTTATATATAGCGATGTTTACTAAACATGTATATCGTTTGATTTTAATAGTGTGTAGACCAATGACATTTTCATACGAGTTTCAATTTTACGCTCGACGCTTCCATCGAACACATCGTAAAATATGAAGTATGTTGTAATATTCTCGCTTACAAGTTACATTACTTGCCGCAGTTACATGATCCACGCATATATCAACACTCATTTCATATTCATCTGTTTGTAATAGCACCACCTAGTGCAATTTCATTCGCAATTAAAATAATGTATGACCAAGGTCGGCGAGTATCATGTTCGTGCCATCTAATGGATATATTCTTACTTCTAGTATTACAATTATTCATAGTGTTTGTTGGTATAGTTGGGTACATAACTGCTTTCTACGTAGCTGATGCGATTCCTGGTGGTAATGCAAACTATTTCCCATAGGAAATTTTTGTTTCTGGTTCTGGATAAAAATAAAAATAATTTAAAATTGTAAAAAAATAAATTGATTCAATTGAGACTTTTACTGAGTAGTATTATTTTAACATTAATTAAATCCTTTAGATGCCTGAAAACAAACGCTTTCACACTTACAGCCCCACACTTAGTTCGATGACATGTTTCGTGGATGCCCGAAACATTCACATTACACCCAAAACCAGAAACACAAATTTGACTCGGGGAGAAAATTTGTGTTCCCACCGGGAATCAAACCCGTTATTACCCTTAAAGGCGGACGCGTACCCAAACTAAACGAATGGGCAGTTCAAAAATAAAAAATTAAAGCGTGTTGCAAATTTAGATTGAAATAGTACTCGTCTAATAGCTTGTTTTCTCGCCCGGCCACTTGTCGTAGCAGCAGGAGTCTGTTACCGCACTCGGTATGCAAATGAGCTGTGTCGCCAACTTGTCGATATCCTATTGTGTCGCTACTGAGATTTGAGATATTTTCATCTAGATCACATTGAAATATGTTCCATCAATTCAACTACAATCTCATTCAATATGTGATTGATGATTGGCTGTATTATTTACTGGGCTATTTTTAAAATCCAACGAAAAAGAGTGGTGTTATAAATTTGTAGTGTGTATCTCTGTGTCTGTAATCGTAACTGTGGACCGATTTAGTCAACGCTTTAACGCTTTCACACTTATAGCCCCACACTAAGTTCGATGACTTGTGTCGAGGGTGTATGTAACTTTTAAACTTTCGCGATTCGAACACATAGTTCTCCAGTCTTCTCGAGACCATGGCCAATGCAACTTGGCCGAAACGTCGAGGTAAATAAAAATAGTTTTTTAGCGCGATTAAGTCCCGAGATATTACCTAAACTTTTGTGTCGTGAGTGCCGAAAACATTCACATCACACACACAATCACAACCAGAACCAGGAACACAAATTTTCCTTGGGGAAAATACTTGTGTTCCCGCTGGGAATCGAACCCGATCAGGGGTATCGGCTATATTGAAGGCGAACGCTCACCTAACTGAGCCAACGGGTACTTCGTTTTTAACTAAGTTTGGTGAAGATCGGTGTAGCCGTTTACCATATGGAATGTCAGGTGTTTTCAAAATTTTGTTTGTAATGAGGTTTTAAGGTCCTAATCTATGTGGTTCCTAACCCCCAACCCATATAGTTGTTCTGATTGTTGTCTGTATATGGTATAGGCTCTCCTAAACGGGTTTAATGCGGTTTGTTTTTCTATTTCATAGCTAGTTTTATAGGTATGGGTGAAGAGTCAGATAAAACTCGTTCTAGGATTTGTTTGATAAAAATGGATGGAATGGTTTATTATTGTTTCTTTTTACTTGATCAGGTTTGGGCAATTTTAAATGGATCCATTTATAGGTTCTTATTGTGACGTCCACTACGCAACATACCAGTGTCGTAAAGGAAAGTTGACCAATCATTAACATCAAATAAGTGTGAATTAACTTCACGAATCAGTTCAAACAATAGAGTGCGCTTTCCTAATTAAAAAGCATTTAAATAAAAAAAATTTATATGTGTAATTCTACTAAAGAATAAAAATACTTGCGACCTTTTTATTTATTTTTTTTATTTGTGACAGGCTAGTGTTTGACCACTATCTCACCTGATGGTAAGTGACGATGTGATCGAAGCTGGTAAACACACTAGACCTGGAATACGCAGGCTCTCAAGG
Organism: Lomographa bimaculata; assembly: GCA_948107665.1. Taxonomy (NCBI): domain Eukaryota; kingdom Metazoa; phylum Arthropoda; class Insecta; order Lepidoptera; family Geometridae; genus Lomographa; species Lomographa bimaculata. The sequence goes on along the minus strand of OX403586.1, from coordinate 4,055,809 downwards.
ATAACTGTCGGAACACCGTATTTGGCTTGGCGGCAGACTTTCAACTTATGGTGGTAAGCTACTTTGGTAGCAAGCCAGGCGAGCAACTCACAAAATGCTCTACCACCTCTCAAATGTCACCTGATTAGCACCACCCGGGGACCACGTGTAGGGAGTCAGACTTAAGGGGTATCCTCCTACGGACGTGGGTGACTCAGCCCCCAAAAAAACAAACCTATATAAATCTACGAGCCTATTTCCTATATTTCCTAAAATTTTACTATAACTATATGGAAAATGTAGGCAATTGGCCCGTAGATATTTTTCCATATATATATAAAATTAATGCATATTCCTTATTACATAATAAAATATACATTATTAAAAAGGAGCTTTTCATTAGTATGGTTTAATTAACGATGAACATAAGTAATCTAATCGGAGTGTTATGACTTAACATACAAATGGCTTATTATTAATATGCAATTATCCTTATTACTTATGTAAATATAACTAATTTTTATTTCGCTTGTTCATTTTTGTTTACAACATTATGAAACTTATATCTCTACCACAGATTAAATGTCTGTGTGATTAAATGTGTTTACTTTTTCACGTATATACAGTAAAACCTGTTTAACTTTACGAGCTACGATAATGTATACCCAACCAAAAGTACCACCATAACTATTGTGGTCCAGTACCATTAATATACATATAATTCTCCTAATTTCTGTCATATTGAGATCTACATAACTGAAAAATATCATCAACTCTCTTACAATTTTCAGTACATAATAGTTATTACTGCTCGCGGTGTTTGCACCCGATACTTAATGACTTTGCAGTAACTGGATAAAACGGACATGACTTATTTTATTATATCAATAACTTAGCCCATTTGTTTACGAATGTTAAACGATAATTCTGTTTTTTAATAACCTTAGTTATCTTTCACTGGATAAATATTTACCAATGTTAATGTTTGTGTACAGAAACTTCTAGACATGAATATATCTGAGAAGTTTTCTTTTAGTTTTTGTTTAAGACATTATTTTGATTTACCTTGGGTAGTAGGAGGCAGGTGCCGTCAGCTTTGTTTATATATTTTTCGGCACATTACTTAAATGCTTGGTTGTATTTGGGGCAGAGGATATTGCCTTGGAGGCCTTGCTGTACAGCGTGGTAATGCAGCAAGCATTTTGGGAACTTTGCCGAACATTAAAGATCGATTGTCTAAACCATCGTTAACCTTTTTATAACTTAAATATTTAGACATAAGTAATGAGTTATTTTTAGGACAATACACTGCAAAATCTCTAGTAATATACGTTTATTTCTGATAAGTTAATTCGTTTTGAGATGTGTTCATGACTGCATCTGACTGAATCCTGTCTTAATTATTGTTTGCTATATTATCCTCTTGCAGTCTATGTTGTGTTCTCTTGCAGTCTTTGTATCAGGGTTGTACAGTACAGCTAAAGGGATCCGACATGGATCAACGCCTGTTGATGACTAAATATGCGGAAGTGTCAGCTTAAATGACTACAATTTTTTGATGGCATTCGTCTAGCCGTCTGATAATACCTTGTTGAGACCGCCATGTTCCCTATCTCAAGCGCTTTATTGCATTATATCTCATACAACAAGTATTTCATCACGTAATTGTTGTATCCCATCAACTAAATGCAATGGTTCGGTTAAAATAATTATTGCAATAACTGTTTCTCAATCCAAATGCCAAAGCTTTTAGTGAACCTAGTCTTCTTTTTTGCCTATTTTTAGGTATTATCTTTATCTTTATATCGAACAGCACCGGCCACTCTGGTCAACCTTGAACCCACGCGATTATAACCAATGAGCTTGTTTGTTACTATCGAGCTACATTGCTGCTGTTTAGATACTTGATTCTAAAGTACGGCGGGTGTGTCGCAAAAGCGTTGCCTTGGTGTTTCGAGGCGCCATCGTAGCCCGTAGTAGGTAGAGGCGTGCGCGCGCCACTTGCTCGGATCCCCCCCGCACACCGCGCCCCGCCGCGCTGCGACCGGCCCGCTCCCAGTTTGCCGCAACGCGTCGGTCCGGTTGCTCGCGCGCCAACACGACCAATTTTTTATTTTTTTTTACCATTCCATCAACTCGGAACACGCGCGACCTCTCCCACGGCTCGATCAGACAAAAACGTTACCGCACAATCCGCAGACAGGGACTCGAAAGTCCCACTACAAGAGATCGCAAGGCGAAGTGGATAAGATGCAAACTAAACTAATAAGTGGTAGCTACGCGTCCATCATGAACAAGCAGGACCTGCTTCGAGAAGTAGTCGTCAAATATATCGACTACTTTTACCCTGTGTAAGTACTTGAGTATCCTTGGTTTGTCTGGAACAGCTGGCGCATTGCAGACTCCGTCGGATTTCTGTGGGAGCGGAGCGGCGGCGTGAAGGTTCTCACAGTCAGGCTAATTACTGAGCCGGTAAGTCGGTGAAGGTTCCACGGCAACGGCAACGTGGCTGCACCAGACCAACGGTTAAAGTCGACGTCAGCGCCGCCTTTTGAATCCAAAGTTTCTGTCGCCTGTCAGACAGCTCTATCGATCCGTTGCACTAAACACCATACACGTAAAATATCTAGAAATCTTTCTATGTTACATTTAGAGGCGCCATCTTTGTTTGCTTTGTGAGATTAGAAAAACAGTTAGAGCTCTACCTTAAAAATGCCTGCAATATGTATTTTGCTACCAGGATATAGCGATGACTAATAATTGTTCTCTTCACGGCCACAGCCGCCGCGTAGCCATGTGAACACATTAACTTCACTTAATACCTATATGATTTGAGAAAAAGATAGTATATCATGTAGTCTAAGGGGTACGAGGGGTACCAAGGGGTAAGAGGGTCTTTGGATCTCTATTGAAGAAAATCGATCTACAATGTAGAGCATAGGCTGATATAATCATCTGATAAATAACAAATATCGAAATACAAGAAAGACGGGTGTGAAATTGAAATGTAGACATTTTACAATAAAAAAAATCATCTATAACGTACAGAATCAATTTACTTAAAGAAGTAAATCGATGCTCTACTTAAAGAGGTATCTGATGAGGTACCCAAAAACACTTTAATCTCTACATTTATTCGTGGGTCAGAATTTGTTTTGCGGACTTTTTAATTAAGCCATTCATGAATAATGACGGTGGGTGGCAATCAAATCTAAGGGAAAGCACTGTTGCGTGACGGTCTCGCGTGACAAACATTGGACTGCCGCTACACACTGGTGTCCCTTATGACCAATTCACTGCTCACGTCCTTTTCATTATACTCTACCTACTGGATTATCATGAACACGACCAAATTTCAGGTTTGGTCCATTTCACTTGATGGCTCCTATCCACCGAACCGCTTTACAGTTTGCACGCACCGCTATCTATCAATCACGAAGCCTTTAATATATATGCAGAAAAATAAAACCTATTCAATCGTTTGACACGCTCGTTCTCAGTCTAATTGAAACTGACAATGTATTATGAAATAGCTGCAAGATGTAACTCTCAGTCACTGGCGCCAGCCGTGTCGACATGAAACTTGACGATTTCCCTTCAATGACCTTGCGCACGCGCAAGCCGCTCGCTACACGATAACAATACACGACCATTGTGCGGCGAGTCGATAATCTAATGTTGTTAGACAAATGCAGTGGAAAATATCGCCTTGATGACGGATATCTCGCAATATGGATCACCAAATAAGAACGAGCAATTCCTTCACTACTTAAGCGCATGGAATGTTCCACGCATGCAAAATTAGGACAATAGTCTCTAAAATGCCAGTTTTCCAATGCGCATTTAAACTAGCAAACAATGACTAACGCGTTGAATTTTCATGCTGCTCGCATAATTTCTTTAGTGACCTTTACCGGCATTGTTTTTCCACGTTTATTGTGTACGTCGCAATGTTGTTCGGGATGACTCATAATGCGCTTTATTCGATTTCCGATATCGTTATCGGAAACCAACTCAGTTGCTAGACGGTTAAAATATTCTAAACTAAACAACAATAATCGTTGCTATGTGATAGATTGATATTTGATATCATTGGTTTCATATGTTTAAGTACCTATATCATAATATTAATTTTTGAATCAATTCTTTATTCTTTCATATACACCAGTCTAAAAATATACTAACTGTACATAATCAATACTGGACCATGACATGAATCTATACTGTATCAACTGTATGTAAATTGACACGGTAAATTTTAAACTTTGTACACCTGCTTGTTTTTTCAAGCAATCACCTCGCCATCCATATGCGGTCCTGCCTTATATAAATTCATATAAACAAACTTACACAATCAACTCGTCTCGCCTTCCAAAATATAAAATCCGAATCTTGATTTTGTGAACAAAAGATTTTCATCGGACCGGTTTGGCGATTTCATAAACCCGTGAGCCAGTACGATATTCGACAGATGCTATTTTAGTCTCGAATGATGTTAAGGCGCAAAGAATAAAGCGTTTTGTTTTTGCTCATTAGAATGAAAAGAACTTAAAGAGCCTTTTGTCCCTCTCCACACATATGGCTCCGGATGAAACCCTCAGCTCAGCCTCTTTGTCTTAGATTTGTTTGAAGTACAGCAGAGTTAGGATCTACGCAAACACGCACGTGCGTGATGACAAAACGTTTATCTCTTTGTTTGCAGCAACTATTTACTTAACATCTTTTTATACACATTCACGTTGTATGTGCTTTTCCAGCGCTTACTTATAACTTCTGTTATATGAGTGGAATATCTTGAACTGCACGCTACAACGTCCGTGTCAGTTTGAAATGTATTTTAGGTTGATGACTCTTTTGAAACTTGTGTGTCAAATAACGCTTTGTTGCCAGGTTGCTGTTCCGTTGACTGACACATTTGAAACCCGTCCGCCAGGGTTATATTTGGAAACAAAATATTTTACGTATCAATTGGGAAAGTTGGAGAAACAGCACTTTTATTATGGTTGTCTTGAGAATTATGGGCTTTCAGAAAAATTGTTTGCTCAACTAATTATGATCGCTTAGTTGCGGTGTTGGTTTCTACGGTACTTTCTCTGTCTGTTGGATTTCGTCTATATGATTCTCTTACGTTGCCCCGTGAGACTTCAACGCTTGCAATTTTGTCAACTCTTAAACTTACGCAACCCGCCTACTAAATACTGGAACTGGTTTTTGTCGAAATCCGCTTAGAGAAAGCAAAATTATGTATTTTTATTTGTCAACATGGTTGCAGTGTCACCTTTCAGAGATTATCTATAGATCAGAGTTTACGTAATTGAGAATTGCTTGTTACGTGTGTGCTTCTGTCGAGTTAGTCGTTCAAAAAGTTTCAATGTGTAAGAGCGCAAAATGGTGGCATTGTTGCGGGAGTCATGTGGTCCACGGCCGTGGTTACCGTCCGAGAGTTTACGCCAGTGGTAGACCGGTCGAAATCGATCCGTGGTTTTCAACGCTCCAATGGTTTCAACTTTAGCGTAGTGTTGTTCACCTCGCTGACGCGACACGGAATCTGCCAGGAGAAAGTCAAGTACACTCAACTTGGCGTACTCTTCGCCACATATAACCAATGGAGCTATTACACCAGCGTGATTGGATCATAATGGGCAAGTCTGCCAATGAAGCCAGCAATAGAATCAGCTTACTAGAGTATGTCGTCACTCCTGTCCGCTTCGACAGAGCACGTGGTATCCCCTGCGTGATTGTTGATCTCGTGACACGTAACTGCTTTCTTGCACCCATTGTTTTGCAATATGCAGTTCCGTCTTAGCGAACTAAGCAGCTAATTGGCAGCGCCTAGTTGACGATTTTTACTGACATTTGAAATGCAATCTCCTCGCTGACACAAATTTCATCTAATAAAACCAGCACAACAGAAGCCGTTGGATGAATTATAACGTTCTTTGAATTGCTATATACAGTTTTCTTTTTGTTTGGTGACGGCTTGTCTATGTTCGAATCGATAGCCGATTCTAGGTCAAGTGTTGGCTTTAAAGACCGAGCTAGGGAGAGTGGTGTGACAGACTCTTTGCAGATTTCATGCTCTATTCAATATTAATTTACCAAGTGTTTAGAAATATTTTGAGTTGTATAGAGGCGGTATACAATTTGGATGTTATTCTGTACAGTTTTGATTTGTGCGATATTAACAGTTTTGTCTGTACATAAGCGATAAAATAAAATAAAAATACATTTGGCCCGTTTTAATTAAACGTGTTCTTGTTATACCCAACTTCATTGTCTCCGTGCATTGTTTCTGCTATCAAATGACCCACCACATGGGTCAATCATTTGGCAATATTTACCCGTATACTGTTCATGTTCGTTAGTGTAATCATCCGCGCAACCAACGGATGCTTTTCTCGAAATTACGGTAACATCTAGTTATTAAGTTGATAATTATGTAGTGTAGTCTATAATCTGTTGAGGCTATCGTTTGCCCTTGTGGGCACCTTTCCATTTTGCATCGACCGCTATGATGCATGTCGAAAAATAAAATGTATGTATCAACTTTTATGTGACGCTGAATATGTTCTGCCTGTCTCCAATAATAGCGATCGCTTTCTTACATAGGCGAGCTATTTTTTTTCTCTTTATGTAATATAACTAAGGCTGGTCTTTGTTTCCTTCAGATAAAGAAGCACAATGAATTAATTATGTTGCGGAAATGATAAATTATAGAAACGTTTATGGCAGAAGACGTCGCTTCCCTATTGATGTACAGCTACAGTAACTTTTAATTTTTGAACCTTTATAAATATTGGATCAATGTTAATAATGACAATATTGTAAAACTGTTGTAACTATAATTTGAGAAACTGTAAAACTAATAGGACTTTTTTCTTTGTTGCAGCGCATCGGGCACCAGCGCGGTGGCCATCGACAACAAGATCGAGCAAGCCATGGTAAGCTACATTGTCATAAGGCTTTGCTTACGTTAAAATTAAATATTTATTTTGATATGTAATGAAATGTTTTGATGAACGATTTTTTTTTGGGGGTCATCTATTAATGCAAAAAATCTGCTCAAAGCATAAAAATACATATTTTATAATTATTTTAATTCATTTTGTGTATTGTAATCAACTCTAGATCTCGACATCGAAATATTATAGATATTAATGACACTCCTCATAATTAATACATAAATAGCACGAGAGCGTCGCACTTAGTCCTCTAATTGACCTAAACCTAGCACAAATAGGTAAAATAATCACATTAAAATGTATTCGAAGAACATTTAAGGTCGACTTCGCGTGATATCCAACTATAAATCCGATACACTATCTTACACGTCATATGATGCATTACGTGACTATTCAAGTTTACCTTAAACTAGCCGTACTACTTACTAGCTATTATCATAATTGCCTCTAATAAAGGAAATCGCTTTGTATCGAAATGTCATCGGAAATATGTGCAACTGGTTTCACCAATTCCTGATGTATCTAGCTGACAGCGTCGCATAAGTGCTGCTTCTGGGAACTATAGTGGGGAAAAAGCGACAACAGGAACTTCTATCGGGCAGAAAATTTTAATTAGTACATTGCTATAGTTTTTGTCGCATAAGTGCTTTATAATTGGAACGAGATGATGATTCTTTTTGGTTTTATTAACTTTGATGTTCTATCGACCATTACCTGAATAATTAAACGCCGTCTTCACCGCTTATATTTTGATTTTGGCTGAATCGATTTCTATAAAATTTATATGGGACCACCTCTGAAGTATTATCTACCAAACAAAAAAAAACATCAACATCGATTCATGATTGGCGGAGACATCGCAGAACATACATACAAAAACAAAAAAAGGCTAGAAAATATTGTTGTATCATCGATTTCTACATCAAAGTCTTTTGTAATAAAAGAAGGTTTGTTAATTTCAGTTTTCAACTGAACTGTAGAAGATCAAACGATCGTGTATTATATCTTATATTAGTTACTTGGAAAGAAAGATCATAGTTGCCTATGGTTGGCATAGCGCTATGATCTCTGAACTGCCTAGCGCATTATTGGATTATATTTTATGAGTAATTTGTAGTTTACCATGAAATAAGGATTATAGGTGTACTAACAATTCACTTCGGTGCCTAGTAACTATAAATCCGTTAATTCTCGGTGTAATTAGTTGTCCCATTCCGTATAATGCGCTTTCCAAGCATTACCTAGAATGTGTCGCCGCGTGTGCAATCTAGGTTTTTGTGCAACATCATCACGATATAAACAGTAGCCAGCACGGACACATTACAGCAAGTAGATTTAGGTCTTTGCTAAGACAAATAGATCCGTCTACGCTGAAGGCCTCTTTCACTTAACTCTTTCTTTAATATCTGGACTTGGCAGATAAGGCATGATTGTGTCGGCTAATTTGCAATCTTTTATAAGTAAACGTATTAGTAACGTTATAAGTAGACATTATTACGGTAAATCTGGATTCTTATAATCAAGTAATTAAACGTTTAAAGTATGGTCTTTTGTGAAACTAGTAACCGTAATTTTATCCAAAAGTTTTGTGAAACAGAAAGTAGCAGTAAAGAAGACATTTGAAAATGATGTAAGAGTAACTGTTACAGTATCGCGATTTGAAGATATATTTTATAAACCCACATAACACCATTTAACCATACTCATCAATCATCATCATACAAAATTATATTTATATTTTGATTATTAAACACGCTTAAAACGTATAGTCATGTCGGCCGAGTTGCATTCTGCAATGCATTGTCTGCAATAATACATACAATATAATAGATGCTTCAAGCATAATTTAGGCGTTGTCTAGATCATAAAGGTAAATAATAATAGATTTCAATGGATTAATTCCCTTTATAAACTACGTAAACTAAATTATGTAAGAACATGAATACTCGTTGTAAGTAGTTTTTGAGCTCTTAAGCGTATAGCTTGACATATGTTACAAAGTTCAAGTTTTCTTTGTTGCGACTACAATGAAGTCCATGTAAAGAGTTGTCGTGATTTACGACTGTCATCAGCTCGCGATTCAGGGCATCCATACTGTTCCGTGTCAGTCGGCCGAGTGCGTTCCGCGTACTCTCCATCTTATAAATTCGAACTATGTTTTGTAAGACGTTGCGATTTTATGGGCCTCTCTGTTTGCAATGACTTATTGCTCCACATTGATGTATAGATAGATATAGCCCACACATATGATTTATGAACTAAGCCTTACTAGATTAGTTGGCAAGATCGATTATAAATACACTGGCTATTCTCTTACCAAAATCTTTTTTAGATTTATTACATACTGTCAATATAACACGACTTTCATAATTTCGTGAAATAGAAGATAATGTTAATTCATAATTGACCTAATCCAGCTTTAGTAGAGCCTCTAAGCCTCCTATGAAATATTCCAATATAACTGAGCACGATTTGATGGATTAAATTAATCACTTTGCTCAAGAACTGTCCAAAATTTGATAAGCTCATCATTATCAGTTGTGGCACGCTTTGTACCGTCTCGTTACCTCATATCGTTGTGAAAGTCATTGAACTTATCAAATTTTTATTGCCGTGTCTTGTGATAACTAAACTTGTGTTGCAAAGTGCATGTTCTCATGATGGCTGTATAGTTTGAATTCCGTATTTCTTCAATAGGAATGTCTTCATTAAAACGCATTTAGAGCAGCGTCTCAAACTTAGAAGCGAATATCGGTCAATCGATTGCGTTCAATCGATAGTACGATTGATAATAAATAGCACATCGCAATCGTGCGTACATTGAGGAAATGTCGAAATTTTCTTGTTTTTGCCACACGCCGGATCGCGATCAACGGGCGTTATAAATCCGTTCCACGCCGCACGGTTGCGTAAAGATGCAATCTCCAGAGAGTTTATCCGTGTTTATAATGGCAATGCTTGCTGCATAACACCGTTATTAGATCGGTTGGAGTCACTATTGGAATAGCTAATGACTTCCCCTCTGTAATGGCCAGGAAGCGCGTCCCGTTCTGCCCCCTGCGTTAAACGCATACGACATTTTACGATAGAGTAATGTCAAAACATTTTACCAAACTGGTTATGTCTTTATTGCTCCATGACATCTATACTGTGCTTTGACACGCATAAACGAAGTAATATCTCTTAAGCATAAATCTGTTTAAACAAAAAATCTAAAACTAGTTTTTGCTGCGCTTAAATCTAGATTTGAATGCCGATTTATATACCTGCATCTGGATCTGTCAATGAAGAAAGATCCAATTCTATGTATAATTGAATTTGCGCCCAGTGACATAAATTCATTAGCGGTGTGCTTGTGTTCGATATCGGCTACGATTTCAATTGAGATCCAGTGCATTGCGCTGTTGGGCTCGTCTCAACGTCTATAATTAGCCAACGCAGATGGCCTCAAGCGATTGACCCCAATCCGGCCCTAATGCACGCTAACATCATAGTAATTTTATCATCACTGCCTGATACGCTGTTCCCCTGCCTCCGTATATATAAATACATATAGCCCTCTGATGTCGTTACGGTCCAATCAATTACTAGTATCTCATACCTCATGTTGTTTGTCATTTTTATATCGTTTATCACTGATTCTATTTGTAGTTTTCCATTTTTAGTCCTATCTAGTTGGTTTATCTAATTGCTTTGCTATAATCTTGTCACTTGATAAAATATGAAAGATTATACGATTAAGATACACAGTACATAAATCGTCGAAGTAAGCCGGTACGTCATTGCAACGTGTGCAGTATTTCTCTTGAAATCATTTGGTAACGCGATGTATGTAGTTTTACAAAAAAGACACGTATCTCTGTTGTCGCAACTATTTCACTGCACATGTCTTATGAGTGCATTACTTAATCGAGTAACTTGTATCTTATTTAAACGTATATTCTAAAGCAAAATGTTACGTGCATCTTAATTGACCGTTTGACGTAATTCAGTCACCAGACTAATCAGTTCAAGCGATAACTCTTCTTGATTATTTGTTCTAATAATAATAGCATTTAAAGCATCAAGTAAACGTCGCGGGACCAGTATTTACGAGCAAACCGGTCCACCTTGACGCACGCCATCTACACGATGCGATTTATAGACACCTGCCTGTTTACTCCCTCGGAATCCAAAAAATATTTAGGTAGTTAGTAGGTAGTTAGTCTCACGCTAGTTTACGCAAGATCTTCCATTGCGCCATCGATGTAGATAATGTTTATGCGTGCCGACTTGTTGATGTTTACCAACCATAGCTCACACCACTGACCCGATTTCTCGCATCTGTTCAAACATAAATTTCTTTGATTCTGGTTCAACATTTACACACAACCGCTCTTTTTAAGATTTTTCTGGATGATGGACGGTGAACGTATTGCGACAGTTTGTTATACTAGCGCCATCGTCCGTTATGTTGTTATTGTTTCCAAGATACATTAGCAAGTATTATGAAGACGGAGCCATTTGTACCGCGCGCGTGGAAATTTTTATTTGGCCCAGCACAGCGGCATGCTAATTCCCTCATTGTGTACGTGATTTGCATTAGGCAAGCGTGACCTGACGGGACTCGGTGCCAAGAATAGACACGGAAGGAAAGCCGGCCCCGAAGCTCCGCTGGAGACACGTGCTCCGTTGATTACGCGGCTGATTCGCGTATAGCCGCAAAGGGGTTAAGATTCGAAGCATTCAGGGGTCACAAGATTCGGTCGCGTGCTGAACTAGCGTCGAGTAATTTGCTTCTAGGAGTGGCAACGAAGCGAGCACGCGCCAGATCGGAATCGCATCACGAAGCCAGGAAGTTCTAGCCGATGCTTTTCTAGGAAAATAAAGGGTCTTGCAATGAAGTCGTCATGATTCGCGCTATCTAAACTGACTGTCACGATTCGTTTACAAAATAGTTTGCCTTCATTTTACACATCTTCGCTTCTCATCTGTCTAGACTTTCTAAGTCAAGATATGTATTACTCTGTTGAATAATTGGATACCATAGGTATTTGTTTACTTACTATGCTTAAAACTTCTTGAAATAAAACTGAAAAATTAAACTTTATGGAATCAATATTTTTGCGATTGTATTGATTAACAAATTTTTTTTTAAAACGTGGCTTTTACTAATTTCATGAACATTCTTATATAGTCATTAACGTAAAGGCTATCTGTAACCAACTGCACAGCTTTGGCTTCCTCTTTATTTGTATAAAAGAACATTTTTACACTCGACTCTCAAGTGACCTTGGAGAATAAGGGAGAGGCTAGCTTTTTATTTGACAGACACATTATGTCAATAATGTCAAAAAGTAGTTCAAAGTTCAGTAACAGTTTAGCTAGTGGTTGTTTTCTAATTTCCTTCATTCCATCGTCATAATTTGTTATACAACTGATTGTAGTCTCAAATTGAAATTCAGGAAGAAATTTTCAATTCTGTTCAAATTTATGTAAATCGCTATTCAAATCAATCATTCCTGTTTGTATCTATATCACGAATTTACCTTGCTAAAATTGTTTACGTCGTTATCGATAAGGTATATTGTTATCGCCAATTTCTTAAGAGTTTATTATTTATTTTTCAATGCTAAATTGTTACATAAACTCGCGTTGGCAAACATGTTGATGGAAATCTACCGAGATATCTATATCTAGAGATTACCTCAACGGTATAGGAATATCGAAGATAAACATTAAAAGTATTGCAAAACACTTTGGTAAACATATTTATCCGATAATTCTGAAAACTGTTTTCGCCTTTTAAGAAGCGGGTGTCGAGTTCGATTACCGGTGGAAATATAAGTTTTCTCCCCAAGGGAAATTTGTGTTTCTGGTTCCGGTTGTTATTATGTGTATGAAATAATTGTTTCCAGCACTCACTACACAAGTCATCGAACTTAGTGTGGGGCTGTTTGTGTGAAAGCGGTGTTTATGTTTTTCTGAAAATTTCTCGTTAGCTTTACATATATGTGTTCTACGTACAATCTATTCTATACAAACTTCAATGTATTTAATGTCTATGTGTGAAAGCAAAGTATTAAACTATACTCGTATCATAAGCAGCCGCGATGCTTATACTCGTATTTTTCTTTTTACGCATTGACATTCACAGCCCTATACTAAAGCAAAGACTTGTATCGTGGCTTGACACCCCATGGCCGCGGGATCCCTCCGCCTCAAGCGATAATTTTTCCTTTCTAAATTTAAACTCAACTTAAAAATCAACGACTGTAGGTACGAGGTATATATTAAGATTATCGACTCTTATAAATTAAGTTCTTTGTTAATTACTTTGCAATTACATTCAGTCAATTAATTCTCGTATGTTTATGTTTAAGCTAGTGCCTATACATGTAATGTTAGTACAATCAGCTTCACATCAACCCTTGGGTTCAATTCACTACAGATTACAGCTGGTTGCTGAGGTTAATAATTTTCACTTTTATGTTTTAATTATCGCATTTATCTCGACGATGTGAGACGGTACGTCAATACGTGTTTACTTGAACTTTGTTTGTACGATTAAGAGATACCTACCACTGGAGTACAAAGTAAGGAAGTTGATAACACGGTTCCTCAGGTCAAGGATAAGCGAGATACACGTTCCCTGGTTCAAGTAGGTGTTTACATTGGAGCTAATAAAAAAATTAATAAATTATAGGTAACGCTGTATATATGGAGCACTGTTGTCATAACTCCCACTAGCTAATTGTACCCATATTCAAACAAATAAAGATTTTGTATTTGTATTTGCTGTAGAAAGATGTTTACCATAGGAAGGAACTAATTACCGAGACGGGTGTTACTTACAACCAGTTTGGCAAATTGTAAAATGTACAATTAATTGAACAAACAATTTTTGGTGAGCAAGTGTCTGCCCTGCAATGTTTGAACTTAGTTTGGGGCTGAGTGTGTAAATGTTTTTCAATATTTTAAAAAAAGAGGTAGTTACAAAGAGTTCAAAATTGTGTAAATAATTTCAATATTGTTTATGAAAAAAAATAAGCACCCAACATTTCATTGGATAACATTGAAACTGTGTCATGAATATTAATAAAACGAAACAACGGTTAAAGCAACTGCTCAAACATAATACAGCCTATGTGTCACAAAAAATGTTTAAACATATGTTTTAGAAATAACTCCAACGAAGCATTTATTGCAAATTTAATGTTCTTAAACAATACACGGGAACGATCTGTAAATATAATGTGTAAATTGCGAACATATTTTCCGAGCAACATCGTTGTTTATTTATAATATATAAAGTAAAATTATACGCAAATTGCTGTCTAAAAATTCCTCACAATTATAATATTAATGGTGTTTTAATTGTATTTAATACTAATCTAATTCTATAAGAATGTTCTGACATACAGATTCACTGACTGATTTGACTTAAAGACAACGCACAACCTAAACCGCTGGTCGTAGTGATTTGAAATTTTCAGGGTACATTTGTTTTAGTGTGTAAAGGTTACTGTAAGGTGTACTAAGAATGGATTTTAGGTAATTCTATACCGAGGGTTAAATGGGGTGAAGCGTTTGTATGAAAGTTCTTTGTTTTTGAACGAATAGCGATGAAAAATGGTATTTGAGTAGTTCATCTAATATTAAAAAAAAATATGAATATTTTTTTGTGGGGTGCATTAAGGTGGTGCAATAGGGAATGAGAAGTTCATATGGAAACTTTTTTATTCAAGAAATTTGTGTGTTAGTTTGTATGTTTGTTTTATCTACGCTGTAACGGCTTAACTGATTTGGTTGTAGTTTCCAATGTACATAGCTTATACTCAGGATTAACACATAGGCCACTTTTTAACTTAATTTACGCGGGCGAAGCCGCGGGACACGGATATTATAATAATAAAACTATTTTAGGAATAGCAAACAACACCGCTTTGTCATTTCAATATCCAAACTCAATATTTGTTTCCTGCCTTTGTGTGTCAGTTGTAAAAGTACACCGCAAACATTGTCAGTATTATCTTGCAAGGTACGTCGGTTAGTCATGCAAACTTACACGAGTGGAGAAAATCGTATGGGTGATGGGAGGTGAGCGTATGCGTGGAAAAGCCTGTCCCGTCCGACCACTTTTACGAGTTCTCTTTAGAAGATCAACAACCAGTTCTACAGGTTTCAGTATGTATGTTCGTACGTACGTGTATATTGATAAATTCCCTTCGCTTTTTTAAGGGATTTTAAACTTCTTACTTCCTTGAGGCGAGCGCATACGTCTTTCAGTTTGAATTTGTTAGGTTTTTGAGCTGACTTCACGCGCTTCTCAAGCCGTTTTGTATCTATTTGTTTTATTAAACAAATTGTGAGTTTTTATATTGTTAACAGACTTCAAAGAAAGGAGGTTCTCAATTCCACTAAGTATTTTTTTTTATGTTTTTTACCTCTTAACTTTTTTCAAGGTGAACCTATTTTAATTATTCTTTTTATACTTGAAAGCTGGTACTTCCCTTGTGGTCCCAATTAATTTTGATCAAAATATGACCAGTATTTTTTTAAATATCCTTAAATATTGCGTATTTAAATCTGATTAAGCGCTCCGAGGATAAAGCGATGAAGGCGGTTTTTTAAAGCTTTGCTTGCGTTTAAATTGTGTTAAACAAATTGTGCGCTATTACATTGTTTTGTTTAAATTATTTCTTAAACTTAATGAATATCAAAATAAGCACCGTTAATTTAATTGTAACTCTTAATAAAATACATAACATTTATGTCATATAAAACAGTGCAAATAGTGTTGTTGCTCAAACTAAAAACAGAACGTTCAGTAGAATAC
The DNA here is from genome assembly GCA_948107665.1 of Lomographa bimaculata. Lineage (NCBI taxonomy): Eukaryota > Metazoa > Arthropoda > Insecta > Lepidoptera > Geometridae > Lomographa > Lomographa bimaculata. Next base: position 4,040,050 of record OX403586.1, on the reverse strand, counting down.
GATCTGGTTATGTAACACTATTAATATTATCATTATTACTGTAGGTAGTTATAGGTATATATAAAAATTTATCGCTTTGTTGTTTTGGTGTGGCGGTCGCATGTGTTCATACATATCTGCCGGTTTTGTATGGATGATGTCATTAACACAATATATTTAAAAGGTCGAGTGTTGTTTGCCGCATCTATAATTCGCCTTATTTGTGTATGCTTCGACCGTAACCAGTTTTCCTACTACGTTTGAATCTCTAATAAATTCTGTTACTATTTATAATACACGTATTGTCTTCATTGTCATTAAAAATAATAAATGAGGCGGATATGACGATGTGATAATAATGATAATCATACTAATGTTATAAATCCAAAAGTTTGTTTGAAAATGTGTAAGTAACTTTCTTTTATCTTCACGCTGTAACGGCTGAACTGATTTGGAATGTACATAGCTTGTACCTAGAATGAACACATAGGCTACTTTTTAACTTGATACAGCTAGACAAAAATATATCGTCAATCGTCGACAATATTTTTATCAGGTATTATAATTTATCAACTATAATAAGTGGAAAATTAATGAAATGATAATATTACATTGTGTTGTTTACGTCCGCACTGTAATTCCAAATCGATTAAATAGTATAAATTACGATCTCTAAGTGTCTGTAACTCATAACAAAGTTACTATGAGGTCATATCACTAAGAGATAATTATGGGTGAACATAATAACCCACGGATGCCATATATTAATTGCCGGTCTACCAATTATCGGTCTTACGATTCCACCCCACGCACAAGATCGCAGTCGAGTCTGGAAATCTCGTAACAGCCAGATGTAAGTAAAATCAATATAATAGGTCCTTATCCTCATGTACTGGCTATATAATTTTTATAATATAATAAAAGTATTTGGTCTGTTTATACCATTATCCATTATATAGGTTCAATGCGCCCTCTGCGCTCGTCAGAAATTTAGTGGTAACATCAGAGTATATTCACAATCAACGTGACCTCGAATCCTCGATACGTTACGAATTGTTTTTCAAGCGTACCTTATCTTATTCTATTTATGCTTATATAATTTATATAATAATATAACAAAAGTATTCCGTCTGATAATTATTTTATATCGGTTCACTACACTCGCACTTGCCACCACTAATTTAGTAGTATCACCAGAATCTTTGTAATCAACGTGACCTCGATACTTGTTTTTCAAACGCACCTTATCTAATTACCCACTGACATGAAAATGTCGGTACACACAACGATAAGTGCTGTTTAATTTGTAGGCAACGTGCTAACACAGCTTGGCTACTAATAGGCGTTCTCTAATTGTTCGAATTTGCATGTGCTCTAACACCTCTAGCTTTTTAAATTCCAATTGCCTCTACGTTTTGTCTTTCTTAAAGTAGGTATGAGCTTGTAGGTGTCCTTTCTGTCTATACCTTTACACTTTTCCACTAATTGATTCAGTTTCAAAATGTTAGTACATTTCTCTTGTGTAACTGTGTCAGTGCCACGCATATATCACCCAACTGAATCGATGGCTTCTCAATTGATCAATATTACTGCAAATATTGGAAAGAGCATGAATGAGTCCGTTGGCGCGGCATCAATCTGCACGTTTGACGCAGGAGTCGATAGTTCCTAACGACTCTAACGAGATCCGGATCGCGCTGGTGCATTTCAAGCTTGGACTCCTCTAATTGAAGGTCACAGCACCCACGCGAACCGCCGCTGAACAAGATCTCATCAATTTAGCTATTTATATCTCCTGTTCTAATTATACCATCATACAAATCGGTCCAGACCACTTTTAGCCACTCCACACCGATCCTCAAGTGCATATCTTAGTCACCATCGTAAGAATCTTTAGAACGTTGATCTCTTAAAATTGTTTTCGTTTCTTGTTTTTTATTTAACACGACATTATTATGTTCTTTCAGTCGTTTATCAGCACTTTTCAAACTTATGCCTATTTATATCATAAATCTTCTGTTGTCATTGTCTATAAAAAATCAACATACATTGTTGACGATATTGTTGTGAAGTTGCTAGCATCTATTACCATTTATTAACTGACCAGCCTAGTGAGGTATCTTATCCGCATTCTTATTCTCTTTGCGTTATCATAAATATCTTAATTAATTGCTTGATTGACGTCTCTTGCTGTGCCGCAATTCATGTCATATTTGTATTTTATTGTAGTAATAATAATCGTAATTAAAATAGGAGCACATACACCTCTTTTAATCTTTTTATATTGACTTGAATGGGCTATTCTACGTCTTTTCTGTCCCACTGCTTTTGTAATGGTTCATACTCTGTCTTGTTTTTGTTTTGCCCAATGCGGCCCAGTTACTTTTTGATTAACAGAGATAGATTTCAATGAAGCTTAATTGATTGTGGTAAACATTTCATCAAAAAGGCCTCTCGCTGTAAAAATATCTACCACTAACTGCTGTTTGTTTTTGTTGGAATACAATGAATCGAAATCTGTTCTTGATTTGCGGATAAATATATTGTTTAAGAGTTGATACAATTTGAGATTGGTATTTATATTATTTTAGATTGAATCGATCACTGATCATTTAAGTCTATTTCGATGCCATCATGTTGATCCTGCATATTAGCACGCTGGCATTTGTTGAAGTTCTTAGATCGATGATTCGATGCTAATGTACCGTCCACGTTAGATGCGGTGTTTGCTTCGTGGAATACTTTTTGCTCTAATTTCATGTAGAGCGTACGACGAACGTCAATTACATTGTGCACACATCCGCGTTCTTTGTGTTGCTGTAATTGAAGCTTAATTTGCTTCTCAATTTTATTATACTTATTAACGTCTGGCACGAATTTACTCTTGTCCACGACGATGTAATTGGTACCGTTTCGAAATCAGCCCTGTCTCCGTATCCGGTGTCGTTTGGTACATAAATATGTATTACGTTCTCGTACGATGCAATGTTAAACGAAAAATAAGGGCTTTGCGGTATCGATATAGGTTGTTGTTGGGTTCAGGGTGCACGGTCGTATCGCGTGGTCGGTGACGTGTTCACTGCCATTTTATTTTATATAGGGCGAGCGCGCGCTCAGACCACCAGTCGCCTGCTAGGACGCGCCAGCGCAACTTCGCACGCGAGTTCGCGAGTCATACGTTATTTGTTATCGCCAGTCGTACTTCTGCCGCCGCCGGCGACGCACATTCAGTGACCCTGAAAAATAGTTAACCGTTCCAAACTTAATATGATCGACGTGCAAAAACCCAGGGATGGCTGCCTGTACGAGATCAGACAGAGGGGACAAAAAGACCCCTGTTACGTGGTCGTGCCTGATACAACAGTACGTTTTGGTTATTTCTTTTGTTATATTATAAACTTTATTATTTTCCTCACTGCAGTTATAACTGCGTAAAAGATATTTTTAACTTGTGATTTCTTTTTTTGCGATTTTATAATTATACTTTACTTCCTTGCTTATAAAACCATAAACCAGTAGTGCAAATTATCGGTCATAATTGAAGCTGGCCTTTGTAAATCGATTTCAATATTTTATTCCGGTTGTTTTACTTAGGGCTTTTTGGACTTTATTCGGAATAGTTCTTAAATGCGGAATATTTATGTGGCAATATGATGATCTTATATATCATTTGATTTGATATTCACTTCTTGAATTCCTAGCTTTTTTAAATTTTAGTTTATCATTATTTTGTTTTATCCACTCTTGTGGAGCGTTCTACTTAAATTTAAAAACTTAAATAAATACTAGTTGATTCACAAATATCTCATTCGAATTATTAATTTCTTGTCCGTTTAGAACCATATTAATTTTATAGCGGTACTAGGTAGTTGAAATTTAACTTTGGAGTGTGACTACCACTTTACACGATTGTTTTTGTAAACTTTGTGATCATGTTTTTTATATTGGGGATTTTGTGCTATTTTCTTTATAACATGCGTGCTAATTTGGTCAACTTTATCATTTCTCAAATATTTTATACGAATTATCGTAATATCATCATTCGTCCAATTATCCAGTACAATTTTTACGTTGTGTATTCATAATTAAAAAAATGGTTAATTCTAGCGATATATCTAAAACGAACGTCTGTCTTGTTTCAGGATCTGGTTAAGAGCCACCTGATGTTCGCGGTGCGCGAGGAGGTGGAAGTCCTCAAGGAGCGCATCGCGGAACTGATGGAGAGGATCAACCAGCTGGAGGTGGAGAATACGTACCTGCGAGCGCACGCCAGCCAGGACACGCTGGCGCAGCTCCCGGCGGCGGGCACGCGGCCCGCGGCGCCGCCGCAGGGCCCGCAGCCGCCCGTGTCGTAGGCGCCGCCCGCCGGCCGGCCCGCCGCCGGCCCGAGGCCCTCCTTCCCCTCGGCGCGCGACCGCCCGCCACCCACGGCCGACTCTGGCTATGCTATGTTAATTCGTAGGTTAACCGGGATCACAGTACCTGTACCCCGGTCGAGCGCCGAGGGATGACGCGCGAGACGCGACCCGCCGCCCGCGCCGGCGCCGCGTCCGCGTCCGCGTGTGCCGACCGCCGTCCGCCGCGCCATGCTCTCAAGAGACGTGGTCGGCACGATGACACGTCACGCTTCAACTACAAATATATTTTTTTCTTTTAATTATATTTAGGGTGCAGAATTTCGTGCTAACTGCCATGCTTTTGCTACGCATCTCAGCGACGAGTCTTAGAGCGTTCTATGTCCGTATTTTTAATTTTTCCTTCAGTTTTAACTTAGAATTGCTATCCACGTAATGTATTCCATTTAAGGTAACTGTAAGACGTGTGTTAGTGATAAATGTTAATAAAATAGTCGGATTTTCCTACGCATTGAACAATGACTGTATGTTAATTTATTTTCTATGTATTTTAATTGTAATATAAGTTATTTATCGACGTTTGTTTACTTACATAATTATTATTAAAATTGCAAGTTATCCTTGTCGTGAGAAT